>OW240913.1:308034733-308112780 GCA_933207985.1 Pelobates cultripes | reverse complement strand
GTTGACTCTGACGCGCCCATACTTATCAATGGAACGTCGTTGACAACGAATACTATGCACGCGTTCTTATTCAACAGTCACACCCGTTTCCTCTGGCAACAGCACCACATGGTACAGTTACCGAGTGAAACGTACACAATAACACAATAATCACTCAGGGAATTCCCGTACACACACAGCTGTTACACCAGTCACTAAATAATCAATATTATGCCCTTTGGCGAAACTATACAGTCACCCACGCTATAATTCTCTGTATATGAATTACCCGTCTATAACACACCCCAGTAACATCGTCTTTTACTAGTATCGGTTACAGTACGGTTAGCATAGGTCAAAGCACAATTTAAGGTCACAATACAATTATTAGTGGTTATGGTGTTAAACATGCAATAGACGACAATGATTAGTACTTATATACAGTGTCAGTAAATATACAGGGTTATGGTACCGTGCACTATGATACAGCAACACACTATTAACACTCTCGCTAGACGGCTGAGCTCGCGCTATCTAACAAGATATACACTTTACTAACAATCTTTAACACATTTACAATCCCAACTAAACTATTGGCCAGTACCTTGAATGGACTACCTAAAACTATATACACCCGTTTTGGTTAGCCACACTGCCCAAACACCACATATAGCGAACTAGAGGGCGAAATTTACAAAATTGCCCTTCTAGTCTATTTACTCTATCAAAGTCTAGTGGGTTCCAAATTTACACGCCTTCCCACTTAGCCAAGATAGGTTGAGAGCTAGCGAACCGAATTTACACAGGCGCCGCTTAGTCTCCCGGTCCCTCCGACCTAGCGAGCGTAATATACACCCTAGAACGCTAGTCTAGACAAGACACCGGTGTCCGGCTAGGGCTATTTACACAGGACCCCGCCTGACTAACCAGATCAAACGGTCTTACTAAAGAGCGTTCGATCGAGCGGTGCGCCTTCGCTCCTTCCCTCCGACAGAGGGGGCAGATTCCATACACAGATTTAAACCCCTTTTGGGCCTACCGCACAATCGGTATACCCCTAGTGGGTCTGCCGTCTAAAACAGCAGTTGTCTTACCTCCTCGTTCCTGAACCTGAGTTCACACTCATCGACGGGGACACCCCAGCACTTCTTACGTAGAGGCCGATGATCTCCTGGACAACAGACCAGTGGCGCCGAGACGAAGGGAGGTCCACGCAGAAGTTCAGGGGTGCAGCCGTAGAGAACGTGGGCAAAGATAGACCGTCTCACGCCTCTGCCTCTCAGCTACCGTTGAACGATGAGCTTCCCGGCCAATGCACCAAATGATACCGGAGAAACTGACGGAAGCAAAGCACTGAGAGATGGACACAGGTTTCTTCAGGAAGGAAGAGATTCTTTATTGGATCACCGATCGGGACTCAGAGGGACTAATGTCACCAAAAATACAGCAAGTTCTGAGCCCTGGAACAATAGTGCAGGCTCCCTATATAGGCACATAACTCCTCCCATATTAAGCTCCACCCGCACATTCTCTTGACCAATCATTACAAATAAGAATTAACTTCCTGCTTGACTGCATGGCTTGTCCAGCACAATGGAGGAGGGGAATACTACATCCTGTATTCTTGCACATGCTCCGTACACTACTGATCGTATCTTGTCTCGTGCAACCAACTGCTCGATACGTCAGCATATGCACGTACACATGCCACGTGGTAATCTCGGCCTACTAAATTTATTTTTACCGAGATTCCACCACAATCTTATAACTTTTCCCATTCTAATGCTTTCTCACCGATCTTGTTGTTGTTGCCAGCATGGCTGGTGTGGTTTTACGCCTGGGAGAATTATTCTTCTCATGCAGATTCATCAGGGGGTCTGTGTTTGCAGCCATAATGGAGGGAATCAAAAGAGCAACCCAGGAGAACGGAGCTGACAGGGTTCAGGAGCAGCTGGAATCATTGACCGCAGATCTGAGCAGGCCTAATGGGTCTAGGTAGCAGATCTGAGCAAGCCTAATGGGTCTAGGCAGCAGATCTGAGCAGGCCTAATGGGTCTAGGCAGCAGATCTGAGCAAACCTAATGGGTCTAGGCAGCAGATCTGAGCAAGCCTAATGGGTCTAGGCAGCAGATCTGAGCAAGCCTAATGGATCTAGGCAGCAGATCTGAGCAGGCCTAATGGGTCTAGGCAGCAGATCTGAGCAAGCCTAATGGGTCTAGGCAGCAGATCTGAGCAGGCCTAATGGGTCTAGGCAGCAGATCTGAGCAAGCCTAATGGGTCTAGGCAGCAGATCTGAGCAGGCCTAATGGGTCTAGGCAGCAGATCTGAGCAGGCCTAATGGATCTAGGCAGCAGATCTGAGCAGGCCTAATGGATCTAGGCAGCAGATCTGAGCAGGCCTAATGGGTCTAGGCAGCAGATCTGAGCAGGCCTAATGGTTCTAGGCAGCAGATCTGAGCTGGCCTAATGGGTCTAGGCAGCAAAAGAATCACAGCAGGGCCCCAGGACATCAGGGGTGCTGTTCAGGACCACAGGATAATACTGACAGGGGAGGTGTCAGATCTGAGCATAGCAGATCCAGTGATCATCATGGCAAGGAGCTGGAACATGAATCCTTTTGCAGCAGGAGTGACAGGTTCATCGTGAGGTCAGTGTTTGCCCAAGAGAAGAGAGCAGCTGAAATCACTAAGGACAGCAGATCTCAGTGTGGTAGCAATTGTGAGCAGGCCTAATAGGCCTAGACAGCAAATCTGAGCAGGCTTAAAGGGACACTATAGTCACCCACACCACTTCAGCTCAATGAAGTGGTCTGGGTGCCAGGTCCATAGGGTTTTACATTTATGTTTACATTTAGGGTTAATCCAGCCTCCAGTGGCTGTCTTCCGGACAGCCACTAGAGGCGCATCAGCCACGCTGGAGGCATATTATGCCTCCATCACGCAGAGTGCCCATAGGAAAGCATTGAAAAATGCTTTCCTATGGACACTTTGAATGGCGCACGGCACTTGCTGCGCATTCGAATCCGCTGACGTTGGCAAGGGAGGAGAGGTCACCAGCGCTGAGGGAGCCCGGCGCCGGAATAAGGTAAGCTACTGAAGGGGTTTTATCCCCTTAAGCACTACGGGTGGGGGCACCCTCAGGGCACTGTTTTCCTGACACTATAGTGATCCTTTAATTGGCCTAGGCAGCTAATCAGGCTTAATGTGTTTAGGTAGCAAATCTGAGCAGGTTTAATGTGCCTTGGCAGCAAATCTGAGCAGGTTTAATGTACCTCGGCAGCAAATCTGAGCAGGTTTAATGTACCTCGGCAGCAAATCTGAGCAGGTTTAATGTGCCTCGACAGCAAATCTGAGCAGGTTTAATGTGCCTAGGCAGCTAATCTGAGCGGACCTAATGGGCCTCGGCAGCAAATCTGAGCGGACCTAATGGGCCTTGGCAGCAAAAGAATCACGGCAGGGCCCCATATCAGGGGTGCTGTTGAGGACCACAGGATAATACTGACTTACAGTGGGGCGGAGAGGTTTTATGGCAGACAGTGCATGCCTAAGGGGCCTAGCCAGCAAAAGCATTACATGTGCTGTTCAGGACCACAGGAGACTTAAGAATAACAGAACATAACAGATCCAGTGATCATCATGGCAAGGAACTGGAACAAGGGTCCTTTGGCAGCAGGAGTGATAGGCAAGCCAGCAGCCCAGGAGGGTTTGGGAACAGTGTCAAAGGACAGAGTGGGTCGCACATGTGAACGTGATGGCAGGGTACATACTACAGCTAAGAAAGGAACTGTGTCGTAGGAACAGACTACCCGGGACTTCTTATCCTTGCAGGTCTAGGAGTTTACCGCCTGGGGTTTCATTCAGGAACCTGGCTTCAGGATTCATGTCAACAGCTGCGGCAGCAGTTTCAAAAATGACAAAAAGAGGCAGTCCCGCAGTTTTTCTGCAACTGGGGGTTAGGGTGGTGAGTTGAATACTGCACTACATGGTGGGAATTCACTAGAAGGTTTAAAAAAACACAAAAAAACATTTTCCTCAAGTAATGGGGTACAAAGATAATGGGGTAATGGGGTACAAAAACAGGTCAGGCACTGGGCAAATTTGGGTACCACACGTGGGGTCACAAGGTTGGGGGCAATGTTAATGTAGTTCTGGAGATTCAAGGGAGTGTTGGGGGTGACGTGGTTGCAACATTGTGTGCGTATGTCAAAAAAAGTTGGTAAGGAGGAGAATGGAACTGTCTAGTTGCATTCATGGTGCGGCCAGACAGAATGCTTATGTATCCTTTTCAGGGGGTTCTGGCGGTCCATTTGAAACGGAAGATATAAGAAAAATTTTGGGGGAAATATTCTATCTTCACCTTAGAGGAATTAATTGACATAAATAAAGAGGGTAAGAATAATGCAAAGGAAGTGGGGAATGAGAAAAGGCGGCGGTATCAGAAGTTACCTAAATCTTTTGGTAATTGGTTATGGCCTTTTTTGTAATTGGGATTGTAATTGGTGAGTATTATGCTCCCCGTTGTTCTGATATCTAGACTTAAGTTTTTGCTTTTTTCTGGCAACTCAATGATAGCCAATGCAAGTGGGGCACTGGCTGTAAGTTCAAGCACAAGTGCCCTGGCTTTAGGAGAGCCCACAGACTCAACAGGTTCTTCAAACGGGGTAAGACTAGTTCCACCACTGGCGCATCTGGCTCTGTGGCAGCTTACGTTGATGCAAGGGGCAAAGCCCAGTGAGGTTAGGCACGATGCTACCCTGGTTAAGTCGCTATGCTGATCAAAGGGTGCGTGTTTGTTAAAGGACCGTTTTGCACTTTTGTTACTTAAAATGAGTTGGAGTTCCTGCAGGGGGTTAGGGAAAATTTGTTCAAGGAGGTATGTAGGATGGCAGGGCCGTTTGAGGCGTTTTGGTTGGAAAATCTCAGAATTGTATTAGTGGTGGTGCTGAAAAAGGTGACTAGAAATTACAGACTTATCTACTATCTGTCTCCTCCTAATGGGTCCACAGTAAATTATAATATTGATAGGGAGCTCTGCTCAGTCTCTTCCACATAATTGGACCAGGCGGTTCGAGTTCGTTGTAGAGGTATTTAGCAGCTCTAGCACCTAGCTGTGAGCTGCGTTATTACAATGTTGTGACGGAATGCTGGCACTACGACCGAGTACCTCCGCCAATCGATGCTCCTAGCGCTTGCCGAGGACTCCAAGCACTCCAACCGACATCATCAGCGCTGCAGCCCCCACTTCCAGCGATGCAGCCCCCACTTCCAGCGATTCAGCTGCGCCGGGGTCTTGCCATCTCTCACCCACCCCGGATCCAAGACCAGGATCAAGCTTCCAGTGGGCAGGCCTCTCTTCTTTCAGAGAGCATAGCAGGAACAAGAAAAGCTCTTGCAAGAGCTTACTCTGGGGAGTATAGTGTGATTATAGCAATCCCCAAGAGTGTAGTTATCCCATCCCCCATGCATGAGCCAAGGCTTCAAGAAAGGGTCAAGCAGGTCTGTTTAATCCACACAAAAGGCTTCCTTTTATACAAGTTTTACACACACAGTACCACCCACATGGTCTTGTGGAACAGCTAATCAAACACATACAATAGTCAGACACTCCCATTCATTACAGCAAAATCCTCCCCTTTGCCTGTGATATACTTACTGAACACAATGGGCTAAAGTAATTACCACAGGCAGGAAAATATACAGTTTTTATACAATTCTTATATCTTCAAATTTACACATCACATTCAAATAAAACTTAAATTTTCAGAACAAGCATAACTAGGGGACAAACATATCACCAGAATCGTTTTAGGGGTTCGGATAGATATGTCACTTTTGACCGACTGCAAGCATGGCTTTCCTGCCCAACAGAGTTCCATAGAGTTAGGCTGTGTGGTCGGTCTATATTCTCCTTCATCGGATCGGTTCGTGCATACTTTCATTGCAATCAGTTCATTCAGCAGTTTATTCCCTGAAATTAGTGCTCTGTTCGTATGACTTTAGCCGAACGCACGGAATGTAGAAGGCTCAGTGGTGTTCGTGAAACTAGTAGCCGAAAACAGTTCCAGAAGTTTAACGACCAAACACCGTTGAGCGCGTTCGGCTAAACAAAATGGCCGCCGCCACGTGTTCGTTCATACGAACGCCGGCCACCCAGGCATTCGACAATTAAGCTGCGGTTAACCATAGCTTCTGGGTGGTTAACAGGCAGCACGCTCCACATGCAGGGTGGTCGGTCATTCGACAGTTTGTTCGGTAAAACGAACCACATTAGTATAATCCATTCGACAGACTCCATTCACTGAAGCAGTGCAGGGAAAACATACAAACAACAGTTTTCCCCAAGTCTTGGAGCAGAGTTTAACACAGGGGCCATAGTCAGAAGGCAAGAGGCTAGCCAATAGTCCTCTCCAGGCCAAGTGGCGATGTTAATTTTGCCACAACTGTATATTGCAACGTTATTACCTGGCTGTAGGCTGCGTTATTACACTGTATATTGCGGCTTCATCACCTCGCTGTGAGTTGTGTTTTTACACTGTATTTAGCAGCTTTATCACCTGGCTGTGGGCTGCGTTATTGTACTGTATATTGCAGCGTTGTCACCTGTCTGAAAGCAGCATTATTACCTGGCTGTGGGCTTCATTATTACACTGTATATTGCAGCATTATCACCAAGCTGTTAACTGAGTTATTACAGTGTATATTGCAACTTCATCACCTGGTTGTGAGCTGCGTTATTACACTGTATGTTGCAGCATTATCATCAGGCTGTGAGCTGAGTTTTACAGTGTATATTGCGGCTTCATCACCTGGTTGTGAGCTGCGTTATTACACTGTATATTGTAGCTTTCTCACCTGGCTGTGGGCTGCGTTATTACACTGTGTATTGTAACATTATCAGCAGGCTGGGAGATGCGTTGTTACACTGTACATTACAGTTTTATCACCTGGCTATGAGCTGCATTATTACACTGTATATTGCAGCGTTATCACCAGGCTGTTAGCTGCATTATTACAATGTATATTGCAGGTTTAGCACCTTTCTGAAAGCCAAATTATTATACTGTATATTGCGGCTTTACCACCTGGCTATGAGCTGCATTAGTACACTGTATATTACAGCTTTAGCACATGGCTGTGAGCTGCGTTATTACACTGGATGTTGCAGCATTATCATCAGGCTGTGAGCTGAGTTTTACAGTGTATATTGCGGCTTCATCACCTGGTTGTGAGTTGCGTTATAACATTGTATATTGCAGCGTTATCACCAGGCTGTGAGCCGAGTTATCATACCGTATACTGCAGTGTTATCACCTGGCTGTGGGCTGCGTTATTATACTGTATATTCCGGCTTTATCACCTGGCTATGAGCTGCATTATTACACTGTATATTGCAGCATTATCACCAGGCTGTTAGCTGCGTTATTACAAATGTATATTGCAGCATTATCACCAAGCTGTTAACTGAGCTATTACAGTGTATATTGCGACTTCATCCCCTGGTTGTGAGTTGCGTTATTACACTGTATATTGTAGCATTATCAGAAGGCTATGAGATGCGTTGTTACGCTGTACATTGCAGCTTTATCACCTGGCTGTGGGCTGCATTATTACACTGTATTTTGTAGTATTATCAGCAGGCTGTGAGATGCGTTATTACACTGTATTTAGCAGCTTTAGCACCTGGCTGTGAGCTGCGTTATTACACTGTCTGTTGCAGCTTTAGCACCTGGCTGTGAGCTGTGTTATTATGCTGTGTATTGCAGCGTTATTACCTGGCTGTAGGCTGCGTTATTACACTGTATATTGTAGCATTATCAATGAGCCGCGTTATTACACTGTGTATTGCAGCGTTATTACCTAGCTGTAGGCTGCGTTATGACGGCTGCGTTACACTGTATATTGTAGCATTATCAGCAGGCTGTAAGATGCGTTATTACACTGTACATGATTGCAGCTTTATAACCTGGCTCTGAGCTGCGTTATTACATTGTACTTAGCAGCTTTATAACCTGGCTGTGAGCTGCGTTATTACACTATATATTGCAGCTTTATCACCTGGCTGTGAGCTGCATTATAACATTGTATATTGCAGCCTTAGCAGCTGGCTGTGAGCTGCGTTATTACACTGTATATTGTAGCTTTATTACCTGGCTGTAGGCTGCGTTATAACACTGTCTGTTGCAGCTTTAGCACCTGGCTGTGAGCTGTGTTATTATGCTGTGTATTGCAGCGTTATTACCTGGCTGTAGGCTGCGTTATTACACTGTATATTGTAGCATTATTACCTGGCTGTGAGCTGCGTTATTACACTGTCTGTTGCAGCTTTAGCACCTGGCTGTGAGCTGTGTTATTATGCTGTGTATTGCAGCGTTATTACCTAGCTGTAGGCTGCGTTATGACGGCTGCGTTACACTGTATATTGTAGCATTATCAGCAGGCTGTAAGATGCGTTATTACACTGTACATGATTGCAGCTTTATAACCTGGCTCTGAGCTGCGTTATTACATTGTACTTAGCAGCTTTATAACCTGGCTGTGAGCTGCGTTATTACACTATATATTGCAGCTTTATCACCTGGCTGTGAGCTGCATTATAACATTGTATATTGCAGCCTTAGCACCTGGCTGTGAGCTGCGTTATTACACTGTATATTGTAGCGTTATTACCTGGCTGTAGGCTGCGTTATAACATTGTATATTGCAGCTTTAACACCTGTCTGTGAGCTGCATTATTACACTGTATATTGCGGCTTTACCACCTGGCTGTGAGCTGAGTTATCATACTGTATATTGCAGTGTTATCACCTGGCCGTGGGCTGCGTTATTATACTGTATATTGCGGCTTTATCACCTGACTATGAGCTGCATTAGTACATTGTATATTGCAGCTTTAGCACCTGGCTGTGAGCTGCGTTATTACACTGTATGTTGCAGTGCATGTTATGAACAGACGCAGGAGGTACCCCAAAGGCAATCCTCACGCGTTAATACGACACATGTTACAATGGGGTATTCGAGTTTACGTGCACAATTTTTCATTTAAAGGAACACTATAGTCACCTAAATTACTTTAGCTAAATAAAGCAATTTTAGTGTATAGATCATTCCCCTACAATTTCACTGCTCAATTCACTGTCATTTAGGAGTTAAATCACTTTGTTTCTGTTTATGCAGCCTTAGCCACACCTCCCCTGGCTATGATTGACAGAGCCTGCATGAAAAAAAAAACTGGTTTCACTTTCAGACAGATGTAATTTACATTAAATAATTGTATCTCAATCTCTAAATTGAACTTTAATCACATACAGGAGGCTCTTGCAGGGTCTAGCAAGCTATTAACATAGCAGGGGGATAAGAAAATCTTAATTAAACAGAACTTGCAATAAAGAAAGCCTAAATAGGGCTCTCTTTACAGGAAGTGTTTATGGAAGGCTGTGCAAGTCACATGCAGGGAGGTGTGACTAGGGATCATAAACTAAGGGATTTAACTCCTAAATGGCAGAGGATTGAGCAGTGAGGCTTCAGGGGCATGTTCTATACACCAAAACTGCTTCATTAAGCTAAAGTTGTTCAGGTGACTATAGTGTCCTTTAAGTATATGACAGTATTGTTTAACAAGATTCAACTGTGATTGTTTAGCTGATCAAGCAGAAAACATAACATAAAGCAGAGTTTCAGCTAGTTACAGACTGGTGTTTATAGTAGATTATTCTCCATCTTAACAAAGATTATCTTTAATATTAGGTACCACCAGGCGGTGTATCCCACACCGGGCTGTCTCTGTCAATGGCAGTGAGCACATGCTAATTTAGCTTTGTGTATAATTATATATTTAGAGTATGCATGTTGGTCTGCAGCCGCAGCGAGTTTTGGTGAGGCTGTGCATGGCTTACTGGATGGCTTGCTTCTGAATGGTGAAAAACGGTCACCGCCAGCTCCGACAGAACATGTGGTGATAGTTTGTGGAAATGCAGTCCCTGCTTAGGCATGAGGGGGGTCCCTGTACAATACCCCAGAGTCGCTGTCGGCCATTTTGGCAGGGCCTCGTGGGAGCTCTCCGTCTTCTTCTGCATGCTGCCCAGAGGATGTATAGAGGTAGCTTGCCTGGTGGGGACCGAGATGACCCCCTTCGGCCCTCAGCGGGGGGGAACGGGACCAGGAAGGCGCCAGTCAAATAATAGTTCACTGTGGTCGTGACGGAGAGCGAGGCAGCGGCCATCCGCCCCACTCTCCTCCCGGGTAGGCCTCAGTTCCCGAGCCCCAGAGTCTCTCACCAGAACCTAGAGCCACCCGACGTAGGGCGCTCCTGCTGCACCGGGACACTCCAGTACCTCGTGCCATGGGCCCCCAGGTCAGTACAAGCCCGGTAAGGTGGCTATATACCCGAATTTTCTGTTTCCTCGGGAGCCCTAGTGATGTGCAGCCTGCTGGCATGACTGCCCGGTCCCGCCCTCCTACACTGTATATTGCAGCATTATCACCAGGCTATGAGTTGCGTTATTACACTGTATATTGCAGCATTATCACCTGGCTGTGGGCTGCGTTATTACACTGTATTTAGCAGCTTTAGCACCTGGCTGTGAGCTACATTATTACACTGTCTATTGCAGCTTTAGCACCTGGCTGTGTGCTGTGTTATTACACTGTGTATTGCAGCGTTATTATCTGGCTGTAGGCTGCGTTATTACACTGTATATTGTAGCATTATCAGCAAGTTGTGAGATGCGTCATTACACTGTACATGATTGCAGCTTTATAACCTGGCTCTGAGCTGCGTTATTACATTATATTTAGCAGCTTTATAACCTGGCTGTGAGCTGTTATTACACTGTATATTGCAGCATTATCACCAGGCTGTTAAGTATTACAGTGTATATTGCAGCTTTCTCTCCCTGATTTGGGCTGGATATTACACGGTGCACTATGGCTTCATCACCGGTCTGAGAGCTGCGTTATTACACTGTATACTGCAGCGTTATCAGCAGGCTGTAAGCTGCGTGATTACACTATATTTTGCAGCTTTATCATCTGGCTTTGGGCTGCGTTATTACACTGTATATTGGGGCTTTATCACCTGGCTGGGAGATGCGTTATTACACTGGATATTGCAGCTTTATTACCGAGCTGTGAGTTGCATTATTACACTGTATCTAGCAGCTTTATCAACAGGTTGTGAGCTGAGTTTTCCAGTGTATATTGCAGCTTTAGCATCTGTTTGAAAGCTGCGTTATTACACTGTGTATTTCAGCATTATCACTAGGCTGGGAGATGCGTTATTATACTGTATGTTGCAGCTTTATTACCGAGCTGGGCGTTGTGTTTTTACACTGTATATTGCAGCTTTATAACCGGCCTGTGAGCTGCGTTATTACACTGTATTTAGCAGCTTTATCACCAGACTGTGAGCTGAGTTATTACAGTGTATATTGCGACTTCATGACCTGGCTGTAGGCTGTGTTATTACACTATATATTGCAGCGTTATCACCAGGCTGTAAGCTGCGTGATTACACTATATTTTGCAGCTTTATCATCTGGCTTTGGGCTGCGTTATTACACTGTATATTGGGGCTTTATCACCTGGCTGGGAGATGCGTTATTACACTGGATATTGCAGCTTTATTACCGAGCTGTGAGTTGCATTATTACACTGTATCTAGCAGCTTTATCAACAGGTTGTGAGCTGAGTTTTCCAGTGTATATTGCAGCTTTAGCATCTGTTTGAAAGCTGCGTTATTACACTGTGTATTTCAGCATTATCACTAGGCTGGGAGATGCGTTATTATACTGTATGTTGCAGCTTTATTACCGAGCTGGGCGTTGTGTTTTTACACTGGATATTGCAGCTTTATTACCGAGCTGTGAGTTGCATTATTACACTGTATCTAGCAGCTTTATCAACAGGTTGTGAGCTGAGTTTTACAGTGTATATTGCAGCTTTAGCACCTGTTTGAAAGCTGCGTTATTACACTGTATATTTCAGCGTTATCACTAGGCTGCGAGCTGCGTTATTACACTGTATATTGCAGCGTCATCACCTGGCTGTGAGCTGCATTATTACACTGTATATTGCAGCTTTCTCACCTGACTGTGGGCTGCATTATTATACTGTATATTGCATCGTTATCACCTGGCTGTGAGCTGCGTTATAGCATTGTATATTGCAGCTATAACACCTGGCTGTGAGTTGCGTTTTTAACATTGTATATTTCAGCTATAACACCCAGCTGTGAGTTGCGTTATTATACTGTATATTGCAGCATTATCACCAGGCTGTGAGCTGATTTTTACAGTGTATATTGCGGCTTCATCACCTGGCTGTGAGCTGCGTTTTTACACTGTCTCTTGCAGCTTTAGCACCTTGCTGTGTGCTGCGTTATAACACTGTATGTAACGGAGCTGCAATGTTAAATCCCAATATCTCCGCTGATACAGAAAGTAATCCAAGTAAAGAGCTGGAAATGAAGGCAATATCCCAAATCCCCCAGTAACCGGACGAAACACAGTTCTGGGAGTCAACTGACTATTTTATTCACAAGCTCCAGTATTTGTGATTCCCCATGCAAGGGGTTTCCTTAATTACTTTACAGAGGTTGTACAGTAGGGGACTACATGGGGAACTGAATATACAGGACATTTCTCCCACCATGCACTGCTGTACGAGAGGGATACTCCCACTAGAATATCCTGTTAAGTGGATTATCCCTCCGTACAGCAGAACCGGCTTTTCACACAAAAATACATGACTTTAATATTATTTGTGTGATTATACTGAATGACTGTTCGGTAGCTAGCTGGGGTCTGATCGTACACTTTGTGAAAGTACCGCTCAGATAAATAACCGAACGCCGCACGAAACACACGTTAAATTACATTCACCATAAAAGTACCGAATACATATGGGGGAATAAAGTACTGAAGGACCGGTGCTCCCGAACGGCCTGGAAGTCCAGCGGTGTTCGCGTCGTTGAGTAGCCGATTTTAGTTCCAGGTGCTCGACGACCAAACACCGCTGGGATAACAAAGGATCCAAGATGGTCGACTGCCGCGTGGTCGGTAGCCGAACGACGGCCACCCAGGAAAGCAATTACCTGCCGATTTCTACAATGTTGCAATCGGTTAATGGGAGCCACACGACCCTTTGTGTGTGGGCTCCCATTCAGTACTTTATTCGTTTCACGAACAGTGTATAAAGTCACTGTTCATGAAACTACCCTATGCATGCTAGCAGCTTTCAGCTGTTAGCATAGGAATGCTCTCTATTACAGAAATACACGAACACATACATACACAGAATTAACGCAGCTTTTTACAGACAACCTTCAGATGTTAAGCAGTATGACCTAAAGTGGCTAGGTTTGCCACACTGTATATTGCATCGTTTTTACCTGGCTGTTGGCTGCGTTATTACACTGTGTATTGTAGCATTATCAGCAGGCAGGGAGATGCATTATTATACTGTATGTTGCAGCTTTATTACCGAGCTATGAGTTGTGAGCTGAGTTATTACAGTGTATATTGCGACTTCATGACCTGGCTGTAGGCTGCGTTATTACACTGTAAATTGCAGCGTTATCATCAGGCTGTGAGCTGAGTTTTACAGTGTATATTGCAGCTTTAGCACTTGTTTGAAAGCTGCGTTATTACACTGTATATTTCAGCGTTATCACTAGGCTGTGAGCTGCGTTATTACACTGTATATTGCTGCGTTATTATACTGTATATTGCAGCGTTATCACCTGGCTGTGAGCTGCATTATTACACTGTATATTGCAGCTTTAGCACCTGGATGTTAGCTGCATTTTTACACTGTATATTGCAGCGTCATCACCTGGCTGTGAGCTGCATTATTACACTGTATATTGCTGCGTTATTATACTGTATATTGCAGCGTTATCACCTGGCTGTGAGCTGCGTTATAGCATTGTATATTGCAGCTATAACACCTGGCTGTGAGTTGCGTTTTAACATTCTATATTTCAGCTATAACACCCAGCTGTTAGTTGCGTTATTACACTGTATATTGCAGCATTATCACCAGGCTATGAGCTGAGTTTTACAGTGTATATTGCGGCTTCATCACCTGACTGTGAGCTGCGTTTTTACACTGTCTCTTGCAGATTTAGCACCTTGCTGTGAGCTGCGTTATAACACTGTATATTGCAGCGTTTTACCTGGCTGTTGGCTGCGTTATTACACTGTGTATTGTAGCATTATCAGCAGGCTGGGAGATGCGTTATTACACTGTATGTTGCAGCTTTATTACCGAGTTTAGAGTTGTGTTTTTACACTGTATATTGCAGCTTTATAACCAGCCTGTGAACTGCGTTATTACACTGTATTTAGCAGCTTTATCACCAGGCTGTGAGCTGAGTTATTACAGTGTATATTGCGACTTCATGACCTGGCTGTAGGCTGCGTTATTACATTGTATATTGCAGCGTTATCACCAGGCTGTGAGCTGAGTTTTACAGTGTATATTGCAGCTTTAGCACCTGTTTGAAAGCTGCGTTATTACACTGTATATTTCAGCGTTATCACTAGGCTGCGAGCTGCGTTATTACACTGTATATTGCAGCTTTAGCACCTGGCTGTGATCTGCGTTATTACACTGTATATTGCAGCATTATCACCAGGCTGTGAGCTGCGTTATTACACTGTATATTGCAGCTTTAGCACCTGGCTGTGAGCTGCGTTATTACACTGTATATTGCAGCATTATCACCAGGCTGTGAGCTGCGTTATTACACTGTATATTGCAGCTTTAGCACCTGGCTGTGAGCTGCGTTATTACACTGTATATTGTAGCATTATCACCAGGCTGTGAGCTGTGTTATTACACTGTATATTACAGCTTTAGCACCTGGCTGAGAGCTGCATTATTACACTGTATATTGCAGCATTATCACCAGGCTGTGAGCTGCGTTATTACACTGTCTATTGCAGCTTTAACCCGGCTGTGAGCTAAGTTATTACACTGTATATGGCAGTTTTCTCTCCTGGCTTTGGGCTGCGCTTTTACACTGCATATTGCAGCATTATTACCGGGCTGTGGGCTGCGTTACTACACTGTGTATTGCAGCTTTAGCACCAAGCTGTTAGCCTAGTTATTACAGTGTATATTGCAGCATTCTCGCCTGGATCTGGACTGCTTTTTTCACTCTGTATATTTTAGATTTAGCACCTGGCTGTGAGCTGCGTTATTACACTGTGTATTGCAGCTTTCTCACTTGGCTTTGGGCTGCGCATTTACACTGTATATTGCAGCGTTATCAGCTGGCTGTGAGCTGCGTTATTACACTATTTTTTGCAGCTTTCTCACCTGGCTTTGGGCTGCATTATTACTCTGTATATTGCAGTGTTATCACCTGGCTGTGGGCTTCCTTATTACAGTTATTACACTGTATATTGCAACATCTGTGGGCTGCATTATTACAATGTATATTGCAGGTTTAGCACCTGTCTGAAAGCTGTGTTATTATACAGGGAGTGCAGAATTATTAGGCAAGTTGTATTTTTGAGGATTAATTTTATTATTGAACAACAACCATGTTCTCAATGAACCCAAAAAACTCATTAATATCAAAGCTGAATATTTTTGGAAGTAGTTTTTAGTTTGTTTTTAGTTATAGCTATGTTAGGGGGATATCTGTGTGTGCAGGTGACTATTACTGTGCATAATTATTAGGCAACTTAACAAAAAACAAATATATACCCATTTCAATTATTTATTATTACCAGTGAAACCAATATAACATCTCAACATTCACAAATATACATTTCTGACATTCAAAAACAAAACAAAAACAAATCAGTGACCAATATAGCCACCTTTCTTTGCAAGGACACTCAAAAGCCTGCCATCCATGGATTCTGTCAGTGTTTTGATCTGTTCACCATCAACATTGCGTGCAGCAGCAACCACAGCCTCCCAGACACTGTTCAGAGAGGTGTACTGTTTTCCCTCCTTGTAAATCTCACATTTGATGATGGACCACAGGTTCTCAATGGGGTTCAGATCAGGTGAACAAGGAGGCCATGTCATTAGATTTTCTTCTTTTATACCCTTTCTTGCCAGCCACGCTGTGGAGTACTTGGACGCGTGTGATGGAGCATTGTCCTGCATGAAAATCATGTTTTTCTTGAAGGATGCAGACTTCTTCCTGTACCACTGCTTGAAGAAGGTGTCTTCCAGGAACTGGCAGTAGGACTGGGAGTTGAGCTTGACTCCATCCTCAACCCGAAAAGGCCCCACAAGCTCATCTTTGATGATACCAGCCCAAACCAGTACCCCACCTCCACCTTGCTGGCGTCTGAGTCGGACTGGAGCTCTCTGCCCTTTACCAATCCAGCCACGGGCCCATCCATCTGGCCCATCAAGACTCACTCTCATTTCATCAGTCCATAAAACCTTAGAAAAATCAGTCTTGAGATATTTCTTGGCTCAGTCTTGACATTTCAGCTTGTGTGTCTTGTTCAGTGGTGGTCGTCTTTCAGCCTTTCTTACCTTGGCCATGTCTCTGAGTATTGCACACCTTGTGCTTTTGGGCACTCCAGTGATGTTGCTCTGAAATATGGCCAAACTGGTGGCAAGTGGCATCGTGGCAGCTGCACGCTTGACTTTTCTCAGTTCATGGGCAGTTATTTTTCACCTTGGTTTTTCCACACGCTTCTTGCGACCCTGTTGACTATTTTGAATGAAACGCTTGATTGTTCGATGATCACGCTTCAGAAGCTTTGCAATTTTAAGAGTGCTGCATCCCTCTGCAAGATATCTCACTATTTGTGACTTTTCTGAGCCTGTCAAGTCCTTCTTTTGACCCATTTTGCCAAAGGAAAGGAAGTTGCCTAATAATTATGCACACCTGATATAGGGTGTTGATGTCATTAGACCACACCCCTTCTCATTACAGAGATGCACATCACCTAATATGCTTAATTGGTAGTAGGCTTTCGAGCCTATACAGCTTGGAGTAAGACAACATGCATAAAGAGGATGATGTGGTCAAAATACTCATTTGCCTAATAATTCTGCACTCCCTGTACTGTATATTGCGGCTTTATCACCTGGCTATGAGCTGCATTGTTACACTGTATATTGCGGCTTCGTCTCCTGGCTGTGAGCTGCGTTATTACATTGTATTTAGAAGCATTATCACCAGGCTGTTAGCTGAGTTATTACAGTGTATATGGTAGCTTTTTCGCCTTGATTTGGGCAGCGTTATTACACTGCATATTGCGACTTCATCACCTGTCTGAAAGCTGCGTTATTACACTGTATATTGCGGCTTTATCACCTGGCTGTGAGCTGTGTTATTACACTGTATATTGTGGCGTTATCACCTGGCTGTGAGCTGCATTATTACACTGTATTTAGCAGATTTATCACCAGGCTGTTAGCGGCATTATTACACTGTATTTAGCAGATTTATCACCAGGCTGTTAGCGGAGTTATTACACTGTATATAGCAGCTTTCTCGCCTGGATTTGCACTTCGCTATTACACTGTATATTGCAGTTTTAGCACCTGGCTGTGAGCTGCGTTTTTACACTGTATATTATAGCATTATCACCAGGCGGTGAGCTGGGCAATTACACTGTGTATTGCAACTTTATCACCTGACTGTGGTCTACGTTATTACACTGTATACTGTGTATTGCAGCTTTATCATCTGGCTGTGGTCTACGTTAGTACACTGTATATTGCGGCTTCATCATCTTCCTGAAAGATGCGCTATTACACTTTGTATTGCAGCTTTATCATCTGGCTGTGAGCTTTGTTATTACACTCTACATCGCAGTTTTAACCCCTGTCTGAAAGTTGCTTTTTTTCACTGTATCTTGCAGCGTTATCACCTAGCCGTGAGCTGCATTATTACACTGTATATTGCAGCGTTATCACTTGTCTGAAAGATATGTTATTAAACTGTATTGTAACGGATCTCCTATACTGCGGCTGAGTATATCCGTTCTAAAACTGCCGAATCCCAAGCAAAGTAGTGATTATAGTCCCAAGTTCCCCAAACATAAGCCTAGACTTGATGAAGGGTAGAAACAAATGTGTATATTATGGCCAACTAGCCCACTTATATACAAAATCAGGAGGCAGTAGAACGCTCCCAGAGCACTCCCACAAAATGGCTACAATTTTCTGTGTCAGAGTGACTCAGCATAAAAACATAAAATGTTAAAATACATACAAATTACATACAAAACATATAGGACCCCGAACAATTATTATATCCCCAGATAGTCTGCATCTGAGCGCCCAAGTTGTCCAAATAGCACTCAGATCCCACGAATACAACCGCATCGCTACCAGGGTAAAGTTTTAACCGATCGCATATGAGGCGCCTGCCCAAATCAGTTCCAGAGTTTCAGGGGTAGTAGTCAGTTAATTTCGGGAGTTCCAAAACGTACAAAA
The DNA here is from genome assembly GCA_933207985.1 of Pelobates cultripes. Lineage (NCBI taxonomy): Eukaryota > Metazoa > Chordata > Amphibia > Anura > Pelobatidae > Pelobates > Pelobates cultripes. The sequence continues at coordinate 308,094,380 of OW240913.1, read as the reverse complement.
AGTCGAACCGTTCCCCTGGCTCATAGGTAGCATTTGTTTGCCTTGTTCGTGCCAACAAACCTACCGAACAGCGCTCTCCTGGCTTTTCGCTGAAAGAAGCAGCCATTCGTATACTTTCACAGGTGTTCGTGCAGTCAAGTGTCCGACTTGTAGTTCCAGACACTCGATGACCAGGTCCCGCTGTCTACATTCGTGCATCCAGCACGTGGTGTTCGGTTATACGAACAGCAGCCACACAGACAGAGCACGTAATACTGTGGTTTTCTTTGATGTTTAATGAGCCAGGGGTGGTCGGTGTTCGGGAGATGGTAGTACCAGAACAGGGAAAACATGAATGGGGTTCAAGAACCAGGTATAGAACTTAGGAGGAGGATATCGCCTATGCAGGCAAAATAGTGGGTTTTGTCACATCACTCCCCCCTAATTCCATGGAACGGCATACCCGCCTAGACCCTAACGGTTTGGCTTGGGGATGTCCGTTTAAGTAAGAGTTATTTCTCCAGTTCAATTTGTCGAGACAACCCATCAGCATTGGCATTCTGCTTTCCTGGTCTGTATTGCATGGTGAAGTTGTACGGTTGCAGTGCCAAGTTCCATCGTAACAGTCTGGGGTTGTCTCCAGCCACTCGGTTGAGCCAAATTAGGGGGTTGTGGTCAGTCATGATGGTAAAGGAGCATCTATATAAGTAAGGCTGTAGTTTATTTTTTTTAGTGCCCAAACTAGGACTAGGCATTTCTTCTCCATGGTCGCATAGCTGACTTCCCGATGTAACAATTTTCTACTCAGATAGGCCACCGAGTGCTTCATGCCATCTTCCCCGACCTGGCTTAATACTGCTCCCAGTCCAAACATTGAGGCATCTGTATAAACAAGAAATCTTTTAGTGTGATCAGGTGCAACTAATACAGGTCCCTTGCTCAGTGCCATTTTCAGCTTCTGGAAGGAGTCCTCACACTCTGGGGACCATATGATCTGCCTGGGTATGGATTTTTGGTGAGGTCAGTAAGGGTCTTAGCTATGACGCTGTAGTCAGGTACAAACCTCCGGTAATATCCTGCCGTCCCCAGAAATGCCATTACCTGCGTTTTGGTACGGGATTGGAGCCATTGGGTTATGGCTTCAGTTTTGGCTGGCTCAGGCCACTGCTTACCTGAGCCTACTCTGTGCCCAAGGTACTGGACCTCCGCCATCCCTACATGGCATTTGTTGGGTTTTAAAGTTAGACCGGCAGCTTGAATTCTTTTGAAAATTACAGAGATGTGCTCTAGGTGGTCTTCCCATGTGCGGCTGAAGATCGCATGTGCCTACCTGGAGAATACTGCTAAGTCTTGAAATCCCTCTAAGAACCGATCCACCATCCTCTGAAAAGTGGCGGGGGCATTCTTCTTCCCAAATGGCATAACCTTGAACTAGTACAGGCCAAATTGTGGTGATGAATGCCGACTTAAGAAAAGCATCAGGCTCCAAGGGGATCTGCTAATATCCTTTGCACAAGTCTATAGAGGTCAAATAATTCCTTCCTTCCATCCGGTCTAATAGCTCGTCTACCCTGGGCATGGGGTAGGCGTTGGTAACCGACTGGTCGCTGAGCTTGCAGTAGTCAATGTAGAAGCGGGTCGTACCATCCCGCTTAGGCACCAAAACCACTGGGGAATCTCAGGGACTCTGGGAAGGTTCTATTACTCCTAATTCTAGCATGTTCTGAATTTCTTTGTGCATGCTCTCCCTAACTGCTTCGGGGATGCGATACGTTTGCTACCGGAGAGGTGCCTGACCTGGGGTTTCTACTTGGTGTACCGCCAGCGTCATGTACCCTGGTAGGGCAGAAAACATATCACGAAGTTCCCCTAGCAGTTGGGAGGCTTGCTGTCTCTCGGAGGGGCTTAAGTCGGTTCCTAGACAGATTTGCTCTACTCCAACTGGGGTGGGGGGGAGCATATCGAGTAAGGTAAGACCTTCACTGTCCTCGAAGGCAGGGGCGCAAACTGACCTCTTCTGTCCTTTATAGATAAGGCTTAAGCATGTTCAAATGGAAGGAACTCTCATCCGAAAATTTCACCAGATAGGTGGTGTCTCTTATCCTTTCTACTACCTTAAAGGGACCCTGCCAGGTTGCTTGGAACTTATCTACTTTAGTGGGCCTTAGGACTAAAGCTTTTTGTCCTGGTTCTAGAATGTGATCTGTGTTGAACGGACTCAGTTAGAGCTTGCAGCCGGTCCCGCAGTTCCAGAACATATGGCACTATAGGGGTACCTGCTTCTCTTATATCTCTCTCCCAGTGTTCCCATACAAGGTCCAGGGGTCCCCGAACTCTCCTCCCATACAATAGTTCAAAGGGGGAGAATCCGGTCGACTCCTGGGGCACTTCCCTGTACGTGAACAATAGATGGGTCCGGAGTATAGCACTCTAGTAAAACCCCTCACCGACCTGACCAAAAAGTCCCTACCCAAGCAGGTAGCATGGTCCCCAGAGTGTGCAACGGCGTTCCAGAGACTTAAAACTGCCTTAAGCGAAGCTCCAGTAATGGCGGCCCCAGACCCTAATAAAACATTTCTCGTTCATACTGATGCCTCCATGTTTGGGCTGGGAGCCATGCTGAGCCAAGTGGGGGAAGATGGTGGCATATATCAGCCGTAAGTTATTACCACGGGAAGTCAGCTATGCCAACGTGGAAAAAGAGTGCCTAGCTTTAGTGTGGGCCCTAAAGAAACTCCAACCGTACCTTTATGGCAGTGCCTTTACCCTACTCACTGACCACAACCCCCTAATTTGGCTCAACCGAGTCTCTGGAGACAATCCCCGGTTGTTGCACTGGAGCCCTAATTGCAGCCCTACAATTTTACACTGCAATACCGCCCGGGCAAGCACAACGGCAATGCGGATGGTCTTTCCCGCCAAACCGACTTGGATGTATAATTATGTTACCCGGACATCCCCTAGCCAACCCGGCAGGGTCTAGGCGGGTATGCAGACCCATGGAACTAAGTGGGAGTATTGTGAAGAAAATAGACTAAGTTCTGTATTTTCTTCTATGTTCTGGCTTTTCTGCAGTATTTAAAACTACCGAACACCGACCACCCTCCTGGCTCATTAACCTTAAAAGAACCGTCTATTAAGCGCTCTCTGAGCGGCCGCTGTTCGTATAGCCGAATGCAACATGGAACAGAAAACGGCGGTCATCTTGTTTTCACGAAAGGAGGCAGCGGGACTTGGTCGTCGAGTGTCTGGAACTAAAATCGGACACTCGACCTCCCGAACCACCGCTGAAACTACCGAACTCCTGCTTCCTTTAGTTGCCGAACAACCAGGAGAGCGCCATTCGGTAGTTTGGTTCATATGAACAAGGGGAGCAATCGCTCCTATGAGCCAGGACTTTTATTCGTTTTATGCCTTTTACTGAATTGACCGACCGCACACGCTGAATTCGTGGAACTGTTTTGGGCAGGTCGGTAGCTTATGACTTCCATACTTTTTAAGTTCACCTGGACCGATATGGGTGAAATTTGGATATGTTGGTCCACCAGATCGGAGCTATCAGGGGATATGTGGGGATTCCTTGTGTGGAAAGCGGTGTTCTAATTTTTAGGAAAATTGTGTGTCCTCTGCCTGGCGATAATTGGGTTATTCCTTAACTTATCTCAATATCTCCCAGGCAGAGAGAGGGCAGGGGTTACTGTAAATCTGTATGTTGATTGGTTATTGTCTTTGTTTACTGTGGGAGGTCCTCTAGCAGGGGAATTTCTCATAAAAGCCAGTGTGGCATCAATAAAAATTATTCCTGTTACATCCTTCATGAAGTCTAGGCTCATGTTTGGGGAATATTCTACTTGCTGGGAGAATCATCTTGGAAGCTGCATTCATCTACGCTATTCCTCTACCTCCTAACTGCAGTTATAATCACTTATGCTGAGGTATTTGGAAAGGAATAGAAGACTGCAGTACCATAACCACTGCAGGTCTTAACACCACCCACTGTGGGATCCTCTCTCTTGTCCTTGCCAAAGTCTTGTGGGGTGCCCCAGTAGGGAGTGGGGTTTATGGCTTGGGTTGGGGTATCTGAGCTTCCTGAGAGTGCGAGGGGTCCATTTCTCGAGCCTGCAATCAGCAATCCATGTAGACAAGATACACTCATCGAGGTAATAGGAAGAGCGCAACTTAAGGCCTTCTTGAGAAGAACGGTCATACCTTACTGGAAACAGAGAGCAGACACTCACTTTGAGACTCTTTGTGGCCCAGAGGGAGACCCAAACCGCCCCCTATCTAAAATCTACCACATTCTGCAAGACTCTGAAAGGGAACACAAAACCCTAGCATTCCAACAGAAATGGATGAAAGACCTCCGTATACATATTTCTGACAAAGATTGGTCGAGTATCTTAGAAACAGGCATCAAAACTCCACTTAGCGTAGCACACAGGGAGGCATTTTATAAAAGGGTCACCCGATGGTATAGAACCCCAGATACGTTTCACTCAATCTGGCCATCCATCAGTGGTTCATGCTGGAGATGCTCTAATGGCCGCGGTGACATAGAACACATTTGGTGGAGTTGCCGAGACATTCAGGGTTTCTGGTCTCTCATACTCTCAGCCATTACAGGAATACTAAAACCACCATCACACCTATCCCCATCACAGGTTCTGCTAGGTTGGCCCCGCACATTTTCAGAACCTCATAAACAACAGTTACTACACCTCTTACTAGGGGAAGCCAATGCTCTTATTCCACTACACTGGCGGACTGCCACCATGCCTTCCAAAGAACAGTGGGTACAGAGAGTAGAACACACAAGATGCATGGAGGATATACACTGGTCACTGATGGGGAAAAGGCACATACACCTCCAAAGATGGAGACCCTGGACGGAGTTCTGGGGAAAGCCTTTAGGAGGACAAAGGACTCAGACGCCCTTAGATTAGAACACCGAAGGCCTAGACGTGCTAGCAACTCACAGCCCCACCTTGAGACACCATGGTAGGCACCATTCAAGGCATTCTTGCTACCATATTACGATATTGTAATAGGCAGGACACCCCTAGCCCCTATCCCCTTCCCATGTTCCATGTTTTCACCCATGGCTTGTTGCCGACCTAAGTTATATACCGATCTCTCCAATGACTTATGACAGAGACTGCCCCATCTCCGGTTAACGGATACGGGAGTTAGTATATTATTAAAGTCGTACCAAGGAGCATACTGTCTTATCACTACAGAACAAATATGATATGTCTAACCGCACGAACTGTTGTATGACCCCATTATGTATACATTGAATGCTCCCTATTCTTTTCTGTATCCCATAAACTTATCTTTTCGGAAATAAAGAAAAATTGAAATTAGAAAAAAAAAAAAATGTGTCACAGCTTACCTTGGTTGGAGTCCGAAGTGCAGAGATATATGCTCACCCTTGTAGATAAACACAGCCCAAGGTAACCAGGTAAGAAGCTACCTGGGCTGTGAATCTGTGCACGGGGGCTTAGGCAGGAACAGTAACCGAGTACGAGGAAACAGACAAGGGCAAATCCTGAAGAGTAGTCAGGCACGGTATCAAAAAGGTCAGGGCAGGCGGCAAACAGGCAATAACGAAAATTCCACAAGCAAAGTCAGTCTTAGGCAACAGGAAACAATGAACTGACACTGCCCTCAAGAAGAGGCAGTGTTATATATCTGGATAACGAATAATCTGCCTCAAGTGGTAGACAGCAACCACAGGTAAAGTCCAGCCCCCAGTGCTGCTAACAATACCAGGAAAACATGGCTAGAACCATACGTTCTGAAGTAGCTCAGAGGGAGAAAAGCAGGATAGGATACAGACAGACCCAGGTTCAAATCCCCTGGCCGTCGGGATGGCACAGGGAGAACTGTGACAATATGTACCCTTTGGACAGATTCACCCTGTGTGGCTGTAACAGGGTTAGCATAGCTCCGGTGTCTCTCAACCCCTTGGCTTCTTGCCCATTCAGACATGGGCTCTCTTGTCTCCAGCTGCCTGTACGTGGTTCACCCTGTGAAGGATAGTGTTCTTCTGAGCTGGGTAGGAAAGTGTAGGCATTTGCCCCCTGGTGATCCCTTGAACGCAGTGGGCTGCTGCTTGCATCAGAGATGCTAGCCGATCCCATATTTCTTGGTTGCACCCGTAATAGATCGGTCCTGGTTTCCAGTATGGGCTTGCTGTGGGTAAATGGTTGGGTGGTTGAGACCTGTTTGGCAGCCTGGAGTTTGGGGTGTGGGGTGTAGGTCCCCCAAATACCGTCGTGGTACTTATCCGCCAGTCTTGTGGCTTCTTCTACTGTTAAGGGAAGAAGCCACAAGACGCAATCTCAGACCTCTGGTGGGGTATGGTCAAAAAATTGTTCTAACAGTAACAATTGTAAGGCATGCGCTAAGGTGGTCGCCTGGCACCCCTGCATCCAGTTGCACGCAAGGCGGTCTACCCCTTTTCCCAAACAGGGAAAATATGAATGGGGTTCAAGAACCGGGTATAGAACTTAGGAGGAGGATATCTCCTATGCAGGCAAAATAGTGGGTTTTGTCACATGTATATTTCACCGTTATCACCTGGCTATGAGCTGTATTATTACACTTAAAATTGCAGCATTATCATCTGTCTGAAAGATGCGTCATTACACTATATATTGCAGCTTTATCACCTGACTGTGAGCTGCATTATTACACTTCAAGGTTTTTCACTAAAGTCTAAATGTTCCAATGGCCTGAATCTGGTACAGGATTTGGTAAAAACACAATATACATGGGGAGATATTGGATACTATGGAATTCTGAGTTCTCAACAGTGAGGTAGATATATGTTTTTTGTTAAATATGTGCAATTGACACATCACACCTTTATGTAAATCTGTGATTAATATTTTGGAATTCCAATAAAGAATCATTAACCGATAGGGAAAAAAGTATTTATGTATAAATCTACCACAAAATTATTTATTTCATTTTTTTGAGTTAGTTATGAGTCATTTGCACTATTATGAAATGTAACACGCTAAAAAATATATATCATGTGTACAGCTTTCCACATTGTATGTATTTGAACAAATTGTGATGATTAATAAATTTATTATAGTTAGATAATTGATTACGCCATTATACGTGAGAAATTGCTACTTAGAGGTTTATACTCTGGTAAAAATGTAGCTAATATATTCACTAGGTATGTATGCTATTCTTTGAATCTTTCCCACTAGAATAATGATATTTGGAAATATCTTATCTCTATGAATTGATCTATATGGCTTATAAAGATTAATACATGATATGATTCTATTGTAATAAATATGGAAGGTAATGTTATTGTTTTGATTATTCCCTCACATATACTGAGCCTCATGGAATGAAGATCAATACTCCAGGAGGTGGAACGCAAGGTTCGTTAAAGAAAACAAGTCAAAGATAGAGGCTGCTGGAACATAAAGTGACGCTGCTCGGAATGCAAACATTGACACAGGTCTTCGCCGGAAACAGGCACTGGAAGTGACGTCACGAGAAAGGATTATGGATCATGGCATCGAGAAAAGACCCGGGAAGCAAAAACTAACATCTACAACTGCTGAAGATAAAAAGAATGCCCACTGGACCACCAATGAGACAGAGGGACTAGCCCTATATAAACATGGACTTGGCTGTAATTGTTATGCTGCTTAACTCTTTTATATTACGTGTATTATATATTATTTTGTTCAGGAGAAGAAGTAGGGCTTTCATTTCACATTAAATATTTATATTTGAAACATAATGTAATATAAATAAAATACAAAAATGTGTGATAAATTGAGAAGTGTTTTTTTCTTAGTTCTGTATGACTTTTAAGTGTGAATGTCAGAATACTGGTACCTTTTACTACAATAAATTACAAATATTTGTGTTCAACTGTGTTTCACGAAAAGCAGTATCATGCCATGCAGCGTGTCTCATGAGTGGGGGGTCATCTCGTTATGGAGTTTTGGAAAGTTACAGGGTGAAATTAAGAGCTTTCCCCCTTTTCAGTTGTGGTCATCAGTGGCTTAATTACCACGGTCGCAGTTGCAACTGGGCCTGTCACTTCTGGAGGCACGGTTGCAGCTGCGACCGTGGAAATTAAGCCACTGATGACAACAACTGAAAAGGGGGAAAGCTCTTTATTTGAACCTGTCGACCCCTGGGCCAATGGACCAGCATAACCTCAAGGCTGGTTCATGGCTGCACCAACCCGGTTGGTGCAGTCCCCGGGTGACCAGTAAGGCGGAAGGTATTTTTCAAATGCTGATATTTTTCTTAGTATAAACGGAAATTATTCTGCCATACCGACCAGTAGGGGTCGCTGTGTGTGGAGGGAGGCAGGGATAGGAAGTTCAAGCATATCTCTGCCTCTCTTTATTCACTGATCTGTGGGGGAGCAGCTACACAGCACAGAGAGTCTAGACAGCAGCTCCAAGCCTGCAGAGACAGCCTACAGCTCAGGTAATTGAGGGATGGATGGAAAGGCTGCAGGGAGACACTAGGGGTCACTGGGAGACCTGGGGACACTAAGACACTGGGAGACATGGGGACACGTGACACTAGGGGACACAGGGAGACATAGGGACACTGAGACACTAGGGTTCACTGGGAGACACCTGGGGACACTGGAAGACCTGGAGACACAGACACTAGGAGACACTGTGAGACATGGGGACACGAGACACTAGGGGACACTGGGAGACCTTGGGATGGGGAGACTGGGGGACACAGACACTGGGAGTCTAGGGGACACAGACACTGGGCGACATGAAGACAGTGGGCGACATGGGGACACCGAGAGACAGACACTGGGAGCAATCCATCTATACAGCAGAATCAAACTAAGTATTTTTTTGGTCATTATACAGAATTTTCGCTTATGTCACTCCTTGTGATTTACATCATGTGATGTCACACATACATAAATAATTATGCAAATTAGTAAGGCCAGTATATTTTTCCAAGAAAGGTGGCAACCATAACTACTCTTCACATACTCTTGCTTAAGTATGGAAACTTAAAAGGGGTGTATGGGAACAAGACTTGTGTCAACTGGCTGCCAATTAAATTAGTTAAGGTAATGCTGACTTTGGTCTCTCTAACACTGTAGCATGTCCCCTTTCTTCTACACTCACTACATACACATTTTCTCTGTTCCAGTCTATATACCAGGAGCTTCTGCCTGCTAGTTAGAAGGTAATGCGACAAGTGGACATGTGAGTGCTAGGGGATAATCCTTAGAAAGCATGGAGCAAGCGCATCATTAGACTTATTTATGGCCAGCCTGCATGACTGGCAGGCACACTGACATGCATTCATGCCAGGCTGGCCTTCCAATGTTTTGGGCAGAAATATCATCTTTTTAGGCATGTTTGCCCTCTTTCGGCAGTTCTGGTCACATGATTCGTGTCAGTGGCACAAGCTTTTTTCTCCCTTCGAATTACTGTATGGTAGAAGAGTACGGGGACACCTGGACCTGGTACGGGAACATTGGGAGGGAGATGTGGGAGAGGCAGGAACCCCTATTGTGCCCTACATTCTTGAACTGAGGGACCAGTTGCAAGTCCTGACAGACACCCAGTGGCGTATCTGAGCAGAAAACTAATACCAAGGGAAGTCAGTTATGCCACTGTGGAGAAGGAGTGCCCAGCCCTCGTTTGGGCCCTCAAGTAGCTTCAACCTTATTTATATGGGTGCTCCTTCACCATTATGACTGATCACAACCCCCTGATTTGGTTCAACAGAGTAGCAGGAGACAACCCCAGACTATTAAGATGGAGCCTGGCACTGCAACCTTATAACTTCACCGTGCAGTACAGGCCAGGGAAACAGAATGCCAATGCGGATGAGTTGTCTCGCCAAACAGAAATGGACGCTTTGCCAACTACTTCTCGGTCATCCCCAACCAACCCGTTGGGGTCTAGACGGGTATGCCGTCCCATGGAACTAGGGGGTAGCTATGTGACAAGACCCCTGTTTTGGTGAATACCAGGACTCCTTATTTCGTATACTGTTCGTGCATTTGGCACTATTCTATTCCCTTTTATTAACCGAACAAATTACCGAACAGGCAGACCCCACACAATGGGAGTGTGCCACTTATTTACCTCCCAGGAGCTGTGGTTAACCACAACTATTTGACGAACGGCTGGGTGGTTGCTGTTCGTATGAATGAACACGTGGCAGCGGCCATCTTAAACTGACGAACGCCCAGCGGTGTTTGTTCGTCTACCACATGGAACCATTTTTGCCCACTATTTTCCACAAACACCTCTGGGACTTCCAAACTTCCATCCATCCGTCTCTGCTTACACGACCGCCGTGCCGTTCGGTACATTCACACCCACGAACGGGACCGACCCAGATAGCTAAATTCATGGAGCTACTTCTGGACAGATTTCTAACGAACAGTCGGTGAACAACTCTTTGGCTCCATGGCGATTTGACTGTGTTCGTGGGATCTGAGTGCTGTTCAGCTATATTGAGCGCTCAGACCCAAGCTATCTGGGGATATGTCGAATGTGGTGGTTCCGTTCGGTAAAATATAAGTTATTGATTTTAATGCATTTTGTACAGTTGTCAAATGAAAATATTTTCTCTACCTGGAGATTATTGAATTTACTACAGCCACTTAACCCAATTATCTACAGGATAGAGAGGAGGAATTACACTGTTTATGTGGTAGTGTTTTATATTTTACTGTATGATGATTGGTTACTGTACTTTGTGTTTCAGTCCTCCACAAGGTTCCTGTGGGAGTATCCCTTGCTGGAGGACCTGCATAAAAGGCCAAGCTGTGGCCGTCATTAAACAGATCATTTTACCCCTTCATGAAGTCTTGGCTCATGTTTGGGGGATTGGGAGCTATAATTCACTACAACCTTCGACTACACTGGGATTTCATGAGACGCTGCACGGATTTACTCAGCTGGAGTATAAGGGATCCGTTACACGGGTTGAGGCGGTACAGATACTTGTGTCTCAGGGACCAAACAAGTGGTTCTGGACAAAAGCATCTGAAGAGCCTGGGCCATCTGATTCATATGGTGATCTTGTTCTTCTAACTTCGCCTCATAGGAAAACATTTGCTGACCTAAAACTGCAAGGTCTGTGGCCCTATTGTAATGTCACGAGGTAAAACCCCAACACGGAGAGTTTAGGATAGCAAGGGACAAAACATGGAGATGACGTATTACCGAGCCTTAGAATGGCCGGACTTAGCATTAGACAGAAAGAAAAGCGTAGTCAGGGTAATGGAGAGGCAGTGGAAACGGGAATTAGTCAAAGTCAGTCAAACAAGCAAGCAAGCAACAAAGGAAAGGACTAAAGATAAATGCAGGGTCAGTAAAAAAAATCCAAGGTCAATACCAAAATAATACACACTAGATCAAGGAACGCACTAAAGTGTACCACAATAGGACACAGTAGATAGGGCTGGTCCACGACCAGCCTGTAACCTCAAAACGTGCATGCATGGGGGCACCGGAATGACGTGGACCAATGGGAGCTGGAAATGACTTGGGGCTCCCATTGCCCCTTTAAGAACGTGCCCGTAATGCGAGCAGTGTTCTAAGTAATAATAGGTGGAGCGCACAACCGTTCATTACAGTTGGCGTATGCGGCCCGCTTAGGAGCGATCGAGACACGCGCAAGGATTGGGTGAGTAATGTCACAAGAGGGATTTCAGAAACATGGAAGGGACTGTGGGAGAATTTAAACACATGGAAGGGACTGAGGGGGATTGAGACACATGAAAGGGACTGGGGGGAAGACACATGGAAGGGATGAGGGGGTATTGAGACACATGGAGGGACTGGGCAAGAGTTGAGACACATAGAAGGGACTGTGGTGGGGGAATCAACATATGGAATGGACGTGGGGGAACTGAAATACATGAAAGGAACTGGAGGTTAATTGACACATATGGAAGGGACTGGGGGGGGACATGGGAGGGACTGGGGGGTAACTGACACATGCAAGGGACTGTGGGAATTAAAAAACATGGAGTGATGGGGAGGAATTGACACATGGAAAGACTGAGAGGGGAATTGAGAGTAAGACTTATAAAGGAAAGCAATCAATTGGAGGAGCAATAAACTGGAAGAGTATGTGCTTCTTGTCCCCAAAGCTCCTCTAAGAGAAGCATGGGATTGAATGAGAAGGAGAGGAAAAATAGTCTGCCGGATGATGTCGCAGGAGGAGGAGCGGGCAGCTGCTGGAAAAAAGGTGCGTTAAAGCCTTTTTTCCTTTTTGTTTTTAAACTTAATTTAAAGGGTGGGCTGAATCTAAACAGTGAGAAGAGACTTTAGTGTTAGTAATACTTGAATACTTGTTCTTTAAAATTAAGATATTTTTCTTAAATTTCTTAATTTTGTCTATTTGGATGGCAAGTGATGGCATTAATAATTTTTTTCATGTTTTTAATATTTTTCATCAAGTACATAGGTTACATAAAAAGCAAAAATCCATCTTGTTCAAAAAACATATGCAGCCGACATTCTTATACGACTATGGATTGAATTAGTGATTTGTATCACATACTATACCACAGTTTACGAAAATGTGTTGCGTAACACATTAGTGTGTAGTGGACCCCAAGTAGCCCAAATGGTTACCTCTGCTATTTCCCTCTCAGCCAGACTGGAACCTTGTGTGATTATGCTCGTAACCCCGAGTAACTAGACGAGACATAGTTCTGGGAGTCATCTAGTTTATTCAGGCACAACATGCTCAATAAATACACAGACCCCCCAGCATGGGGTCTCCATACAATAGTATAGCAAGTCACTCCCTGGCATTCCTGTGTCTGGGAGATAATTGAGTCAAACAACAGTAACTCAATTATCTCTCAGTTACAGGGACACATACAAAATATATATACAATCCCCCAAAAGAATCCCCAATATCTACAGGAACCCCACAAGTGTTATATCCCTGCATAGCCTGGATCTGAGTGCCCAGGTTGACCATATAGCTCTCAGATCCATTCAATAGAATAGAATTGCCACCGGGGTAAAGTTCTGACCATTCAAGGGTTCCTGTATGAACACTGTCGAAGGTAGTCCTTTGCTTCCAGGGAGCGAATGCTCCCCCGGTTGATAGTCTCTTTCTCCCAGAGAGGGCTCTCCTAGCTGGTGGGAACATAGAGCAGGTAGCGGTAGAATTTTCCCGATGTTCGTGAGGTCGTCTATCTGAAAAGGGTTCCAGGCGTTCGACGACCACGTGAGTTCGGTTATGTGAAATGCCGGCCAGCCAGGGGAAGCACTAATTAATTGTTTCCTGTACCCAGTCTGACAGGAAGTGCTCACTGAAAGCACAGAACTGCTTCCTTTCAGACTAGGTAGGGGAAACAGAAGCTCCTCTACCACGGTAGAGGAGCTTGCTTGGCCTGCTTGGCCACGCTGCATGGAGCGAGGTGAGGCTGAGCAGGCACAGGGGAGGGAACAAAGAAGGGCGCAGGAGGGGAGGGGAACAAAAGAAGAGCCCAGAAGGAGAGGAAGGACAGACAAATGCACAGTGTTTGGTGGTGAGTCAGGTAAAGGTTACAGGAGGGGATGGGAGACAGATGAAGGGCACAGGAGGGGTGTTGGAGCAGAAGAAGGGCACAGAAAGGCAGGCAAAGGGCACAGGCGGGGAGTCAGAAGAAGGGCAGAGAAGAGTTGAAGGCAAAGAAAAAGGGCATGGGAGGGGGGGACAGAAGAAAGGCACAGGAGATGAGGGGGGGCATAGAATGGCAGAGGAGGGAGGGGGGCAAAAGAAGGGCACAGGAGAAGAAGATGCACAAAAAGACCCACAAAGTGTCTGGGGGAGGAAAGAGGCCTGTCAGTCAGCCACACTAGTCTGCCAGCACCCTTTTTGTCCCATAAGCCAATCTGTGTGTCTTTTCTGCCAGGGGGAAAAAAAACACAGATTGTCTCTTTTTGTCCCCTCAGCCAAACAGATGGGCTCAGGGGGGATGAAGAGACACACAGATGGTCGGGGGAATGACAAAGAGACACACAGAAGGGCTGAGGGGAAGGGCAAAAGAGAAACACAAAAAGGTTGGGGAAGAAAGAGATGCACAAAGGGGCTGGGTAAAGAAAGAGGCCTAGCAGCCATCCATAGCAGTCAGCCACAGCCAGCCAGCCAACAACAGTAAATAAGGTCAGAAGAGCCAACTTGGGCTGGGTATGTTATATTACTATATTGTGAATAGGGGCCAGATTGTTAGAGAGACAGTCGATGGATCATGCATCTAAACTGCTCATTCACAGCATGTGGCATCAGGTCGAAACCACTGATTTCACGTCTCTTGTGGTGACAAGGACGGAACTGAAGTGACGCATTAAAGAAATAGCACATCGTCTCGACTGCTGCCATGTAACGAAATGATGCTGCTGCCATGTAACGAAATGATGCGTGTCTGAAAAGTGTGTCACCAACATGAAAATCATGGAAAGCTCTGTTCTATAACTTCATATTATTACATAGACTGAAAAGAAATGTGAGTCCATCCAGTTCAGCCTTTCTCACATCTGTTTTTGCTGTGGATCCATAAGAAGAGAAAAAACCCAGTTTGAAGTGCTTCCAATTTTGCAACAAACCAGGGGGGAAAAATCCTTCTTGACCTCAGAATTGCAGTCAGATCTCTCCTTGGATCGAGAAGCTATTATCTATTATCATCAAAAACATATTCTTATTTAATTGGCAATATTTCAGCATTCAATATGAGTGTTAAAAAGATATTATAGTTATTAATTCATGCTAATAAGGTTCCCTATTTTGTTTTTTCCTAGGGACACCATTTCCTTGTAAATGTTGGATATTAAGGGACATAACATATTCCTAGGAAACATCATATATTTAATAAACACAAACAGTAGGATAAGTGGCGCTCAACCAAGATAAATAAACAAATCCCAGTGCGTCTAAAACCTTTAGTCACCTTAAAACACTTACATTAATACAAATGGATACAAGGAAAGGTGCAATCCTGAGGAAGACCTCTTTGAATGGTCGAAACGCGTTGTGCTTATCCAGCTTTTTATTTCAAAATAAAACATTTTACTTAAGTTTTATTTTTTTGGTTCATGATTGTATCCAGACTTGAGTTCCTGGGGGACCATTCCAACTACAGAGTATTCTACATGCTATTACAGTAGAGAGCCGACTCATATGGCTCTCTAAAGTGTGAGTGCTCCTAATTATTTTCTGTACCAATTATTGGTTTATGCATATTGCCCTATGATAGCTGTCTATATTGCATTATCTCATCAAGCATCCATTGTGTGCGCAAAACCACCTTTCCTTGTATCCAATCATATATTTAATGATAAGGAATTGTGCAAATTATACACATTAGAGAAGTCATGCAGAGCAGAGGCAGATAGTATGAGCTCTGCAGCCATTTGTGATATTTCACAGTTTTCCACTGTTTTAATTCTGGTTTACAAATTAATTAGGCAATGACCTTTTCGAGAGTCCATTAAGGCTTTTTGCCTGCAAAGTATTGCAGCTGCCCACCACTGAGCCCTAGTCAGCTACCAGGGTAGGGAAACGACCAACTTGGATCAAATAATGATTCCAGTCCACTGCAACAGCTCTCCCTGGGTCTCTTTTTCCCCTCCCCATTAGACCAGTTCACTCTGCGTGTAATTGAGAATGTAATTACACGCTTTCTCTGTCTTTGCTGATGACATTACAAGCAGTGTCCCCCACATGTGCAACCATACAAGTCGCCTCCAAACACGTGTGCTTGTGGGCTACTTGTGGGGTTGCGTGTGTAGCATGCTGTTTATGATGTTGTGTTCCTGTATGTCAATATGTTACGTTAGAATTAATCGTTTCTCATGTTTTACTATTGTACTGCACTGCAGAATATGTTGGTGCTGTATAAGTGCTTGTAATAATTGCATTTGTGTAAGGAGGCTGTATGCAGAATAGTAATGGTGGGAATGCTGCTTGTGATGTGTGTGTTGGGAGGCTGCATGTAGTACTGCATGGGTGGGAATGGTGCTTGTGATGTGTGTGTAGTTAGAAAGGCATAGGGGATGTAGTGGGTGCAGGAAAGCATAGAAGTTGTGGTGGGTGTGGGGGGGTGCTTAGAAGCTGTGGTTGGTGCATAGGGGCTGAGCTGGCTTCAGGGAGGATAGAGGCTGAGGTGGGTGCAGGATGGGCATAGGGGCTGTAGTGGGTAAAAGGGGGATAGGGGCTGTGGTGGGTGAAGGAGGTATAGGGGCTGTGATTAGTGCAAGGTGGATAGGGGCTGTGGTGGAATCACCATGGGGATATGGCCTGTGGTAAGTGAAGGGGTGCAGGGTGAGTATAAAGATTGTGGTGGGTGAAGGGGGATAGGTGTTGTGGCAGGTGAAGGGGATAGGGACTGTGGTGGGTTTAGGGTGGATGTGTGGTCTGTGGTTGGGGCAGGGTGGGCACAGAGGCTGTTGTGGGTGAAGAGGGATAGAGGCTGTGGTGGGTTTAGGGTGGGCATAGGATTGGTGGTGGGTTTAGGGTGGGCATAGCATCTGTGGTGGGTTTAGGGTGGACATTGGATCCGTTATGGGTTTAGGGTGGGCATAGGGTCTGTGGTGGGTTTAGAGTGGGAATGGGGTCTGTGGTTGGTGCAGGGTGGGCATAGAGATTGTGGTGGGTGAAGAAGGGTAGGGGCTGTGGTGGGTGAAGGGGGGATGAAGAAAATAGTTACATACCTGCTGTCTCTGCCCGGCTGCTCCTTAGTACTCATGGCCAGGAGTACAAGCCCTCGCCCTGCCTCTTCCTCATACATGGAGCCCTGCACAGGGAAAAGAGCATGGGTTCTCACCTAGAAGGGGTTGGGAGAGACTTACAATGCAATAGATTGCAGGGCAACCTATCGCTGTAATATGTGAATAATTATGTCTTTCTGGCTGGGGTGATCTCTCATCACTCTAACCAGAGCATGGCTGCTTAGCCTGGCCGCTGACTGCATCAGGCCCTCAGTCCATGACCGATCTGCCCAACCAGTCTGTTTGTAACAATAGAGGAAGAAAAAGATGTGTAGAAGTTGAGAAGTAAGTAGGGGAGGGAAAAGAAAAAAAAAACACACACAATCTCACCAACTCCCAGCAGCAACCTAAGCACCACGGAAGGACAGTCAGGTCCTCTAAATTTTATGGTATTTTTAAGTCCTGCCATTCTGGGCTTCGAAATGCTCCTCTGTCTGGCGTAATTCTTCCACGCAATGTAGGCAACTTTGGTCATTGTCACAAGCAGTTGCATCCAGAGGGTAGAGAACAGACACTTGGTTGCAGTTAGCAAGTGTCTGGAGATTGTTTTTTAAATCTAGATATTGGAAGACTAGTAGGGCTAGGAAGCAAATCTGCGGTGTGGAATTCCATGCCCTTCTCAGCCAGGGAGGTCAGTGTTATACACTCATCTCTAGAATGGTGCTTTTATGGGGCATTCTCAGACAATGTATAATAGTGGTCAGATCGACCCATGGCTCCTTCAGCACTGGTCTGAGGAGCTATTTTGTGGGGTGTATAATACCAGTTTATCAGAATTTCTATGTTGGTTTTCTGGACTTTAATTCTTGTAGAGCTTTGATTATTTATTATTATTTATATAGCGCCATCAAAATTCCGCAGTGCTTTACAATGGGTGGACGAACAGACATGTAGTTGTAACCAAACAAGTTGGACACACAGGAACTGAGGGGTTGAGGGCCCTGCTCAATGAGCTTACATGCTAGAGGGAGTGGGGTAAAGTGACACAAAAAGGTAAGGATAGTATTAGACTAGTGACAGTTGCAAGAGAGGAATCAGTCAAGATGAGACAAGATAATCATCAAATGCAGGGCATTCTCACAGTAGGACATAAATTTTAACATAGAGGGTTGCATTCCCTCCAGGAGCAACTCGTAGAGAACAGGTAGGGGCTCTGCTCAACAACTATATTTCTCAAATGCTGTAAATCATCTGCATAGGTTTATATGAGTAAGTGACCTGTAAAAGTGTCTGAGCTTGTAGTATAGAAAGGATTCTAGGCTAATTGGTTGCTTGAAATGTACGGTAAGTGGGGTAAAGTGCAAACGGTAGTGCAGGCAAGCCACTCAAAAAAGGGATCACTCCCAAATCCCACAGAAACAATAGATGCAAGAGGTGTATAAATATAGGCTATATAGATATACAGGTGAGGGCGCCACTATCACAAATATGTGGCTTATAGTTACCACTTGGTCAGCAGAGATGACATGTAAAAAGAAACATAAACATACATAGTGAAGTATTTAATGGTGTAAAATTGATATAAAAAACAAACTCACAAAGAGAGTGGCACAAAAAGAAATAATTCTAGTTTGTGCACAAAAGCTTTTAAAGGACTACTCTAGGCACCCAGACCACTTCAGCTTAATGAAGTGGTCTGGGTGCCAGGTCCTTCTAGGGTTAACCCATTTTTTCATAAACATAGCAGTTTCAGAGAAACTGCTATGTTTATGAATGGGTTAAGCCTTCCCCTATTCCTCTAGTGGCTGTCTCATTGACAGCCACTAGAGGCGCTTGCGTGCTTCTCACTGTGATTTTCACAGTGAGAAGCGCCAGCGTCCATAGGAAAAGCATTGAGAATGCTTTCCTATGTGACTGGCTGAATGCGCGCGCAGCTCTTGCCGCGCGTGCACATTCAGCCGGGGAGTGAATCGGAGGAGGAGGGGAGAGCTCCCCGCCCAGCGCTGGAAAAAGGTAAGTTTTACCCCTTTCCCCCTTTCCAGAGCCGGGCGGGAGGGGGTCCCTGAGGGTGGGGGCACCCTCAGGGCACTATAGTGCCAGGAAAACGAGTATGTTTTCCTGGCACTATAGTGGTCCTTTAAGCTTCAAGGCGGGGGGCTTAATTCTCAGTCTTTGGAAGGGGCCGAGGGTACCTCTATAGATCAGTCTGAGGGTTCAGTCAAGCCAGATATAATGGTGAGGTAGATCGTTGTGAGGTAGATGAAAGGAAAATTCCCAATGCCAGCCTCCTTCTTTGTGGTAGATTGCTGCTCGATCTACGCGTTTCATCCGTTCTGACTTTTTCATGAGCTTGATGCTCTCTTCTGGTCTTCCGCTTTTAAATACTGCACAGGGCTAATTTTACACAATTAAATACTTCACTATGTATGTTTATGTTTCTTTTTACATGTCATCTCTGTTGACCAAGTGGTAACTATAACCCACATATATTGTGATAGTGGCGCCCTCATCTGTATATCTGTATACCTATATTTATACACCTCATGCATTAATTGGTTGCTTGCCTTAGAGGTCATCTGAAGGGTAATAAGGTGTCTCCACATCTAAGTGTGTACGGAAATGAAATCACTTTTATCTAGAAAATGGAGGGTCCTATGATCCAGGTTTGCAGGAAAGGGGATGAATTAGGTGGAGAGAGACTGTTGCTGTTGATGATAGTGCCAACTTTTTAAATTATCCCAATGAAAGGGTGTGTCTCTACCTCTTTAGGCAAATTTCTAATATCCAATCAGGTCCCAGCTGGGATCTGCAGCCAAACATCAGCCCAACCCAGCTGTTTAGGAAGAACTAGTTGATCTACTTTAATTCTGGGCTTGTTGTCTCTCCCCAGGTATTGAATAAGGGTTACTAGCCACTGCAAGCTTAGCACACGCACCAGGGCTCCTCAGGACTACATTTTCATTCTTCAATGGGTAGTGATGGGTGGAAATTATGTGCCCTGCTCTACGTCATCCAATGACGTCTGGAGTCTAGTTCTCCTCTATATAAGTTATGTTTAGAAAGTAATATTGTTAATACACATGGCAAGCAATATTTATTTTGAAGAAAATATGATTTACCTTTACCTCTATTGGAATTTGATCCCACTTCAGTTAAACTTGTTTGAGTCAATTGTTACTTGTAATTCTCGCTTACCATTGCACAGATTATATTGGTGCCTTATACATAATAAATATTTATTAAATATCTAAATATTGGTTTCCTATGTACATATGAGTAGACTAATGGGGGGAAAAAGTGTTTAAATAAAGTTTTTTTTTTTTTTTTAACATTATTTTAGTTATTGTTAGTGGATAATTGCTCTGAAAATGTTTCCACTTCACACCTTGTTTTTTATAATTCAGTGACACCTTGTTTTTATCTGTGACACAATAAAGATAAAGTTTGACCGCATACTGTTTCTGGGTGAGAGAAACACCCAGAAACAGTAGACAAAGGAGTGTAGCAAGTAAAAATCAAGCCATACCATGTGCTCTGTTGGATTTTACAAATTGTAAAATGTACTTAGATACTAGTTTATAAAAGACATAATCTGTCATTTAGACAATTATGCGCCACCATGATATGCAAGGTTTTAGTTAGTCACTAGGCGCTACATTTTATATCCTTGGCTACTGTTTACGGAATACACATTTTTTTCTTTCATGACACAGGACATTCTGCTTTTTTTCTGTTTGACCAGTTTTGGCGTTTTGCTATGTGTTTTTTCAACTGCTATTTACTTTACTCATTTTACGTGAATAAAAATATAACGTTAGGAATAAAAGCACGAGCAATTAAAAATATAAATGACTTTTTAGAGGGAGCACCTAAGTGTTTTAAACCTAAATATTTGAAAAACAACATTGTATTTGTGTCTCACAGGTTTAATAGTGTTCACAGAAGCTCTACTGCCACAAAAAAAAAAGTACATATTCCTAATTACACATCTCTATAACAGTGATCCCCCAACCTTAATTTCTTTCTTGATTCCTTTCTCCCCTTTTATTTTTTGTTTAAATAACCCTGATTGTGCCCATAGAGAGTGCACATTTGACCTGTTAGACATTAGTTTTGCTTCACTGGGTAAACTACGGTAATTTAAAAAGGAGGTAATAAAGAGGCACTATAGGCATCAAAACAACTTTAGCAGCAGTGGCAGAACTAATGTAGAGAGGGCCGTGGTACAAGAATTTTTGGGGCCCCACACTAGCGCAAGAGTGACAAAATGATAGATCCCCATCTATCATACAACTCCCACAATGCTATGTCAGCTGGAGAACTAAAATGCGCCCATCCTTGCAGGGTTGTATTAGTGAGCAGGGTTTGTGCGTTTAAATGTATGTTTTTTTATAGAGTATGTCTGTGCATGTAGGGATGTATTTGTATGTACCGATTCACACACTGACAGACAGATACACACTGACACAAAGATACACACTCAGATACACACAGTGGCACACAGATACACATACTGGTACACATACACTTCAATACACTAACAAATACACACAGTGACACACAGATACTCACACTGATATGAATAAACGCATATATGTCATAGTGTTTATATTTACAGCCACCTTCTTGTTAGCTTACCTTTGCCTGTAGGAGGGTGGTTTCCTTGATGTGCTGCTGGCTGGGGCTAATGTGCTGTGTTCAGCTCACTCCTTTCTTCCCCCAGTTACCTGTGCTTCCTCTCCTTATAGCTGGGAATAAGTAATAGGCTGGGCTCGGACCCCCGAGCACTCTGAGCCCCGGACTCTAGAGGTAGCCCATCACTGTCTGAAGGGCCCACGACCAGGCAGCAACTCAGTGGCGGAACTTCTGGTGCAGACCCCCCCTATTGCTCTGAGCCCGGTGCAGTTGCAGCGGCTGCACCGGTGCATGGGCATCCACAGGACTTTTTCCAGGGGGGGCATAATTATAATGACATCCATGCTCGGACCCTTTTTGCAGGGTCAGACTGGGGTTACAAAGCAGCCCTGGAAAAAAATGAATGCCAGTTCCATAAGTCATTGTGCCATGTAGTGTGTGTGTATATATACATATACACACACATACTACATGGCACAATGACTTATGGGGCTGGCATAAATATATATGTGTGTATATATTATTGGTATGTTTCTTTTTCTAATTCAAAATATTGGTTCTGTCAGTGTAAAAAAATTAATTATACAGTAAGCAGACATTCACACTGACACAAGCACACAAACTCATTGATACACAGGTTTACAGACAGACATAAAGACAGATACTCTCATTAAAACATAAGTTCATTGACATAAAAACACAAGTTCATTGATAAACTCTAATAGGCTCACTGACAGACAATCTCACTGACACACACAGACAAGCTTGCTGGTACTCACACCCAAACTTAGTACAAACTCTGACACTCACACAAACTTACTACAGACAAACTCATCGGTATACAAACACAAACTTACTACAGACACACTTACTGTTACACATACACGCTCACTAGAGATAAGCTCACTGACACGCTCGCGCTCACTACAGAAAAGCTCACTGTCACACACATGCTCACTGACACACCCATGCTTACTACTTACAAGCTCACTGACACACATACACATGCTTACTACAGACAAGCTCACTGGCACACACATGGTCACTACAAATTCACTGACCACATGCTCACTACAGAAATGCTCAATGACACACATGCTCACTACAGACAAATTCACTGACACACACATGCTCACCGACACACACAAGCTCACTTACATACAAGCTCACTGTAGTGAAGGTTCAGGGCCAGTAGTGGGGTGAGTCAGGGTCTGTAGTAGGAGGGTCAGGACCTGTAGTGGGGGGGTCAGGACCTCTAGTGGGGTTCAAAAGCTGAAATGGGGGAGTCAGGAACTGTGGTGGGGGTGAAGGGCAATAGGAAGGGTGAGGGGCAATAGAGGGCTCAGGATTTGTAGTGGGAGGTGAGGGGCAGTAGGAGGAATCAGAACCTGTGAGGGGCAGTAGGAGGGATCAGAACCTGTAGTGGGGGGTGAGGGGCAATAGGAAGGGTGAAGGTCAGGACCTGTAGTGGAGGGTTAGGACTTGTAGTAAAGGATTCAGGACTTTTAGTGGGGGATCATAGGCAATAGGGGCTGTAATAGGGGTTAGGGACTGTAGTGGGTGCTTAGTGGCAATAATGATGGGTTAGGACCAGTAGTAGGTGGTTAGAGGCAATAGTGGGGAGCTAGGGGCTGTAGTGGGAGGTTAGAGGCAATAGTGGGGGTTTAGAACTTGTAGAGGGGGTTAGGGGCAATAGCGGGAGGCTAGGACTTGTAGTGGGTGGTTAGGAGCTGTGGTGGATTTAGACCCTGTACAGAGGGGTTAGGGGTAATAGTGTGGAAATAGTGTGGAAATCGTGCCTAAAGCTTGAACAGCCTGGTTCACTAAATAAGTTTCAGTCATGTTAAATATATATATACACAGAATGTATTTAACCCACACACCTGTCTTTGTCACCCCTTACTTTTTCACTATCACTCCACTTCTTTCTCTCCTCACCCCAGCCCCAAGCTGAACCTCTGCCTCAATTAACCTCTTCCTCCTCAAGCCCCCACTTTTATTTCTGCTCTAACTTACGTCTTTCTTGAGTCCCATCCCTCTTTCTCTCTACCAGCCCATGAGCAGCAGCTTCTGCAGTAATCCTGTAGATTGTGTGTCCTCCTGCAGGGAGCTCCTCCTAGCAGAGCTTATTACATGTGCTGGGAGCACACAGCATGCGTGTAGAAGGAAGAGGGGTTGTCACTCCCCATCAGTCCTCTTATTCAGGACTGAGCACTCCTCCCAGCACACAGAGAGCAAGACCTGGTAGGGAGACTTCTAACACTGCCAGGTCTCGTCCTCTAAAGGGAAAGGGAAGAGGCGGCTGTCACTACGCCGGTCAGAGAGATCTTTTGATCTCCCTGCCGGCTCGTTTAGCAGTAGGCTCTCCTCTGCAGCGGCAGCCCTGGGGGAGAAGGCAAGCTGAAAAATCCAGGGGAGAGGGGCCAAGTACCACTAGGGAATGCCCATGCACCGGCGGTAATTTCGCCACTGTGAAGTAGTTTTGGTGTATAGATCATGCTTGATCTGTTCACCAAAATTGGTTAATTACGCTAAAGTTGTTTTGGTGCCTACAGGATCCCTTTATAAAATAAAGTAGTGGTACAGGCACTCAAGGTGATAGAAAGCCAAGAAAGCAGTTTTATTGGCGCAAAAACAGCTGTGTGTTTTGGCCATCCTCGGATCCGGTGCCATGGCAGCCTGGTGAGCGCAGTTTCTTTTAAGTACTATAGCAGCCCTTTAGGCAATATAAAAATAAAAAGTCATTCTGACTACATCATGGACTAATGAAGCAAAAGTTTATTGTAAAAAAAATGAAAAATGTTATGCAAACTGCAGAACCATTTATTTAAAAGTCAGATTATTAAGTTACGAAAAAACTATTATTGTGAGAACCATTCCTCCAGTAGAGTCACATACCACCCAATGGAAGGTATGGAATTTGGACCAGTGGGATGACATCAGGGGGCATTGCCAGTAACACAATTTGTGCCTCTGGCAAAGCCCATAATTTAGGGCCACTGAAGGGGCGTGGCAGTTTGGCATCAAGTATACTGGCCCCCAACATACAGGACCATTCAGTAAGCACTATTGATGCACGCTTGCTGTTCTTCCTGGGGACAGGTCAGGGGACACTAGGGAACAAAATGGTGACAGCAGGACAGGCTCTTCCACCAAAAGTGGGACAATTGGGAGGCTTGGAGTCTCTTAACAAGTCAACCATCTTTAGAATTATGACATTTCATGAGTCATTGTTGAGGAGAGAAAACAGACATCTTGCATGGCCCACACCAACTTGTGGGCTTGGGAGGGGGGATTAAGAGAAAGAGAGCGAAACAGAAGTAGTGGGAAAGGGAGAAAGAAAAATGAAGAAGACAACTAACTAAAGGAAATGGGGAAGACTGGGTTCAGAATGACAGAATTCTGAGTTTTAAAAGTCTTTCATGAATTTTTTTTTTTTTTTTAATAATCCTTCAAGAAGAGACTGTGAACATTACTGTCAATTATCTATTCATGTGTGAAGAACTAAGGTGTTGTATACAAGAAATATACACAAAAATATATAACAGCTAGAACCCTATAGGCATGTGCATGGGGAAAATATTCGGCTCGGTTCGGCATTCCGAAATTCGGGACTTCGTCAATTCGGCACTTCGCCACTTCAGATCTTAGACACTTCGGCAACTTCGGAACTCCGGCATTTCGGGACTTTTCTTGCAGCAGCTTGGTAGATAACTCCCTAATTCTCCCTGGCCCCACCCCTGAGCGGTGGATGGGGGCCCTAAACAAGAATAAGGGAGGGACTTAATGTCCTCCCCCGTGGCCCCCACCCCTGAGCAGTGGGTGGGGGCCCTAAAAGCAACCGTAACCCCCCTCCCCCAGGTGACTATGGGTCCCCAATCCCCTAGTCACCCTCTCCCGCAAAAAATAAACCCCTACCTACCCCCCTCACACTAAAAATAATGAGGGAGGGACCTTTAACTAAGTACATGTAAAAATAAACATAAACTTACCATTTGATGTTTTTTTTCTTCTAAAATCTTATTTTTTCAGCCCCAATAAAGGCCAAATAAAAATCCATAATAACCAACGCAATAATAAAAAAAAAAAAAGCGAGCGCAAAAAAAAACAATCCATCTTCACTTGACGAGGGCTCCGCGCAGACTGAGCTCTGCAGGGCGCAGGAATGCTTATAAAGCCTTGCCCCGCCCTGCAATTAGGCTCAGAGCACTCTGATTCGTGGGTTTAAGCCATCCAATCAGAGTGCTCTGACAGGTAAATGAAGAGGCTGGCCTGTCACAGCACTCTGATTGGTTGGTTTGAAATCCACCAATCAGAGTGCTCTGTGTCATTTTACACAGCGTGGGAAAGTTCTTTGGAATTTTCCCACGCTGTGTAATTTGGCTCATAACACTCTGATAACACCCTTATTCTAGTTTAGGGCCCCAACCCACCTCTCAGGGGTGGGGGCCAGGGGGGAGGACATTAGGTGTCCCCCCTCCCTTATTTTTGTTTAGGGCCCCCACCCACCGCTCAGGGGTGGGGGCCAGAGGGAGGACATTAGGTCCCCCCCCAATTTGTATTTAGGGCCCCCACCCACTGCTCAGGGGTGGGGGTCGGTGGGGAGGACAATAGGTCCTCCCCCCTTTGTTTTACTTTAGTGCCCCCACCCGCCGCTCAGGGGTGGGGGCCGGGGGGGAAATAGGAGGGGGGGGCCTTTTTTTTTTTTTACAGTGAGCAGCCAAAGGCAGTATAGCGAGTAGGGGCATAATTTACTAATACTAAGTAATCTTTTAGTAGATAGCTCCCTAATACCGTGGGAATTAGGGAGCTATCTACTTATTCATTCCTGTCATTACATGACTGGCTAAGTAACTTACATTTTATATGAATGTATGTTACTTGATTGTTGTAAGTGTTGCAAACGCTTACAGCTGAATCCTGTCTATGTTTGTTTACTTTTTATTTGAAATTGTATACAGAGTAACATTCTTCTTCTTTCACTGGGTAAGTATATTAGTACTTAGGCAATACTGTGCTTCGGAACTTCGGCACTTTGACACGTCGGAACTTCAGCAACTTCGGAACTTCAGCAATACTACACTTCGGCAATTCAGCTAGTCGGACATTCGGAAGCACCCGAATGTCCAAATTACCCAAAATTTTGACGAATTTTAATTCAGACCGAAACGAATTGCACATGTCTAGAACCCTATATGACCATTGAACAGTTAAGCAGTCGCATGACAAGGTATACATACTTCATAGGTCAATGTCCTGTTATAGATAGCCAGCTGATTGTTTAAATTAGTTTCATTATCTTAAGATAACCTACAAAAGCTTCTTAAGGGGAAACTCCAACTATCAAACATAATACTGTATCTAAGAGAGCGGCATGCATAAAACAACTATTTTTGTTGCATGTTGCTAAAGGCATTTTTAAAGTAACTATTATTTATATCCCTATTGTAAAGACATTTTCATTTAAAGTGGCTTGCATTGCTCCATATGAGATATATGTATAAATTATAAATATTAATTCCACGTTAGCAATGCAACTGAGCTGACAGTCTGACAAAAAGATAGGGTGGCACCAAAAACCTCTTTGCACAGTAAACTGTAGTGCTTATAGTACATAGAATATCCCTTTAAAGACAGCTCTGAATCCCAGGAGGATGTGGTTTGAGGCCAAAACATCATGTATGATTTTGTTCTGCAGGAGAACCAAATCGTATATGATGTTTTGGCCTCAAGCCTTAGTCATTGGTGTACATGACTAAGGCTTGGGACCGAGGTATACATGACTAAGGCTTGAGGCTAAAACATTGCATATGAGTTTGTTCTCCTGATTGTGAATAAACTACTTCCTGTTGCAACACAAAGTGAAGACTTTGGATTTTGAATATTCCTAAAGGACTGCAGATCCCTTCAATGGTGCTTCAAGATTTGCAACAGCTACTATTTGGTTCCCTGTGTGCAACACTACATTTTGAATTAGAGACCCAGGAAGATGTGCTACATTTTAATTAAACAGTTACCATAAAGTTTATTATTAATAGAATCTACTGCAATGCAATTCTTTAGATTTTTGGATCACCTTGTAATCTGTATTATTTTTACTTTCTACATCCAAATATCTGACTTTGTTATCTTGTTCTCATCTAAATTTTGTAATGTATTTAATTGATACAAAATAGGGAAGTGGTACCAGTACTGGAAGTAAAAAAAAAAAAAAAAGCTCTCTCTTTACTCTTTTTCTGTGTCATTTTATACTGTTAGAAGGCATTGGGTTCTGTCCCTAATATCTTTACCTCCTAGGCGTTACCTGTTCTGCCTCTTACGTGGTTGTTCTGAATTTTCTTTAATTAGCTCTTGTGTACTGACAGAAACCCTCAATAAACTGTTAAAGCGACACTATAGTCACCTGAACAACTTTAGCTTAAGGAAGCCGTTTTGGTGTATAGAACATGCCCCTGCAGCCTCACTGTTCAATCCTCTGCTCTTTAGGAGTTAAATCCCTTTTTTTATGAACCCTAGTCACACCTCCCTGCATGTGACTTGCACAGCCTTCCATAAACACTTCCTGTAAAGAGAGCCCTATTTAGGCTTTCTTTATTGCAAGTTCTGTTTAATTAAGATTTTCTTATCCCCCTGCTATGTTAATAGCTTGCTCCACCCTGCAAGAGCCTCCTGTATGTGATTAAAGTTCAATTTAGAGATTGAGATACAATTATTTAAGGTGAATTACATCTGTTTGAAAGTGAAACCAGTTTTCTTTCATGCAGGCTCTGTTAGTCATAGCCAGGGGAGGTGTGGCTAGGGCTGCATAAACAGAAATAAAGTGATTTAACTCCTAAATGACAGTGAATTGAGCAGTGAAATTGCAGGGGAATGATCTAAACACTAAAACTGCTTTATTTAGCTAAAGTAATTTAGGTGACTATAGTGTTCCTTTAATGACAAGAACTAAGCTCCCGTGAGTATGTTGATCCCCCCCATTCCAAAAACCCCCACATAAAATATAGAATTTCTTTTTCTTTTTGGAGAAACTGTTAGCAAGCACAGCTGGTTTTGTTTTTGAAGGTTAACTCTCACCATTAATAATTGGTCCTTAGGCATGACAGAAACTGTAAAATAAAAGTAACCAGATGCCAATGCAAATGTCATACTTTAGTTGTGTGTACATAAATATAACCCCCATATAGAAAACATCAGTGTCACAAAATGTCTGGGGGAAGAGACCTTGTCTCACTTAGTCCTGCCATGTAAATCATTGCAGTTTTAGAGAAACTACAATTATTACCTTGCTGTACTAAGACTGCCACTAGTGGCGGTCAGACAGCCACTAGAGGCACTTCCTGTTTGCTAGGCGACTTTTGGTATGCTATGCATGAGGATGTCCAGCATCAGAGAAAACCCCATAGAAAAGCATTGCAGTCCTGAATATAGCCAAATTGGTCATTCCGCAACACTGGAAACAACCGGTCACTCCCCCACTGAGGTCATGGTTCTCTCAAATGGAAGAGTTGGGAGGACTTTCTTGGTGCGGTAGTTCAGGAGAATCACAAAATATGGAACCCGAGATCTGAAACAAACCTAGCAAAACTAGCAGAGCATCACAAGGCAAGATAGGGGCGCCACAAGCCCATCACTGACAGGGGAGATGAGCCCTAACAGGCAAAATCGGGGAGATCCAGCTGGTCTATGCAGAGCCGGCGCTATCAAAAATCTCCCTCACCAGCCCACATGCTGTCAAACACGGCCGCCGGCAGAGAGAGAGGGAGGGAGACAGCTAGCCAGGACAGCCAGCTAGGAGAGGAGGACCTAACTTGCAGCTCCGCCGGAGCCCTAACTTGCAGCTCCGCGGGGTTTCTCTCACGAGGTCTGGACCGTTGCCTTCCCAAAGGGCTAGAGTTCACTTACCACAAGGACCACCAGGGATGGATGTCAACAGCAGGACCCCCCTCCCCCCCCCACTTCCAGGCTACAGGTAAGAAGGTAGGGGGGTATAATGTCTGTTTTTGTTTTTAATTTTTACTATAGAAATAAATACATCAATATTAACGTTTACCTGCCTCCCTCCAACACACAATCCTAACACCCTCACACACGTCACCCTCACACACAGCACCCTAACACAAAGCACCCTCACACAGCACATCACCCTAACACACAGCACCCTTACAGACACACTCACACCACACTCGCACAGCACCCTAACACACACAGCAACCTAACATACACACACACATCACCCTCACACAGCATCCTAACACACACAGCACACCTCACACACACATACTGCACCCTCACACACTATACTCCTCACGAATGCACAAATGCACGCTACACCCCTCACACATACACTCTATACTCCTCACAAATGCACACTACACCCCTCACACATACACACTACTCCCTTCACACACCCCCACACTGCACTCCTCACACATACACACAGAAGCCCCCAAACACGCTGCACCACTCACACACACAATACTACACACCAAACATATATGTATATATACTACAGAACCCCTCACACTGCACCCCTAAACACATTAAACTCCAGACAAACACTACAATACATGGCCCTTTTCTCATGCCCTGGAAGAGCATTAAACTAACATGCTCACTTTGAGATGGGGCGTGCTTGTCATTGGGAATGACAAAACACACCCTATCTGGCCCTGCCCCCTTTTCAGTGGGCCGCTGTGAATAAAAAATGACCAGGCCAAATTCTTTCCCCAGTCCGGCCCTTAGCCCTAACATAAGTAAACATTACACAGCCCTCTGGAGACCTCTGGAGACCGCTGCATCCCGCGTTGACACTCATCTGAAATCCAGGGCTACAACCTATAGTAAATGACAAACTGCAAATTAACAAACAAGCAATAAACTGCCATTGCTATACTGGAATTGTGATTCATAAGGGACCTGCTAGTCCTCAGATGCTCGGGGCCTGCGCGCCCACATAATGCTGTGATTTTTATGACTATCGCACCATCTCCTCTTAGGTATCCAAGGGACCTGCGTGTCCGGTAATACACTTTGTGTATCTCCTTTTCATCTTGAGAAAACAAAAATAACGTTGACAAAACAATAAAAATTATATTAAAAAAAAAAAAAAAGCATTGCAACAATGCTTTCCTATGGGGAGGGCCTAATGCACTTGAGGATTTAACTGCCTCTATTGGGTATCACTCAGTCAGCCACCAGAGATGCTCCCAAGTAAAACTAGCCTCCCAATACTTTACTATGGAAAAATCATAGTATTGGATGAGATCATTGAGATTGATGATCTCAGCCATAAGACGGGACCATGTAGACCAGCACTGCGATGGTGAGAAGGGAATTAAAGGTAATTAAAAGTACTTTTATTCTCCCTACAGGTGGAGAAACCTAATGTCCACTCGCTAACTATAGCGGTTGGATACACATTTGTATTTTTTTCAAATGATTTAATTGAGTTTTTTTGCAATTACAAAAAATAAATAAAATTCAATATTAATGTTTAACAAATATAAACACAATAAAAAAGGGGTGGAGGGAAAAAAACAAATATATTACATTAAAAATGTGATTAATACATCATCAAATTTTGACCAATGTAAAGTCTATTATAATGTAGTAGAATTTACTGTGACTTATAACAATATAATGTATACAAATAAAAATGGTGTATATCTTATCACAAATTGTAACTACATGCAATAAAGACCAGAGGATACAAATTGTCTAAACAATACATTAAACTTGATCTTTCTGTTCCATAATTATTATTTTTTTACATTCTTTATTTTTGTTGTGCTATAAACAGTTGCATAAATCTTGTTTGGACATGGCAACGTCCACATTAAAACATTGCAAATATAGTTATACGATACAGTACATGTCAAAAGGGATAGCACATTATATTTTAATATAGATATAAATGAAAATAAGGGCCTGGAGGTCAGCAATTGACTAATCAAGCGTGACAGATTCTGGGCGTAAGTAATGAGGACAAGTGTTATTAAGGTATGAGTGGGGACCCTCTGTCGTCCGATTGTCAGTCTGCTTTCAGGTGAGGGGGGGTCAGGGTGGGGTGCGAGCTGTCGGCTGATAGCATGGCTGGACCACCGTGCGTAAAGGTCATCTACCAGTGGTGCTTTGGGTTCGGTGGGGGGGTTCAAACTGGATGTCCTATCTTACTCGTCAGCTTAACAAAATCATAATATAACAGTGGACATATCAAACAATAAAAAAAAAAACAGACTGTACAAATATCAAGCATGCTTTGTATGCAAGGGTACATGGTCAAATGGGGTTATCTGTTCAACAGACCAGGATAGACAGCTTGCCAGTGTGTGAGATTCGTCTGGTATTCCCAATACTCTGAATAAGGGTCGTGCTCATGAAGGGTGCGTGAGGGAGTGGGTTTTGCACTCTTTCATAACTATAAGCCTTTGTGTGCCCCATTTATAAGGCATGTTGTGTTCCCTCAGGCGTTGGGTAAGGTGTCGGAGGGACTGTGTGGTGTGACAGGACATGTACGGGTAAAAGGTAAGTTGGTAGACTTCAAGGCAGAGCCAAGTCACAGCCTAAATGGCCGCATGCACTCGGAACTCCGGACCAAACGATACTCCTAAACCCTCTAACATTGCCCAATCTCCCCACAAACAGCATTAAACCGAACACCCAGTCACAATTAAGGAGATGGGACGAAAAACTAAAAAGGCAAAGCCCGATGACCCTCGGCAGAGCAGCAGTATCGGTGTGGCAGCAGGCCCGTATCAATATGAGCACCAACATGGGCGATGGCTCTGACATATAGGATGATTTTACAAGTGGGGTCGACAGGCACCACTCACTTGTCTTGGCGGCACCTCCCCGAACTCACCCTCCAGCAGATACATCTCCGGTGACCACAGCGGTAATGAAGGAACTGCTAGCGGAGCTTCAACTCACCATCCAAGCTGACATGGCCCAGATACGCGGAGATCTGCAAGGCCTGACAGGCCGTCTGAGCACACTGGAAGCCAACTCACGCTGAAACACGCAGGACACGTCGCAACTACACAAGGAAGTCTGCGACTTGCAACAGCAGACCCACAAGATGGACCTAAGGTTTGAAGCTATTGAGAACCAGAGGCGTAGCCTGAATCTAAAGATCCGGGGCATCGGTGAGGAGATACCAGAGGCGGAGGTACCGCACTTTATCCTGCCCCCTTGACAGGCCAAACAAGCAGCTCTAGGAGAGATGTTTCGCCTTCCAAGACCAGCTGAGGCCACGGCCACAGCACCAAGAGATCTCCTAGTACGCTTCCTGAACCACAGAGACAGAACAGCGGTCCTCCACGCAATTAGAAACCAATCGCCATATGTGTTTGAAGGCAAGCAACTCTCAATATACGCAGACTTATCGAGTTGCTCCCATCCCCTCCTCTCCCTCACCCTGGAGTTAAGGGTCATATTTTCCTACAAAGCAAGAGCGCAACACACCTGTGGCTGCTCACTGTTTTAAAAAAAAAAAAACACAATTGTCCCCCCAGCCGCCACCTGTGCCAAGTCCTCCCCACCCCTGAGCTCAGGAGTGGGGGCCAGGGGGAGGATAGTAGGTCCCCCCCCATTGTAATTTATGGCCCCCACCCACCGCTCCAGGGTGGGGGCCTGGGGGAGGACAGTGGGTCCCCCCATTGTAATTTGTGGCCCCCACCCACCTGCAGGGGTGGGGGCCGGATAGTAGTTTTTTTTGTTTTTTTTACAGTGTGCAGCCACAGGCTGCTCACTGTTTAGTGGACATGCCCCTACTCGCGGTATAGCGAGTAGGGGCATTTGGGAGATTTCAATTATTGCTATTATTGGGGTAATATTGACCCCCATAGAGAGAGGGAGGACATGGGGGGGTTTAGGAAGTGGTGGTAGCTCCCTCCTTGTAATAAACTGAACGAACAAACGAACACCGATATTCAGTGTTTGTTTGTTCGTCTGATTTTTCTATTCATTCATTCGTCTTTCGGATTAATGAATGAATAGATGAAATTCCCGTTCGCATGCCCAAATGTTTCACTGGGCATGTGCGGGAATCTCACAACACTATCTAGTGTGGGCAGATGACGTGTCCCACAGGGACTTCCTATACCCACACAAAGATGGCGGCGCCCTGAATATAGATCGGGGCAGAAAATAAAGATTAAAAATAGGTAATATGGGGGGCTTAGGGGCATTTGGGGGTGACTTAGGGGTCAGTTAAATGTAGTGGAGGCGGGAGGGGGATAAAAAAAAACAACAACAAAAACGGGATTCGGCCATGACAGTGCCGCTTAAGTTCATGGAGCAGGGCCTTAATGTCCGCCTTCGTTGAAAGGGCAGGGTCACCCAGGGCCGCCATCAGGGCATGACAACCGCAACGGTTGTCATGGGCCCGGCGGTCCTGGGGGGCCTGGACTGCTAAGGTCATCCGGGCCCCACATTCAGTGGGTACATACCGGGTCGCAGGGGGTCCTGCGACCCAGGTATGTACCCACTGGGCCAGCCTCTTCTCCTGGGGGGCCCAGCAGCCAGTCACCTCAGGGCCCCCCAGAGGCTGGCCCTGCTGACACTCTTCAGCTCCCTCGTGCACCGTACTGATGCCGGAGCATTAGTACGCGGCGCGCGAGGGAGCTGAAGAGGAAGCACTCAGAGGAGAGTGCTCCCTCGCGCGCTGGCCGGCTGTCAGGGAGAGGGGAGAGGGGAGAGAGGAGGGAGGGGGGGAAGAAATTTAAGGAAGGAAAGGAGGGAGGAAATTTGAGGGAGGGAGGGAAAGAAATTTAAGGAAGGGAGGGAGGAGGAAATTTGAGGAGGGGAGGGAAGAAATTCTAAGGGGGAGAGGAAGGAAATTTAAGGGGGGAGGGGGAAATGGAGGGAGGAAGGAAGGACTTGAGGGAGGACAGAGGAAGGACATTTTGAGGAGGGGGGCAGAGGAAGGAAATTTTGGAGGAGGAAGGAAGAGGAGGGGGGAGAGGAAGGAAATCGGAGGGAGGGGGAGAGGGAGGAAATTGGAGGGGAGAGGGAGGAAATTTGAGGGGGAGAGAATGAAAGAGGGGGGGAGAGGAAGGAAAGGAAGGGGGGAAAATTTGAGGAGGGGAGGAAGGAAATTTGAGGGAAGGGGAGGAAGGAAATTTCTGGGAGGGGGGGAGAGGAAGGAAATTTGAGGGGGGGAGGAAGGAAATTTGGAGGGGGAGAAGAAGGAAATTGAGGGAGGGGGAGAAGAAGGAAATTGAAGAGGGGGAGAAGAAGAGGAGGAAGTTCAAAGTTGAGGGTGGAAGAAGAAGGAAATTGGAGGGTGGGGGGGGAGAAGAAGGAAATTGGAGAGGGAGGGGGAGTAGAAGGAAATTGGAGAGGGAGGGGGAGTAGAAGGAAATTGGAGAGGGAGGGGGAGAAGAAGGAAATTGGAGAGGGGGGGAGAAGAAGGAGAGGAGGGGAGAATAAAGAAATTGGAGAGAGGGGAATAAGGAAATTGGAGAGAGGGAGGAAGGGGGAGAAGAAGGAAATTGGAGGGGGGAGAAGGAAATTGGAGGGGGGGAGGGGGAGAGATTGACATCCATCACACACACACACACACAACGCACCCCTTGCACACAGAAAAACAAACAATGCATTACACACAGACACACATACACAAGCAATGCATCCCTTACACACAGCAACACACAATGCACCCCTTACACACACTCAATGCATCCCTTACAGACGCACACACTGCATCCCATACATACACAAACTCACCTTGCAGCCCTTACACATACAAACACAGATTCACACAATGCATTCCTTACACACATCAGGACATCCCCCCACACACACTCCACCCCCTGTGAACAAACTCATTGGTGGAACATGAAGGTGGATCCTGGGACCCAGACATTGAGCTGTGTAAAGGGCCCTCAAAAAAATGGAGCTGCTTCCCGTTGATCCCAGAACATTGATTTTTGTGACCACAGTTACAAACCGCCTCCAGAGAGCCTGTTCTACACCAGACCAGTGGAGCCAGACGGGAGCTAGAGCCCATCATCATCCTCATCTGGTTGTAAGTAGGCAATCTAGTATATTATTTGTGGCACTAATCTCTAATTTACCTCACATTAAAGGGACAGCTTAATGTAGTGGTTCTGGCCTGTCCCTGCAGGCCTTTTAATGTAAACACGGCGGCACTGCAGCACTGGTGTTAGTTAACATGGCAGATCATATGGGTGGGGCATTGTGATGTCACATGGGGGGGGCGGCAAACTTTACTTTTGCCTAGGGCGGCAAAAATCCCTGCACCGGCCCTGCAGACACTGCATTCCTGTGGGCGGACTCGGGGGGGGGGCGCAGCACTTTGGGCGGACTCAGGTGCAGGCACCGGGTGGCCCAGACCTTGAGCTGTGTCAGGGGCCCCACAATTTCTGATGGCAACCCTGTACCTTAGGAAAGGTTGAGGGGGGCGTGGCCTGACCGTCGAGAAGACTGGACGTGTCTCCTTAGAGCTCCGTGCTGCACGCGCCCTGAAAGCTAACAAAAGCGACCTAAAGTGCTTTTTTTCACCTTCCCACCTTGCCCCATACCATGGAGAAGAGGATGTCTAAAAAAACACCCTAAAAAGATCTCTGAACCGGGTGGCTCCGTCCTGGACCTCCTGACCGCTCCTAAGCAAGGCCGGCCTGAGTGCCAAGATGGCGACGGGGGCTCCTCACAGGCATCGCCTCGTGGTAACAGGGAGTCCTCATCAGCCGACCATGACACCGTCCTGTTTAAGCTGGCAGAAGTACGGACCTACTTGGCCGGTGAGATTGCCAAATCAACAGCGGTCCTACAGGCCGACATAGGAGCCCTTGGGGAACGGACCGCGAGGCTGGAGGAGCGTATGGACGCCACTGCTCAGGCCTACAATGCGGTAGTGGACCGGGTCAACCACCTCACCGCCCAGGCGGTAGATACCGACCTGGCAATGGAGGATATGGCAAATCGCTCCCGGAGGAACAATCTTCGCATAAGGGGCCTGCCGGAAGACAAAAGCGAAAATCTGCAGGAGATTGTGCTCTCCGCCCTGAGACCTCTCCTCCCAGACCTCCCAGAGGAACGCTGGCACATGGAGCGAGTGCACCGGGCACTGCGCGCAATAAGGGCAGAGGGGAACGCCCCGAGGGATATTATAGTCCGGTTCCTGCACTACCGTACTAAGGAAGGGCTTATGAAGAAAGGCCGCGAGGGTCCCATCAGGTATGCCGGCGCCTCAATTTCCCTGTATCACGACCTTGCCCCCACTACGCTACAACGCCGAAGGGACTGGCGACCCGTGACGGAGGCCCTTAGGAGTGCGGGCATAAGGTACGCTTGGGGTTTTCCCTTCAAGCTCCTCACATTTCAGGGAGACCGGGTGCACGTCCTGCTGCCGGGAGGTGATCCCCTACGCCTGTTCCAGAGTCTGGGCGTCCAACCTCCCCCGAACCTTCCCAACCTGGCATTGGGCCCGGAGGTGCTTCCCCAATTGCGGCCGGACTGGCAGGCAGCGGATACGAGAGGCCACCGCTAGAGTTGGAGGGTATCGTATTTTTTGCTCCCTCCTATATTAAAGGCCTTCACCAAGTAGTAGGAACATCGCCTCATACAGTTGCGGGTGGGGACTGGGTGATGGCCTGACACTGGGTGGGCTTTTATTGCATAACGGGCTTTGGGAGGGGTGCCCGGGCCTTCTCGTACCCCTCATATCCGTGGCCCACTATGTTTGTTTTACCACAGTTCTGGTGCTACTGTTCAGAGGGCTGCGATTTGGGAGGGAGGTTGCGGGGACCGGGGCCTGATGGACCACCCAGGCGACCTCAGGACTAAGGGAGATGGGGGTTTTTTGTTTTTTTTCCACACATACACTTCTGTTTCCGATCTGCAGAGCGCCACGCAAGAAACGCGGAGACTGTTGGGATATGGACTTCCTCAATACTCCAGGACACAAAGGAACTCGTGATCCTGCTAAGTTTTTGTTTACTCTACCTGACTTTGCTACAGCTATAGTTTGTGCTTTCGGAACCTGGGATTTTTCTTTTTGCCCCCTTCCTTCCTCGTATTGGGTATGTGATGATCGCATGCAGGTGATTTGTAATGTATATCATACGGGTACTACATGCATGATACAAAAACCCCCACAAAGACATAGGCCCCCCCCCCCGAAAAAAGGGAATGCAAAACGGGAAAGAGAATAGGGAGGGGGTAGGAGAAAAGGAAACAAGGAAAAGGAGAAATAGGAGAGGAAAAAGGAAAAGGGAGGAAAAAAGGGGAAAAAAGGAAAAAACAGAAACAAAAAAGAGGGAGAAAAAGTATAAAAAGGAAAAGAGGGGAAAGGGAAAGAAAAGAAAAAAGGTGAAAAAAGAAAAAAGAAAAAAGAAAAAAAGAGGAAAAGGGGAAAGAAAACGAAAAAGGGGGGAAAAGGGAAAAATGAAGAAAAAGAGATAAAATAAAATATAAAAATAAAAACACAAAACTACAAACAACGAAGAAAAAGGAAAACATATCAGAAAAATATAAAAATATAAACATTGAAAGAGGGGGGTGTAGGAACAGAGAGGTAGTACAGCAGAAAAGGGGGAGGGGAACAAGGGGAGAGGGGAGGAGGTGAGGAAAGGAAGACAAGGGAAAGAGAACATGCTGAACTAAGATGGAAAAGGAGGGAGAAGGGAAAGAGGGGGAAAGGAGAGGAGGGGAGAAAATGAATTAAAAGAGGATAGGGAGGAAGATGGGGTCGATGAAGAGGATAGAGGAGGCCCTGTGAGGGTAGATGGTTACTGCCAGATAAAAGATGCACTCTGTAACAAGGGTTATTGATTACGC
This sequence comes from Pelobates cultripes, assembly GCA_933207985.1. NCBI lineage: Eukaryota > Metazoa > Chordata > Amphibia > Anura > Pelobatidae > Pelobates > Pelobates cultripes. Next base: position 308,056,263 of record OW240913.1, on the reverse strand, counting down.
GACGACGTACATTACTTTTACAATAATGATAACTGATATAGCACGACAAAATTATACTGGATTCAAAGCGACATAAGTAAAGGGATATCCGAGAGCGCAGGCTGTAGCTCAATGACCATATACATTTTGGACAGGGATTTCTTGCATACAATGAAACAGTACGCGAATATAAATGAAGGGCGGCCGGTTGGGTGCCGGGTAGAGTAGTGTGCGCTTTGCGACAGGGGTGGGTGATAACCGTGGAAGAGTGCGTTTCCCTCAATAGGAAATAAGGAGAAAGAAGATCATTTTGCAAAATATAAAATTAAACCATGCCAAGAAAGATAAGGGCTGTGTCAAAAAGAGGGAGTGAGCGCTTTGATGAAGGGGGTTCTGTACCTCCACACAGACGGGTGGGTTCTTTTGCCACTCATCACAGACGCACCCCCTACTCAATATCATAAAGTTATGCAGTTATTTCGCTATAAAGTTCCACAGGTACAGGATTACGCGAGAAGGAGAATGGGATACGGGGACTGTAAACAACACTTATGAATGTCTCTGGTCAAGTTTGGAAGTGTATAGGGGGGAGTGTTGAGCAAATTCTTTTACATCATGTCTGCGCATGTCCCAGTCCCGGCACGGAACTGGTTTTAACCCCAACTTTAGGCTGAAGGACAGGAGCATTGACTAACTGCACATGTAAATATACCCTAAGATGTACTATTCTGCTACTCACTACCGCAGGTTAATATGTATAAGCTCACATGTTTTTTGGGAATTGGCATCTCACGTTATGTGAATTGCAATCGCAGATTGAGGGACTAAGGCTAGTGTATGTGGGGGTGTGGGCGGGCAGAAGTTGGGGAGATTTGGGTGGGGTACACCTTGAGCCTCTGCTTTTTAGACGACACAGCTGATTCCTACAAGGGTGAAGCTACAGGTCATAAATGTAAACGTTTTTCGGTTATAATAGGTTGATTCCTCATATAGACAGCTGGTACGATTTCTCTGGGGGGAGTAATGCATAATTGATGGAGGCCTAGGACCTAATACCGAAGGAATGATCCCACAGTGTTGCCCCAGTGTGTGACGGTTTTTGTGGCTGTCAATAACCGCGTATAGTCCCGCAACCCCAACCTAAGGGGATAAAGTGTACATAGTGAGTAGAGACCCAGTTGCATAGTCATGGGCCGACCCGTACGGGTGCAGCGGGATGCTGAAAGTGGTGGGGTAGGGGATGGGAAGTTTCGGCATGACTCTCTTGACGAGCATTTAGAGGTCACTCAACATAAGGGAGGGCATGTGGGAGACAGGGCTCTGAGCTCCACAGCTCCTCCCAGCGTGATTACAGAGGAGAAGTGGGAACGTGCTCCCCACATGAATCTGGCGACAGGTAAGACCAGATTTCTCGGGCATCGGCCGATGCCCTTTACTCAATTCCAGTTTACCTTTCTCTTTTCTTTCCTTTTCTTTCCTTCTCTAGGGGGTGGGGGAGTACTCTCCGGAGTAGTGGGCTTTAGGCCTGACCCAGGTCCGACAATACTGAACGAGGATACTATAGTCAGGGCGACGAAACCAAATGACGTGGTAGAAAATGGCTTGCAGAGAGACGGACCAGCTATAGTCGCAGGTTTAAGCAGTAGGGAGGGACACTCCACACAATGGAGATCAAGATCACTACGTTGAATGTTAAAGGCCTCAACGGCCCGAAGAAGCGCCGCCTAATGTTCAGAGAGCTGAAGAGAATGAAATCGGATATCGCTTATCTGCAAGAAACTCATATTCCTAAACAAGCCAAGTTCAGGCTACGTGACCGCACATACGCAGGGACGTACGAAGCGAGGTCCCATCACAAACGTAATGGAGTAGCTATCCTCGTTAGCAACAGCTGTCCCTTCCGAATGACCTCCCAAGACATCGACCCAGACGGCCGCTACGTCATCGTATCCGGAACCTTACAGTCCCATACCATGCATTTGCTGAATATCTATGCACCGAACCAACCGGACTCCACCTTCTGGCACACATTGCAGGATAAAATATCAGCGTTGCCACATGGCATAGTTATCATGGGGGGGGATTTTAACGCGGCCCCGTGCCCTGCTGTAGACAGGAGCTCTAAAGACGGAACACCAAGGTCCCAAGGGAGAGGCAGACAAGACCAGTTACTCAGAAACTTCATTACTACTACGGGACTGATAGACATTTGGAGGGCTCACCATCCGGGTACCAAGGACTACACTTTTTATTCGGCTCCACATGGTACGTATTCCAGGATCGACCTATTCCTCACGAATGCTGCAGGTCTTTCACGCACTGTAGGCTCACAAGTTGGTAACATATCTTGGTCGGACCATGCAGACGTCTCCATCACACTGGGCAATTTGTGTGCAGCTTCACCGTGGACATGGAGGCTAAATACGTCATTACTTCGGGATCCTGAAGTAGTGGCACAGGTTAGGAAAGAGTTGATAGATTACTTTGGTACGAACGACACCCCGGACGTGACGGCGAGTACGATATGGGCGGCACACAAGGCTGTAGTGCGAGGGACACTGATCAAGATAGCCACCAGAAGGAAGAAACTGAAACACCAAAAGCTAGAGACTATGCTGGGACAACTACGAACCCTTGAATTGAAACATCAAACGACCCCGACCGGGGAGCTCTACAGACAATTAGAAGCGGTGAGGAGAAACATTCGTATTCTATTGCTAGACGACACGGCCAGGTCCATGGTGTGGTCAAAACGTACCTATTTCGAAAAGGCAAACAAGATGGACACACTCCTGGCCAGGACACTACGACCCCGACAGGAACGGTCTCATATCACAGCCATACGACACCCGGATGGCACGACGAAATCAAAGCCGACGGAGATAGCTGAGATTTTTGAGGATTACTATAAACAATTATATCACCACACTCCGACGGGGGGTACCCGTCCTGAACAAGAGGAGGAACATATCCTGCAGTATCTAGAACCTTTAGGTCTGAAGAAACTAAGCAGGGATATGGCGTACGGTCTAGCAGCAGAAATCACTGAAGAAGAAGTGGACAGGGCCATCTCAGGCCTGAAGGGCAACAAAGCGCCGGGACCAGATAGGTTCGATGGCACATATTACAAGACTTACAGGGAGGAGCTTACGCCGCGCTTGGTGAAGCTTTTTGCATACCTGAGGCAGGGTGGGAATTTAGATCCTGACATGACCATGGCTACGATCGTACTACTACCTAAACCCGGAAAGGACCCGCTCCAGCCCACGAATTACAGGCCTATTTCGCTCATTAACCATGACATGAAGATCCTAGCGAAAGTGCAGGCGGATAGATTGAATCCGTTGCTGGCCTCACTTATACACCCAGACCAAGTAGGTTTTATCCAAGGGAGGCAATTATTCAAAAATATTAGGAGGAATGTTGATCTGATATGGAAACAAGAGATCACCAGGACACCTACCCTGATAGTGTCTATCGATGCCGAAAAGGCCTTTGATAGGGTTCGGTGGCAATTTCTGTTCTCCGTTTTAAAGCATTTGGAATTTCCAGAGGAATACATAACGGTGATCAGGGCTATGTATCATGAGGTGAGGGCACAAGTGCTGATAACTGGAGCCCCACTGAAACCATTTCGTTTATTTAACGGGACCAGGCAGGGGTGCCCGCTTTCCCCTCTTCTCTTCGTCTTAGCACTGGAACCCTTGCTGCAAACAATACGCAAACATCCAAACATTAGAGGGGTCAGAGTTGGGAATAAAGAATTCGCCGTCTCGGCATATGCAGACGACGTCCTCCTGACCGTAACAGACCCGGTCGCTTCGATGTCGGCACTACAAGAGGTAATGACAGCATACGGAACAGTGTCCGGTTATAAAGCGAATATGCACAAATCCAGTGCTATGTCAGTGGGCCTATTGGAAACGGAGACGAAGGAAATACAGGAGACCTTCAATATACGTATGGAAAAGGTCTCCTTGACATACTTAGGTATTCACCTGACGGCAGACCCGGAACGTCTATACTCTGCAAACTATACTCCGATGCTCAGGGCTTTAATACGAGATCTAGAAAACTGGGTGGACAAACCCATCTCCTGGATAGGACGGATTAATTCGGTTAAGATGAATATCCTCCCACGCCTCTTATTCCTGTTTCAAGCACTACCCGTTCGACTTACGAAAGCACAATTGTCCCCACTACAAAAAGCGATAGAGGATTTCATATGGCAGAATAGGAGGCACAGAATATCAAGAAAGATCCTGTATAGACGCAAAGATAGAGGGGGGCTCGGCTTACCTAATCTATATTTCTATTATCTTGCAGCCCAAGTGACGCAGGTAGCCATGTGGCACTCCCCACCGGAAGAAAGAAGGTGGGTAGAGGTTGAGTCCATGCTGGTAGGATCGGATATACCCCAATTTACGATGTGGGTCCCTAAAGAACATCGGCCTATGATAAGAGTGACCTGCCCGGCTATACTCAACTCGCTACATATTTGGGACATGACTAATGCCAAATACGGGCTAGCGTCAACTCCCTCCCCTCTCACCCCTTTCCTTAGAAACAGAGAGTTTCCTCCCGGCATGGCTCCAAGAGATTTCCGAAATATCGAAAATACCGGCCTACAACGGATCCATCAGTTATACCGCAACGGAGAAATAGTCCAATTTGAGGAGATACAACAAGACCACCATTTAACACCGGCAGATTTTTTCAGATATGTCCAGATACGGGATTTTGCCCGAAGGCCACGTATTAGAGCCGCGGCACAGAGACAGCTGACTTTTTTCGAGAAATTGTGTTCGGAGGAAATGGCACCTAAAGGTATGATCACACTTCTGTATACACACCTTAGTATAGAAAACAAAGAGTGGGGGAGTTTGACGTATACTGAGCAATGGGAGGCGGACCTTGGAGAGGTCCTGGAAGGACTCGAATGGCAGGAGATATGGGAATCGAATAAAAATGCTTCCATATGTGTTACGCTCCAGGAACAGACATGGAAGACTATGTTCAGTATATACCACGCCAGTGAAATTGTACAAAATGCATAAACTAGATACGGACGTTGGCTGGAGAGGATGCGGATTCCGCGGAACGTACATCCATATGTGGTGGAAATGCTCGAAATTACACAGCTTCTGGAAAGCGGTGGAAGAACTGCTGGAACAAACCTTTGATAAACCCCTGAAGATGGACCCCTGGACATACTTGCTGAATAGAACAGTAGATGGGTGGACCAAGAGAGAACAGAGATTAGCTCATAAAATAACTCTAAGCGCGCGTAGAGAGATAGCGACTAAGTGGCTAAAACCGGAAGGTCCGTTTTTTTCCGGGGTGATCTCTAGGGTACGTGAATGCAGGATTATGGACGATTTGACTGCCAGGATAAAGGGTACGACTGTAACTTTCCAAAAACTTTGGGAGCCGTGGGACAATAGCCCAGTGGGCTCGAGTGGTGATTGACAGGGGACGGACCAGAGCATAGACTAGGTACACTTATCGATCTCCCTCCCTCCTCTTTGAGGACATTTTGACTGCACTACTGCCGGAATAGAGGTTCTTCCCCCCCCCCTCCCCTCTCCTCTCTCTTTTTTCTTTGCTTTCTCCTGACTTATTTTTCCCCCTCACTTTTCTTTTTCTACTGTACTTCTGTTTCCTGCTCCTTTTCCTGCTATCTATCTTTCTCTTCTTTCCTTTCTCTCTCTCTATCTCTTGATAATCAAGAGATTAGTATTTCTCTACGCTAGGCTTAATCAAGCTGTCAGAGGTGCTGGGATGCCCATGAACAGAAATGGCTATAACACGCAGGGCGGTAGACTGGGCCCCAATTATAGCCATTATATGCCTGTGAGACAGGTGAAAGCTCCCTTGATGGGGCAGCGACTGTAGGGGAACGCGGGTAGATCTCGCTTGGCCTACCTGATATATATATCTTAGCTTTTTACAATGTTTAAGTGGGCTTCTGCGTAAGCCTGAATGTTTGTATGCAATTGTTTCACCCGTTGAGTGGAAGCATAAAGTTTATCTTAAAATTCTCGATGGGTAGCAAGGCACAAACGGTTTCTACATGACTTGTCGATGCGTAATGGTTATACACTTCGTATGCCCAAGAAAGTTATACTTGCCATTGGCTTCTGCGTAAGCCTGTAAGTTGTCTTGTACTTGCTATAACCTATCATATGACACAAAAAAAAAAAACCCCAAAAAACCCTTAGTAGACGGCAGGCACCAATGGTTTTTAAGGAATGGGCATTGATTGTATTTGTTGAACTGCGTTATGCTTCTAAGAATTGTATACACATTGGCTTCTGCGTAAGCCCAAAAGTTGATGTACACTTGCTGTGTCTATTGAGTGAAAAAAAAAAGAATAAAAAAAAAAAAAAAAGGAAAGGTTGATAGCCATTCAGGGAAGCTGTCCTCATCTGAGGAAGTCGAGGTGAAAGCATCAGCCAGGATCATTTTAGGTGGTTCAGGCCTGGCTGCCTGGCGCAGAAAAGCCCCGATATCTTGGGATCATGGCCTCAGATTGGCCCACTGCTTTTTGGTTTTCTTCCCCATAGGCAACGGGATATTCAAAGCTGTAAGCCTGGCTCATGGGGCAGATAAGGGCGGATGGTAGCCGCAGTTTCCCGCTTGTTCGTGCAGAGCTTAAGCTTTGTGCGTCCGACTCGGAAGCTTGTTGGCTCCGCCTCCCTTCTGTTCAATATTAATTTCTAATTCACCCCATAAAAAGTTGGATAGCAATGTTGCTGTTGACATTTCTTTCCATAGACTGAGTATATTTCACTCCATCCAGGATACTGATTGCTAGAAGCATCCAGTTAATGAAAGTGATCCACCTCCTTGTAAGTCTTTCTATTTATCTAATGTAAGCAGTCATGCTTGAAAGAGAAATCTTTCTATAAAAGGATCCTCTTGTGTGCTCTGCAGCTTCAACATTGTGTAAAACAATGAGCATAAATGCTCATATTGCAGTGCACAGTTCCTTGTACAAGAACAGGTGGCTATTGGAGCTTGTGGTTGAGCCTCCTGTACTTTTCCGGCTATTTTACCCTTTGTCCCACTAACTTGTCTAAGAAAACAAAGTTGAAAACTGTTCCCGGAATTTAAAATAAAGTATTTTTTTTATTTTAGCATTTATAAAACATCTATAAAATTCAATCAGGTTAGGGATCACTTCCAGCCTAGTGTATTCCTTTAAATTCCAATTTGCCTTTTGCATTCAGAGGCTATAATTCCATGGAAGACAAATTAGATATTTGTTTCAAAGATGGTGATCTCTATCTTTCAGTACAGTAAAGTGTGGTTACATAATTTAGATTCTTAAATATAAGCACAGGTTTAAAGGGATACTGTAGTGCCAGGAATACAAAGCTGTATTCCTGGCACTAATACCGATCCCTCTGCCTCCCCCCTCCCTCCGGCCCCCTCTAACCCATAAATAAAGGGTTAAAACCCCTTTCTTTACTTACCTGATCCCAGAGCCGATGCCCCTCGGCGCTGGGTCAAAGCTCCGCCCCTCCTTCGTCCCCCGACGAGCGGGGTCTCAAGCGCATACGCAGCAATTGCTGCGCGCATTAGACCTCCCCATAGGAAAACATTGAATCAATGCTTTGCTATGGGGAAAAATCTGGAAGCGCCCCCAGTGGCTGCCTGGTAGACAGCCACTAATGGCAGACTTAGTGCTACAATGTAAATATTGCAGTTCTCTGGAACTGCAATGTTTTACATTGCAGCACCCAGAACACCTCAATGAGCTGAAGTGGTCTTGGTGCCTACAGTGTCCCTTTAATTTAAATTGGAAAATAAATCACTAGTTTTAGGATTAAGGGAAGACTCCAAGTACCATAACCACTACAAAACACTCCAGTGGTTATGGTTCCAGGAGTCCCCCCAGTGTAAGTTGTCAAACCATTTTAGAATGGTTTGGCGTCTTATCCGGGGTCTGTCTGGCACTACTTCCTTCTTTTACTAGAGCCTACAGAAAGCTGGAAGCACTCTCTCTGAGCTAAGCCAGTCAGTGCAGGGTTTAGCTCATTGGCTGAGAGTGATTAGCTGACACTCTCAGCCAATGAGCGAGTCTTGCACTGTAATGGTGGGGGTTCACTATAGCCCTAGAGGGCACTGTAGTGGTTATGGTGCTTAGAGTGTTCTTTACTTCTACTTCTCCTTTACTTATATTTTTTTATTTATATATATTTAGCATGTATGTAATAAAGAATGTTAAAGGTCCATTTTACTGGTCAGAACTTTTTTATTTGTGTATGTGAAAACCTACAGACTGGGTACATCTAGTGATTCTGTATATTACAGAGTAATACATTTCCAATATCTCTGGTTCTGCTACAGTTTGTGGACTTTTTTTGGGAAACTGCACTAATAGGTTACTCTATTACAGCGGATTTCATCCCGTGTTGTTTCACATGATGGTGCCATTAGCAGGGGCGTACCTAGAGCATTTGGCACCCGGGGCGGATCCTGTGCTTGGCACCCCCCCCCCAAAAAAAAAAAATGTAAAAAATTTAAAAAAATTTTTTTACAATTTGTAAACTTTGCAAAACTGCTGTCAGCCCCTCCTACAAAACCCTTGTCCTGTCCTGCCCCTCCTACAAAACCTCTGTCCTGTCCCTTCTACAAATCCTGTACTGCCTCGTCTACAAAACCCCCTGCTTATCCCCCCTTATAAAGACTCCTGTCCCAATACAAAACCCCCGCCCCCTTCTACAAAATCCCTGCAGCCCCACACACACATTTACAGGCAGACAGTCACACACTCAGTTACAGACAGACAGTCACACACTCAGTTACAGGCAGACAGTCACATACAGTCACAGGCAGACAGTCACACATACACATTTCCTCCGTGCGGCCAGTTTATCAGCTGTTTGCTTGTGTGAGCTGTACTGGCCGCACGGCACCCTAACTACCATGGGACACTGTGCGGCCACAGCTCACACAGCCCCCTCCAGCCAGGGCCGGTGCAAGGATTTTTGCCGCCCTAGGCAAAAGTAAAGTTTGCCGCCCCCCCCATGTGACATCACAATGCCCCACCCATATGATTTGCCATGTTAACTAACGCCAGTGCTGCAGTGCCGCCATGTTTACATTAAAAGGCCTGCAGGGACAGGCTATAGACACCAGAACCACTACATTAAGCTGAAGTGGTTCTGGGGACTATAGTGTTTTTAATGTGAGGTAAATTAGAGCTTAGTGCCACGAATAATATACTAGATTGCCTACTTACAACCAGATGAGGATGATGATGGGCTCTAGCTGCAGTCTGGCTCCCCTGGTCTGGTGCAGAACAGGCTCTCTGGAGGCGGTTTGTAACCGTGGTCACAAAAATCAATGTTCTGGGAGAACGGGAAGCAGCTCCATTTTTTGGGGGTCCTTTACACAGCTCAAGGTCTGGGTCCCAGGGTCCACCTTCATGTTCCACCAATGAGTTTGTTCACAGGGGGTGAAGTGTGTAGGGGATGTCCTGATATGTGTGTAAGGAATGCATTGTGTGAAATTGTGTTTGTATGTGTAAGGACTGCAAGGTGTGTTTCTGTGTATGTATGGGATGCATTGAATGTGCGTAAGGGGTGCATTGAGTGTGTGTAATGAATGCATTGTGTGTTTCTGTGTGTGTAAGGGATGCATTGTGTGTAACGGTTGCATTGCTTGTGTATGTGTGTCTGTGTGTGTAATGCATTGTGTGTTTTTCTGTGTGCAAGGGGTGCATTGTGTGTATGTGATGAATGTCAATCTCTCCTCCCGCTCCAATTTCCTTCTCCTCCTCCCAATTTCTCTTTCTCACCCCCCTCCTAATTTCTCTCCCCCTCCTAATATCTCTTCCCCCCTCCTAATTTCAATTTCTCTTCCCCCTCCTAATTTCTCTCTCACCCCCCTCTCCTTTCTCACCCCCCTCTCCTTTCTCTCCCCCCCTCCTTTCTCTTTCTCACCTCCTTTCTCACCCCCCCTTTCTCCTCTTTCTCACCCTCCCTCCTAATTTCCTCTCCTCACCCCCCCTCTCCTTTCTCCCCTCCCCCCCTCTCCTTTCTCTCCCCCCCACTCACCTTTCTGCTCTCTCCTTTTCTCTCCCTCCTTTCTCCCTCCTCCCTCTTTCTCCTCCCTCCCTCCTTTCTCACCCCTCCCTCCTTTTCTCTTTTCTCACCTCCTTTCTCCTCCTCCCTCCTTTCTCCTCCTCCTCCTTTCTCACCCTCCCTCCTTTCTCTCCCTCCCCTCCTTTCTCTCCCTCCCTCCTTTCTCCCCCTCTTTCCTCCCCCCCCTCCTTTCTCTCCCCCCCCCTCCTTTCTCTTTCCTCGCACCTCTGCTACTTTTCTCCTTTTTCACCCCCCTCTTTCTCCTTTTCACCCCCTACTCCTCTTTCCTTTACCTCCTCTTTCACCCCCTTTCTCCTCTTTTCACCCCCCCTCCTCTTTTTCACCCCCCTTTCTCCTCTTTCATCCCCCATTTCAAACCCCCTCTCCTTTCTCACCCCCCTCCCCACTACCGTTGCTGTAGCGTGGCCGAGCCCTGCAGCATTGACAGTCCGCGGGTACAGGGAGCATCTATCTCCTGTACCCGACCGGACTAACAGAAAATGCACACTCTGTGTTCACTTCCTGTTAGTCCGGCCGGGTACAGGAGACAGCTGCTCCCTGTACCCGTCGGACCATGCCATAGAGGGCTCGGCCACGCTACAGAGGGAGTGACAGGAGGGAGCTATCAGCGCTCCCTCCTGTCAGCCTCTCCTCAGGCTGCGCCCGGGCGGTGCGGTCGCCCTCATGGACGCACCGCCCGGGCAAAGCTGCAGCCGCCTGAGGCTCTTTACAGAGCGCTCGGGCGGCTGCAGCTTGGGGGGGGGGCGCCGCCCCTGGTCATGGCACCCCCCAATCTGCTGGCACCCGGGGCGGACCGCCCCCCCCCCTTAGTACGCCACTGGCCATTAGCCTACTTCCTGATACTAAGGATTGTGTATTCCTCTCTCCCATGCACTAACTATTTTGACTGAGTATTTCATTTGAATAATAATTAACATTATCTTGTCTTTTGCAAAATGTGTGTGCTGCTCTCTAAAGAGATTATGGTGCCAACAGACCCTGTTACTATACCTCTGTAATTAGTCAAACTTTTATGAACTGTTTGAAACTTACCTGGGACCTTGGTTGGCTGCTGTCCATCTGGTTTTGCAATATCGATTTTGCACATCTTTGGACCTCATTTGTCAGTTGAGATTGTCCTCTAACAGCAATTTTGCATTTAGTGAATATACTCTTATGTTTGCTTTAGGTTCCACAGCAGACATTTTCAGCCAGTCATTTCTTGCAGACACACACCCTTATACCTCTTTCTACTTTTGGGCCTTGTTTAAGTCTTAGACATTCATCTCCTTGGTATAGTTTCTCTGAGCACTTGTCCTTGGTTCTAGTCACTTTGAGCTAGGTTAATTATTTCCCTTGGGTGATTACCAATGGTATTTGCGCCCCAATTGATACTTAAGTAGCATCTATGTTACAATTTTTCCTCACCGAAATCTTCATGAGCTGGAACAAGGTGCTGAGCAGTGATTAAAGCCCTTTCTCCCCAGCAACTAGACGACACATAGTTCTGGGAGTCAATTGATTTTAATGAGACAAACTTGGCCTTTTATACACAGAACCCAGCAGGGGATCTCCATTGTATTCAGCACAAGCCCCTCCCAGGAATATTTGGGCCTGGGAGATAATTGCGTTAAAGACTGGTATGCTAATTATCTCCCAGGAACAGAGAGGCAAACACAAAAACATAATATCCCAAAACATCATAAAAACACACAATAACCCCACAAATAATACATACAAATAGCCCTGATCCAAGTTCTCCAAATAGCGCTCAGATCCATGCAGTGTAGGGGAAACTCTACCGTGTTAGAGTTCTGACCGGCCGCACATGTGGTCCTATGTCCAAAATAGTGCCAGGGAGTTTGGTACTTTTGCCAGTCAACTTCGGGAGCTCCTGCTGCCACAATACGGGGTGCTCCGCCTGGCTTTTAATAGTGTTTGTTTCCCTTAGTCTCAGGCACCTTCCCTTCAAAAAGTGCTCTCATGGCGGATTTCAAAGAGGTTCAAAACTGTGAACCACGTTGTCCGGAAACCTACAAAGTTCTCATGCCGAAATTAGTTCCATATTGGTCATGGCTAAGTAACGCTGAGGAATATTCGTGGCTTTGGTTCATGTGAATGGCCGCCAGAGAGCCAGCATTCGGTTCCATTCGCATGAAGGGAAAGTGCCGAACCAGGGGCACCCAGGGCAAGCTACTGATGGTGGCTGGGGAGGGTAACTCCCAAACGGTGTTCCAGACCCGTACCATAGTCGGTGGGCAGGAGTCCAGCTTCCACACTCTTCCAGGAGTCTGTGGTAAAAGTACATGAGAAGGAGCGTTTGTCACAATATGGTTATGTAGGATGGACATGCTCGGTGACTAACTACTGATTCCATTATTAGTTTGTAGTGTTAGATTTACTGATTGTGTGGGCTCAAGCATGGAAGCCTGAATATCTTCACCCTTTTCCACCAGATATATCCCAATTCCTGAGTCAACATGAAGCCACCCATTTTCCATTGATCCTGATCTATAACAGGTAAGCATCATGTACAATTCTGAGTTTTCTTCTGTTGCGAGTAATATTTCTTGACAATTTCACAATAGCCACTACTGCTGTTTACGTGATAAAAGGTCTCTTAGCAATATTTATACTGTATTTGTTTTTTGTGAAACGTTCCCTTTAAGGGGTCGTTACAGGGTTGATTTAAAAACCCTTACTTTATGCATCATTGAAGTATAAAATCAGTGTTTTTGAAGTTATAGTGCTTTATTGTCACTGAAAATCAAGATATACAAGATAAAGTGAGTGACTTGTTGAATAGAAATCAAACTAAGAAAATGGTTAAAGTGCAAATAACAGCGTAATGCGTTATGTAACACAATCGAGATTAGACTCCCTCAAACGAATGTCAATGAACGTTTAACATGTTCCGCCTTACTTTACTTCATGCAAACGCCATCTAAACATTATCTGATATCGCTCCTGCTCAGCTAATAGCTAATAAATGCGTAGCATAGAAATATATGCAGTTAAGAAAAATACGACCTGTTACACGGTAAAAAAAAAAGTATTTGTAATGTTTCCTGAAAGCCATAACTGATTGGTAACACCTCCACCTGAGAGATAAGTAGTTACTGCTAAGAATGTAACAGGTTGTGTTAACGTTATAAAAGAAAATAAGCAGGAAGTTGATGGTGCTATCTAACTTACTGGAGATAAAATGTGACACACCCAATCTACGTAGTCATAGTCAGCAAATGGTGCAAAGAAAAAGGAGGCAATTTATATCAGAGATGGGGGAGGTAATTTATTGATAAGTGTAGAGAAAGACTCCACATGTGGGTTTTACTGGCTTGCAAACTGTAGACAATATAAGAAAATGTTTCGTTTTTCTTTTTGTTCTACATTTTCAATCTAGCGCTGAGGCCAAGTTCTCCATGTAGGCCGGTCCTCCTTTTGTGAAGTAATTCCCTCACTACAGAAAGAGGGATGTCACATAGGCTGGGGCTGAAGGGCAGAAATAGCTATGACATGGACTGTTTTCATGCACAGATTTAATATTAGCCAGCCCCAGGCCTATACCACTTGTTCTAGGTTTTCTTATAATACTTTCGGAGGTGAATTTACACATCTGAGAGCAACCTCCAATACCACTGTCGGTGCAGCATTTCATACTAAGGGACTCAGCTCAGATAGAGAGCTTCCAGCTCTCCATCATAATTAGTGAAGGCGGACCCCAGGTAAGGAGTCAAGTGGTTCTAAAATGTCTGACTACTTATAATTGAGCGGGTTCCAGGGTCATAGCCACTATATCAAGTTGTAGTGGTTATAGTGCTTTGTGTGTTCTGTAATACTGCTTGTGTGCTCCTATATAAGGATATATGTAGCTGTTGCCATTAAACCGTGGTGTAGAATTTAGCATTATATTTTGATGCAGTATGTATTTTTTAAACAGGGTGCTGTTATTCAACCTGATAAATACAGATCACAGTTCATGTATTCAATTCATTCACTTTTTGAAGTGAAGTATTGCCGTATAAAATGAAAATGATATGTTTACTCAAAACATGTGGAGAGCAATCTGAATGCCAAGTTAGATAAGGGTACATTGCCAGAACTCTGTAACTGTTTATGACTGCTACAATCAGTAATATTAAACTGTACTAAAGTGAGCACTCACAAGGCTGACCAAGATCAGACAGGCCAATTGCAACCACAGAGTTCTATTGCAGGTTTATGCAATTCATGTCTCTGAAACCGGTTATTAACTGTCATGAAATACAAGCTCATCTAACTGCCTCTAGTCGAACAGGTGTTTCAACACTAGATGGTCATAAATTACCCGTCTAACAGTAATAATTGATAGAAATAAACCATTGTACACTGGAAGCAAAATGTAAAAGAAACTTAACTGCAAGGACAGGCTGGTAGCAATCTGATATGCTGGCCTGAATAATGCCATGGGCCTTCTGGAGATTACCAAAGTGCATTTAAAGGACTCTCAAGCATCCTACCACTCTCATCCAGCACAACATTACAAAATGTGTCACTGATGTAATCCCTGTACCTGTATTGCATTGAACTGATTTTATGATAAAACTTACAAGGTTTTTTTTATAAAATTGAGAATTGTCAGGAATTAAAAATGAATTTCAGATTTTAGACCATAACAACAAAATTGGTAGCATTGTTGAGTTGGAGATTTTTTTTTTCCAATTCAACTCTTTTGACCTTAAATAGCAACAGGAAATATTGTGAATGATTAGCAGAATTTTTAAAGTGCACGTGCTGCTCTAAATAACAAGTGTCGCACACACCCAAAAGAATACAAACAAACCAATCTATAAAAACATCCACCAAACATAGTGGTATATAGTATAAGGTAAAAAGGGAAATACTTCCCCTTTAAATCTTCGCATGTAAATATAAAACATACACAGATTCCACAAATCGTCTTATAAACAGGATAAGGAGTATAACAGTTTACATAATTAACAGTGCAAAAAGAGAGAGAAAAATACATAGCATAATACTGTAATATAGATGAATATATGATTCAATAGATAGAACCACTCACATGTACTAGAGCCATGGCCAAGCTCTAAATAATATGCTACAGGGTGCCCTCATGGCCTTTGGATAGAAGAGGAGTCTTCAACACACCAGACAATAAATCAGTAAAAAATAAATCATTATTGTTTAAAAACAATATTAAAATAGTGCAAGGAAAGCAAAAACAATCATAAAAAATGGAGAACAAAGTGAATACTTATCACCAACAACCTTTCCAAAATCACAACATGTTTCCTTCAGGTGTTCCGCATTTACTGGAGGGTGATATAGAAATTAATAACAGATAAATCATCCAAGATATAACCAGGGGCTGCTAATTAGGTGTTAGAGCGCTCGGGAGAATTGATAATAAAACCACAGACTCACTTAGTTTGGGGTTCTAAATCATCTCATCATTTAATTGGGAGAGCATTGCATATATTAAATGGCATTCGTCTACTGCGCATGTGTACGTGAAAACAAGAGACAAGTACTTTCTACTTGAGAACGTCTTGTCTAAGCTATGCAAGGTTAACAAAAACTAACATTGAATGAGTAAGAGAAGCAGCAGCAGCAGCTGCAGAAAATGCAGACACAAACAATTTAGCTTTTAACCCATGCAGATGTGCAAGGACTTAACTAAGGCAAAGTTTTAACCCTTTATTTACCTTTATCTATGACAAGGGCAAGCTAATGAGTTCCTCTAAGCTTTTGTCTGTTCTGAGAGCTCTCATATTCTTTGTTTTTGCTCCACTTACTTGGCTCTCCACAAGTTAAAAGGGTAATACAGACAGTGGCGGATCCAGAGCCTGATCTCGGGAGGGGCACTTGTAGATTATTTAAATAAATAATCCAGGCACAATAACCACTACAGCTCAGTGTAGTAGTTATGGTGTCAGTAGTGCCATGATTCCACCCCAGAGTAAGTAGTCATACCGTTTAAGAACAGTTTGACAACTTACCTGGGGTCTGCTGGGATATAGGAGCAGTGGTGTGTGTTAAGGGTGAAGTGTGTGAGTGCGGCAGTGTATGTCAGGGTTGTAGTGTGTGTGTTAGGGGGCAGTGTATGTATGGGGGCACTGTATGTGTTTTTGGGGCAGTGTGTGTATGGGGACAGTGTTTGTGGGGCAGTGTGTGTGTATGGGGACAGTGTTTGTGGGGCAGTGTGTGTGGGGCAGTGTGTGTATGGGGACAGTGTTTGTGGGGCAGTGTGTGTATGGGGACAGTGTTTGTGGGGTGCAGTGTGTGTATGGGGGCAGTGTGTGTATGGGGACAGTGTGTGTATGGGGGGCAGTGTGTGTATGGGGACAGTGTTTGTGGGTGTGCAGTGTGTGTATGGGGACAGTGTTTGTGGGGCAGTGTGTGTATGGGGACAGTGTTTGTGGGGCAGTGTGTGTATGGGGACAGTGTTTGTGGGGCAGTGTGTGTATTTTAAAAATTTATTATAAAAGAAAACCCTCCCCCCCCCCATTACACACACTGCCCCGCAAACACTATCCCCATACACACACACTGCCCCCCTGTAATGGGGCAGTGTGTGTAAAGGGGGGGGGGAGGAGGCTTTTTAATAATAATTAATAATAATTTTTTATAATTTTTTTAAATAAAATAAATATGTCCCCCCTCCCTTCTTACCTTTATTTTGGTGGTCAGGTGGTCAGAGTGAACTCTAGCCCGCGCTCCCGGGCTAGAGTTAACTCTCGCGAGATTTGGAGCGTTGACGTGGTAACCGCGGCAACGCTCCAAATCTCGAGAGAGGAGGACCCGGAGGAGCTGCAGGCTGAGCTCCGGGTCCTCTCTCTCACTCCCTCCCTCCGCCACCGGCTGTCAACACGGTGCCTGCGGACCAGGGAGGGAGATCTCTGATCTTCCTCCCCGGTCCGCAGGCACATTGCAGGGCTGGCACTTGGGCAATGCCAGCCCTACGTTAGCCGGCAGGGGGGAATCTCGGGGGGGCAATTGCCCCGTTGCCCCCCCAGGATCCGCCAATGAATACAGATGTGTACCCCATGCTCACTGTGCCTAGAAGGATAACAGCTACCCATCGCTGACAAGGTCCAAAGAAAGCCGAAATGATAGTTCAGGGTTACTGCATTTCTCATGCAGAAAGAACTTGCCAGCATTTCAGCTCTGGACTGCCCTTATTGGTGGGATCAGTCTGATATGCATTGGAAGGGTTTCGCTCTCTAATGGCACAAGTGAGCAAAATGCAAAATGGTTTTGATAGCTGAGCGGGGATTTACCGATGGGCAAGTTATTTTTATATATATATATATATATATATATATATATAGTGTTCCTCTAAGTTTTTGTCTGTTCTCAGAATTCTCATATTCTCTGTTTTTGTTGGTGTATTTTAACCTTAAATCTGAAATTCACTGAATTTCATTTTAGTATATGACCCTGTAATTGTGGGATAAACAACTTTCAACAGAAATGTGATATCTGTGTTATAACTCATGAAAGTCTTTTGAGCCAAGGCTTATGGGACATACTAAGCTGTTCCATAGAAACCTTTCAGGTTTGGTGACAGCTCATCTTAGACGTTGAATGTGTTACAAATCTCAAAGTTTTGTAACACATTCAGGAATTCAAAAGTAAGTATCTTTTTATATAATTTAGTATATTTTAAAAGTATCTCTATACTACATTATAGCTTATGGTTTTTAATGGTAAGATGCCAAATGCACCATAGCCAGTGGTGTATCCTGGTTTTGTGCTGCCCTAGGCAGAGTGATGCCGGTCACCTGGAGCCGGAATATGATGTCATATTGCGGCTCCCGGCATCACTCTGCGGCGCACAAGGGAGCTGAGCAGAGAGCTCACTAATCAGCGCTCCCTTGCCAGTGCTGTCCGACTGGATTTTTAGTTAGCCGCCGAGCTAACAAGACATTTGCCTGGGCATTTGGGGCGGCTTTTTTCCTGCCCCCTGGAAAGTGCCGCCCAAGGCAAATGCCTTGTGTAAGGGGGGCTGTGTATGTAAGAGGGGGCTGTGTATGTAAGGGGGGGCAGCAGGGCCGGACTGGGGATACAAAGCAGCCCTGGAAAAAAAATTTGTGCCAGCCCCATAAGTCACTGCGCCATATATTGTCGCGTGTAATATGTAAGGCTATGTCTTGCCAGGACAGATAATCGAGTAATATATATATATATATATATATATTGCTTTTTCTAATATAAAATATTGGTCCTTTCAGGGTAAAACGTTTAATTATACAGTAAGCATACGCACATGCAGACACAGGCAATTTCACTGACATTTCAGTGACACACACAAGCTCAGTGATACACAGCCTCATAGACAAACAATCTTACTGATATACATCAGCTCATTGACATAAAAACACAAGCTCACTCACTAGCAGGCACACGCATGCAAGCAAGCTCACTCACTAGCAGACGCACACACAGCTTAATGTGGTGGTACTGGTGTCTATAGCATGTCGCTACAGGCTTTTCAGCGTAAACACTGACTTTTCAGAGAAAAGGCAGTGTTTACATTGCTTCAAAGTGACATTGCTAGTGACAGTCACTCAGATGGTCACTAGAGGTGCTTCCTGTGTTAGTGCCCTCCCGCCCTCGCGCGCTGCTGAATGAGACTGACGCCGGAATATGATGTCATATTCCGGCGCCGGTCTCATTCAGCTGCGTGCTGGGGAGCAGAGCCAGCGCAGCTCGCGCAGCTCCCTCAGCGGCCGCCAGGACAAGTCCGCCAGCGGCCGCCAAAAGACCTCCCCAGCGGCCAGGGGAGGGCTGGCAGCCTTAGGCCTGGGGGCAAAACCAGTCAAGTAGACTGGTGCACCTGCCCAGGATCAGAGCCGGTGCAAGGATTTTTGCCGCCCTAGACAAAATAAAAATTTGCTGCCCCCACATGTCACATCACAATGCCCCACCCATATGATCTGCCATATGAACTAACGCCAGTGCTGCACACAGTGTGTGTTTACATTAAAAAGCCTGCAGGGACCAGCTATAGACACCAGAACCACTTCATTAAGCTATAGTGTCCCTTTAATGTGAGGTAAATTATAGATTAGTGTCACTAATAATATACTAGATTGCCTACTTACAACCAGATGAGGATGATGATGGGCTGCAGTTTGGCTCCACTGGTCTGGTGTAGAACAGGATCTCTGGAGGCTGTTTGCAACTGTGGTCACAAAATTCAATGTTCTGGGAGAATTGGAAGCAGCTCCAATTTTTTGGGGGCCCCTTACACAGCTCAAGGTCTGGGCCCCAGGGCCTGACGGTGAGTATGCCCATAAGGCCCACTCATAAGTTCCACCCACCCATGAGTTCGCTCACAGGGAGTGGAGTGTGTAGGGGATGTGTTATGTGTTATTGTAGAGGATCTAATATGTGTATGGTATGTAGTGTTTAGGGTTACCAGTTTGTGCAGGTGATGCAGTGTGTTTGTGTGTAGTGGAAGCAGTGTGTATTTGTGTATAAGGGATGTATTATGTGTTTCTGGTTGTGTGTGATGCATTGTGTGAATCTGTGTTTGTATGCATAAGGGATGCAAGGTGTGTGTCTGTATGTGTGTGCATGAGATGCATTGTGTTTCTGTGTGTATGTAAGAAAAGAAGTGTGTGTGTTTGCATGCGTGTGTACGGGTTTGCATTGTCTGTTTCTGTGTATGTGTGCAAAGGATGCATTGTCTTTGTGTGTAAGGGTTGCATTGTGTGTGTGTGTGTGTAATGGATGCATTGTGTGTTTCTCTGTGTGTAAGGGAGGCATGTTGTGTTTCTGTGTATGTATAGGGATGCATTGTGTGTGTGTGCGCGCGTAGTGTGAAAGAGCTCCCTGTCTTGGCCCCTGTCCTATAGAGCTGCCCCTTCTTCTTATTCCCCCCCTCCCCTCTTCTTATTCCCTCCCTCCCCTCTTCTTATTCCCCCCCTCTTTTTATTCCCCCCCATCTTATTCCCTCCCTCCCCTCTTCTTATTCCCCCCTCCCCTCATCTTATTCCCCTCTCCCTCATCTTATTCCCCTCCCTCTTCTTATTCCCTCCCTCCCCTCTTCTTGTTCCCTCCTCCCCTCCCTCCCTCCCTCCTCTCTTTTGCCCCATTCCCCTCCCCTCTTCTTATTCCCCCACTCCCTCATCTTGTTCCCCCCCTCCCTCATCTTATTCCCCCCCCTCTTTTTGTTCCCCCCTCTTTTTATTCCCCTCCTCCCTCTCTTCTTACCCCCTCCTCCTCTCTTCTTAACCCCCTCCTCTCTTCTTACCCCCTCCTCCCTCTCTTCTTACCCCCCTCCTCCCTCTCTTCTTGCCCCCCCTCCTCCTCTCTTCTTACCTCCTGTAGCGTGGCCGAGCTGCACTCCGGTCCGCGGTGGCCGGCCGGCCGGAGTGATAGGAAGGGGCACACTGAGTGTGCACTTCCTGTCAGTCCGGCCGGTTACAGGAAACAGAAATTCCTGTTCCGCGCGGAGTTTCTGTTTCCTGTAACTGGCCGGACTGACAGGAAGTGCACACTGAGTGTGCACCTTCCTATCACTCCGGCCGGCCACCGCGGACCGGAGTGCAGCTCGGCCACGCTACAGGGGAGGGGAGAAGCTGCAGCCGCCTGAGGCTCTTAACAGAGCGCTCGGGCGGCTGCAGTATTTAAAGGGCCGGCCCAGGAACGCGGCCGGCCCCCAGGTACGGCGGCCCACCGGGAAATTTCCCGGTATCCCGGTGGGCCAGTCCGGCCCTGGGGGGCAGTGTGTGTAAGGGGGGGCTGTGTATGTAAGGGGGTCTGTGTGTGTGCAAGGGGGCTGTGTATGTAAGAGGTGGGCTGTGTATGTAAGAAGGGGCTGTGTATGTAAGGGGCTGTGTGTGTAAGGGGTGTGTGTGTGGGGGTTGTGTGTATGTAAAAGGGGGGCTGTGTATGTATGTAGGGGACTGTGTATGTAAGAGGGCTGTGTGTGTAGGGGGCTGTGTATGTAAGAGGGGGCTGTGTATGGGGGGCTGTGTGTGTAAGGGGGACTGTGTATGTAAGAGGGGGGCTGTGTGTGTAAGGGGTGTGTGTGTGTGTAAGGGGGGGGCTGTGTGTGTAAGGGGGGGCTGTATATTTGTGTGTGGTGCAGTGTGTAAGGGGTTATAGTGTGTGTGAAGGGATAGGGGGGCAGATTAAAGATAATTTTATTTATTAAATAACTAAATTAATATAGTTAATGTCCCCCCTCCCTTCTTACCTTTGCTGAGGGAGGGGGAGACATTGCTTTCTTCCAGTCCCTGGTGGTTCTAGTGGTGGAGTGAACTCTAACCTGCAGCTCAGGCTAGAGTTCACTCTTGCGAGAATGGAGCGTTGCCATGGTAACGCTCCGTGCTCGTGAGAGGAGAACCCGGCGGAGCTGCAGGTAAGAGCTCCCCTGGGTTCTCTCTCCCTCGCCCTCCCCTGCCGGCCGCCCAGCAATATGCCTGTGGGCCGGGGAGGGAGATC
>OW240913.1:307951824-308034633 GCA_933207985.1 Pelobates cultripes | reverse complement strand
GGGCCTATACCCCTCCTTTCTTTCTCCTTTCTTTCTGATAGGCTGTAACCGGCCTTTGACCCCAAAGTCAGTTACCAGGTTTCATTTGCATAATTGCTGCTCAGCATTAACCCTTCTGTGGATTAGGTTGCTGCTCGGCACAACTTTTCCTGTGTGGACAGTAAATGTCATTAACCACTTTTCTATAAGCGGATGAATACATGAGACCAGGTTTCATTTGCACAATTACTGCTCAGCATTAAACCTTCTGTGGATTAGGTTGCTGCTCGGCACAACTTTTCCTGTGTGGACAGTAAATGTCATTAACCACATTTCTATAAGCGGATGAATACGTGACATTACCCCCCACCTGAAGAACGCCCACCGGGCGGACAGGACCAGGCTTGAGAGGAAATTTAGCGTGAAAAGCGCGGATCTTACGGCCCGCATGCAGGTCAGGAGCCGAAACCCAAGAACGATCAGCAGGACCGTAACCTTTCCAAACAACCAAGTACTGTAAAGTGCCCCGAGAAAACCTAGAATCCACGATAGAAGATACCTCATACTCTTCCTGACCACCCACCACCACCGGAGGGGGAGGAACACAAGGAACAGTATATCTATTGCAGACAAGAGGTTTGAGTAAGGACACATGAAAAGTGTTGGGAATCCCTAAAGATGCAGGAAGAGCCAGAGAGTAAGACACTGGATTGATCCTACGAAGCACTCTATAGAGACCAAGGAATCTGGGGGCAAACTTCATGCTAAGGACCTTAAGCTTGATGTTGCGAGATGACAACCAAACCCGGTCCCCCACTTGGTACACCGGGTTGGCACTCCTAGGCTTATCAGCAAAATGTTTGAAGCGTTCAGCAGCAGCCCCTAGAGCAGTTTGAACCTTAACCCAGGTATCCCGAATGGAGGCCAGACGCTCATCCAGAGCAGGAATGGCAGTATCAGAAAATACCGCAGGGAGAACCGTAGGATGCCTACCATTATTGACAAAAAATGGACTGTGCCCAGAGGAGTCATGAACAGCATTGTTTCTAGCGAACTCGGCCCACGGGAGTAGTTCGGACCAATTGTCTTGTGTGCTATTAATAAAACAACGCAAATAAACTTCTAATGACTGGTTAGCCCTCTCAGCTGTACCATTGGTCTGTGGATGGTAGGAGGAGGAGAAGGAGAGATCAATCCCCAATTGTTTACTGAATGCCCTCCAGAACCTGGACACAAACTGAGAGCCCCTATCAGACACAATATTGTGGGGGATGCCATGCAAACGGACAATTTCACGTATGAAAATTAGGACCAAATCTTGCGAAGATGGCAACTTCTTGAGAGGAATGAAGTGAGCCATCTTAGAAAATCGGTCTACAACCATGAGAATAGTAGTGAACCCAGCAGAGCTAGGAAGCTCTACAATAAAGTCCATGGATAAGTGGGACCATGGAATCTCAGGAACAGGAAGAGGCTGCAACAGGCCTTTGACCCCAAAGTCAGTTACCAGGTTTCATTTTATAATTGCTGCTCAGCATTAAAACTTCTGTGGATTAGGTTGCTGCTCGGCACAACTTTTCCTGTGTGGACAGTAAATGTCATTAACCACATTTCTATAAGCGGATGAATACGTGACAGGTGGTTTGTGCTTTGCTCATTGCTCGTGGGTATGTATAAGGTTGGATATGTTTGTAGCGTTGTATCGGTTTCCTCCCTGAGTGGAGGAGAGGAGATGCTTACGTGGGTTTCTCCATGTAGTCTTGTATCCCATTACAGTTGTGTGGTTAGTTGGTTGGGTAGAGAGTGAATTTTGAGGGTAGTTCAAACCGTAGGGGGGGGGGTGTAAGCATATGGGGGGAGAGTGAAGATGCGAGATGATTAAGAGGGAATGGATTGACAGGTCTATTTGGGGTAGGGTGATAGGGTAAAGGTAGGTGAGGGGAGTTCGGTTCTTAGTCCCCCTCCCGTCTCCCCCGGACAAGATCTAGCGTCTCCTGGTGGCCGTAGGGGTCGTGTCCCTGTCATTTGGGGGAGGTGTCGGAGCAGTGTCTGCGGAATCGCTGTGGGTCTTCTAATCAGGTGTAATGTCGTCTGTGGTCTCATTGCTCAGTTCAGTTGGGCCCAGTAGCCCCCTGGCCTCTCCCAGGAGCTATGTGTCTCTCGTAGTGGCGGCAAAGGAGAGCCATTGGAGCCATTGGTACCACGTGTCATGATAGGTCAGATATGTTTCAGGTGTGAGTTGCAGGTTCACGTTCATTATGGACATTAGGACTTTATGTATTGCCTCCCAGAAGGGCTTGATGAGTGAACAAGACCACCAGATATGAATGAGGGAGCCTAGTACTCCCACTTCTCCAGCATTCCGGGATGCAGGTGGTCTTCATCACGGTTAATTTTTCTGGTGTCCTGTACCAGTGGGAGATCATTTTGTACCCCGTTTCCTGGAATTTGGTACATATTGAGGATTTATGGAGGAGTGTGAACACTGTAGTGCATCAGATTGAGGGGTGTTTTATAAGCAGTATAGAATCAAGATTGCGCGTGGGGGAGTGGGGGCTTGCGCAAATGGCCTCAAAAGTAGAGAGTGCTCTCAACGCAGAGTCTAGGTCGGGGATGCTCCTCAAGAATCTCGTCAGTTGATGGTATCTGAAGCGGAGCAGCAGGTTGTGTGAGGTGTTTGGGGCTAGCTCTCCCCGTTTCCTACTCCCTTGACCTGCCTCCTTCCATGCGAATACCGAACACATTTCACGTCTCGCTTTTGAAGCCCTTGCTGTGTAACCGGTTCTCTCGTCCCCTCGTGCGGCCAGTTTACCCTCGCGCTTTCCTTAGTGACGTGTTCGAGGTGGCTGCCCTTCTCGACTCTCGTGTTTCTAGGGGTCGGCTACAATATTTGGTGGATTGGAAGGGGTACGGCCCTGAGGAGCGGTCCTGGGTTTCGAGCTCTGATCTGCACGCTCCCTCTTTGGTCCGCTCCTTTCATGCCCGGTTTCCTTTGAAGCCTTCTGCTTCCCGCCCTCTGGGCTGTCTTTGAGGAGGGGTAATGTCGGGATCCCGCGGGCGGCTGCGAGGGGAGGCTGCACTCCGCTCGCGGTACTCACCCTCCAGCCGTCCGCGGTCTCCTCCGCCTCGTGGGCTCGGATGCCGCCCGCGTTTTCCTCCTCGTCCCCCAGCGGCAGCATGCATGACGCTGCACGTTGGGAAACCGCCCAATATATTACACGCCGGGGTCAGTCACCTGACCCGGCGTTAAAGGCACAGTGCCTCAATCACAGTGGGAGGTTTAGATATCTCCCACGTGTGATTGTTAATTCTGATTGGAAATTATCCAATCAGAATTAACCTTATGGTTTAAATACTTACCTTTCCTGTTCCTCCCTG
Organism: Pelobates cultripes; assembly: GCA_933207985.1. Lineage (NCBI taxonomy): Eukaryota > Metazoa > Chordata > Amphibia > Anura > Pelobatidae > Pelobates > Pelobates cultripes. The sequence goes on along the minus strand of OW240913.1, from coordinate 308,031,276 downwards.
CCCTGTTGTGGTCTTTGCTTGCTAGTATTGCTACTTAACTTGTGGTTCTGGTTACGTACTCTCTGGCTTGTTTATCTGACTCTGTGACTTTCTCCTACCCTTTGACCTCGGCTTGTTTCACGTTATTCTGTCTTCTGGTTCCCTTACTCGGCTTGTCTCTGTGTGTGCTTAGCCCGGCCACTCTAAGGTCCGGTACTGCACCTTTTCTGTGTGTGTGTGTGTTAGCGTGTTGGGTTCCCAGAATCGTGACAATGCCATCATGTGTGGCCCCATGCCTATGTATTCAAGCGTGTACTGTAAGAAAGACCAATCAACCCTGTTGAATGCCTTCTCCGCATCTGTCGAGACCAATAAGGCGGGCGAGGATCCTTGTTGTGCCGCGTGAATCAGGCTAAGGGCTTTGATCGTATTATCCCTGGCCTCCCGTCCCTCAACAAAGCACACCTGGTCAGAGTGGATGAGATCCGGCAGTAGAGGCTGAATGCATAGGGCCAGGAGCTTTGCAAAGAGTTTGAGATCGGCGTTCAACAGGGAGATCGGTCAGTAGCTGGTGCAGGAGGTGGGGTCTTTCCCTTCCTTTGGTAGCACCATGACGTGGGCCAGGAGCATGTTGGAGTCCAGTGGGCCTCCGTGTTGGATAGTATTGTATAGGGCTAGCAGATGTGGGGCGAGGGTGTCCGCGAACATCTTGTAGTACTTTGCCATGTACCCGTCTGATCCCGGGCTCTTCCCCGGTTTGGCCAGTTTAATGGCTAGGTTCAGTTCTTCACTCGTTATGTCTTCCTCTAGTGCTGTTGCGGAGTGGACTGCTAATTTGGATGTCATATGACGTGCGATGTAGGACTTCTGGTGTTCAAGGCAGGTCCTGTCGTCCTCATCTGGTAGTGAGGTGTGTAGGGGCAGGCAGTACAGCGAGGAGTAATATAAAGCCCTCTGCTATGGTAGTGGGGTTGAGGAGGGCTTTCCCTGTGAGGGAGATCTTCTGGACATGGCTCTTTTGCCTCCATGCTCTTAATGCCCTAGCAAGCAGTTTGCCACTTTTGTTTTCCGAATTCATAGAAGTTTTTTTTAGTGAGTTAAAACTCGAATTGAATTTTTGACATCAAGCAGGAGTTGAGTTTAGTCTCTAGGAGTTGTTTGTGTGTGTCGTCGTTTAGGGTGTTCTTATGTTGCGTTTCCATTTGGGTCAACTAAGTGATTAGGTGCGCAATTTCCTGTGTGCGCAATTTTTTCATTCAGTTGCCGTGTTTCATAAGAATCCCTCTGATGACGCATTTGTGCGCTACCCAGATGTCTGACGGTGTGCTGTCCAGAGTCTTTTTGGTGAAGAAGAAGTTCTCCAGAGCAGAGCGAACGTCCGCCAGTATCAGCGGTCATCTAAGAGGGATTAATTTAGTTTCCACGTCCATTGTGTCTGAAAAGGCCTCGGGTTTTCAATGGTTAGGATCACTGGCATGTGGTCCGACCAGGTCATTGGCACTATATGGGTAGAGACCAGTGAGTCCAGGTCTCTGTGTTGGACAAAGAAATAATCAATCCAAGAGTAGGATCCGTGCGGTGTCAAGAAGTAGGTGTAATCTGTGTGATGGAGGACACTACAGCAGTCCGCGAGTCAGTGTGTGTATCTTTGTATCGACGTGTGTGTATCTGTATATTCTCATTATGTGTATCTATATGCGGTCAGTGTGTATCTGTGTATCTGCATGTGTCAGTGTGTATCATTGTTTGTTTGTATCTGTATGTGTCTGTGTGTTCTGTATGTTCTCATTGTGTGTATCTATGTAGTCAGTGTGCGTATCTGTGTGTCTATTTGTGTTAAGAACACCAAAATTATATATAACCCCTTAATGACGTGTGAAGGACGAGGTCCGTCACAGAGGGGAGATCCTTAACGACGGGTGACGGACCGTGTCCGTCACGCGGTAAAATTAACCCTAGATCTCCGTGATCGCGGCGATCGCGGGGCTAATGGTGCTCCGGTATACCTCTGTATTAGAGGCAGACCGGGAGCACCCGATCGGGCTGCTCCAGCACCGGTGCTCGCTCTGACAGGCTGTCAGAGCGAGCACATGTGTTGCATATACTCACCTTCCGCCTCCCTGCACTTCCGGGTTCTGTGTGGAGGGAGATGGATCAGTGCTGATCCTGCCCCCTGTGTAAAAAATAAATAAAGTTTATTAAAAATCCCACCCCCCCATTACCCATTTTAATAAATAATTAACCCCTTACCTGCCAATTGATCACTGATTACAGTGATCTATTGGCAGGGATTACATTTTACTATGATCTTATTTATTTTTTTTAACCCCTGAGGGTTAATTCTTTTTTTTTTAATCCTCAAGGGTTAAATTTATTTTATTAATTAATTTAAGTATTTTAAAATTATATATTTAGCTAGCTGGGGTGGGTGGAAGTTAGTGGGAAATTGGGGGATTTGGTGTTAGGCTAACTAGGGGTTAACATTAAAAAATTTTTTAAAAATAAGCTTTAAAAAATTAAGTAAAAAAAAGTTTTAATAACGTTTAAGTAAAAAATAAAAAAAAAACACCCCCCTTTACCCAGTCCAAATAAAAATTAACCCCTTCTCTGACAGTCGATCACTGCCTACAGTGATCAAAATACAGATCACAGTATTATACTGTGATCTAATTTTTTTAACCCCTGACGATTAACTTTTATTTATTTTTTAACCCTCAGGGGTTCAATTTACTTAATTAACTCATTTAAATATTTTATAATTATATATTTTGCTAGCTGGGGTGGGTGGGAGTTATGGAAAAAAGGGGAATTTACTTTTAGTGCTGCTTACTGCTAGTTAGGGGTTAACGGTAAAGAAAAGGCTTAGAAAAATGTTAAATCTGTAAAAAAAAGTTTTAAGAAAGTTTAGGAAAGTTTAAAAAAATGAATAAGCAAAACAAAAGTTTAAAAACTAGTTTTAAAAAGTAAAAAAGTTTAAAAAAGTAAAAAAATACATTTAAAAATGCTCATTAACACTATACCTGGAACAAACTAGAGAAAAAATTATCCCACGCTAAGGTTCAAAATATGCCTTTTGAATTACCCCAGGGTGTATTCTTTAATAAATAGTATGTGTTTGTGGGGAAGTTTCAATAACCAACCATCTAAACTACTCCAAATTGGAACATGGACACAGCTTAAAACTTCAAAGTTAGAAAAAAACTGAATGGCTGTGTCTCAGAAAAGACTGCTGAGCAAACTCACTTTGTGTGTCAAAAAGGCAGAAAAAATGCTTATTACCACTACACTTGGTACAAGCTAGTGGAAAAATGATCACACGCTAAGGTTCAAAATATGCCTTTAGCAATACCCTGGGATGTCTTCTTTAAGAAATGGTATGGCTTTATGGGGTATTTGGATTATATAGCCTGGTAAAATACTCTAAAATGGGACATGGGCACAGCGTAAAAATTGAAAGTTTGAAAAAAACTAGAATGGCTGTGTCCCAAATGTGCCCCTCCGATCAGTGGCGTTACTATGGGGGGGGGGTGAGGGGGGCATGGCCCCCCTACATCATGCTGTGTGTGTGTGTGTGTGTGTGTGTGTGTGTGTGTATGGACTCAGCAGTCTGTGTGTGTGTATGGACTCAGCAGTCTGTATGTGTGTATGAACTCAGCAGTCTGTGTGTGTGTGGACTCAGCAGTCTGTATGTGTGTATGGACTCAGCAGTCTGTGTGTGTGTATGGACTCAGCAGTCTGTGTGTGTATGGACTCAGCAGTCTGTGTCTGTGTATATGGACTCAGCAGTCTATATGTGTGTATGGACTCAGCAGTCTGTGTGAGTGTCTGTGTGTGTGTGGACTCAGCAGTCTGTGTGTGTGTCTGTGTGTGTGTGTGTGTGTGTGTGTGTGTGTGACTCGGCAGTCTGTGTGTGTGTGTGTGTGTGTGTGGACTCAGCAGTGTGTGTATGGACTCAGCAGTGTGTGTGTGTGTGTGTGTGTGTGTATGGACTCAGCAGTCTGTGTGTGTATGGACTCAGCAGTCTGTGTGTGTGTGTGTATGGATTCAGCAGTCTGTGTATGGACTCAGCAGTTTGTGTGTGTGCCTGTGTGTGTGTGGACTCAATCTGTGTGCCTGTGTGTGTGTGGACTCAGCAGTCTGTGTGTGTGTGTGTGTGTGTGTGTGGACTCAGCAGTCTGTCTGTGTATGGACTCAGCAGTCGGTGTGTCTGTGTGTGTGTATGGACTCGGCAGTCTGTGTGTGTGTGTCTGTGTATGGACTCAGCAGTTTGTGTGTGTATGGACTTAGCAGTCTCTGTTTGTGTATGGACTCAGCAGTCTGTGTGTGTATGGACTCAGCAGTCTGTGTGTCTGTGTGTGTATGGACTCAGCAGTCTGTGTGTCTGTGTGTGTGTATGGACTCAGTGGTCTGTGTCTGTGTATGGACTCAGCAGTCTGTGTATGTATGGACTCAGCAGTCTATGTGTGTGTGTGTGGACTCAGCAGTCTGTGTGTGTGTGTATATGGACTCAGCAGTCTGTGTGTGTGTGTATGGACTCAGCAGTTTGTGTGTCTGTGTTTGTGTGTGTGTGTGTGTGTGTGTGTATGAACTCAGCAGTCTGTGTGTGTATGGACTCAGCAGTCAGTGTGTTTGTATGGACTTAGCAATCTGTGTGCGTATGGACTCAGAAGTCTGTGTGTGTGTGTGTGTGTGTGTATGGGCTCAGTATTCTGTGTGTGTGTGTGTGTGTATGGACGGGGCGGGGTCAAACCGTAGTGAGGGCGGGGATAAATATGCCCCCCTACTTTTGTCCCTGGCCCACCATGTGCCCCCCCTAAAAATGAATCCTAGAGACGCCACTGGTGCACCCCCAGGGGGACAGATTCCAATGAGAATAGGTGATCTGCCACAGTCCAAAGGTAGCTGAATTCAGGCTGGTTCGCCTTCCCGTGACCTCTGTATAGACACTGCGTGTTTGCTCCTGGCAAACAGAAGATCGCTACACAGGGAGCTGCTAAGGAGCATTCAGTCAATCTTTGTATGGGATTCAAGCTTGGGGTCTTGCAGCATGGAATGAGGGGTGAGGCGAGGGGAGCCAGATAAACAGTGTGGAATTGACACTTAAAAAGAACGCACCAAGCACGATAACCACTACAGCATGCTGACATGATGCAACCAATGGTGTCCACTGAAAAGGATGCAGACAAGCACCAGAAGAATAGGACGCACAATGACAATATCCTGTTTCAAAATTTGTTCTGGAATAACGCACATCACCGTGGAGCTTGGCATCACCAGGTAACCTGACACAGATCTATTATTGTCATATCCTGTGTCTTCAAGTCTTCTTCTTTTAATTTAGATTTTTTTCTGTGCTGACAGTTATAATTATATCAAATTTTACCACACCTTATTAAGAGCAAGATTGTAATCCATTAGACTAAGTAGTTTCCCACATACTGAGTAATACATAATAATGTGTTTCAGTGATGCAGGCATGCCACTAATATTGCTTTGCAAATCAAATTGTTAAACAAAATATTTTTATTTTTTTTAAATTGACAGCTATTTTGATGTTTAATGTGAGTCCAACAGATCAGGAGGTGGGGTTCCCAGAAAGAGAAAGAGAGAAAGTGAAGTCAAATATACATTCTATATATTCCTCATGAGTCATAAATAACTACAAGAACCATCCACATTTAACCTTTCCCAATGTTTTTGTGGTGACAGGAGACTATGGCGGCCTATCAGATTTTAGTTTAAAGATATGTCAAAGAAAGGAAAGTCAGGAGAAGGTTCTGTAGAGTCCATGTCTAGATTGATTGTGTAAACCACTGGCACTGGAAGATAGGAAATGAACAATATGTAAGAGAGGAAAAGGTCACAAAGCTTCTACATGCTGCTAGAGACAATTAGAACTGTATTTGTTAGACCAGTGGTAGTCAACCTTTTTCTACTTACCGCCCACTAATGCATCTTTCTTGATGGAAACATTTCCTTACCGCCCACCAGTTTTCGCGCAAGTGCAGAATATTTTTTAGAATGTACGTACATTTATCTTTTTATTTCTACTTAATGCATGTTTATAATGATTTTAACTTTATAAAGTTTAATGAGAAAACAATAAAATAAATTGAAATTACCTTTACTAGTGATTAATGAGATCCTTGAGGCTGATGCTGCGAGACTAAATATTTAATATCTGGTTCGATTTTCGTAAGGAACAAATGAAGGTCTCCTCTTTCGGTGATATTCAGACAACTTCTCTGTTTGCGCATAATATGATTTCTCATCTGTGCGTCAGCTCATCTCCTCTCCCTCCTCAATTCCCCTCCCTGCCTTTTTTATCCTTTTTTTTCTATTTTTTAACCTTCCTTATAGTAATGCCCAGTAGGAAGGCTGAGCTAGGTAGCCCACTTACTATAGCCCACTATAACAGACAGGCACACATACATACATACAGACAAACACACACAAGACACACATGCAAAAACACATACATACAAACAGACAGGCACACATGCATATATACAAACACACAGACAGGCACACATACAGACACACAAAGACACACAGACAGGCACACATACAGACACACACACACAAGACATATACATACAGACAGACACACATACACACACACACACAACACATACTAACAGACAGGTACACATACATACAGACACACATACAAAGACACACACATAAGACATACACAAGACACACATACATACAAAGACATACACACACAACACATATATACAGACAGACACACACACACAAGACATACATACACAGACACACACACACAAGACATACAAAGACACACATACACACAAACAAACACACACAAAATATTTTAGTCACCCTCCTGTTTCCTACCTTTTAGGTGCAGGAGGGTGACTTTCCCTGGGGTCCAGTGGTGGCTCAGGTGCATGGGAGTCAGAGTTCCCACTCTGACTCCCTCTGCTTCCTCCTGCGTGGCTCTCAGTGTTAGCTGGGAGGAGTGATGTGCAGTCACTTCCTCTCAGCGTGTGATGTAATCAGAGGGGGCCCGGTCGCGCTGTTAAAGTGCCCAGCGCTGACCGGGCCCCCTCTCAATCCACATCCATAGGGTGGCCCTGACAGCATGGGCCACCCGATGGACCCCTCCATATGCGGCCCCGGCGGTTTGCCTTGCGGGCCGGTGCCGCAAATGGTGACGGCGGTACCCGGTGGCAGGGGTACCGCCGGCTCGCACCCGCCCTCCCGCCCACCCAATCTCTAAAACTGAGGAAATCCCTACCGCCCACCTGGAATCCTGAAACGCCCACTAGTGGGCAGTAGGGACCAGGTTGACGACCCATGTGTTAGAGGGACACTTCACTGCCCAAATAAAAATATAAATAAATAAAAATCACTGTTTAATAGCTATACTCCCAGTGAAAACATGCATGTGTTTAATTATGCTTTTTTTCATTAGCTGAAAATAGCTTGGTAAAATTGCAGATCTCTTGTCGGAAGCCTTTTCTAGCCATCCCCTTCTAACCCAGCCCAGACTTTCTGTGGCTGACCAAATACAGACTTCCCAATGACGGCATCATTTGGGAAGAGAATGTACTCTTTACTGATTGCCATCTTAGAAAATAGAACATTTTCCGTGGAATTGTGGACAAGAAAATCGGTATAAAATTGGACAACAGTCTATCAAAGTCAATCTAGATGAAACCCAAGAGAACAATATTGAGGTATTGAGGTTGGAACATTTCTGATGTCTAAAATAAAATCACAGCAGATGTTTAAAAAAATATATATTTTGAATTCCCTGTGTTCCAGGTGTAACATGCAACATGACATAATAAACGTAGCACACTGTAGAGATGAAATGTTATGCTATTTAAAATGGCACCAAGTCATACTAAATAAGAAGTATTTGCAGGACAGGGGCTCTAAACAAACTACCAGGAAGTAACAGGATCAGTTGTCTAAGTGACAGCAATCTGGGTGTAACAAAGTTAGTTTATAAAAGTGTCAATTTGTATTAAAATCTGCAATTTTTGTAAAATGAAAAAAAAGAGGACACATTTCAAACACAAAGCACATCAGCAAGCTGAAGTCTGAGCTGTCCCTATTTGATTTGATTCAATGTATTTCTGAAATAAAAAAGAGCCTGTTCAGAAGTCTCTCTACGGCATTCTCCATACTCTTAAGTTTGGGGAAAAGAAACTCGACTGGGTTGAAAATATGTAACAATTTCAAAAGCATTAAACAGTAGACATGTGCTTCCGAATGTCTGAATTTCCAAAGTGCCGAATTTCAGAATTACCGAACCGAATTGCCAAAGTGCTGAATTGCCAAAGTGCTGAAGCGAAACGAATTGCCAATTTTGGAAAAGTGGCAAAACAGGAGAGGGAGGGAAAATTAAGGGAATCTAACCTTAACCTTACCCCTACCCCTACTAGGGTTAAGGTTAGGGGTAGGGGTAGGGTAAGGGTTAGTGGTAGGGTTAGGGTTACTGTTGGTGGTAGGGTTAGTTTAGGGTTAGTGGTAGGGGTAGAGGTAGGGTTAGAGGTAATTAGAGGCTAATTAGTTGATTACATTGTGCATAGATTAACATGCATTTTCATTTAATGTAGCTCAAATAGATTTGCTCACTGTTATTCACTAAACTTCACATGTTTTGTGTAGAACAACAAAGTAAAGATAAAATCAAAACAAAATAACAGGGCGCTTCAATCACTATTATATTTACCAGCCTTGTCTCAAAGTGGAGAGGAAACAGAAAAACAAAAAAAAACATTAGTAAAATAATGTACAATTTCTTGAATTAGTAAATAAAAATATATAGATTCAATATTGACACAAACTGCAAAGTGCAATCGATAATTAAAGGCCTGAATAGGCTATGAACCCTTCTGGCTAGCAGCTTACTTATCACAATATAAAGTGCAAATATTAAAGTGAAAAAAGCTATTAAGTAAAGGGTAATATAAGGCGCTACAGGTGACTACTGGAAAGCCACTGGCATCCAGTAGTCACATGTAGTAACTTATACGATCACTCACTCCACCCATCCACTTTTAGTTGTTTTTCAAATTTTTTGTGAATTAAATCCAAATTGAAAACCTGAGGCAAAAATAGCTAGTTTGGAAATATTCTCGCTGACTATTTTTTGCCTCCAGTTTGCCACTTCTATATACTAACATTTGGGGTTTAGTGAATAACTCTGCATATGTCACATTAACTGTAAGTATGTGAAAGGCATTTATTGATTTAAATTGCTATAAACAGTTTGTCCTAAAAGGTCAATTGTCTGCTCAGTACAGACGGGGATGTTGCATTACAAGCTCTGATGAACAATACTCACAGATCTGTCTCTTTCAACGTCACAAATTTGCTGTCAGGATCCTAACCTGACAGACGGCGGGTGGTGGACTGTGAGGAGGTCTCATGGTGGAGACGGCCCTGGGACTGGAGGTACCAGAAGTGAGCAGGGGACATGAGGGGGGAGAGCGAATGGACTATTGGGGAGGGGAGTGGGAGACTGGAGCTGGAACATGGCGGAGGGGGCTCCATAATGACACTGTGGTACTGGGGGTGCCTTACGGGGGTAGAGCCCCTCAGGGGATATGACAGGGCTCCGGTAGGAAGGGGGCTGACCGTTTTTGGGCGGGGGACTGAGGGGCATAGCCTGGGAGCGGAAGGGAAGGGGAATGGAGGGTCCCGGTGGGGGATATGCTGTATTGGGGGGAGCAGGGCACCCGGGGGGATCCGGAAGAGTCACCCTCGTTTCTGGGGGCGACAGATATGGTGGTGGTGCCTAGTGGAGCCAAGGGGACAGCCACAGGATGAGGCGACAGGGGGGTGCCCGGGGGTCTAGTGAGTGGCCCAGGTACTCTCGGGGGACCCCACAGTGTGGGAACGGGCCTCAGGCAACGCTCCCTATCACGGAGCACCAAGGCACCGGACCAGTAGGGGGTATCCCCGAAGGAGGGGGGAGTTGGGCGGATAGTCCAGAAGGCCACCTCTTATATGGGGGGGAGCACCTGTCAGCAAAGGTAGGGCCTGGAGGGACGTAGGGTTTCAGGTGGAGGGCGGCTTGATGGCAGCGGGCTCACCCGCGGTGGGGGTTTCTGAGCAGGGGCTGGGGGGGGTCAGATTGCCTCACGAGGGATTCCGGTACTTTGCTTCAGGGGACGGAGCATAGGGACGGTACGAGGGGTATCCAGCCTCACATAGCGGGGGGGGTACAGACGGGTATCCCACGTCCCAACAGCGTACAGTCCTGGCGAGACTGGGGGCAGCTGGAGACCTCCAACCCACAGTCTTCTTACCAGATAGCCATGGGCACGACTCGAGACTGTATTAGCGGGTGGGGAGCCGGAACAGGACTAGGGGTAGTGGGTAGGCTTGGCTGGCTAGGTAGTTCCCCACCAGGTACCAGTGCCCAGGGGAGTAAACCCCCACTTCCCCCCCCCTCCCCCGTTAGAATAGTTAGAGGGACTTTAAGAGACACGGTGAGATGGCGGGTAACGCTCACACGTTGGTGAAGGGTTCGCTTTTCCCCCTCAGTGTCAGGGATGGGAGAACACCTAGGGTCATCGGGTCCTGAGAACCTCAGGGAGTCCGTGAGGGTTCTGACAGTTTCTGTAGGGCTGTTATATGTTACTCCAGATTAAATTAGGGTTCACAGTTAACTATGGGTTTCACGAGAGAGAGGTAGCCATGGGGGTGGTGACACCAGGAGCTTCCAGAGGCACGGAGACGCCGCACATTGGCGTGTCGAGGATTCAGACCTTGGGTCTCGCGCATCTTTCGGGCATTAGACGCGGGAAGATGCGGGGTCCTACACCCTATATTAGTCTGGCTAGAGGTAAGACCAGACGACGCCGGCGGCATGCACGACATACGCCGTATCGTCACAGTTGTATATACTTTCTCTTCTACTTTTCTTCTACTTTTCTCTTCCCTAGATGTCTTTCCCCTCCTTTGTTTATTTATCCCGTGGGGGTGGGGTGGGGGGGACCGGGGCCCGGGGGGAGCGGCACGACCTACTGGGCCAGCGTGACTATACAGGCGGGTTCATGACGCTGCAACTTACTACATTAAACGTGAAAGGGCTCAATGCACCATGGAAAAGGCGGTTAGTATTTAGGGAACTCAAACGGATGAGAGCAGATGTGGCCTTCATCCAGGAAACGCACTTGCCAAAACACGCGGGGTTTAGGTTACGAGACCACACCTATTCCACGGCGTACGAAGCACGGGCGCTTCGTAAACAAAACGGAGTGGCCATCTTGATCCGGAACAGCTGTCCGATGGCGATTACGTCATCTGACTGTGATCCGGAAGGGAGGTATGTCATTGTCACTGGTACGTTGCATTCACGCACGATACATTTAATAAATGTCTATGCTCCGAATCAGATGGCGGCCGGGTTTTGGGAGGTGTTGCTGGAGAAGATCCGGAATCTGCCACGGGGCATGCTAATCATGGGGGGGATGACAACGCAGTGCCGTACCCTGCCGTGGACAGGAGCGCACATGGGGGGGTACCTAGATCCCAGGGGCGGGGGAGCCAAGACCGGTGTTTTTACAAATTTCTGACGGAGGCGGGGCTGGTGGAAGTCTGGAGGGCACGTCATCCGAGCACGGTAGATTATACGTTCTATTCGGCCCCACATGGCACATACTCCAGAATAGATATGTTCCTAGTTAATGACAAATGCCTACCTTACGTCCAGAGTTCAGAGATTGGGCCCATAGCATGGTCCGACCATGCGGACGTATCTCTCACGTTGGGGAGCCTGGGGCTAGCTACTCCCTGGACTTGGAGGCTTAACTCCTCCCTATTGAGGGACCAAGACATCGTCGACCAGATTCGGACTGACCTACTAGACTATTTCGAGACTAACGCCACTCCTGACATGGGTCCGGAAACTATATGGGCGGCACACAAGACAGTGATACGGGGCTCTCTCATCAAGATAGCGACTGCTAGGAAGAAAAACAAATTCCTCAGACTGACTACCTTACTGACTGAGCTTAGGAGGGTAGAACAGCAACATAAACACAGACCCGACGACGGGACATTCCGACAGCTGGAGGCTAAACGACATGCCATCCGCTCCTTACTACTAGATGACTCGGCTAAAGCCATGACATGGTCCAAACGCACCTTTTATGAAAAGGCAAATAAGATGGACACGTTATTGGCCAGAGTCCTTAAGCCTAGACTGTGAAGCGGGCATATCACTGCCATACGACACTCAGACGGCTCCATTAAAACTCTGCCCACAGAGATCGCAGACGTATTTACTGACTTCTTCAAAACACTCTACAACCACTCTTCGAACACAGCAACGCAAGTAGCGACAGACACTGCACTGACACTTAATTTCCTCTCCAGTCTGGATCTACCTAAATTATCTCCAGAGGCGATTGGCAGATTGGCAGGAGAAATTCTCCCAGAAGAGGTGGACCGGGCTATCTCGGAGTTGAAAAGCAATAGGGCCCCTGGACCGGACGGGTATGATGGGACTTATTATAAGACCTTTAGGGAGGAACTGACGCCCCACCTGACAGCACTTTTCAACGGGTTCAGAGGGGGACACACACCAAATCATGACATGTCTTTAGCTACCATTATCTTACTACCTAAACCCGATAGAGACCCGCTCCTCCCTGAGAGCTATCGACCCATATCTCTTATTAACCATGACATGAAAATTCTCGCAAAAATACAGGCGAATAGAATTAACCCGTATCTTACAGATCTAGTCGATTCGGACCAGGTAGGCTTTATTCCCGGTAGGCAATTATTTGAGAATACTTGCAAAAATATTGATCTCATATGGAGACAGGCAACCCTAAATACCCCAACCTTATTGCTTTCGCTCAATGCTGAAAAAGCATTTGATAGGGTCCAATGGCCGTACTTATTCACGCTCCTCTCACATCTAGGCTTCCCGGAACAATCTATAACAAATCTATAACATTAATCAAAGCTATGTACACCAATGTACAGGCCCAGGTGAAAATAACAGGTGCCCCACTCAGGCCGTTTGAACTCCACAATGGTACGGGATGCCCGCTCTCCCCTTTGTTGTTTGTACTGTCACTAGAACCTTTACTGCAGGCGTTGAGGAAGCACCCGGACATCAGGGGTGTGAGGGCGGGGGGGAGGGAGTTTCTAGTATCGGCCTATGCGGATGACGTGCTCTTGACGGTCACCAGCCCCCTAAGCTCCATGAGAGCCCTCCAGGATGTCCTGCGAGAGTACGGACAGTTAGCTGGCTATAGGGTGAATATGGCTAAGTCCAGTGCCCTGCCGATCAATATCACGGGTGGAGACATCACTTCCATTCGGAGCACATACGGATTAAAGGTGGTACACCAATCGCTTAAATACTTAGGGATCCGCCTAACAGCACACCCAGCACAGTTATACAGCCAAAATTACAGACCACTAATTAAGAAGTTAATTAACGAGCTAGAGACTTGGTCGGACAGACCTATTTCCTGGATAGGCAGAGTCCACGCGGTAAAAATGAATATACTGCCGAGGATCCTGTTCCTATTCCAAACTCTACCAATCCGGGTGTTGAAAGGGCAACTACTGCCGCTGCAACGGGCAATAGGGACATTCATTTGGAACTCTAAACGCCACAGGATCTCGAGATACGTTTTGTATCGGCCAAAAGATAGAGGGGCTTGGGCCTCCCTAGTCTATATTTTTATTATGTAGCAAGCCAATTAGCACAGGTAGCAATGTGGCACTCACCCCCGGGGGATAGGAAATGGGTTGATTTAGAATCACTTATGGTGGGAGCGGACCTCCCACAGCTTCTTATCTGGGTGCCAAAGCCACATAGACCCCAGATCAGAGTCACCTGCCCAGCCATTCTTAATTCCATCAGGTTATGGGACACCATAGCACATAAATACGAATTAGCCTCGGACCCTTCTCCCCTTATGCCATATCTCCGTAACAAGGAATTCCCTCCGGGCATGGCGGCCAGAGATTACCGGAATTTGGAGAGGGTAGGGCTCCAACGCATATGTCAGTTATTCCAGGGTGCAGATTTCCTCCCATTCGATGCCCTACGACAAAAAGGGCACCTTACTCCAGCGGACTTTTTCCGCTACCTCCAAGTCAAAGACTATGCAAAGCAGCCCCATATACAGGCAGCGGCACAACAGACGATGACATTCTTTGAACGCATATGCATACAGGAACGGATGCCCAAGGGCCTGATTACGATCTTATATAAGCATCTATCACAAGAAACTAAGGAATGGGGCAGCCTTAAATATATAACCCAATGGGAAAGAGATCTGGGGGAAGAACTAGAGGGAGTAGAATGGCAAGAAATATGGGAGGCCAATCATACCTCTTCGGTATGTGTCACCATGCAAGAGCAATCCGTGAAAACAATGCTCCGATGTTACACCACCCCCACCCAGCTGTACCATATGAAGAAGACTCCCACGGACTTGTGCTGGAGGGGGTGTGGTATCAAGGGAACATATAGGCATATGTGGTGGGACTGTCCGGTGATACACAATTTCTGGACGCAGGTTAGAGGAATGATAACCCAAGTCTTTGCCCGGGCCCCAGAGTTAGACCCATGGGTTTACTTATTAAGCAGATCGTTAGAGGGGTGGACCCGGAGGGAACAAAAACTCCTCCATAAAATCACATTGGCAGCACGGCGTGCCATTGCTGCAAGCTGGCTAAAACAAACGGCCCCCACGACACAAGAGGTTCTCAATAGAATTAAGGAAGTGCACCTAATGGATGACTTAACTGCCCGAATAAGGGATACCCACCAGTCCTTTCAGAGGATCTGGGAGCCATGGGAGAATTCCCCACTAGGAATGTAGCGTGAGGAGAGGAATGTGGCCCCTCACCCCCTGCCGCTCCCTTCCCCCCGTCCCCCCCCCCCCGTCTCCTTCTTTTCCTACCAACCTGTCACCCCACTTTTCTATCTTTCTATCTCCTACGCACCAATTGCTTCGTTACCCTACATCCATGGGGCGCACCAGGCAGATATGGGAATTGAAGTCTCCCACTGACTTTACCGCAGGGACACCAGTAATTTTCTCTAGACAGCGATAGGGATAGCCCGTTGGCGGAAGAGAACGCCATAACATAGACAAAGGGGTGGCCACGGTCACGTAGGCAAGACCACTACTGGGGTATATCCAACTATTGATCTGTCCTGCTGGAGGGAATTGGCGGGAGGGAGAGATACCGATGGAGGGCCCATGGCCCGGGCGGAGCAGAATGGCCTACGTTGCGGGAGTTGGAGACAAACATGGTTGTTGTATTTGTTGTGTTCTTTTTTTTGGTCTATTGTTTCTGTCTGCATATCTCATGTTTGGTTAAAATAAGAAAACTGGCATTGGCAAGGAAAGCGAGAGCGGGAGAACCGGGGGGACTCATGAGCAATTCACGGACTCGGAGCTATACACAGTGGGGTATAGAAGTGGAGAGGCAGTCTGCCCTAGTGTGGATGGGGGGTTTGATATGGGATGTGAATGTTATGCCTGTAACGGATATGATTATTACCTCTGAACATCAACATGCTATGCCAATGCTAACTGTTAAATAAAGAATAAAAAAAAAAAAAAAAGGATCCTAACCTGACAACCAAGGTATTGTTTTATTTTATTGCTGCAATACCCGTTTCTCGCCTCTAGTGGCCTCCCTAACCACTAGTCAATCCTCAGTTTCTCTCACCTGCCTCATATGATCTTCCAAGTCTGCTATAAAAGACCACACCTAACTCTTCACATGGCCTTTACAATGAAGTCAGTGTTCTGACATGGAACTTCTGATCCTGACTCCTGAAAACATCCTGATCCTCCTGAAACTCCTATCTTCAACTACTGCAAACCTGCAAGATCCTGTAAGCAACCTGTAATTCTTTATACTGGAAACTACTTACCTGTTTCAACTGCTGCGACACTGCATGATCCTGTAAGCAACCTGTACGGTATTCTACTGAAAGTACTTACCAGCTTTAACCCTTTCAACCCTGTATCATCCTGAACCTGGCTGCAGTGTGACATTCCACAAACTACTAATCTATTTAGGAATAACATCAAACCTACTTGTATATAAAATACTTTATTCATTTACTTTCAAGATATTCTGTTTGTGGCATATTGCCTTAATTCTTTATTTCAAGTAAATTGTTATATCTAAAAAGACAACGTTTCAACCAATAACCCTGGCAATCGTCTCCTCACTGACCTGCTCAGGAACATGACATATTTGCACTATGGGATCATTTACCTTTTTTATTTATGCATGTTAAAGATTATGCTTTAAAAATGCAAAGGGAAAAAAAACTATATAAAGAAGCAAAAAAGTTACTCACCTTTAAAGTTTCCCTTGGTACACTGTTATTTTGTCCACCTGTAGCTGCTGATAGATACAAGAAATAAACTATTATTATCTGAAGAAGCAGTGGCGTACTAAGGGGGGGGCGGGGGGGGCGGTCCGCCCCGGGTGCCAGCCGGGTGGGGGGTGCCATGGCCAGCCCCCCGCCCCCCACATGCTGCAGCCGCCCGAGCGCTCTGTAGAGAGCCTCAGGCGGCTGCAGCTTTGCCCGGGCGGTGCTTCCATGAGGGCGGACCGCACCGCCCGGGCGCAGCCTGAGGAGAGGCTGACAGGAGGGAGCGCTCCTGTCAGCTCCCTCACTGCAGCATAGTCCGACGGGTACAGAGAGCAGCTGTCTCCTGTACCCGGCCGGACTAACAGGAAGGGAACACTGAGTGTGCACTTCCTGTTAGTCCGCCGGGTACAGGAAACAAAAGCTCCCTGTACCCGCGGACTATACAGGGCTCGGCCACGCTACAGGGAGGTAGGGGGGAGGGGGGTGAGAAAGAAGGGGTGGGTGAGAGGGAGAAATAAGGGGGGTGAGAGAGTGAGAGCAGTCATAAAGTGAGAGAGGGGTGAGAAAAGAAATAAGGGGTGAGAGAGGGTGAGAAAATAAATAAGTGGGGTGAGAGGTAAGTGAGAAAGAAAATACAAGTGGAGAAAGAGAAACAGGGGGGGTGAGAGAGGGGTGAGAAAGAAATAAGGGGGTGAGGAGAGGGGTGAGAAAAAATAAGGGAGAGAGGTGAAAATAAAATAAGTGGGGTGAGAGAGGGTGAGAAAGAAATAAGGGGTGGGAGAGAGGGTGAGAAAAAAATAAATAAGTAAAGGGGAGGAGAGGGGTGAGAAAGAAATAAGGGGGTGAGAAAGAAATATGGGGGTGAGAAAGAGAAATAAGGGGTGAGAAAGAGAAATAGGGTGAGAGAAATAAGTAAAGGGGAGAGAGAAAATAAGGGGGGTGGGTGAGAAAGAGAAAGGGGGTGAGAGAAAATAGAGGGGGGTGAGAGAAAATAGGAGGGGGGTGAGAAAGAGAAATAAGGGGGGGTGAGAAAGAAGGGGGGGTGAGAGAAAATAGGAGGGGGGGTGAGAAAGATAAATAAGGGGGGGTGAGAAAGAGAAATAAGGGGGGGTGAGAAAGAGAAAAGGGGGGTGGGTGAGAAAGAGAAATTGGGAGGAGGAGAAGGAAATTGGAGCGGGAGGAGAGATTGACATTCATCACATACACACAATGCACCCCTTGCACACAGAAAAACACACAGACACACATACACAAGCAATGCAACCGTTACACACAATGCATCCCTTACACACACAGAAACACACATTGCATTCATTACACACACTCAATGCACCCCTTACACACATTCAATGCATCCCATACATACACAGAAACACACCTTGCAGTCCTTACACATACAAACACAATTTCACACAATGCATTCCTTACACACATATCAGGACATCCCCTACACACTCCACCCCCTGTGAACAAACTCATTGGTGGAACATGAAGGTGGACCCTGGGACCCAGACCTTGATCTGTGTAAAGGACCCCAAAAAATGGAGCTGCTTCCAGTTCTCCCAGAACATTGATTTTTGTGACCACAGTTACAAACCGCCTCCAGAGAGCCTGTTCTGCACCAGACCAGTGGAGCCAGACTGCAGCTAGAGCCCATCATCATCCTCATCTGGTTGTAAGTAGGCAATCTAGTATATTATTCATGGCACTAAGCTCTATTTTACCTCACATTAAAGAAACACTATAGTCCCCAGAACCACTTCAGCTTAATATAGTGGTTCTGGTGTCTATAGCCTGTCCCTGCAGGCCTTTTAATGTAAACACGGCGGCACTGCAGCACTGGCGCTAGTTAACATGGCAAATCATATGGTTGGGGCATTGTGATGTCACATGGGGGGCGGCAAACTTTACTTTTGCCTAGGGCGGCAAAAATCCTTGTACCGGCCCTGGCTGGAGGGGGCTGTGTGAGCTGTGGCCACACAGTGTCCCATGGTGGTTAGGGTGCCGTGCGGCCAGTACAGCTCACTCAAGCAAACAGCTGATAAACTGGCCGCACGGAGGAAATGTGTATGTGTGACTGTCTGTCTGTAACTGAGTGTGTGACTGTCTGTCTGTAACTGAGTGTGTGACTGTCTGCCTGTAAATGTGTGTGTAGGGCTGCAGGGATTTTGTAGAAGGGGTGGGGGTTTTGTATTGGGACAGGAGTCTTTATAAGGGGGGATAAGCAGGGGATTTGTGGAAGGGGGTTGCGGGGTTTTGTAGATGGGGCAGTACAGGATTTGTAGAAGGGGCAGGACAGAGGTTTTGTAGGAGGGGCAGGGCAGGACAAGGGTTTTGTAGGAGGGGCTGACAACGGTTTTGCAAAGTTTACAAATTGTAAAAATAAAAGAAATAAAACCTTTAACATTTTTTACAGGTTTTTTTTTTGTTTGTTTTTTGGGGAGGGGGGTGGGGGGGGGGGTGCCAAGCACAGGATCCGCCCCGGGTGCCAAATGCTCTAGGTACGCCCCTGTGAAGAAGAGTTATCTCCTAGAGCAGTGGTTCCCAACCAAGTACCTAACAGTCCAGGATTAGGGATTTCCCAGTTGTGTTTTTGAAAGGATAAAAAAAATACAAAAGGGTAATCCCTAAATCCTGGACTGTTAGGGGGTACTTGAGCACTGGGTTGGGAACCCCTGCCCTAGAGCAATTCCATTCATCACTTACACGATATTTACCAAAGTGAGAATTGTGGGGAATTCAAAGAATATTTCATAATTAAAATCAAACTACTTTGACCTTAAAGAACCATTCTGGACACCCTAACAACTTCATTGTAATAACGAATGGTTTAATTCCAAACTCTGACAGACCGCACACGATCACTCTGCCATTCTACTTCCTATGAAGGTCCGAGCCCTTAACCAGAAAGCCTCAGATCAGGCACCACATAGCTGCTTCCCATGCACAAAATAGAAGGAAAAATATACTAGCGGTGTCATTTGACACTATCAGAATTGTTGACACCCGACGTGGTTCCTCAGCCCCACAGGTTGGACATGGAGAGGAGCTAGTTCTATGCTGATTTCCCTGTCCAGCCAGCTCCTTGTGTTTCGTCTAGAAGTTGCCGAGAATCTGGACAGTTCAGAGTGTTGCCATGGGTTACCATGGCAACACTATGATACTGTAAGTCTGGAACTACCTAGAGTGTTGTTGTAAATTTTAGATTCACTTTTAATTCCTTCTCACTTTGGTAAATAACTCTGTTAGGATTAGTGGAAAAGCTCTGTAATGTTAGAGCAGCCATACCCTGTTATCAGGTTACATATAGTCCAACTCATTATTAATGGTCTTAGTTCTGTTAAGCTCCTTGGAAGGTGCACACACAGTCTGTGGCTCAGCTCATGAGCCAAGGGATGGAGTTATGCCTCAACAAGAATATGCATATATTTTGGTTTTTAAAAGCATTTCAGGTAGAAATTCTAGCAGCCATTGTCTACCCTGCCCTAACATTTTGTGTCACTATACCCCACTCCCTGTAGCATGTAAGCTCATTGAGCAGGGCCCTCAACCCCCTTTGTTCCTGTGCGTCCATTTGTCTGGTTACAAATACGTGTCTGTTAGTCCACCCATTGTACAGCGCTATGGAACTTGTTGGCGGTTTAATAATAATAATAATAATAAAGTAACTCTTTAAGCCCAAACTTGGCAGGTAAATTGCAAAATTCAGGTAGTTTGGCCAAT
The DNA here is from genome assembly GCA_933207985.1 of Pelobates cultripes. Taxonomy (NCBI): domain Eukaryota; kingdom Metazoa; phylum Chordata; class Amphibia; order Anura; family Pelobatidae; genus Pelobates; species Pelobates cultripes. The sequence goes on along the minus strand of OW240913.1, from coordinate 308,011,211 downwards.
TTGGATGGAAAAAATGTGCCATCAAATCCAGAATTCCTCATTATCAAGCAGAAGTCTGACTAACCCAGATAAAAATGATAGGCTGGAGGCATAGGCGTGCGCACAGGGTGTGCCGGGTGTGCCTGTGCACACCCTAATCACACCTCTGTGCTGCACTGCCTTTGGGCAGACTAACATGTCGGGTCTGAGGACCCGACACAGGAGGGGGCCCGGCAGCTTGCCCACAATGCCTCCGGTTGCGAGGCCCCTCCTGTCAGTCTGCCCATACGGAGATCCAGCCTGGGAGTGAGCTGCAGACTGAAGTGTCTCACGATCTCCGACACAGGAGGGGGCCCGTCTGTGAGGCTCACCATGTGGTCTGCAGCTTACTCCCGGCAGAGCTGCAGACTGAAGAGAGAGGGCGCCCACTGGACCACCAGGGCAGGTATTTTTAAACCCCCCTCCACCCCGTGGCACTCACTGCCCCTCCACCCCGTGGCACTCACTGCCCCTCCACCCCCTGTCACTCACTGCACCTCTACCCCCTGCTACTCACTGGCCCCTCTACCCCCTGCTACTCACTGCCCCTCCACCCCTGTCACTCACTGCCTCTCTATCCCCCTGTCACTGCCCCCCTCTACCCCTAACCCCTGTCACTGCCCCTCCACTCCCCCCACCCCCGTCACTGCCCCTCTACCCCCAACCCATGTCACTACCACTCTACCCCCTAACCCCTTTCACTAACCGTCTACCCCTGCTACCCCCTGTCACTGCCCCTCCACTCCCCTACCACCTGTCGCTGCCTCTCCACCCCCCTATCCCCTGTTGCCCAATAAATAAACTCACAATCATACACACTGTACCCCTCACAATTACACACACTGTACCCCTTACAATTACACACACTGTACCCCCCACACACTGCACCCCTCACAATCATATACACTGTAACATACATACACTGTACCCCAACAATCATACACTGTACCCCTAACAATCACACACACTGCACCCTTCACAATTACACCACACTGTACCTTTCACTATTACACACGCACACTGTACCCCCCACACACTGCACCCCTAACAATAACACACACTGCACCCTTCACAATAACACACACACACACACTGTACCCCTCGCAATCACACACACTGCACCCCTTACACGCTGCACCGCTCACAATCAAACACTGCACCGCTCACAATCACACACACACTGCACCTATGTATATTTGTATTTGTGTATATATGTGTATGTATGTGTATATAAAAATACATATACACGCGGCGTGTGTGTTTGTGCTTTAGGGTGCACACCCTAATGCAACAGACTGTGCACGCCTATGGCTGGAGGCATCAGAGGCAGGTTAGTAGAGTGCTTGCAGTTTTTCTTTGCAACTCAAAAATATGGTCAAATGTGTTCACCTCTACAGATACAAGCCACTGAAGAAAATGATCTAGCAGAAGTCTCCAGTACAGAATTTGTTGTTTTCAAACCACTCAAACAGTTTAACAAAAACACAGGGACAGAACCCACAGACTTGTAGCATCATAACCACCATAAGCATTATAAACTGTAGTGGTTATTGTGCTTTAAGTGCACATTTTAGATAGATACCGACATTTGAAAAAACATTTCAGAGACACTGGCACTGGCAAGTATGCACACAGGTTTACAGAAACACACACAATGACGCACACAGATACACAAAATGACAGATACCTACAGAGATATATACAGTAACATACTGACATTTGCACAGATACACACACACTGCAATTAAGTTGTTATGGTATGAGGAGGCCATTAACTAATGGATTAACCCCATAATTTGAGACATGGTGCCCAATCGCTCTGCCCCTCTAATTTCTATTCAGACCTGAGGCTTCAATCAGGGAGCTTTGGACTGGGCGCTACTGGACCTACATAACAAAATTCGGATCCATTTCAGCCAGGCTTCACGAAACCAGGAATTGTGTACTATTGACAAGGGACACATCTAACAGCATGAAAACCTGGTCTGTGTCCAGAAAGATATGGTGAATCTAGAAATAAAGATGCCTGCACATGGAATAAATTGAAGAGCTGACAGGATGATATTTGTCAATACAAAGGCTTATTGAAGATCCCTCTAGCTACAGTAGAAAGACAGGTTGGTAATCACTGCTAGTTGGCATATCCTAGACCTAGAGGTTTATTTATTTCAAAAAATCAAATTGCATAATTCAAGGCAAAATTAGATGAAAATGTTTCTAAACCCAGCTTGGATAGTTTAGCCTATTAAAAGGGGAAAAACAAAATGTATCAAAGACAATATATTAATAATCTGCATTCTATAAAACGAACTATCAGTAAAAATTGCTGATTGCAACAAAAGTCATTTCAAACTGCCTCAGACATCAAGATTAATCTCTACGCAGCTCTGCTGGGTTTAAATAAAACAAAACTTGGCTGAAGGACTATCTCGCCCTTTGGACTATACAAAACACCAGCACTCAGGCATAAACAGCCAGGAGCTCGGCTCGCTGTGCATGACGGGAGTGTAGTCTTTCAGAGGTGATGCTCTGGGGAACACAAACTGCAAGGGGACTACATTTCCCGTGAAGCTCGGCGAAGGGAAGCTTATGGCCGCTGCCTGGGATGTGCACATTTTTCAGCTGGATACATTCGTTTGTCTACAGAGGAGGGTGAGTGACGTGTGAGGGGTCTCTGGTGCTGGGAGGCCTGGGTAGAGGTCTGGCATGCCATCCTGTGCCACGAGGCAGAGGTTCTGTAATGTGCACATGTGTGATTGGCATGTAAAATGCCAGGTGTGTTTTCCTGTGCACTTTGGTTCTCATTGTGCACTTTATTTGTAGGTTTGTTTATTATTATTATTATTACTACAGTAGTGTTGGAATAAATAGATTATATCAGTCAGGTTGTTTAATATGGTGCCACATTTAAATTTAATAATCAACATAAGCATCCTGCTAGTGCTATAGGTATTTTTTTTCCTGAGTTGTTTTTTTTGCTGTAAAGAGGACCACTCTGCTTTCCATCCATAGCAACCATAGCACATGTGCGGTGGTCACCATGCAAACAACCAAACCAGCGCAGGCTAGAGAGTATAGGAATGGAGTTGCAATTCAACACTCCATTCAGAAGCTGGCTTTGGTGTCATTGTGGAAGTTTGCCCATTTTGCTGGTGTGTCCATAAGCACGGTATATCCGTGAACAGCAGAGGAGTCCGTAGGTGGGTGTTGCAGAAGATTGCGGTGGGGCAACCGAGGTTTAGGTAAGTGGTTACAAGTTCACTTTAATAAATGCTCGTTTGAGCAGGGACTTCATCAACCTAATGTTCCTGTAGCATTTTGTAACGGTCTCATTTATTGTTGAATTTCCCCCTTTTTATAATATTGTAATAAGCTGGCACTATATAAATGCCAAAAATTATGGCAAATTGCTAACCAGCTGTTTTCTATTAGGCTATTTAAAACATAATGTGGTTAAGGGATCTGACACTACTGACAGGGGGTCCATTAATGACCTTGCAACTTTCTCATTTATCTGACTGTCTGGTCAGATGCCTGGCAACTATCGCTAGATGTTTAGTGTGTGACCAGCCGATCTGGTAATTGAACAGCTGGCTGCAAAGGTCAGTTAATGTATAACAAGATTCCTCATTAGCTGGTGCCCAGCTAGTGTAAAGGGGGCAGGAGGGTGACAGAATGCCATATCCCCACTCATTGTCTACACACTTCGTGCTGGATCCTCAATAGAGAGTCTTGCCTGGCCACACCACATTAGAGGTATTGAAATGCCAGTGTATTTGTGATTGATTGTGTATGTATACAGGGTGGCGCAAAAGTAGGTATACAGTATAGTTCATGTGCATTTTATTACATTTATATTAGTTAAACACTATTTAATCTTGTAAGAATTGTCTTCTATCAACGTTACAACATTCCTCAAACCTGTCCAGTGTACTGTGACACACAGAATGACTCAAATTCTGGTCTGCATCAATGTCTGTAAATGTTTCAGTGATGAACTCTTTTAATTTATCCATTGTCTGGGGCTTCCTCTCAAAAACCCTATTCTTTACTACACCCCCAAAAAAAGTCCATCGTTGTTAAGTCGGGTGATCGTGGTGGCCATTCAGTTGGATCGTCCGATCCAATACTGTGGGAATGTGTTGTCAAGATAGTCCCTCACTGCAAAAGCATAATGAGGTGCCCAATCTTGTTGGAAGAGCAGTTCGGTGAAGTTAGTCCTGGTTCTGAGTTTTGTCAATACCATGTCACACAACAAGTTTGGGTCATTGTTACTACAGTCTTGGACAGTACAGCTTCAATTTCAATTTCCGCATTAAGTGTTGCAAGGACATTCTCTGTATGGATTGCTGCCGAGACACACGTTTTAGTGGATGTTTTCGGACTGTTCACTAATGTCAAAGCGACTCATTTCATTTTCCTCTGTCATAGACGTCATAAAACATACAGATTTCGGTGCATTAACCACTGCACCCGTTGCTTCAAATTTATCTCAAATACGATAAATTGTCAGACATGTTAGTGGAGAAGTGTCAAATGCTTCTTGCCACGCTTTGTGCACTCGCTCTGCATTTTCAGCCTTCCAGTATTGCTTTAGAATCAAAATTCTTTGTTCTTGACTCATGTTTGCTGTTATCATTCACAATAACAGTAAAGAAAAATAATTAATCTGCTCTCCCTTATTCCTCCCAACTGCCACACTGATATTTAAGTGTGTGTGTGTACCCATATAATCTGTTGTGAGGAATTTCATTGATTCAACTGTATGTATTTTCAGGTGTGTGTGTGTGTGTGTGTGTTTTTTTAGGTCATATGTACTGCATCTGTAACAACATTTTTCTAATTTTTCCTGTAAATAAATGCAATTATTTATGTTTACCAACAGATCACTGTTTATCCTTTTGTGTTGTACAGAAGTGCATCACTATTTATACTGATATAGAAAATGAAGCCATTTCACCTTCTAAATGCACACTGCCGTAGATTAAAAAGTTTTCTAATGAAACAAGACTCCTTTCCAGCATTTTTGTCAACGTCTTGCCAAGCCCTGAGCAAGAAAAAAAAGGTGAACGGTTATGAGGACATTAACCAGGAGAAATATGCAAGTTTGGTTCAGACAGTAACAACCTCCAAATACAGACACCAGACTCCTGATAAAATATTTGAAGAAGACAGCTTCTTATACGGCAAAGTAGTGAAAACAAAGTCTTCACAGAAAACCTCTGAACCTAAAGTTCCTAAGAAACTATTTCCACTCAGTAACCCCAACAAGGTAATTTTATCGGTGGAGAAGACAGATCCTAGCATACCCCTGAAAATCAGTTTGCCATCTAGGAGCCAAATGACAAATGGTAATGTGCCTAGTGTCACTCGAATTCTTCAGCAGACCATGCCGATGGAGCAGGCGTTTTACCTGGAGAGGTGGAAGCAAAGAATGATCATGGAATTGGGAGAAGAAGGCTTCATTGAATATACTGCAGGTTAATAAAAATCTTTTATGGCCACCTTTTTACTTGTTATTATAAGTAAACATTTTGATAAAGATACAGAGCCTCTTTATGGAATATTATGGGTAAATGCACAATATGAAGAAATTCTACACTTAGATATTGTAGAATGGAGTAGATGCTTTTAAAGAGTTACTCCAAGCACCATGACAACTGCACTGCCTGGAGTGTAAATGTGCAGCATGTCAATATGAAACATTGCACATACAGAGCTTAACCCTCTGTGAAGGTGTAACTCAACCTCCTTAATCGCCATAGGGGCATTACAAGAGTTCTGGGCTGACTAATGTCAGTACTGTGACGATTTCTATGCACAGAGTTGCTTTCATTGCCTGAGAGCCATCAGCTGACACTCTCGACTAATGAAGAGCCAATCGGATCAACATCTGCAGAAGTCAGATGCACGTGTCTGGTAGGGACCTAGGAAAGCAAACCTTAAAGGACCACTATAGTGCCAGGAAAATAAAATTTGTTTTCCTGGCACTATAGAGTCATTAGGTCCCCCCCACCCTCAGGGCCCCCTTCAGCCACTTACCTTCCTCCAGTGCCGGGCTCCCTCTGTGCTGGGAACTCTCCACCCCCTGCCGACGTCAGATCTGAATGCGCATGTGCAGCAAGAGCCGCGCGCATTCAAACCGCCCATATGAAAGCATTAATTAATGCTTTCCTATGGACGCCCAGCCACTTGACTAGAGGATGGATTAACCCTCAGTGAAACATAGCAGTTTATCTGAAACTGCTATGTTTTCAGCTGCAGGGTTAAAACTAGAGGGACCTGGCACCCAAACCACTTCATTAAGCTGAAGTGGTCTGGGTGCCTATAGTGGTCCTTTAACTGAGGAGTAAAAGTTTTAGTAATGTTGTCGGCTTATATCTCATTATTACATACATGTATACATCTCAAACTATGCCTAAGAAAGTGGTCTTATATATGTACACATAATTTTATTATGCACATCAATCAAAGCTTTTTTTTTATCCTTAATAATACCATATATAAAATGTGGCATTTTTATTTTTACATAAATATGTGCAAAGCCAAATAAAATGCAAAATCAATATATACAACAAACTCTTAACATTTGGCTTAATTACTGAGAACTTCAAATTTTTAGAGGGAAAATAGCTGACTTTGATAAAATTTCCATTTAGGTAATTATGGTCTAACATTTGAAATTCAATTTGGTGAATAACCATGTGAGAAATGTTTTGAATTTTAAGTGAATTTCAATTTTAAGGCCAACATTGAAATAATAGCTGATTGGGATATTTTTTCGATTCAAATCTTACTTGGAGTGCCTGATGATTCTAACCATAGTGAATAACTCTGACAGTGTTGTAAATAACACTCTGAAGCACTCCTGCACAAGCTATGCCCTCCTTATATGTCTTGAACTACAACTCCCATGATTCCCTAGCTATCTGTTTCATTCAAAGAATCATGGGTTTTGTAGTTCAAAACATCATAGTGGGCCACTGGTTGTGCAGGACTGCGTCTGAAGGATGGCCAGAATGTGCACCACCGCTGTGTACATCCTTATTTAATTTGCCTGCTGCTTCTCAGGGAAACTCTGACAGAGTTATTCACCAAAGTGTGATTTATTTATTTTTTAAATTATTTTTTTGGGGGGGTGTAGGGAATCAAATTGAAGATTTAAAATTTTGTCCAGAACTGAAAACAAAACAGAATTGGAGAAGTCTTCCAATTGAGCTATTTTGACCTACAATCTAATAATTACTTTGAACTCCCAGCTCTTCTCCCTTTAGTAGTGACACCTTGTCATTATTTTCTGAAAGGTATCTGAATGTACTGATGGGCAGGTTAAGCATTGAATCCACTAGAAAAACAGGAATGGCATTTACCCTATACATTGGATAGTAATCTATCTAGCACAGTAGATGGATTACATTTTGTTTCCTATCTGAAGAAGACTGTATCACATTTATTGGTGACAAAGCATCTTTTTGTGTCTTTAAGGAACACTATAGGGTCAGGAACACTAACATGTATTCCTGACTCTATAGTGCTAAACCCCCTTACCAGTTACCACCTTACATAATCAGAATTGCCGATTTTTAGCATTGGATTGGCTAAAATCGACATTGGATCGGGGCCAAATGCTGTTTTGGCCAATCAGCACCTCCTCATAGAGATGCATTGAATCAATGCATCTCTATGTGGATAATTCAGTGTCCCTGACACTGAACAGCCGAGCTGCCTACTGTGCCAGTTAGAGGTGTCCCTAGGGGCAATGTAAACACTCTGAAAAGGCAGTGTTTTCATAAAAATACCTGAAGGCAATGATTATACTCACCAGAACAACTACATTAAGCTGTAGTTGTTCTGGTGACTATAGTGTCCCTTTAACATCTAGAAACTATTGGACTGTATTGTGAAAACTCCTAATTTCAAGCCCACTAGTACATTCCACTAATTGGTGATGCAAAGTATTCACAAATTGTCCAGATAATTTTAGATCGTTCTTCTAAACTCATTCATTTGTAGGAATTAGATCAGTTTTGTTCCAGACTTCCATCAATCAATGCACAGCTAATACAATTTGTTTTAATGGTTTTTTTTGTTTGTTTTTTCCAAGCTCTCTTTTCACAGGGCAAACTTTTCCATGTAGAATTAGAAGAGCTCCTTCTGTCCCAAGAAGACTTCAGCATAAAGCAAGAAGAGCTGTCTGGATATCTAGCCAGTGTCCAGCATGTATTGGGAGACATTGTTGGTGTAAAGTCACTGGAAAGTGCTGTCTGTCACTCTGAGCTCGGCTACTTGGGCCTTGTAGACTGTGTGGCTAAATACAGGTAATTTATAGTGCTTTTCTTCTATTCTCCAGATAATTTTTAAAATTCACTATTTGTTTAAAGTGGACCCATGATCCAAAAAAATGTGAAACGTAAGTGGTTGAAAAGTATAAGCATCTAGACCCTTTATTGATATCAGCTTTAACTATCACAAGGCCTATAGTGACCTCAAAATGACCTGTAATATCTTTTACAATCGTTTTGTTATTCACCCAAATATTGTAATTTGGCTCTCTTCTGTGTTTAAGGAATAAACCCTACTGGAAAACAATTTATTTGTCTAGTCACTGTTTAGGCGACAGGCCAGTGCTGACAGTTTTATTTTATTTTTAATTTTTTTACCTTTTTCTCCTGCACAGCGCTGGTCTCCACAGTGGAACTCTGCCTCTTTGGCTGAGATCACTGAGATCGATTATGTGAGCCAATGCAATGCTTTCCCATAAGCTGTGCGGCAAAATGAGTCCATCTGATTTAAAATAGACGTCTGTGCTGCTATTTCACTAGGGGGCAGGGTAACCGTGCAAAGTAAACTTTGCTATTCCTGTATAACAGCAATGTTTTCAGTGTTTCATTTCTCATCTTCTCTGTATGCTTCCTCTGTACTCACGTGTAAAGGGCAGAGCTTAAAAACATTGACCGACAAGGAGCCAAGATGGCGGTACCCAGTTGCAAAATAAAGAGATGTGAAAACTAAATGTAGAAATCCACACCTCACAAATACATACATGGCAAATGACTGTTTTTCAGTTTTTTTCTTTTTATAACCAACGCAGTTTGCTTTTAAAAATGTTGTATTGTGTTTTCATTCTTGTGAATGAATTGGCAGGCTTGCAGATACAGTTGATCATGAGTAAAGCATCATAAGTGATATAAACCTTTTGTCTATTTTGAAATCTCAGTGGAATAAATACATGATGCAATAAGTCTCATCCCCGCAAAGGGCCAAAACTCCTTGCTTTTCCAACCTAGACCTCATGGTGGGTTCCTTTTGGGTGGTGCTGTGTGCAGATTTTTAGCAAAGTTAAAAAAAATGCTAGTGCCGAGCTATTGTGGCAAAACGGAGCTTGTTGTATAAAATAGTCCTGGAAAATAAATTTATGTATTTTGGCATAATGGCCCTTTCAGCTGTTGACTATAGTGCATTCTTGCAAACAGACAGCTTGGGCACATGCGTTTCATGTTCAAGCTGAACGTTGTCTATTCATTCTTTGCAGGGACAAGCTATGTGTGATAGATTGGAAGACATCAGAGAAACCCAAACCACAATTAAGAGACACCTTTGACAATCCACTCCAGGTTGCTGCATATATTGGTGCAATAAATCACGACAATAATTATAACTTTCAGGTAAGTGAATTAGCTCACAAAGAGAGACAGAATGTCTGCAGGCAGTGCAGAAGATGGAAGTGATAGTTTAATATAGTGATCGTAGCTCACCATTGGTGGAATAAGAGTTTAGGTGCAAAATGTTTGGTATTGTTACTTCTGGAAAATATCTCTGGTTCCATGGGTTACTAGGATCATAGTGGGAGTAAAGTCTACAAAGTGACCATGCAAACCCAGAATGAAATTATTAATGGAACATTACACTGTTTTTTTTGTTTGTTTTTTTTATTTTGTGTGTGTGTGTGTTTTTCGTAGTCCTCTCCACCCTCCAAAAAAGGGGTATATTTACTAAACAGTAAAAAAACACATTTCAGTAGCAGAACAAACGTCTAAGAGTCTAATGTCGTCTTTGTAAGCAAGTAGTGCTGCAATGGTCTGTACAAAGCTTCACATGGGAGAGTGCTGCTAAATAGTGCATATGAAGTAGCTGACATTTGGCTAGCCATCCATTTATTTTATGTGGGAGTACTTGACATATCCCATAATTCCTTCTGTTGATTAGCAGCTGTACTATCTCTTCTACATCTTTATCTTGGACCAAAGAGAGCTTGAGATTACTTTTAATACATCTCTAATGGACCTTTTAACACTTACATGCTACAGTGCTTTTTGTTTGTGATTTTTTTTTTGTCTGTTACGCATTGTTTTGCCTTTTGAAAAGAGGGTTTTTAATAAATCTACTAAACCTCGTTGTTCTTTCAGGTTGATTATGGGTTGATTGTAGTGGCGTACAAAGATGGATCCCCTGCCCATCCACACTTTATGGATCCTGATCTCTGCTTGCACTACTGGAACAAGTGGCTACTGCGTTTAGAAGAATACATAGAGAAGAAAGAGGGAAAACAATAGCAATGATATTGCTAGGTTGACAATAATTGCTTAGCCTATAGGAGTGTGAAAACAATTCATCATTCCCCACTTGCAGTCCCATTATTATGTGCTCTAATGTTTTTAGTGTCAAAACCACTTCACCTTTCTGAATTGGTAATGGTGCCTGGAGTCCATTAGTGCCATCCCATTATTCAGTATTAAACCAATTACAAACAGTTTAACAGTAAATAACTGTTTGTGGCTACTAGCACCCTGGCTGCTTGGGCCTTCCATTTTAGTCCAAGTAATAATAAGGCAACTTTGCTGGTATGACTAATAATACAGAGTCACTCCACATTGGCCCTTTTTCAATGTCACAATTATTGAAATTGGTTCAACACCGAACAGTCAAACAGAGCCAGGAGACTCCAGGCACCATAAACCCTTAAGTGATATGAAGTGGTTATGGTAGGTACCTAGAGCATGCTTTCAATGGATTATCTGTTTACAAACGAGTTATGGGCCAAAGTGAATCTCTCTATACGTAGAGCCAAAATATGAAATGTGTTGCCAATTAGATGGTAATAATGTTGAATGTTAATTGTTTTGTCAAAAAAAAGGTAGAGGGATTTCAGACATTAATTGATACAAGGGAACTTTGTTTAATTTAGTTTTACATGTGCTGTGGTTACAAATTCTAATTGTTGTAGTTATTTACAGTTGATTAATTAGTTGCAGAAAGTAATTTTAGAAATAAGTAATAGTATTTACTGTTATAATACAATTGAGTGGGGCTGGTTCCTCATGTTAGTAGGAAGAGCTATATTTATAATGAGGAGTTAAGTTGGACGTGCGCACAGTTGTTGAGAAGACCTGGGTAAAAGTAAAAATATTTGGAAGTTTCAAAATACCCTATGCCTTAATGTAATATTGCAATTATAGGTCTCTCCCCAATGCTTTCATTCTGCGGCAATAGTTATATTTTGCATTTTTATTCTTAAGGGGTAATACACACTCCTCCCACTCATAATAATATCTGCTTGATCTAATATCATGTAAATTGGACATATATTAAAGATGAAAATATAATTCAGATTTTTCTTGTAACAAGAAAGTGGCTACATGTAGTGTTGTCTGTTTTTTTTCCACTTATTACAGCTGGCCAGTGTTTTAATGAAATGAGTTTGTCATTTATAACTTTTTTTCCTTAATAGAACTAGTTAACATTTACACTTTCTAATACTACTACTGAGATTATCTTTCAGTTGAATCTAGATTAAGCTTTCAATCAGCTATAAATCAGTAGGGACTGAGACGTTTAAATTCAAGGTTGGAAGTGACCCTCCTTTTCAATTAATTATATAGAGAATCCAAATAGTTCCTGCCTTTATTGGGTTTCTATGGTGGTTTTTATTTTTTAAGCTCTGTCCAGTCAACCAATCTGCAGTTCAGAACTCATGAATAATTAACATTCACAGAACATGGAATTTTTGCATAAATTGGTGGTAGCTTGAGAACTGATGGCAGGTTTCACAGCTACTGCCCAGACAGATTCTGTACAGCAGGGCTTGACAAATCCCAGGCACCACATTGCCAAGGGAACTAGAAATTTTGTTAGCTAGGATTTGTTAACATGTTCCCCTCCCTGAGGCATCCGGAATGTAAACTGGCAGCGAGAGTGGGAGCTGAAATCTTCTTGCTCTACTTTGCACGCCATGACGTCATATGACATCACTAAATGGCATGCAATGGAGCAGAGCACGAAGATTACACAAGCCCCACTGGACCCCAAGCAAAGTATCCACTCCAGCTCTCTTAAAGGTAGGGAGACTGGGTGGACTTAATTAGAATTCCACAAAAACAACAATTGTGTCTGTCTGTGTATATTTTTATGTGACTGCCCCTTCCCCCCCCATCCCCAAACGCATGGGAAGGGTGTTTTTACTCACCTTTTTTCTCTTGCTGTACCGGTCTTGCTGTGGTTGGCCCCGCTGAGATAATTGTAGCGGACCACGGGTAACCCGACCGATTACCTCTGCCCTTCCTTCAGCTGATGAGGAGCCATTTAAAATACAAAGAGGGGGGTGGGGCCTGACAGTCAAGCTGGACAGACGTGTTTCATGAGAGCTCCTGCACAGCTGAACTAAACTTTGGCTTTTATTGCCCAAAAGCGATATATTTGCAGACCTGCATGACGGGTGGCGTTCGGCTGTACGAAAGGCAGCCACCCAGGGGAGCACTCATTAATTACTTCCCTTGCGGTTTCACACCTATGTTGCAGGTGCGAGCGTTTTGACTAATTGGTGTGAACGTTCTAATGGGGCGCTGGGGAGGTCTTTGTTCAGGAAACAATCCACTAACGCTCCCCCTGGCTGGCGCTCGGCTGTACAAATGGTGGTCACCCAGGGGAGTGCTCATTGTTTCCCTTGCGGTTTGATACTTATGTGGCGAGGTGTGAAGGTTCTAAACGAACATTCTAAGTGAGGTTATCAGGGTGGTCCCCGTTCGGGAGGTGAATTAATTCCCTTCATGGAGGCACTCCCGAACAGGGCGCGGGCACAGTACACGAAAGGATGGGGAGAATACACATTTTAAAGAAGGCAAATCACGGACAGGCAGCAGTCCCGCCACAATAATCAAGCTTGATGATCTCAGCCAATCCATTAGGAATCTACTGCGCATTCTCAAAACACTGTGCCAATCGGCATCTCCTCATAGAGATGCACTGAAGCGATGTGTGGCGAAAGTGACCTCGACACTGGTTTTTGGAGGGGCCTGTTTGCCAGCCCCTTACCCTGTGACTATGGCCCTGGGGGTTAAAGATACTGTTTCTGCCTCTTGGACTTCTTACTGGAACAGACTCGAACTTTCGAAGTGGCACTTTGGCTACTGTCAAAGCGGCGGCCATCCTTTTTGGTCGAAAGTGTTCAGCGGTGTTTTGTCGTCGAGTTCATGGAACTCAAATCTTACATGCGGCGGCACGAACACCACTGAACAGTTACCTTCCAGGGAACTTTGACTATTCGAATGGCGTTCGGTGAGTAGAAGCCCACAAACAACAGACACACATTGACTATGTTTTTTCACCATTACGTTCGGTAATTCGAAAGGTACTTTGACAGCTTGAAATAGACTGACCGCACAGCCTTATTCTCTGAAACTGTTTTGGGCATGAAACCATGCATGTGGTCGGTTAAAAAGAGACTTCCAGTAATTTCCTGAACCCCTGCTCTGATCTGGGTGATTTTGGGATATGAAGTTCACCCAGATCAGTGCTATCAGGGGATGTGACTTTACGGGGGTATGTTGTCTTTTGGGGTACTTTAATAGACTTTGAACAAATGTGATATTCTGCCTCGATAATTTTTAATGCATTATCTGCCTTAATTATCTCACAGGCAGAGGGTAGGGATTGTATGTGTTTTATGGGAGTGTCGCACAGTTAATTACTTTTTTCTTATTGATTTATTCCCTTTGTGTCCCTGTGCCCAACAACGTCCACCTGGGTGTCACCCTTGTTGGGAAACTTGTATAAAAGGCCAGTGTGCCTCCATTAAAATTGAGTTCCTGCTTACCCTCAACATAGTCTCATCTCGTGTGGGGGAAACAGCTGTATCAACTCTGGGGATTGCTATATCACTATACTCCCATGGGCTCTTTTAAGAGCTGTTCCTGCTACGCTCTCTGGAGTAGGAGAGGTTCAACCACTGGAAGCTGGATCATGGTCTTGGGTCCAGGGTGGCTGTAACGCTGGAAATGTGGATGCAGTGCTTATGGTTTCTGGTGGAGTGCTTGGAGCCCTCGGTGAGCACTAAGAGCATCGACTGATGGAGGCACCCGATCGGGCTGCCAGGCGGTCCGTCACACAATGTATCTACATAGGGAACGTTCAGCACCACTGCGGAGAATGGGGATGTTGAATATAGGTGCAGCGCTGAGATAGGAAGCACCTCTAGTGGCCATCTAGTGACTGCCAGTAGAGGTGTTACAAGGCTGCAATGTAAATACTGCCTTTTATCTACAGACACTGGAACCACTACATTTAGCTGTCCCTTTAAGAATTTTATTTCTGTTTAAAAACAAAGCTTTGTTATTTAAAAAAAAAAAAAAAAAATACTGGGTCCTAACTTTTTTAGCTGGTTGTAGATCCCAAGTGGAAGGTTTATTGCTGCAGGTGTAAGAAACTCTATGGAGTTACAGAACATCTCTTATGTAAGTGACAGTTATTGCATTGCAATTATTATTGAAGGAGCCAGATTGCTTGGCCACAGGAACCTTCCTCCGTTACTAATTGAACTAAATGTTACCATAGGCCACTATAGGAAATTAATGGAACAATTCGAATAATCAAAACAGCCAATGGTCAAAGAACAGTTAATTAGCATGAAAGATTCCTTCAACTCAAGGGATGTATTCTCCTTAAAACAGTAGCAAAAAGTGTGATTAACCCCTTAAGGACCAAACTTCTGGACTAAAAGGGAATCATGACATGTCACACATGTCATGTGTCCTTAACGGGTTAAGGATGGAGGTAATTGTACAACAGCCATATCAAACTCACAGCCCAAAACTAAAATAATATGCGGCCCATGGGCCGTGGCGAGGGAGCGCTGAGTGTAAGCTCTCTCTGCTCAGCTCCCCGTAGTGTTGCCGGGTAGCCGGAATATGACGTCGCTCCTGGCATCCCTGCAGCGCGAGAGGTAGCTGAGTAGGGAGAACTTACACTCAGCGCTTCCTCACCGCCTGTCCGCCCCCATGCCTAGCAGCCCCACTAGACCCCAGGTGTGACAGATCCATCTGTATAGACTGATATTGCAACCCAATTTGGGGTCATTAACACAATTAAAGTCACCAGCAATAATCAAGGAGCCCTTGGAGATCTTATCCACTTTAACCATAATTAAAGAGAGTTTGGCCATAGGGTCGACATTGGGGAGATATACATTGACCAAAGTATAGATCTTATCATTGATGTTACAGACCAGAATAATAAACCTGGCATCAGGATCTATTTCAAAATGTATAACATCCATTTTAAGGTATTTATTAAATACTAATGCGACCCCTCTTTTTTTTTTTCTACTAAGGAGGCATGGATAATTATTGGATAGTTGTCTCCACCCCATCTTTGTCTAGAGTCTTTAAGCCAATGGGTTTCCTGTAAGAAAGCAACTTGGATGTTGTGTTCCACCAGAGAATTGTACAAGCGATTTCTTTTCTTATTAGTATTGAGCCCCTGAGTATTTATAGATAATATCTTCAACATGGAAAAGCATGAATAATATCAAATAGAAAGCTCCTGCTCAAAGTAAGAAACAACACATAAAAAAAGAAAACAAATTAACATGAAAACGCTTTGATAAAGGAATGTATAGCAGTCCATCATCAAGGCAAAACACACATAAAACTAATGAATCCAGTAATGCCCGTACGGGCACAATGAAAATAATGTAGTATTACTACACCAGAGGGGAGACTCTGTATCGTGACAGCGGAGCCTACATTCGGAACAATCTCCCGTTAATATATACCTTAATTATCTAAATGGGAAATAAATCCATAAACGAATCACAGATGGTCAAGTGATTCTAAATCCAGACCAAATAGTCTTCATGGACTAAAAAATTTCCAAACATTCCTTAATAGGACAAAAGTTACATAAGAATACCTGATAGCACAAATGGCCGCTGAATCTAAGGGAAAAAAAAATAAATAAAAGAAAATTATATAATATGTACTATAATACTGTGACATTTTCCTTTGTTACAGTTATTTTACCCATTATTGTCATACTTCTATTACTATAACCGTGCCTTATTCACATTACAGCTGTTCAACCAAAACTTGTAAAACATGTCTTAAAAAAAATAATCTGTGTGACCCATCAGTAACTTCACTAGTATTGAAATGTGGTAAATTTTCCTTATAGTGCAATCTCCATAATTTCTAATTATCTATGTCGTTGTGCCCTATCAAACACTCAAAAATTAGTTACTTCATTGTTTTACATGTCCCTGTAATACACCAAATTTTATAGATAATTGCCTCAACATAATTTATCTTATTAGTGTATCTTAAACATCATCTCAAATAAAAACTAGTGATCATCTCTTATAAAACAATAAAATTAAACATATATAGAAAGTAAATCTAGATCTTCCGACATATATCACATCAATTACTTCGCTATTAAGCAAATGTAGGAATTTTTCCTTATAGTGCATTCTCTAATCGTTCTAGTGAACTTAAACTTAACGTTGTGCACTATGTATTATGATTTGTTTGGCTTTTCCCTACAATACATCAAAAAATTATATAATATTAATTCAGCATAATTTGCTAAATTAATGAAAACATTTTTTTTATATATATATATATATATATATATATATAAAATCAATTTAAATATCTACACCAAAAATATGTTTCTTTTCAGCCATTCCGTTAATTTCACATTTGAATCAAACATTTATCTTTTGCCCTCATGTGTCAAGCTTAATTTAGAAGGAAAAAGCCACCTATATCTTATATTTTGAGTTTGTAAAATTTGGGTGGCGGAGCTAAACTTTTTATGTTGAGATCTGGTTTCAAATGATAAGTCCTGGAACACCTTGACATTCTGGAAAGGGCCCGAAGACACCGGATTTAATCTGGCAGCTTTTAAAATCGATTCCTTGAAATCAAATGCAAAAAAACAAACCATAATATCTCGAGGTAAATCATTCTGAAGTGATTTCGGTTTGAATAGTCTATGACACCTTTCAATTAGTTGTTCTGAAGGATTATATGTAATCCCCAAGGCGGATATATATTCTATCACAATTTGTTTGACATTGTCCTGAGTTCCCTTCTCCGGCAGATTTCTAAAACGTAGATTTTTCCGCCTCGGTCGATCTTCCAAATCATTCACTTTAAATTCGAGGTCCAAGATTTTTCGGAGTGCCGACTGGTAATCATCGCTCAGGTGATTTACTTGGAGGTCCATATCTTTTAGTTTAACCTCAAAACCATCCAATTTTGCTGCCAAGATATTTATTTCCTTTTTTAAATCTGATTTTATTTCTGTAGCCATTACAGCCAGTTCAGATTTTATCTTTTCTAAATTGGCCTTTAGACTAGTATGTAACAGAGAAACAGTAATCAATTCCTTGTCAGGATTTTTTTATACCTTCTGACTCCGTACTCTCTGAACTGAGATCCATATCAGTCATCCTATGCTTTAGAGTCTTGTGCTGCTGAGGAGAAAAATATGTAGTTAAAGACTTATCCTGTGTCTTATCTTGTGCTTTTTCTTGTAAGGAGTCTTTTTTATCTTTCCTCGTAGAGGATTTTGTTTCATATGACTTTCATGGCCATAGTTATCAAGCCCAAATGGTTAAATGACTTTAAAATGCATTCAGTGACCTCAAAACGGCTAGCAAGTGTATATAGGTTAACAATTACAAAGAGAAAGCCAGAAACAAGGCACACTCAAATAATTAAATAGTAAGGCTATAATAGCCTGGGCCGATATATAATATATATAAATTATCTGTCCACAGCTATCTTCAGCCCAGTTCCTCAACAGCAACAGTGGTGGCCAAAAACCGTCATGGTGGACACATTGACCCAACTAGCTGTAACTGCAGCAGCACGAGAGGCTGACCGGACCGGACCAGAGCCGGCAGCAAGACACTCGCAGTACACAGCAAAGTAAGGCAATCACTTTTCGATGCGGGGTTCCGGCACACCACGAACGGGTCCTTCCTGGCAAAGCGAGGTCTGCTAGTGGGAAAAAGCCCGCAAAGACTTTGTTCACACTAGATCTTGGCGGGTCCCCCTCCTCTTCTGTCATCACAGCGCGCGAGCATAAGCGTCAGCACGTGCACACGTCATAAAGCTCCTCTAATCATTCCAGGACTTGTAGATTATTTAAAGAAATAATCCATGCACAATAAACACTACTGCTCTGTGTAGTGGTTATGGTGCCAGGAGGGCCGGGCCCCCCTCCCAAAGTAAGTAGTCAAACCGTTTAAGAACAGTTTGACAACTTACCTGGGGTCTGCTGGGATATGGGGCAGTAGTAGGGTATAGGAGCAGTGGTACAATGTGTGAGGGGTGCAGTGTGTGTGAAAGGTTCAGTGTGTGTGAGGGGGTGTAGTGTGTGAATGTGTAGGGTGTGTGGGGCAATGTGTGTATGAGGGGGCTGGGTATGTGTGTGGCAATGTTAGTATGGGGGGCTGTGTATGGGGGTATGTGTGAGGCAATGTGTAAATGTGTATGGTGTGTGTGTGTGTGGGGGGGGCAGTGTGTTTATGGGGCTAGAGTTCACTCTCACCACTGCGACCACCAGGAATCCCTGGTGGTCACAGTGTTGAGAATGAACTCTAGCCCATATCTCCAGGGCTAGAGTTGACTCTCGCAAGAACCGTAACGTTGCTGTGGTAACCGCGACAACGCTCTGTGCTCGCGCAAGAAGGACCCAGAGGAGCTGCAGGCTGAGCTCCCTGGTCCTCTCTTTCTCCCTCCCCTGCCGGCTGCCCGCACGGTGCCTGCAGACAAAGGAGAAGGGCAATTGGCCCGTTGCCCCCCTGGATCCACCAGTGATATATACAGCCCTTCTGTGTGCCTTTTTGTCTCCCCCCAGTCCCTCTGTATGTTTCTTTCTCCCCCTCACTGCTCCTGTGTCCATGTCTCCCCTCTCCTTCCCAGTCTCTCTTACCCCTCTGCCTCTTTCTCCCCCTCCCCTTGTGTGTCTCTCTCCTTTCTCTATCTTCCACTGTTTCTTTCCCCCTCCTCCCCCCATCTCTCTATTCCCCCTTCTCCCCCCATCTCTCTATTCCCCTTCTTCTCCCCATCTCTCTATTCCCCTCCCTTCTCCCCATCTCTCCTATTCCCCCCTCCTTCTCCTTTCTCATTCTCCCCCCTCTGTCTCTTTCTCCCTCCTCCCGTCTCTCTCTATTCTCCCACTGTCTCTTTCTTCCCTCTTCCCCCTCTCTGTTTTATTTTTCCTCCTCCCATTTACCGACAGAAGTCAGAGGGGGCCGGCCACGTTCCACGCTGGAGCCGCCGAGCCGGATGGCAGCCTCTTCGGTCCGGCGGCACTCCTGTCCTGTCACTAATGCTGAGGACAGAAGGAGGGAGGAGCATGTCTCTCTCACATGGTCCTTTGCGGTTCCCACATCCTGTGCTGGGAATTGTGGGAACCGCAAAGGAGCATGAGAGAGAGACATGCTCCTCCCTCCTTCAGTCCTCAGCGCAAGTGACAGGAAAGGAGTGCCGCCGGACCGGCGAGGCGGCCACCCGGCCCAGCAGCTCCAGCGTGGAACGCGGCCGGCCCCCTCAGAGTGTGCCACCGGACCGCCCACCCGGTGGAACCTATTTGCTTAGTCCCGGTGGGCCGGGCCCGCGGATCATGTCCAAAGTGCCCGACCGGTCAGTCCGCCTCTGCTGAAATGTTATAAAGTGATTTTCTGGGCCAATGTCACATTTGAGAGTATAGCAGCCTGGGTGGTAACTTTTTCACCATTATAGCATACCATTTTCAAAAGGGTATTCCAAATAGCATATTTTGAGATTTTGGTCTAGCAACTTTATCAAATGTGTGTGTGTGTGTTTTTTCACCCAAATTAATTCAGTTTTCACAGGAAATGCCATAATCCCGATATATGAGAGTGCATTAAAATCTTGGCAATTTTTATTTCACATTGCCTCACAGATAACAGTACTCCCAAGTACATTTTGTTGGTAAAGGGTCAAATATATTAGATGCCCTTTTCAGCTTGTAAATTTGACAGTGACTTTCTGGGCCTGTCTCACCTTTGAGACAATATGGCACCCTAACAAAGAAAATTGTCCACATGATGGCATACAATTTTAAAACATTCTAAGTGTAGTATTTTGAGTTGTTTGATGTAGCCACTTCGTAATGACTGGGCTTAAAGGACCACTATAGGCACCCAGACCACTTCAGCTTAATGAAGTGGTCTGGCTGCCTGGTCCATCTAGGGTTAACCCTGCCTGCTAAAAACATACCAGTTTCAGAGAAACTGCTATGTTTACATAGGAGTTAATCCAGCCTCTAGTGGCTGTCTCATTGACCGCTGCCAGAGGCGCTTCTGTGCTTCTCACAGTGAGAAGACGCCAGCGTCCATAGGAAAGCATTGAGAATGCTTTCCTATGGACTGACTGAATGCGTGTGCGGCTCTTGCTGCGCATTCAGCCAAAGAGGGAGGAGAGTCCCCAGCGCTGGAGAAAGGTAAGAATTTAACCCCTTCCTCCAACTTCAGCCCGGCGGGAGGGGGGGGTCATGAGGGTGGGGGCACCCTCAGGGCACTATAGTGCCAGGAAAACGAGTTTGTTTTCCTGGCACTATAGTGGTCCTTTAACATAAAAAGAGACAGGCTAAGAATCCAGAAATCAAAGTTGTCAGTATAACAAGTCAATAAGTTGGTACAGGTAGCTAACAAAGTGTAATCTGGACAAGCCATAATCATCAAATAAACTGGCAGAGTCCAATACAGAGTGATCCAGTAGTTCAGCTCTGTATGGTAGACTCTGAAACAGTCTGTTATGCAGAGGGCAGTTAGAGATGTGCTGGAAGGCTAGTAATTGCTTGAGTACTTTCGGACTCCTTTCTTACAGCAAACAACACTTTCTCTTGGGTAATTGTTTTACAGGGTGGGGGATTCGGAAAAGAAAGTATTTGCCCCTAGTCTTTGGACATCTTCTGATGCCAGAGGAGGGAGTTTGAGGACAAAGATTTAGGAACTGAGTAAATAAAATCGAAAAAAAGTTTCAACATAAAATCAAGGTAATCTCTCAAATAAAGGAAATTAAAAATGGTCAAGCCACCTATTTCTCATTGTCTCTTGTTAACGTCACAGGTTGAGAAACTGAAAGAGAACCCTCCAGTTTGAAACATGTCAAACATTATACCAGTTGTCCCCGGGTTGATCTGTTTGATAGCTTGGTGCTACTTCTAAGTGCTGTTTCTAAGTGTGTAGTTGGAGATATTCTGGAGAGTTTTACAGAAGCTTCAACTGTCTAAGAGTTGTGCTAAGAGCTTTCTTTTCTACTGTTACAGGTAAGATTCATCTGTAGGAAAAGGTTACTGATTGCACAAGGTTTGAATTCCTGTTGGTAATTATAAGGCATTTGATTTGATTAAGCTAGTTACTTGCTATTGATTGCTGGTTAATTAGCTATTGTTTGCAAATAAGCAGAGGCCTACCCAGGTGTTAAACATTCCTAGTGGGTGGTGATTTTAGGAGTGATATAAGGCTTCTTGTCATTAGCTTCGCTAATATAGCTTGGTGCTACTTCTAAGTGCTGTTTCTAAGTGTGTAGTTGGAGATATTCTGGAGAGTGCCGTTTCTAAATGTGTAGTTGGAGATATTCTGGAGAGTGCCGTTTCTAAGTGTGTAGTTGGAGATATTCTGGAGAGTGCCGTTTCTAAGTGTGTAGTTGGAGATATTCTGGAGAGTGCCGTTTCTAAGTGTGTAGTTGGAGATATTCTGGAGATAACCTGGAGGTAATCTGAGGTATTCAGGAGGAAAAATACAAAGTTAAGATTTGTTTGATTTAAATTATTCTCCTCATTGGAATGGCAGACTTAGTTCAGTATAACAATTGCTATGCATTTGTTTCACGTTCCACTTTTTGGAGGTTTGGTTGTTGTCTAATCTGTAGACAGTTCTCTATCTTGCGGCAGGAGATTGTATTTTTGAAGTCTGAGATTTGTAAATTATCTGGTGAACAAACTCAGACTGGAACTGCTGCAAAGCCACTGCCGCAGAGACATACTAGGAAAGGCAGATGGATTACTGTAGGATCTGGTAGACTTAGAGTTGTGGATAAAAGGCATTTTGCACAGTCTGTTGCTCTTCATAATTCATTTTCTGCACTTTCAGAGTGTAATGGTGTTGTGGAGAGAGGCACTGAGGCTAGTGGTGTTGTGGAGAGAGGCACTAAGACTAGTGGTGTTGTGGAGAGAGGCACTGAGGCTAGTGGTGTTGTGTGGAGAGAGGCACTGAGGCTAGTGGTGTTGTGGAGAGAGGCACTGGTGTTGTGGAGAGAGGCACTGAGGCTAGTGGTGTTGTGGTGAGAGGCACTGAGGCTAGTGGTGTTGTGGAGAGAGGCACTGAGGCTAGTGGTGTTAAGGGAGACTGGCTAAGAGGACTATGATGAGGCCTACGAAGTTGTGCTGTTGTTGGGGGATTCCATTATAAGAGGTGTGGAGATGGACAATGGTGGTCTTGTGAGGTGTCTTCCCTGAGCTACTGCTCACAGAGACAGGATACGTATCTGTAATATTGTTAAGCAAGCAAAGCAGGAAGGGGAATTGGATGTACTTGTCCATCTAGGGACAAATGACTTGGCTTGAAATGAGGTTTCAGAGGTTAAGAAAGTTTTTAGTGTTTTTGCCAATGATATACGGCAGGTTGCTTCCACACTGTCATTCTCTGAAGTTCTGCCTGTGCATAACACTCAGAACGAAAGGCGGATGCGTATTAGGGATTTTAACTTGTGGCTTGGTGAATGGTGTCGGGAGCAAGGATTTGGCTTCATTTCTCATGGTAGCTCTGTTTGGAATGGAGATAAGCTGTACAAAAAAGATGGTTTGCATCTTTCTCAAAAGGGAACAAATGTTCTCAGTGAGCAGTTCAGAGGTTTTGCTAGGATGTATTTAAACGAGGAGGGGGCAAAAGGGTGATAAAACATCAATCTAATTGTCCCCTAAAACAAGCGTATTGTAAAGGTACCAGAAGTAAAGTGTGTGTTAAAGGATTGATTGGCACCCAGACCACTTCAGCTAATGAAGTGGTCTGGGTGCCAGGTCCTTCTAGGGTTAACCCATTTTTTTATAAACATAGCAGTTTCAGAGAAACTGCTATGTTTATCAATGGGTTAAGCCTTCCCCCTAATCCTCTAGTGGCTGTCTCATTGACAGCCACTAGAGGCGCTTGCGTGCTCCTCACTGTGATTTTCACAGTGAGAGCACGCGAGCGTCCATAGGAAAGCATTGTAAATGCTTTCGCGATGGTTGAATGCGCCGCCAAGAAGCCTTTTGCGTCGCTGCACGATTCAGCCCAAGGAGGAGTGATCTGAGTGAGCAGTAGAGGCATTCCCCGCCCCAGCTGGAAAAAAAGCTGCAGTTTTAAACCCTTCCAGAACTGGCGGGAGGGGGTCCCTGAGGGTGGGGGCACCCTCAGGGCACTATAGTGCCAAGAAAACGAGTATGTTTTCCTGGCACTATAGTGGTCCTTTAAGAAATGATAAGCTTAGAGTCATGTCTACAAATGCTCGCAGTTTAGGGAATAAGATCCATGAACTTGTGGCAATAATGGCAACTGATAATGTAGATTTAGTTGCTGGTACTGAGACATGATACAATGAGAAAAATGACTGGGACATAGCAATACCAGGGTACTCTTTATATAGGAAAGATAGGGAAGGCAAGAAAGGGGGAGGGGTGGCCTTTTATGTGAAGGATAGCATAGAATCTAGCCTAATAAAAGTTAGTGAGGCAAACATAGAGTCCGTTTGGGCTACGTTAGAATTTGGTAATCACACAGTAACTCGTGTAGGTGTGATTTATAGGCCCCCAGGACAAATTGAAGAGTTAGATAATCTACTAGTTGAGGAAATAGCTAAAATGACAATGAAGGGGGAAGTTATCATCATGGACAACTTTAATCTTCCTGATGTAAATTGGAAAACAAAATTAGCTACTTGTGCCAGGAGCACACATATTCTAAACTCCCTACTGGGATTGTCTCTAAAACAAGTTGTTGAGGAGCCAACTCGTAAAGAGGCCATACTAGATTTAGAGTTAACAAATGGAGATTTGGTATCAGATGTTACTGTAGGTGAAAGTTTAGGATCCAGTGATCATCAGTCAGTGTGGTTTAATATAACAGTGACTGAGTCACACCACACAAAAACAAAAGTTTTAGACTTTAGAAAAACAGACTTTTCTAAAATTAGAATATGGGTAGAGGAGTCATTATCAGACTGGAGCAATTTAAATGGAGTCCAAGAAAAATGGGATTATTTAAAAGTTGCACTATTGAAGGCAACAGAAAATTGCATTAGGCTTGTCAGTAAAAGCAAAAAATTCAAGAAACCACT
The DNA here is from genome assembly GCA_933207985.1 of Pelobates cultripes. Taxonomy (NCBI): domain Eukaryota; kingdom Metazoa; phylum Chordata; class Amphibia; order Anura; family Pelobatidae; genus Pelobates; species Pelobates cultripes. The sequence continues at coordinate 307,986,567 of OW240913.1, read as the reverse complement.
GTGGTACTCCGCAGATGTGGCCAAAATAGTTAAAAACAAAAAGTTAGCATTTAGGAATTATAAAAAAACCAGAGTGAGGAAGACAAAATGATCTATAAGATTAGGCAGAAAGAGGATAAACAAGTTATAAGAGCTTCCAAATCACACACAGAAGAGAAAATAGCACAGTCAGTAAAAAGGGGGATAAAACATTTTTTAGATACATAAATGAGAAAAGAAAAGTAAAACAAGGATTAGTTAGATTAAAAACAAAAGAAGGAAGGTATGTAGAAGAGGATAAAGGTCAGGCTGACTGCCTCAATGAATATTTTTGTTCTGTATTTACAGAAGAAAATGAAGGAAAGGGACCTCAGTTGAGAAAAAGGATAAATGAGTCATTTATTACACGTGAGTTTACAGAGGAAGAGGTTCTATTTCAACTGTCAAAAGTAAAGACAAATAAGTCAATGGGACCTGATGGAATACACCCAAAGCTATTAAAAGAGCTTAGTGGTGTACTAGCAAAACCATTAACAGATTTATTTAACCAATCATTGTTAACAGGAGTAGTCCCAGAAGATTGGAAGTTAGCGAATGTTGTGCCCATTTACAAGAAAGGTAATAGGGAGGAGTCGGGCAACTAAAGGCCAGTAAGCCTTACTTCAGTAGTGGGGAAAGTGATGGAAACCATGTTAAAGGATATGATTGATGAACATCTAAAAACACGTGGATTTCAAGATCAGAGACAACATGGGTTTACTTCAGGGAGATCATGCCAAACTAATCTTATTGATTTTTTTGATTGGGTAACTAAAATTATAGATCAGGGTGGTGCAGTAGACATTGCTTACCTAGATTTCAGTAAGGCTTTTGACACTGTTGCACATAGAAGGCTTATCAATAAACTGCAATCTTTAAGTTTGGATTCCAATATTGTTGAATGGGTAAGGCAGTGGCTGAGTGACAGGCAACAGAGGGTTGTAGTTAATGGAATATATTCGAAGCTTGGACTTGTCACCAGTGGGGTACCTCAGGGATCTGTACTTGGACCCATTCTCTTTAATATTTTTATTAGTGATATTGCAGAAGGTCTTGATGGTAAGGTATGTCTTTTTGCTGATGATACAAAGATATGTAACAGGGTTGATGTTCCAGGAGGGATAAGCCAAATGGCAAATGATTTAGATAAACTAGAAAAATGGTCAGAATTGTAGCAGCTGACATTTAATGTGGATAAGTGCAAGATAATGCATCTTGGACGTAAAAACCCAAGGGCAGAGTACAGAATATTTGATAGAGTTCTAACCTCAACATATGAGGAAAGGGATTTAGGGGTGATTATTTATGATGACTTAAAGGTAGGCAGACAATGTAATTAGCATTAGAGCAGCAGGAAATGCTAGCAGAAAGCTTGGTTGTATAGGGAGAGGTATTAGCAGTAGAAAGAGGGAAGTGCTCATGCCATTGTACAGAACACTGGTGAGACCTCACTTGGAGTATAGTACACAGTACTGGAGACCGTATCTTCAGAAGGATATTGATACCTTAGAGAGGGTTCAGAGAAGGGCTACTAAACTGGTTCATGGATTGCGGGATAAAACTTACCAGGAAAGGTTAAAGGATCTTAACATGTATAGCTTGGAGGAAAGACGAGACAGGGGGGATATGATAGAAACATTTAAATACATAAAGGGAATCAACACAGTAAAGGAGGAGACTATATTTAAAAGAAGAAAAACTACCACAACAAGAGGACATAGTCTTAAATTAGAGGGACAAAGGTTTAAAAATAATATCAGGAAGTATTACTTTACTGAGAGGGTAGTGGATGCATGGAATAGCCTTCCAGCTGAAGTGGTAGAGGTTAACACAGTAAAGGAGTTTAAGCATGCGTGGGATAGGCATAAGGCTATCCTAACTATAAGATAAGACTAGGGACTAATGAAAGTATTTAGAAAATTGGGCAGACTAGATGGGCCGAATGGTTCTTATCTGCCGTCACATTCTATGTTTCCGGTCATAACTATTCTCATAAAATCGCTGCATTGGAAGTTTTACAAACATTTGACTTCTTACCTGAGGTCTGCTGGAGTGCTGCTCCCTGCCTTCACTACTAGAAAGCTGGGCTGTGCGTGGCTTAGCTCATTGGCTGTCATTGATCAGCTAATAATCCCAGTCAATTAACTAACCCTGCACTACAGGGCTTAGCTCAGCCGAGCAGAAGGAAGCTACTAGGCATGAAATGTATTAAATTTGGAAAATATTTTCGTAAAATTAATAATTCTGAAAAAAATTGTAATATAGTCATAGTGGAACATGATGTGTCTTATACATTGCTTCTTCAAAATTACCTATATGCCCAGAAAATAATCTAATCTAAACCTGTGCCAGACCAATCAGAATGTAGCATTAGAGAAGACATAAAAATCATCATAAATTGAACGGACCGCATTATACTGAGAAAGGACTTCAAAAATGTAAACATTTCTTTATTAAAAAGGCACCAGCACCCATTCTATGTATATATCTATATATAAAAATTAAAAATTGTCTGTTACAAATAAGTACTTAATACCACAGTAAATAATTTTTCTTTACAATAATTGTTAAAAGGCACTTATATATTCTCTCTAAATCCAATATATAATATTTCATACTATGTACATTTTCTAAGTTCAATTCTTAGAAACATCCATCCTCTCTCATCATACATAAAATCAGAGTATTCTCAAAATCAAAAATCTGTCTTTTGGCAAAATCAGTAATAGAGTACAGCACAAACATCTTCCTACATTAAAATTCTTCTAATCAGAGAACAATAGTCAAATAGAAAAAACCTTAAAAAGGTAAGGGGGTGTTTATGTCCAGCAGAGGCAAGTAGAAACAAAAGTACCTCTAGTACAACTGGATAATCAGCATAGCTAATTTCCCCCCAAAAAATCTCCTGCATAAGGAATTGTGGCAAAGTTTAAATTTGCATCAGATGCCAAGCTGTGCCAGATCTGACTTTCAACTGAATAAAAGTGAACAATAAAAATAAATAGACATAAGTAATAACAACTAACTTTAACTTTGCTATTATCATGGCTTAAAATTTCAAGTCCTACACCAAAAGCCAAACTTTAAAAGTTAATTATCACTGCAAGCCTGGATGGTCCATATCACACTCACTAGAGGTGAATTTGTACTCACCAGGGATATATTTTAATTTACCAATGGCTAGTGGAAATTTTGAGTCTTGTTATTAGAATGTGCCTCTTTAAAACAATTATAAAATACGCAACAATGTTCATTTTCCATGTAAACACTTGTACAAAACGTCCAACGAGTGGTTACTCCATATCCTCATCATCTTCATCATCATCATCATCATCATCTTCTTCATTGGGACTTCCCTGCAAAGTAGACGTGATTTTGTTTTGTAAAATTGCTGCCATTTTTTTGGTGGTTTTGTTAAGGAATCCACTTTTTGGGTGGCTTTCAAAAACGTGCAGGTATAAATCCTCCTGGGAGGGCCCAGTGTAGCCACAATCTTCACAGACAAAGAGCTTGTCCCTTCTCTGTTTATAGGCGTAGCCTTGCTGCACCCCATGAATTTTCTTTAGATGTGATTCCAAAGAGCAGCGTTGAGTAAACGCCTTGTTACAAATTTCACATTTATATGGACGAATACCTGTAAAATAAAATAAATAGAGTAAAATTCAAACTGTTATGTGCGGTTTAATATTTTAAAGAATTTCGATTTTTTGTTTTATTAACATAACCTGGTTTTCCAGAAGCTTATAATACGATCACACATGGATGTGGGTATGGAATACCCTTACAACTATTGTACTACAATCTGCGGCTGCACAGGACCTTCTCAAACTTTCATTTGACTTCAACTTACTGAATCTCAAACCAGATAGAGATAGATATTAGATATAATTCTTTATATATTAACTTGTTTTGTTTTTTTTGCCATATCGCAATACAAGATAGGAATATGGTTTACTATTCCTCTTAAAAGCTACTATTAATCACTAGGTCACCTTTAGATGATACACCAAACGTGCTCTAGCCAACATGAAATGGATGTGTTTCTAGGTTTTTATTTTGGGGGTTTTATGTCCCGGTATCCATAGTTTTGCTTTTATTTTGTGCTACTATTTTGTTAAACTGCTTTTGTCATTTTGAAACTCAAGTTTTTCTGGATTTCCTTCCAGCCTGGAGTCCCCCCTCCCCCCCCCCTTTTTGGAGACTATATATTAGTATTGCTTTTCATTAGATCCTTTATCACCATAGTATCATTATATACACTGTGATGGAAAGATTAAATTATACTTCAATTGATAGAACTTCCACAAGACCTTCTTTGTAAATTTACAAAATTGGATGATGGGATGGCTTAAAAAAATAAATAAATGTTCCAAAAAAAAACAAAAAACAAAACCAAAACAAGGCTTGGGCATCCTGTTTGCTTTATTACCCAAAGTGACCAATTGGATCTGTCAATGCCAGTGGTTTAAGGTGTTGCAGATTTCTAAGAGAACATCACTGTCATTTACTAAACTACAAATTTTTGCTAATTAAATCCAAATGTCAAAAAACGGAAGTTGTGAATTTTTCTGGATCAGCTATATTTTTCCAGTTTTGATTTAGTTTGTGAATATTCAGAGTTGGTGAATAACTCTCCAGCATGTGTTTAAATTGGATCAGTCATCCTGAGATAGAGATAAATATATATGAGGAGGCAAACAAACAATGTAACAAATCACTCTGCCAAACTTTAGTAGGAAGAGACTATTGCAAATTAAATAAAATAAAAAAAATAAAAGGGTGACAGCAGGAAGAAAGATTTCATAAACGAACTGAAAGCTGGGAAATCGGATACAAAATAGCAGACATGCATATGCTTATTGAACCTGCAGAGGGCACCAAAGTAACAGCTATTCTGTGTTGGTAGCTCACCTGTGTGAGTCCTTACGTGTCTCTTCAAATCGAAAGTGTCATTGAATCCTTTGCCACAGAAGGTACACAGGTGCCTCTTCACTTGGTTATGACATTTAAGGTGGCGATTAAGCATGCGTTGTAAGCGGAAGCCTTTGCCACAGATTTCACAGCTGTAAATCTCTTCACTGTTCCAGGTTCCAGTGGTGACCTAAGGGAGTGCCATGAAAAGAACAATTTAAAGTCAAGACAAATACAACGCATTTCAAACATTAAGGTTTCATTACGCCAGGAATTTTCTTTTACGTGAATTTAATTTGTTTGCTGTCAATCACCCACTCTACAGTGCTGAAAAATGTGTTGGTACTTTAGTATAATAATTCATAGTTTTCAAACATATCGTTTATAAAAATAAGAAATAAAATATTTTTAAAAATTGCAATTGAAAAACCAAAGCAAAAAACCTTTCCTATGGGAGGTGGGACCAGCTGTGGACCGAACAGCGGTCTATGATTAGTCACTAGTTCCAATAAACTTGGATCAATTTTAAAACTACTAGATAAAGGCAGCGTTTACAATGAAAATCTTGCAGGGACATGCTATAGACACCAGAACCACTATATTAAGCTGCACTGGTTCTGGTGACTATATTGTTCCTTTAATACCATGGTTATTAAAACTGGAGAATGTTGACCAATAATTTCATCATCATTATCAATTTATTTCTAACGGCATATAATAAAAGCAGTTCTCATAACAGTTTAAGTAGATCTGTAAAATGATCATTCTAAATATGCAAACCTCATGTGGTTGCACATTTTAAAAGATTATAACAAGCAAATTCTTTATGCGTTTTAAAAAAATATCATGATTTAAAATCAAGTCTTTTTGACCAATGATTTAAATAAAATCCACCTGTTTTACACAGTGAGAAACAAGTTCAAAAAGTAGCTTGATAATCACCGGGATAAAGTCCTTAGCCTCCTGTATCACAAGATCTAATTGTCACTGAACATCATAAGACATCCTGGAGCACATAGCCCAAAAGACATTTTCCACTTTCTTTTTTTCTCAAAGACAGTAATGGTGTCCATAAAGGATGGTACTCTCTACAGTCTATGACTTTGTCCACTAAGTAAATGAAACTAATCAGACAAAGATGGGGACTTGTTTCACGGTTTGTTGTCCGCCCAAATAATGGAGTTTTTCTACACCTGCTAGCCTGGAAATCCTTGCCTTGCTCTTAGCGAGTTCCCCAACTGGACTCTTACTTTCTTTCACATATACCACTACACACAGCTCAAGACTTCTATGACAGCATTCCAAGAATGACTGTAGATGTGCTAAAGGCAAGGAGACAAAATGTGTCCCTATTCCTTATTAAGACTATGTTATTAATATACTGTTAGCAATTGGGGCAGAAAAATGACAATGACAAGTAGTCTCCCTTTTCTAAAAAGAACTTACAGATGCCCAAACCATACAGCCGTTTACCAAGAGGGCACAGCTGTTTCCATGTACTATATCTACAGGCTGGGAACATGCAGGACTCAACAATAACAGGGGAGATCCACCTACGCTGCCATCATTCAGGATGGGAACTCTACATACAGCTCAAGAAGGAAGGTCAACAAACTGCTCTGATTATTGCAATCATTATTGGCCGTGTTAGAATGGAGTGTACGGTTCTGGAGTGGAACTCTATATTGTGCCTAATCCCTGGTTTAACACATTACAAACCTTGTAAAATATCAGACATGTGGCCAGAGATGTTATTTTTTTGACAACTACATTACTTAATTCTTCTGGATGTGGTTAACATATGATCTTCCTAAAACACATAAACTGTGCCATTGTCACAATCTGGTCCCTAATGAACTTACACAAAGTGTAACGTACTATTCTTTACCATAAGCAGTTCTGCTGTCGTGTTATATGACTAGAGCAGAGTCTGATTAAAATATGCTAAAGTTTCGGAGCCGGTGCCGTAGGAAATTACCTTGTGCATTGGACCAATATTTAGAGGATAGAGCCCTCAGCACACGACTATCTTCTAAATAGAGCTTGGCCTGAGTAGAATCCACATCCAGATTATTATGATGATATCACTAGTCCTAGTGATTTAATAATGGTCTAAGATTGATAATATCTGCATAAATACTTACTTGGTGGGATTCTGCCATGCTAAACAGAAATGCACAAATATCATCCAGAGCCATAGGCAGGTTATCAGTTTTGGGTCCCTTCCTATGGCTGAGACAAGTGCCCAGTCACATTATGCACACTAAATTACCTCTCTGATGTTTGGACAATAGACTTCCTGTACATCTCACAATATGCAGAGAATATAATATGCATGATGATGATGATGATGATCACATAACCACCAGTGCTCACTCCAAAATATGGGGTGGGTGCAGGTTGGCTGGCTTGGCAGAAACCCTTAATACAGTGTGCTGATCCATTGTTATGTGAGCCTCACCTCTACTGCTGTACCAGATTGCTGGCCCTGACTGAGCCCCTGGCCATAGGCAGCTACATTATGTGTGATCAAGCTTTGTCTAAGTAACCCTGTTTTAGTCTAAACAAACACACACACACACACACACACACAAACACAATCACACACACAAAAAAACCACACCCACCACAACCCCCCACCCATAAAAACAAACAAAAAACACAAAACAGAATCTATCCATTGTGTTTTCCATATGTTGTCTGGCAAATGCAAAGCTAAATAACCATTTTTGATATTTCTAAGCTTACGTGGTTATTTACTAAACAGTGAAATATCAGGAATTCAAAGTGAATTTCAGATTTTCTTCAAATCTAGCTATTTTGGCCAACAATTTTAGATTAACTTTTAAAACCAAAAAGTTCCTCATAAATATTCAGCATTCAGAGCAATTAAGACAGTTATCAATACTAGACAGGGCTGCCTGTGTTAGATAATATTACAATATAATAATGAATTTAATTAAAACAATTTTACCTTCATGTATTTCAATATGTGAAATTGACACATGAAGGAAAAAAAATAAAAAAATTATATATATATTTTAAATCTAGACTTCCTCTAAAAATCAACTAAATTAGTCTAAATTTTGCAATTCAGCGTCCAATTCACAGTTTAATAAATAAATACTATTATTTCAGCTTTTGTTTTACGTTCATGAAAGAAAAACAAAAGGAAGTTGTTAACGTGCAAAACTATTCATACAAAATCTATTTTCATAACTACATGTGCCATAAAAAAAATAAATAGAAACTTATCACATGGTACTCTGCAAACACAAGGCAACAATCCGTACCAGCTCGTGAGTCAGGCTCTGTCGTGGAAAACTAACAGGACTATACATTTACCAATATTTGTTCTGATTATTCATGGACCCCGGATTGGAAAATTACCAAAAGGCTTTAAAACTGAATACAAATTAACCAATTTTATGATACATTATAGCAGTATCTGTACTTATGCTATATGGTGGGAACACTGAACTTTTTAAAGATAGATTTACAAATAGAAAAGCAAGTGCAGTAAATTTATAAGAGAGTTGTATTTTAAAATCACATTAAACATTTTAATAATTGGTATTAAAACTGTGGTGATACCAAAAAACTAAAAACCTCTACTGAAATAGGGAAAAATATATCATATATTGCAATGCTGAATCCCCATACCATAAGCCAAACAATTATATATATAAAAGTTGGTTCTATACAAGGCATCCGTGAATGAATGAGTGTGGATCTCAGCTCTCCCATAATGCAATGCAAATCATGCTAATAAGTCCAAAATACAAACACATAACCAAATTATTTTGCACTAAATATATATGTTGTGCACTCATTATATACACGATTCCGTTTTCAAATCTATTTAGGCTTTATCTGATTACATACAATTAAAATAACATCTGGTTAATTTTAAATTGGAGTGTGTGTGATCATTCAGGTATTGATCTATAAGTAATTCATGGACCAATAGTTACCCTGAACTTCAATTGTCTTATCTTTCCACACTGTTTCCTTCATCCTGATTGCTAATTTGTAATTAGAAAGGTTAAAAGAAAACCTGCTAACATGATCAAAGGATCAAGGACAGAAATGGTTTTAAAAAGGGGGAAGTCTCCCTTTAAAAATAAGTGTCATTTCCTGCTAGGAGATCGGGAAAAAAATATTTTCTACATTTATTTTCTGAAAAAGCCAAGTTACAAATTGCTACAAAGTAGCATTTTGATGCCACATAGGGAAACTGTCCAAGTTTTAAAAACACAAATTAATTCATTTTCGAGATAAGAAAATGCACTTTTTTAAAGAACAATAAATATTTAAATCCCAGATACTAATGTAAAGCTGTAGAATAATAAAATTATCATTAAAGTAAGCATGACTTGCTTGTTTTGTAATGTGTGAATTTAAAAACAGTAAGCTTTCAATTTTTTGTCCTGTACCCTTTGATACACATTGTTAACACAGATCAATTTATATTATTTCTTGGCCCAACTTATCACTATGCATACTGCAAATGCATTGACAGGGGTCAGATATTTGCTAATTGTGCAGTACACACACACACACACACACACACCTTTCATTTTTCTATTCCTTATAATTCTCTAAAGCTAGCAAGCACGTTGTACTCGGTTATTATAAATATCAATTCAAACTGAAAAAAATATGCAGAAATTATAGATGCAAAAAAATAAATAAATAAATAAATAAAAAAGGTATTAAAAAGGGTACACTCCAAGTACCATAACCACTACAGTGAAGTCCCATGCAAGACGTTTTGGCTCTCTCTGATAGATGTCAACAGCGCCTGATGGATCAGAGTTAAAAGTCAAACCATTAGCAACGGTTTGACTATTTACATTGGGAGGGTGCTAGGGCACTCCTGATACCATAACCACTACAGCACAGTGGAGTTTTTACGCTGCTTGGAGTGGTCCCTTAAAAAAAACCATTCTCTGATTTGTGAATTTCCCATAGAGTATCCCCACAAATATCGCCGCATATGATCAACAGCTAAGAATTTGTTTACAGAAATATGTACTGTAATAACGCAACACAGTGAATGGAAGCTACAGCGCTAGCATTGAATCCAATATTCTTACCGAGTTCTGAGAAAACAAAATGTGATCTGTAGCAAATAAAATGTGTATTTGTTTTTCAGATACACGCTATGATAAGCATTAAAATGCAGGATATAATAACAGTATAGACCAAAGCACAGGCAAACTGAATCATTCCGCTCTGTTCATAATTAAAGACTCCTTAATAATCTGAGTCCATTCTACAATTAAAAAAAAAAAAAAAAATTGTTTTATTGTTGCTATCCCCAAGGACACAGTCAGACTACGTGGATTGAAATTATTTAAAGCATAATAGAAAGAAAAAAAAAAGAAAAATGAAAGTAATCTACTACAATTGAAATACATTTTAGTTAACAAACCTGTCTTGACACACATACTTGAAAAGAAATACCTATATCAGGAAACTGCAACTCCCAACACAGGGTTTCCTTTAAAAGGGCTGTACATTATTGGAGTTGTAATCCTTATCAGAATTACATGTTGGCAGGGATATCCATTATATGGACACAGAGAGCTATTTATAAGGAGCAATTGTGTTGTAATGTTCTAAAAAGTAGAGCAGTTACCATGGAAACAAATGGAATGTTACTTCCCATTTATCTAATTTTTTTGATTGAAAAAAAAAAAAAAAATTCTTTATTTCAAAATATATATATTTTTTTTTTACAGGTTAAATATACCTGCGTCGCAGCGCAGAGTCAGACATTCTTATAAACCTTTATACATTGCTAGCAGTCCGCATTGGGCCTTTTTAAGCGGAGACCTTTATTAGTGCCCAAGTACAGACTGCCAACCATACATACAGTAATGCACCCATATATTCCCAGAAATAAGAATAATTCATGGGGACTTTTAGAACTTTACAGCACAATTGCTCTTTACAAGTAACATCCATAGTTACTATAAACTTGCATTCTGGGACATTAAGGTTTCATTTACATCACAGCGAAAGTTGAAAGTACAGGGTTAAAATTAAAGAAAAAAAAATAACAATCCTCTTTTTTGTTACCTTTATTTTGGATCTTGTGGGTGACCTTTTGTCTTTAAGATCCAGAGGTTGCTCTTCCTGATCAGATTCTCTGGTCTTTTGATCTGCAAGTGGTGATAGGCCATCGGTGGTCTGGTGGTCAGTGCTTTCAGGGAGGGTGGTAAAGCTGGATTCACTGCCCCTTCTTTCAGGGCTGTTTTCTGCATTGTCACTGGCACTGCTGCTGTTACTCCAGCTATCTTCTGTGACATATTTTAAGATGCAGTCTATGCTGTCTGGACACAAAAGGTAGGGAGGAGGTGAGAAGATAAGCAACACAAAGGCATAGCATCACCTGCAGCTAACAGTTAGATAAAGTGACTTTTTTTTTTTTTTTTTAAATGAAAGGCAAATATGTAGAACTGAGCTCTTTTCCCCAGAAGCAACAATCGTTAGAAAGGGAGGGGTAGAAGAAAGGGAGGGGGGAGGTGGAGCAGGTGAGGGATTTTCATTCTCCTAGTGTTTGAACTGAGGGTGTAGTCTCTGTGTAAGGCCCTCATTAACAAGTCAATGGCACAAAGCAAACACACACACACAGAGGTAGTTAGCAGCTAAAGTGATGGCGTGGAGGGATCCGTTAGATGGGGAGATCAGTAACTGTACTGTAAATATAGACTTCTCAGAACTGACTATTTATCATCCCCAAAGTCCACCTCTCTACCATCCTCCCTGATAGGCTGATCAGGGGCTATGAGCAGGTCATTGGACCCCTTCATTTATGGGGTTTGTCAGTAATTATGTTAAAAATGTAAGGTTGACAGAATTACAGTTATACAGGAAAAGTGCTGCCCTACAATATGTAGCATAGACTTGCTGTAGAAGGGAAATCATCGAGGGATCTTGAAGAATATGATTTCTCTAGAGAGGGGGAGGGGGAGAGGCATGAAATTTAGACTGCTCACATGATTTAAACAAATACAAATGTTTCACATACACCTTTACCTATCTACTCCCTGCAGCGGTTCTAGAACGTCGGAAAAGTATCTAGCAAGTACATTCCACTCTCTGGCCCTTCTCTCTCACTGAGCTTCAACTTTATGGTAGAGGAATGATTGACTGCCTCCATAACTGGTTGGAATACTTGTACTAGTGCCCCGCTATTACACGGAGCCCAATCAAACTAAATCCATTAAAAGTATTTCAAGGACAGTATTTTAACAGGATCATTCAAGTGTATATTGTGAGGTTATTTTTTCATTTGAATACGGTTTTAAAAAATATATATATATTTTTTAAAAGCCTCAAAAAACAAACGGTAAATCTGATTAAAACAAGGAACTCCAATTATTAGTATATATATTTTTTTTAAATTACTAAACAAATTACAAAACTGTATCCGGATCGTCCAAGCATATAATGACAATAACGTTAAAAAGATGGTAGTTCTGATTGATTCACTATATTCCTTACTTTAAGAGAATTTAAATTAATTTAGACTAGAATGGTCAAGTTAGGTTTTTTTTTCCTTCTTTTATTAAATCGGCACTTTTAGCCTAAACATTTAAATTCGTTTTTTCAATCCGCTAACATTCGGAGTTTAGTGAATAGACCCCATTTAGGGAGATATTTACCTGGGATGTAGGTGTCTGCTCGCTCCTCGTCGGGGAGTTCGTCCCAGCTCCGGATAGCGGGCGGTGGGGTCCTCCTCTTGACCAGGAAAGCTCTCGGCATGATGGTTTAGGTCCAGAAGGCAAGAGGTCCACTCAGCAGGAGCAGTCAGGTCTCAGCCGCCGATCTGCTCTCACCTTGCGCTCTACCTCTAAACTTTATTCCTCCTCCTCCTCTTCCCTCCTTTCTCCACTTTATGTGGCTGTCTGGACACGTTACTCCACTCAGAGCTCCAAAATACCTAGACCTGATCACCTTGATGGTAGTAGAGAACCTGCAAGGTGTTATGGGGTCTCTTCCTCTGGGACCTCACCATAGACACCTTACCCCCCCAAAAAAACTTAACACGAAGAAGGTGGAATAGAAAAAATGCACCAGGAACTGGAGTGGTGAGCATGCGTACTGCAAATATAACGGTGTCAACAAGCCTTCTCTACCTGTCCGACCGGTTGGGGCAGCTCAGTCTGTGTCCCTGCCCTTCCTCAGGTTCGGAGTATTTGCAGAAGAATGCAACGTCTGAGACAAGACAAAGCACAGACAGCATTGGCCAGGTCTAGGGAGACCCTCAAAGGTCAGCCCTTTTACTAATGACCTGGGCTATTTTGCATTTGTGCTTAAATTAAAGTCCATGAATAAAAGTAGTGGATAAATTTGTTAAAAATAAATAAATAAAAATTCTATTTGTGATTATAAAAAGAGACTTGTGTCCATCAAGTTCAGCCTTCCTCACATATGTTTTTTCTGTTGATCCAAAAGAAGGCAAAAAAAAACCCCAGTCTGAATATTATTATTATTTTGCATTTATATAACGCCAACTTATTCTGCCGCACTTTACAATATTATGAAAGGGGACAATTTAACAATAAATGAGACAATTACAAAATGTTACAGGAGTAAAAGGGTGAGTGAGGACCCTGCGCAAACGAGCTTGATCTTTGGAGATGCATAGTATGGTGTAAGATGAGCGTCTGATTTAATTTAAAATGATCCCAGTTTGCATCTTTTATTTGCCTGTATGCTATTAATTCATTATTTTAATGTGCAGTCAATTTCTATGCTTGTTCCACTGGTTCATATATACCTGTAGGATGTCTGTCAACAAATGTAAAATACTTTTGTGTAAAGACTCTGTGTAACTTTCCACTGGTCTTTCTGTATATATTGTATGGTGGAAGCTATGTGTGGTATACCAATAATATAAATAACTATACATGTTACTGTGTTCAGAATTAGAATTAGAGACATGGACAGTATTTGCAGTATAATCCCAGTAAAAGGGTGTAAATATCACAATCTGAAAGTTAAAATCAAAATCATTATTTATCATGTATATTAAGAGAAAGCAATGGATTTTAATTGGTTTTATTAATTACATTCAGCTAATATAAAATACAAAATGTTTAATGTGTACAGCGCTACGGAATTTGTTGGCGCTATATAAATAATAAAATAATAATAATAATGTGAGTTCTGTTTTCTCTGGCATTTCAAAGCTTTTTGTGTTTTTTTATATCATTTTTTTTTTTTACTGATTTATTGTGCTTTTGTCTGCATCTTATAGTGTAATAGTTTTTCAATAAAAACCAGGGATGTATATACTTATTCACTGAAGAATAATATGGTTATATAACATTTAAACAATTAAATGGCTGTCACAATGGAAACCGATGGAATGTCGCAATATTTAGAACTTTTCTCCAGAATTACTTTTTTATCAGAAACACCAATTGATTTATTTTCATTGATTTTTATTTATTCTTTTGCACCAGTGGGTCAAACAGTGTGCTCAACCCACTGTCTTATGACCCAAGACCCACTTTACATGTTAATTTAGATGTCCCCACTACATCTCACTGCATTAGTAGGTGTGAATGTGACTGATGTACATCACGGTTATCTAACATGTGGTATGTATATCCAGCATGATTCTTCTGATGTTTCCTTGTTAGTTTGATTGCAGACATTAATAATATTTCCTTGGCATTGTTAGTACAAGGGGTGTATTTTGAAAAGTTGACAGTAGAGGTTCTTGGCTGGAATTTGCTATTAGTGGTGCTCAGTTAGAAAATAATAGTTGAGAAAACCTGTTCTAGATGATAATCTTGGGTTGGGTGCATTTGCTCTAGATACAGAGAGAAGAAAATGTTTTTTTTTTCTCCACTCAGCTCCAGAGAACAAAAGGACAGTTAGAAAAGCATTCAACGGCTGATATAAATGCCATTGATTTTAGAATAGAGGGGAGTAGACATTCAGCAAAATTAAGCCTAACATAGAGAAGACTGTTTGTTTGATTTTTTTTTTTCAGCTTGGCTTCATTCATACCATCTTTTGAAGAGCTGATATAATGTATTTAATTTATAAAGGTATCATGTAGACTTGTGCACAAATGCCTGGTAAACTACCGTCTTTCCCCGAAAATAAGACTGGGGCTTATATACATTTTTCCCCTGAAAAACGCACTAGGGCTTATTTTCAGGGGATATCTTATTTCTGGAAGCAACGGTAGCAAGCATGTGCTAGAAAGCAGGTCTACATTCAGGGGAATTCCCCCGACCATAGACGAGTTCACTAGGGCATGGAATCCCGCAAATCTATGTTCGGGGAAACTTTTCCAAATATAGATTAGCTTACTCATGAATAGAATTCAGCGACTCTATGTTTGGGGAAACTTTCCCGAACATAGATTAGTTTAGTCGCGAATGGTATCCTGCAAATCTATGTTCAGGGAAACTTCCCCGACCATAGATTAGTTTACTCGCATATTGGAATCCCGCAAATCTATGTTAGGGAAAATTTTCCAAACATTAGCAAACTAGCGACTATGGCTTATTTTTGGGGGAAGGGCTTATGTTACAAGCATCCCCAGAAAATAAGCTAAGGCTTATTTTCAGGGGATGTCTTCTTTTTGGGGAAATTGGGTATAGATGAACGAATTGATATGTTCTGGGCACCAAATGGCTCATTTCTTTCTTTTTTTTCTAGGTTAACAGGTATTTGAATGTCCATGCTGTAATCTAGAGCAGGGATGTCAAAAGGTAGATCTCTAGATGTTGTAAACTTCAACTCCCACAATGATTTACTTGTCTTTTAAAATGGCAAAGCATCATGGAAGATGTAGGATTTTTAAAGCTACATGGACAGCGATTGTTCCCCAAAAAGCTAATGGAATTTGTCACACTATCTTCTACACCAAACACAAATTTGAGATAATTTAAGCACTATTTGATATGTTAAAAGGTTCAGTACATATGTTTTAATGTTTATAATGATGGAGTTTATATAACCTTGATTTATTTGAAGATGCAGGTTAATTGGAATCTATAGTCCCAAAAATAACAATAGTTTGTGAATATAGGTTCCATTATGTCCACCTCCTTTGCTTTAACAAAAAGTAAGTAAAACAGACTGCTCGCCTCTTTTCCAGTTCCAGGACTCCTCTGCTGCAGGTGCGTGCTCCACCTTCAAAGATGTCAGCATGTCTTCGCTATCTTCTCCAATTCATTGCTTCTCACAGAGAAGCAATGGATTGGAGGTACCCATGTGCAACCAAATGCTGCTATCAGTAGAATTTCATTCCTAGGCCGAGTTTTAGATGGTCTGGAGGAAGAAGTGCCTTTTGTGGCTGTTATGAAGACAACCGCTAGAGGTGGATTCAGCCTATAGTGGTTGTGTTTATAAAATGTATTTAAAAAATGCAACATTTTACTTTGCAGGGTTAAAATGACAGTATTACTGCACCCAGATCACTTCATTGACTTCATTCATTGGCTATAGTGTTTATTTAAAGGAGCACTATAGGGTCAGGAACAAAAACATGTATTCCTGACCCTATAGGGTTAATACCACCATCTAGCCACCCATGCCTCCCTAAATATACTAAAATCGTACTTGTTTTCAAGTCTGGAGCTGCTTGCATTGTCCCTGTTTCATTTAGATCTGCCTGCTGACATCAGCAGAAGTGGTAGCCTGATCCAATCACAATGCTTCCCCATAGGATTAGCTGAGACTGACAAAGAGGCAGATCAGGGCAGAGCCAGCATGATTCAAACACAGCCCTGGCCAATCAGCATCACTAGGCTGTAATGTAAACATTGCATTTTCTCTGAAAAGACAGTGTTTACGGCAAAAAGCCTAAAGGTAATGATTCTACTTACCAGAACAAATCCAATAAGCTATAGTTGTTCTGGTGACTATAGTGTCCCTTTAAATCTGGATTTGTTAAGAATTGCTAATAGAATTGTAAATTACAAACAAGCGGAGATGGGAAAATAAATCTAGACTCTTCTATTGCAGATTAGATATTTTGGGCTAAAATATTAGTTCTCTTTTAAATTCTCCACAAATTGTGGTTTAATGAATAACTTTCTCCATTCAAATCAAGATGGCCCTCAACAGATGAGTACAATGGCAAGAATACTGGGATCGTGTTCACAAGGGTGTATTTCAAGAATTCAAGGTGGGTGGTTTTTAAAAAGATACATAATCCACAGGTTAAACAGATAGTATGCATTGTGCAGTTTTTTGAAGAAAGGAACGCAAAAAAACTATACACTCCTTCCTGGAGGAGCTGACAATTTTGGCTCCACAATCTCAGGTGTATAGACTGTTGAGTTCTACTGGTATTCCAAAACATTGAACAGTGATTTTGTGTGTCTTTCTACAATAAAATGCTCAATGCATCCTACCTGTCAAACCTGTGGCCGTTGCATTGGATACAGTTTCTTGTAGGTTGCAGGATTCTACCATGGAGTACCAGAAGCTGCCCCAGGCCCCACTCCCCTCCCCGCCCCCCATTCCCCTCAAGAGTGCTATACCACTTTATTTCTTGTGAGTAAAGCAAAATCTTGTAAATAATATGTAGGCTTTAAGTTCATGTTTAAACAATATTTACACACATAATATTCACCATATGTGCATCACACATTTTGCCTTCAGTAAGTTAGTCAAACAGCCAGTATGCGCTAAAGTTGACTTAAATTGCGTTTTAGTTCATTGCCCTAAAGGCTCTGTCTCCTTTCTGATTGTCATACTTACATACCTCTCTTAACTCGGTTTAAGGGATGATCCATGTTTTACTCCTGTTGCTTGTCGATGGCAGTTAAATACATTTTTGATTGCCTTTTAATAACGTCACATTGTGTGCATCTGTTTAAAGGGGCACTAAAGGCACCCAGACCACTTCATCTCATTGAAGTGGTCTGGGTGCAGTGTCCTGTCCCCTTAACCTTGCAATGTAAATCAACAGTTTTCTAGAAATTTCACTGTTTAAATTTAAGAGTTAAGACTGCCTCTAGTGTCTGTTTACCTGTAGTTTTACAGAGTTTGACTTGACGCTTTGCATGACGACGTCCAGCGTCTTACAAAACCCTAAAGCAAAGAGTTTGTGCGCCCTTGAGAAAGGTATCCTTTGTTGTGCTAACCCATTGGGGGTTTGTCGGCTTGTGTAGGCTATTGATGGTGACATATTGATGTATAGATTCTAGCCCTTTCACTGTTTTTTTGCTATGTACTTGATTGTATTTGTATTATCATACTATTGTGTAAATAAAGTATTGGTTATATTTTCAGTAGCTCTGGCTTGCATCCTGTTTTTATTTTTGTATAATTGTTTTTGACACCTAGAGGAGTGTCTATTTAGATTTCCACCCTGTTGGTAGAATTTAATGAGTTTGTGAACCCTCCTATGCAAAATTGTTGTTCTAAAGTTTTTTTTTTAACCCTTAACATGTCATAGGGGTTGGGAAGTGAGGGAAGGGGGGAGGGGTTTATTCCTTATGTTCTTTACAACATAAATTGCAAGAATAAGGTCGGTTAAGCATAGTAGGAAAATTGAAATTCACAAGCTAGTGGATATTTCACATATGGCTGTTTTGGGCAAAAATGTTTAATTCACGTTGAATTTGCTTAGAGTCCCTAAAAATGCATACCATTGTGCATTGGCGTCCGCAGGAATTTTTCCGGGGGGGCATAATTGTAATGACATCCATGCTTGGCCCCCTTTTGACAGTGTCATGAAGGGGAGGAGCATAGTCATTATCACATAAAGCCAGGGTGAATAGCGTTTTCACAACTATGGTGTCAGGAATACAACTATAGTGTTCCTTTAAGCAAATTAAAGGAACATTCTAGTCACCATAACAACTTCATCTAAATAAAACTGCTATGATGCCAAGAAGCCCCTGGGTGCTCTTTCTTTTAAGGGGTTAAACCGCTCTCAAATGGTTTAACCCCAAAGGCTTCCTCCAGTTCCAGGTCACTCAGTGGTATTCGGCATCTGAATCTGAGTGTCAGGAAGTGCAGATTGACGTCAGACATGGGTGCCGCTGATTGGCTAGAGTTGACAGTTGACGCTCTAAGCCAATCGCTAGTTCCCGGTTCATAAAAGTTTTTTACTTTTTTTATGAATGGGGAGCTACTGATTGGCTTAGAGTTCCAGCTAACCACTCTAGCCAATCAGCAACACCCCTACCCAGTGGCACTCTGTGCTTCCTGACATTCAGTAAATAAAAGTGAACACATTAACACTGATTATTTTTTTTACCTTTGGAGATGAGAAGGTCCAGCGTTTCCCTGCCAGGCCCAGGTACTAAAGTCTTATAATGAGGTGTCCAGAATAAAGTGGAGGGTTCACTTAATTTGTCCTTCCTGCTCCAATCTCCTTTTCTTCTCTTTCATTTGACACAGTCTTCTTTTTCTTCTGACACTGTCTTCTATATTTGGCTCCTTCACCTTTCTGCTCCTTTCTGCTTATTTTGCGCCCTTCTGCTCCTTTCTCATTCTGATTCCTATCTGCTCATTGCAGACCCTTTCTGCTCCTTCTCCTACTTTAGCTTTGTGCTCCTTGCTGTCCATTTCTGCTCCTTCTTCTACTTTACCTTTGTGCTCCTTCTGATTCTTTCTGCTCCTTTACCTTTGTGCTCTTTCTGTCCCTTTCTGCTCCTTGTAGACCCTTCCTGCTCCTTGCTGCCCCTGCTCCTTGTTGCCCCTGCTCCTTGCAGACCCTTCCTGCTCCTTGCTGACTCTTCATTTAGGCTGCCCCCCCACCCCCCAGCCTCACTACCCTAATCTAGAAACTGCCCCCCATGCCTCACTCCCATAATCTATAGACTGCCCTCCCCCATGCCTCACTTGCCTAATCTATAGGCTGCCCTCCCCCATGCCTCACTTGCCTAATCTATAGGCTGCCCTCCCCATGCCTCACTTTGCCCTATAGGCTGCCTCCCAGTGTGCCTCTACTCCCCGTGCACTAATCCTATAGGCTGCCCTCCCCGTGCCTCACTTGCCCACAATCTATGGGCTGCCCTCCCCGTGCCTCCACTTGCCTAATCTATGGGCTGCCCTCCCCGTGCCTCACTTGCCCCAATCTAGGCTGCCCTCCCCATGCCTCACTTGCCTAATCTATAGGCTGCCCCCCATGCCTCACTTGCCCCTAATCTATAGGCTCTCTCCCCCCATGCCTCACTCCCCTAATCTATAGTAAATTTTACCCCTTACCTGATCTGTAGGCTGTCTTTTTCAAATCTCACACAAAAAAATAGCATAATAATCTGAAAATCCTTGCACCCTACTTGGGCCCATGCCATTATGTAAACATAATGCTAGCAAAGCATCAGGGAGATATAGTCCACAACATCTGGTGTACTGAAGGTTACCCACTCCTGCTGCCCCTGCTCCTTGTTGCCCCTGCTCCTTGCAGACCCTTCCTGCTCCTTGCTGACTCTTCATTTAGGCTGCCCCCCCCCCCAGCCTCACTACCCTAATCTAGAAACTGCCCCCATGCCTCACTCCCCAATCTATAGACTGCCCTCCCCATGCCTCCACTTGCCCTAATCCTATAGGCTGCCCTCCCCCATGCCTCACTTGCCTAATCTGGGCTGCCCTCCCCGCCTCACTTGCCTAATCCCATAGGCTGCCCTCCCCACGTGCCTCACGCCTAATCTATAGGCTGCCTCCCCCGTGCCTCACTTGCCTAATCTATAGGCTGCTCCCTTGCCTGCTGCCTTCAGGCTGCCTCCCCGCCTAATCTATAGGCTGCCCCCCATGCCTCACTTGCACAATCTATAGTCAATTTTACCCCTTACCTGATCTGTAGGCTGTCTTTTTAAATCTCACACAAAAAAATAGCATAATAATCTGAAAAATCCTTGCACCCCCCACCCCCCCGCGGACGCCCATGCCATTATGTAAACATAATGCTAGCAAAGCATCAGGGAGATATAGTCCACAACATCTGGTGTACTGAAGGTTACCAACTCCTGCCCTAGTAAATAACCCTGTCAGTGTTTTTTTTTTTTACTGGTTTCGTGGATTCCTCACCAATTTAGGCCTTGTTTTAATATTTCTGGATAAGCATTTATATGATAACAATCTGTTAGAAAAACTTTTCAAATTATTTATCTACAAAAATTCCATAGACCTTAATGATTTTCTGTAGATTTAAGGAACACTATAAGGTCAGGAACACAAACATGTATTCCTGCCCCTATAGTGTTAAAAACAGCATCTAGCTCCCCTTGCCCCCCTAAATATTGTAAAATCATACATTTATTCCAGTCTGCTGGTGCTGGCACTACCCCCTGCATGCCTCCTTGGCTGACATAATCAGAAGTGATGATCTCAGTCAATCACAATGCTTTCCATTAGGAAAGCTGGGGGCAGAGCCAAATGCCACCCTAGTCAATCAGCATCTCCACATAGAGCTGTATTGATTCAATGCATCTCTATGAGGAAAGTTCAGTGTCTCCATGCAGAGAGTGGAGACACACTAAATGTCAGCCCCAGAAAGCACCTCTAGTAGCCATCTGAAGAGTGGCCACTGGAGGCTGTAATGTAAACACTACCTTTTCTCTGAAAAGACAGTGTTTACTGTAAAGCCTGCAGGGACTGACTATTCTCACCAGAACAACTACATTAAGCTGTTCTGATGACTACAGTACCCATTTAATCATTTGAAAGTTTGTTTGTTTTTCTAACAGATTGCGATCATTTAAAAGGCTTATCTAAATATATTAAATAGCGGTCTTAGTCAGTTTCTAAGTTACTGTCTTAATGGTAGAATTTGAATAGTGGCCTGTCCCAACTCCACACCTCAGTCTCGTTGTTTCTTTCTGACCCGAATCTCCGTCCCATTGTTCAGTGTAACTGGGTCTGTTTTGTTTTTTTTCCACTGACACAGAATTGTAGAGTATTAGATCAAGTCTTTTTTTCCTTGTAGCATTATTTCTATAAATACAGAAGGGGATGCCATTTTGTAATCTGCCAAAGCATCCCAAGGGTCCCTATTTAGGGAGGACAGTCCCTATTTTCTACGAGCTCCATATTGTTGTTGTATCTTAGTGTAAAATAGATCTCCACAGCAATACAACTCCTAGTAATGTGTCATTAAACTATAGCAAATGTGTTTAGAAATCCGTTTGTGTAAATAAAATGCATTGTTCTTGTTTTTAGTTGCATAAATTATTAGTAAGTCAGTTAAAATGTCTCAGAAGAGCCACACCCCACTCACACCCCTAAACGTGTCCCTCTTTGTCCATTTTACATGCTGCAAGGTATGCCACAGCATAGACATGATTGGAATTTGTTATTACATAACAGTCTGATGGGATGTCCGGGGTGGGAACCCTTAAAGGAACACTATAGAGTTATGAATACATGTCTGCATTCCTAATGCTATAGTGCCCCTGTCCCTTGTTATATACCAGGCACCCCTCCATTTTTCTAGTAAAATGAATAAAATAAAGATTTTACTCCTTTTTCCAGCTCCAAGACTCCATCTCTGAACTTGGCCCTGTTCATCTCTCCACCTCCCACTACGTCATTGAGAAGGCATGGCCTACTCAAGCAATGATCCAATCCAGTGCTCCTAATAGAGGAGCATTGGGGAACTGATGTGCATGCGCATCAAGTCCTTCACATGCATCCAATGTTTCTCATAAGAGAGCATTGAATTATAGCTATCCTATGAGCCTCTGCCTCTAGAGGCCTGTAAAACCCTTTTAAGGTAAATATTGTCCTTTTTGAAAAATGGCAATGTTTTACCTGGAAGTGTTAAAATGCACTGCACCGAGACCACTTCATTAAAATAATATAATTTTGCAAGGATGGGCACTTTTAAATCACGCAAGTAGCACACTACAAATGATGGTCTCATTTAGGCCTGCTGTTTGCAAACAGTAAATAATTACTTTTATATAAAGGAGACAGCCGCATAATGCTTTCTCTTTAATTGTGTTCTTTGCAGCTGAACAGGAATCCCACCCAAAAAGGTGGCCACAGTAGCTGGTCCCCAATAACTCAGTGTTGGGGTTCAGAATCCTTATGTGTACCAAATAAGTCAGCTGTCTTGGAGGTAAATAACTTGTATCCTTGAAGTTGCAGTGGCCAGTGGACTAAAACTGTTAGTTGTCTCTTGTTTTTAGCATCATGGGATTAGTAGTCCACAACTGCTGAAATACTAATCTGTTATCAATTTTGTTTTCTTTCGTTTTTTTCAGATTTCTGTCCGTCTCTTCTTTGTAACATGGCTTACTAATATAATATAATATAATATATATTTATATATATATAAATAAATCATTCCTCTGCCTCACTCCATTTTGTGATGTGTCTCTTTTTGCAGTGGACTCTGCCACATCTGCGTATCTCTTTCTTTTGGTTTCACGGCATGTCTCCTCCCAAACTTGCCTGAAGCATGAGGAGGTAACTGCTCTCAAACCTGACACCTCACCTGCAATGTTCATGAAATGTGAGCAGCTCGCAGGCATTGGAGGCCCTGAACACATGCAAAGCGATAGCTATCCACCTTCAGAGTGACCTTTGGAAGAAAAGTGTTTAACGGATCTTTTCCCCTCCACTTAGAACATGCTTTTGATTTTCTGTTGATAGTAAAGAATTGCTGGCACAAAGAATGCATTCTTTGATGGAATTAATGTATTTTCATTAAGCACGCAGATCTGAGAAAACAAACATAATTTCAATTAGAATGCAGCTCTAAGAATATGATGCTATGAGTGAGATTTGTCAAAGTATCACAAAACAGCTTGCAGTTAGTGTGTGTGTGTGAGAGAGAATGATCAGTTTCTTTTAGAGACATTTTCCATTATTCATTACATTTGCCTTTTCTTTTGTTTGTTTTTGCATTACTTTTTGTATAGTGCATTCCATTTTATATTTATGCGATCTGTGACACAACTTTCCTTTTTTGCACAGAGAGTGTGACAGAATTTGCACCAAATACACTGTAAATTTAGGTAACGTTTTGTTTACAGTGATGCGATGATTGTCTACACGCAAAAAAACAAACAAAAAAATATGTCCAATTATACTAGGAAAAATAATATCTTTGTCTAAATTATACATTGCATTTACTTTCATAATATTTGTATTTACTGCTAGGCGGAATTCTGGTAAGCTTATGACATCATTATCCCTTTATTTAGAAATCTCCAACATGTGCCATAGCTCTGTACAATAAACATACACCGTATACAAATAATTGCTTAATGTTGCTGCTACACCATACTTTATATATGCATAAAAAAGGCTGAGGGACAATGCTCTTTGCCCTTCCCTGCTGATAAACCTGCTTGATTGCTTTCTAAATAAACACTAAGGGAAAAAAAGTCTATTTAACACTGATAGTACACAGCACAAATTGCCCAAATATTAACAAAGCGGATCAAATGCTGCACTTAACATAGCTATCCATTTTATTATTATTATATTTCGAAAGCACAAAACATTAACTATATATTTATGCAACTAATTTCGGCAGCGAAAATAGGGCAGGTTATTTTTTTTATATAGTTGGAGGAAGTGGGGTGTAATTACTCAAAAGGGTAAAGTACATATCGAGAAGGGAGACCGTGCTAAAAGCTGTATCTAACTGTACATTACATATATTTTATGTGACATACAGTAGCTGTACAGTAAAATGGTATCATAGGAGTTTAGCAGACAGTGAAGAATGTTGTGTAAGATGACAGAGCCAAGATAAGTAAAATAGGTTTTTAGGGGTTGTTTTGTTTTTACAGGGATTAGAAAGAGAGAACAAGTTTGCTGGGGGGTTAGGGCATAGGATCTATAGAATGGGCGGGCTAGACACGGAAACAGCCTATAGGCAAGAATTACAGGTAAATTACAGAGCAGAGATCAGGCAGCAATCATGGACATAAAGGATGGACTGAGATTGGGTGTTCTTTCTGATTGCTTTTTAGGGTGAGAACCAGGATTTAAACTTGTTTCTTAAACTGGAAGCTGGTATAAAGGATTGACAGAAGGCTGAGCAGTGCCATTAAAATATGAAGGCCCTGACGAGAAATGTTTGCATGTTTACAGGGTTCTTTTTTTTAATTAACATTTAAAAAAAAATAATTTTGTAGTGCAGGTGAGTACAAATCAGCGTCAAAACGCCACAACAGTGTACAGATATACAAACAAGTGAAACAATGGCATGAAAATGTTTGCACATTTTTGTGGTATAACAGGCTTGGACTTTCTGACATGTCTCAGAGTTGAAAAAGTTGGGTATCAGGATTAAGGAGACATGCGTTCATTCAATAATGAGTAATTATGCTGACAACATGCATAGAAAACGATAAAAAATAGACTCGTGGATCATGGTATGAACGTGCATAACAATTATAGCTTGAGTAACTAAGGTGGGTCACCTAGCTGTAGGTAAGTTTAGACCGTGAGATACATATAGCTGACAATACAAAGTACAAGCTGTAGGTTGCAGGCTAGGTGTCACGTTTAAACTGAATGCTACTCGTACCTAGGTTAACATTGAACATATTATGCATTATAACAAGATATAGTACCCCTCTATCCCCGTCCTCTGTATACATTTGCTCAGCTTAGGGTTTCTGCTCAGTATATCATCCAAACCCCTTAAAATAATGAGATAATGACATAGGGAAATATGGTTGCAATAAATTCTATAACGAGGCGCATAGTGAGAAGAGCTTGTGAGGGGCATTATCAGCCAAGTAGCAGACTGCAGGGCGTAGTTCTTAAGACCTGCCTGGTTAGTATATCTTCAGCCGATGCCAGTACTCGTAGGTCGGTAGGCGCAAGCATGGTGTGTATAGTGGCTCTCCTCCTGCTCCAGGCCGCGATGAAAGCCCTCATCGTGATTTCGTGGGCTTTCGTACTCACAATGCAGTTCAAGCCCTTCCCAGGATGGGTGTAGCCGCAGCTCCTGATGTTGCTTTGCCACTTGCGACGTTGTGGCCTCGGTCTCTGTGAGCGATGCTGAGGAAGTGCTGCCTTTGGTGCTCTTGACCTAGATGGGCCTTTGTGGATTAGTGTTCGTTTACGCGGTGTTGATGTGGCCGGAGGAGGCCCGTTCACTCCCCATTCTTCTCTACCTTGCTTAGTTCCCTCGCTTCGGGTCTGCTCTGCATAAAGGTGAGCCTCTAGTCATGCCCAGAAGCGGCCGAATGCCACATCGAA
The DNA here is from genome assembly GCA_933207985.1 of Pelobates cultripes. Classification (NCBI taxonomy): domain Eukaryota; kingdom Metazoa; phylum Chordata; class Amphibia; order Anura; family Pelobatidae; genus Pelobates; species Pelobates cultripes. Next base: position 307,960,470 of record OW240913.1, on the reverse strand, counting down.
GCGCAGCAGGAGGTCATCTATTGTCGGCAGTTAAGCTGGTGCATTCTGCTGGAGCTCATTCTCAGTAAGCCTGCTTGTCATTTTGAGGGCTTGTTTTGCGGTTGGGACCTGCGTTGAGCAAGCCAGTTGTATCCAAGCAGGGTGCGTGGAGCAGGTCAGTGGGGACCTGGATAACCCCCGCCGGTCCAGAGGTGGGGGATAGTGTTAGGTGGGGACCACCTGATCGGCCTTTGAACCGGGAGAGCAGCTGTCTCCCCACGGCTCCAGCAGTAGTAGGCCGCAGGTTCTTTTTTTGTTCCTCCTTAAACTTAAAGGAGCACTTCATTACCTGTATAAGAAAATGAAAAAAAAAATCCCTGTTTAGTAGAAACCCCCATGAATAAATGTATACATTTTCATGCATGTACTCATTGGGGGAATATCTTAAAACAGTTTGTAAAAGCTGCAGTTCCTATGCACTGCAGCCTTTGTAAGCCCTCCCCTTTTCTCCGGAAGAGGCTTTCAGTCTCTTCATGGAAAATAGCCATTCAGAGGACTCTCATTGCTCACAAGCAGCATACTGATCTGAAGTTCGGAAGCTGGTCTGAGGTATGCGGGGCGAGGCAGGAGTGCTCAAATAGAGGGGAGCTCTTCTCAGGGGAGTTAATGGAAGCAGGGGGTGTTTAATTATTTATAAAAGTGCTAATTTCTAATAGATATATATTTATATATATAAAAATTAAACCAAGAGGCTGCACTCCCCTGAACATGCATGCATTATAGGGTGCCACTGGGGCCAATTAATACAACATACAAGATCCAGCGCACTTACTCATTCACTAAACAGCAACTTCAAGCCGCACGGAATGTAATAGTTTTATTTAAAAACACATATTTATTTTTATTCTAAGTGTATGTGTGTATATATATATATATATATATATATATATATATAATATTGTATATTGGGGAACCTGCCTGGAAATTCAGCCAAAAAAGCCCTATTCCCCCATAACAGAATGATATATAATAAGTGTGGATACACTTAATATGAAAGAGGTAAATCATGATTAAACAGATATATAGCTCAAATTCCAGATTTGTTTTTGGTTCAGAACTTGGACAAATTACCTTTTGTATTTAGTAGTTGTAACGGATCACCTGGCACGCCGACTGGCTACCTCCGTTGAAGGATGCTCCTAGCGCTTCGTGAGCACTCCAAGCACTGCAGCAGACACCACAACCACTGAACCGGAGAAGCATACGAATGCTCTCAAGCATATGAATGCTGTAAGCAGCTGAACAGGAAAAGCATACAATCAGCTTACACTCCTGGCAATCAGCATACAATCCAATTCCCCCAATAACGAGACGACACTTCATTTTGAGGTCAAGCAGAACTGACTGTACTGGCACATACAGCCTCTTTTATTCCCAATCCACAAACTGAGTACTGCCCACAGGGTTTTACGGAACAACCAATAACACACGTACATTACAGAAAACACTCCCAGCAATTATACACAAAATCCTCCCCTCTGCCTGTGATCTAATTATGATACACAATGGGTTAACAATTATCACAAGCAGGAAAAATACAGTTTGTATACATGTGCTATAACTTTAAAAATATACATCCAATCTTCATAACAATTACATATTATTAATCAGCACACTTTAAATATAAACATACCCAAAAATCATTTGAATCCGTTCAGCCAATAGGGAGATAGATATAAGTCAAGTTTGACCGACCGCAAGCACATTTTCATGCCCAAAACAGCTCCAGAGAATCAGGCTGTGCGGACGGTCTATTTCCCATGTTAAAGTCAGTTCAAACAGACGAACGACAACCATTCGAATTGTCGAACTGTCGAATGGATTGAAGTCTGGAGAAGGTAAAACTTCAGCAGAATTAAAGATGGCCGCCGCCACGTGTTTGTCGAATGGCGGCCAATTTAAAGCTGCAGAATTGATCCAATACAATTTAAAGGGGCAGCAAGTCTTTTAAAATCCAATCTGCTAAAATAGTCTTTAACAGGCAATATCTTCCAAGGGCCATAGTCTTAAAGGGGCATTGTTCCCAAAAGTCACAGTATGTCCCCAGATGGTTCTTAAAGGGCCAGCAGCAGCATAATAAAATACAATATGCCCAAATACTGTATTAAAAGGGCCAAATCTCCCAGGGGCCATAGTCAGCAGGCAGGAGGCGGGCAAACAGGCTTCTCCAATGCCCAGTGGCGAGGTTGGTTTCGCCACAGTAGTACTATGAATGTCTGGCATCTTACCATGGAAATCACAATGTGTAAGTACTTTTTGTTCATTTCCATACTGTTTCCATACTGTTTGTGGGCCCCAACACACAATAGTTTCCTTCCCTCAGAACGAAGTATATGTATGGGTTAACTTTAGTTTTGGATTGTGTACTGTGTCCCATAAACTCCCATTTGGACCATTTAGAACTTTTACCACTGCTTATTACCCTGCACAGAATGTAATTTCTTTGTTAGGGCTCACGTCTGTCCCTCTGCATCTCTGCATGTGTACTCAATTAATTGTTGCAAAAAATATGCATTTAGTAAATTGTGCACAATAATTTGTTAAGCCTAAAAACTTATCTTTCATAGCTATATAACTGGTCTCTGAGGCTACGGAAGGTCCACCTCCTTTTTGCCCAGCACTTACTCACTTTATCCTAGACATTGTCCAAGAACTGATTTAGGTTTTTTATCAAGCGGTTTAAGAGGTAAATTGTTTGCGAGCCAGGCAATGGGTGCTTTAAAGCGGATCTGTGACTTTTCAATATTTCATAAGGATGCATTGTTTATGAAATACTGATCAAGACTGCATTGGAATATTTTATCTATGTATCTATTTTGTCATATATACTGTAACAAATAGATACACCAACAACAGTGTTTCTGCTTCTAATGGTATTTCAGATACAATATTCCTAGTAACAAGGCTTAAGAGTTATTTGCCACTACATGCCAAGGCACACACATTGTAGTGAGAGGGGGCAGGGGAAGATTTTACTAGCCAGAGTTAAATTGTCACTCACCAATGCATAGGGCCGAGTGGAATTTCTGTCCTCTCTTATAAAAAAATAATAATAATCTTACATTTCTGTACTAGCTGTGCATTGCATATCCACAAAAAATTGATTAACAGGTGAATTCATGCATTGTTCTTACACTCGATTAAACCTCACTGTATTTAATTTTCTTTTCAAATATGTTATAAATTTTACATTGATAAATCCAATCCAATACTTTCCCATAGTAAAGCATTGGGTGGCAAGTGCGCTTGCATGGCAAAACGAAGCTCCAATCAGATGGCCTCCTGAGACCACCTGACTAAAAGAGCAGAGTTTTATTCTGCTGTTTTACAGAACCACCCTTAGTGGCTGCCATATTGATAACCACTAGATTAAGGTTAAATGTAAACATTACCAGTCCTGCCATTTCAGCTGTAGGATTAAAAGGGGAGCACATGGCACCCAGACCACTTAATTAAGCTGAATTGGTCTGGTTCCCTATAATGTTCTGTTAACTAGAGCTTTGTTCAAATAAAGTAATAAACCAACCAATCAATAAAAAAAAAAAAGTATGGTATGCATATCGTGTGCATATATCCAATTATTTCCAGACTTGATTAGCAGTAAGTATTGAAGGGCTATTCTGCCACACAGCTAAATGCAGAGGTTACATCAATATTAAAATATTAATGAAAATGAGTTGGGAAAATTCTAAAATTCAGCTATTTTTTAATGTCAGTTATTCGGGCCTAAATATTGTAATTTGGCGGTAAAGTAGCCTGCATTTACTATTTAGCAAATTAAAGTAAACCCCATAGATAAGCTGATTACACCAGTACAATGCTTTCACTAGGAAATCTGTTAATAGACTTTCAGTAAACTCCCACCTAATAAAAGGGATTTTTCAGGCACACCCTTCTCTGAATCATTGTGGCTTAGAGAAATTTAGGGCACAGTCCTCTTCTTTCAAGTCTAATTTTACCTTTAGTGAATCATATTAAGTATTCAGTTTAATTTGATCTAATACACATTTCTGTGTGTTTTGTTAGCACGACATCCAGTGAAACGGATCATCTATTACCAAATGTTTCATCTGATTATTGTCTGTTACTCTAGTATATCAGTTACACCATTTCCCTTCCAGAGCCCTCTGGCACTGAAACTGCTATGTTTTTGTGACGCTTCAGATTCTGACGTCTAACAGATCACAGGTGAAGTATAATGCAAGTAATCTGGAGGTGTACTTTCTAAAAATAAGGAAGCCACTTCAACGGTTTGGTTGGGAAGTATAGAATGCAAATGTTTTTCAGAGATAAGTGATATGTGCTGCTTTACACATAGTGGATCTGGTTAGAAGGAAATTGCCTGTGATTTCTAGTTAAACAGTCAATGTTGTAGAATTTTCTGGTTTTTTTTTTTTGGTTTGTTCTTCTTTTAAATCGACAATGTTGACTGGTATGTTATGGTGGATGGCATTCCAATAATGTCAGGGTTAGTTGCTAAAGTGTGAGTTGTAGGGAACTTAAAGTGAATTTAAAATTTCAGTTTAAAGTCAAACTGAAAACACAGGTGACGCAGAAAAGTTTTGCACGTAAAGTAAAAAACTTACTCTGAATTCTTTTGCTTTAAGTGATTGATCCTGAGAATCAGTTCTACTGATGTTCTCCGCCAATGAATTCCTTTCAAATAGGATGAAACTGGTACGTCTATTGTGGATGGTGTACTTCCAATTTAGTAGTGGCTATGGTCAGGGACGTATTTAGCCACGAGGCGAACAAGGCATTTGCCTTGGGCGGCACTTTCCAGGGGGCAGGAAAAAAGCCGCCCCAAATGCCCAGGCAAATGTCTTGTTAGCTCGGCGGCTAACTAAAAATCCAGTCGGACAGCACTGGCAAGGGAGCGCTGATTAGTGAGCTCTCTGCTCAGCTCCCTTGTGCGCCGCAGAGTGATGCCGGGAGCCGCAATATGACATCATATTCCGGCTCCAGGTGACCGGCATCACTCTGCCTAGGGCAGCACAAAACCAGGATACACCACTGGCTATGGTGCATTTGGCATCTTACCATTAAAAACCATAAGCTATAATGTAGTATAGAGATACTTTTAAAATATACTAAATTATATAAAAAGATACTTACTTTTGAATTCCTGAATGTGTTACAAAACTTTGAGATTTGTAACACATTCAACGTCTAAGATGAGCTGTCACCAAACCTGAAAGGTTTCTATGGAACAGCTTAGTATGTCCCATAAGCCTTGGCTCAAAAGACTTTCATGAGTTATAACACAGATATCACATTTCTGTTGAAAGTTGTTTATCCCACAATTACAGGGTCATATACTAAAATGAAATTCAGTGAATTTCAGATTTAAGGTTAAAATACACCAACAAAAACAGAGAATATGAGAATTCTGAGAACAGACAAAAACTTAGAGGAACACTATATATATATATATATATATATATATATATAAAAATAACTTGCCCATCGGTAAATCCCCGCTCAGCTATCAAAACCATTTTGCATTTTGCTCACTTGTGCCATTAGAGAGCGAAACCCTTCCAATGCATATCAGACTGATCCCACCAATAAGGGCAGTCCAGAGCTGAAATGCTGGCAAGTTCTTTCTGCATGAGAAATGCAGTAACCCTGAACTATCATTTCGGCTTTCTTTGGACCTTGTCAGCGATGGGTAGCTGTTATCCTTCTAGGCACAGTGAGCATGGGGTACACATCTGTATTCATTGGCGGATCCTGGGGGGGCAACGGGGCAATTGCCCCCCCGAGATTCCCCCCTGCCGGCTAACGTAGGGCTGGCATTGCCCAAGTGCCAGCCCTGCAATGTGCCTGCGGACCGGGGAGGAAGATCAGAGATCTCCCTCCCTGGTCCGCAGGCACCGTGTTGACAGCCGGTGGCGGAGGGAGGGAGTGAGAGAGAGGACCCGGAGCTCAGCCTGCAGCTCCTCCGGGTCCTCCTCTCTCGAGATTTGGAGCGTTGCCGCGGTTACCACGTCAACGCTCCAAATCTCGCGAGAGTTAACTCTAGCCCGGGAGCGCGGGCTAGAGTTCACTCTGACCACCTGACCACCAATGAATCCCCCACTGGACCACCAGGGAAATGTCCCCCCTCCTCCTAAATAAAGGTAAGAAGGGAGGGGGGACATAGAATATTTATTTTATTAAATTAAAAAAAAATTATTATTTTAAAATTATTATTAAAAAGCCTCCTTCCCACACACTATACACACACTGCCCCCCATTACACACACACTGCCCCCCCATTACACACACTGCCCCATTACACACACTGCCCCCCATTACACACACTGCCCCCCATATACACACACACACACACACACTGCCCCCATTATACACACACTGCCCCACAAACACTGTCCCCATACACACACTGCCCCACAAACACTGTCCCCATACACACACTGCCCCCAAACACTGACACTGCCCCACAAACACTGTCCCCATACACACACTGCACTGCCCCACAAACACTGCCCCATACTGCCCCCACACACTGCACTGTCCCCATACACACACTGCCACACAAACACTGTCCCCATACACACAATGCCCCACAAACACTGTCCCCATACACACACTGCACACCCATACACACACTGCCCCACAAACACTGTCCCCATACACACACTGCCCCAAAAACACATACAGTGCCCCCATACATACACTGCCCCCTAACACACACACTACAACCCTGACATACACTGCCGCACTCACACACTTCACCCTTAACACACACCACTGCTCCTATATCCCAGCAGACCCCAGGTAAGTTGTCAAACTGTTCTTAAACGGTATGACTACTTACTCTGGGGTGGAATCATGGCACTACTGACACCATAACTACTACACTGAGCTGTAGTGGTTATTGTGCCTGGATTATTTATTTAAATAATCTACAAGTGCCCCTCCCGAGATCAGGCTCTGGATCCGCCACTGTCTGTATTACCCTTTTAACTTGTGGAGAGCCAAGTAAGTGGAGCAAAAACAAAGAATATGAGAGCTCTCAGAACAGACAAAAGCTTAGAGGAACTCATTAGCTTGCCCTTGTCATAGATAAAGGTAAATAAAGGGTTAAAACTTTGCCTTAGTTAAGTCCTTGCACATCTGCATGGGTTAAAAGCTAAATTGTTTGTGTCTGCATTTTCTGCAGCTGCTGCTGCTGCTTCTCTTACTCATTCAATGTTAGTTTTTGTTAACCTTGCATAGCTTAGACAAGACGTTCTCAAGTAGAAAGTACTTGTCTCTTGTTTTCACGTACACATGCGCAGTAGACGAATGCCATTTAATATATGCAATGCTCTCCCAATTAAATGATGAGATGATTTAGAACCCCAAACTAAGTGAGTCTGTGGTTTTATTATCAATTCTCCCGAGCGCTCTAACACCTAATTAGCAGCCCCTGGTTATATCTTGGATGATTTATCTGTTATTAATTTCTATATCACCCTCCAGTAAATGCGGAACACCTGAAGGAAACATGTTGTGATTTTGGAAAGGTTGTTGGTGATAAGTATTCACTTTGTTCTCCATTTTTTATGATTGTTTTTGCTTTCCTTGCACTATTTTAATATTGTTTTTAAACAATAATGATTTATTTTTTACTGATTTATTGTCTGGTGTGTTGAAGACTCCTCTTCTATCCAAAGGCCATGAGGGCACCCTGTAGCATATTATTTAGAGCTTGGCCATGGCTCTAGTACATGTGAGTGGTTCTATCTATTGAATCATATATTCATCTATATTACAGTATTATGCTATGTATTTTTCTCTCTCTTTTTGCACTGTTAATTATGTAAACTGTTATACTCCTTATCCTGTTTATAAGACGATTTGTGGAATCTGTGTATGTTTTATATTTACATGCGAAGATTTAAAGGGGAAGTATTTCCCTTTTTACCTTATACTATATACCACTATGTTTGGTGGATGTTTTTATAGATTGGTTTGTTTGTATTCTTTTGGGTGTGTGCGACACTTGTTATTTAGAGCAGCACGTGCACTTTAAAAATTCTGCTAATCATTCACAATATTTCCTGTTGCTATTTAAGGTCAAAAGAGTTGAATTGGAAAAAAAAAATCTCCAACTCAACAATGCTACCAATTTTGTTGTTATGGTCTAAAATCTGAAATTCATTTTTAATTCCTGACAATTCTCAATTTTATAAAAAAAACCTTGTAAGTTTTATCATAAAATCAGTTCAATGCAATACAGGTACAGGGATTACATCAGTGACACATTTTGTAATGTTGTGCTGGATGAGAGTGGTAGGATGCTTGAGAGTCCTTTAAATGCACTTTGGTAATCTCCAGAAGGCCCATGGCATTATTCAGGCCAGCATATCAGATTGCTACCAGCCTGTCCTTGCAGTTAAGTTTCTTTTACATTTTGCTTCCAGTGTACAATGGTTTATTTCTATCAATTATTACTGTTAGACGGGTAATTTATGACCATCTAGTGTTGAAACACCTGTTCGACTAGAGGCAGTTAGATGAGCTTGTATTTCATGACAGTTAATAACCGGTTTCAGAGACATGAATTGCATAAACCTGCAATAGAACTCTGTGGTTGCAATTGGCCTGTCTGATCTT
>OW240913.1:307853803-307951724 GCA_933207985.1 Pelobates cultripes | reverse complement strand
CTGGGTGTCTAGACCAGAAAGATCATGGGTTTAATTAACCAGGAATTTTACATTTTATGTGAAAACATTTATATTGGAACATTTTTCTTAAATTGCCATTTTTACCTTGTGGTTTTGGACGTAGATTTAAAATCCCAGCGCCACTTCTCCAACATTCCATGTTCTTCGGGGTATATGTGTTTCTCTGTAAAAGTCAAGCATGAACTGGCTAGTAGCTCAGCTGTGCTTGGTATTTAAAGGCTTGGTCCGTGACATCATAAGAACAGTATGACATCACTGAAGACATCTGTGGCTAATGGATACCACTGATGTCATCCAGGCACATACAATTATTATATAAGATGATTTTTTTTTTTGAATATATTTTTATTGTTTTACCATATAACAACGACAAGACAAATATTACATAAACATCCATATAAACAGTTCATACGTATATACTGTAGCAGAGCTGCAATATTAAATCCCAATATCTCCACTGGTAAAAGACGGTAATCCAAGGAAAGCGCTGAGAAGGAAGGCAATATCCCAAATCCCCCCAGTAACCGGATGAACTGGGAGTCAACTGACGATTTTATTCACAAGCTCTAGTATTTATGTGGTTCCCCATGCAAGGGGTTTCCTTAATAACTTTACAGGGGTTATACAGTAGAGGACTACATGGGGAACTGAACATGCACGACATTTATCCCACCATGCACTGCTGTATGAGAGGGATACTCCCACAAGAATATCCTGTTAAGTGAATTATCCCTCCGTACAGCAGAACCGGCTTTTCACATAAAAATCTGTAATACTTTATTCGTGCCATTGTACCGAATGACCGATCAGCAGATAGCTGGGGTCTGAGTGCACACTTTGTGCAAGTACCGCTCAGATCCCAGCACAATTAACCAAGCGCCACATGAAATACATTTTAACATCAGCTCCTTAGAAAAGTCACAAATACATAGGTTGGAAGAAAATACTGAAAGACCGGCGCTCCCGAACGGCCTGGAAGTCCATCGGTGTTCGCGCCGTCGCGTAGCCGATTTTAGTTCCAGGCACTCGACAACCAAACACCGCTGGGCTAAAAGGAAATCCAAGATGGCCACCGCCGCGTGGTCGGTATCCGAACGACGGCCACCCTGGGAATCAATTAGCAGCCGATTGATACAATGTTGCAATCGGTTAATGGGAGCCACATGACCTCCTGTGTGTGGGCTCCCAGTCTCTACTTTTTCGTTTCACGAACAGTGTTGAAAGTCACTGTTCGTGAAACTACCATATGAATGCTAGCGGCTTTCGTGCCACTAGCATACGAATGCCCTCTATTACAGTTATAAGCGAACATATAAAACAACAAAGGTTAAACAGCCTTTCTAGGACAACCATTAGATATATGACAGCATAATCTGAAATGGCTAGGTTTGCCACATACAATGCCCAAATTGTTCGCACTATTCTCTCTATTATTCCGTGAGCACTTGAAAGGAACACTTCTACCTTTGTAACCTTGTGCTTTCCCAACCAGTGCTACTCTAGATGAACATCCTGAGATTTATAAACATTATAACCAACCATTCTCATGCCCACGGGAATACCTGGGGAGCTCAATATATTTTTCTCACTGTTCTGTGATCATTTTTAAACCAAACGCAGGAAAAACTGTTTCTTCACAACTGTATCCTGCGAAATCTTTCACTCAGGGTCTACTTCCACTCTCAGTTTAGTTTCTCTAACCAAAAGGCATTATATACTTTTTTCTTTGGCAGTTCCTCTTGTGACTTCTCCAGTTGAGATTCCATTCTCAGCTGGAAAATTACTTGCGATATAAACTTTTCAAAAGAAAAAGGGAGTGAGTTCTTCTAACTTCGTGCTATAAATTATGTTGACAGCAATTATAAAGTGGATATATATATATAACCATCTCTTTCTGCTGTAACGCTTCAATATTTAAATGTAATAAAGCATTCTCAGGAGACTTAGGGATAGGTTTACCTATTAGATTTTCGAGCTTAACAAATACTTCATGACATATTTTGCCAACGGTCTCGCATTCCCACCAGTTATGCAAAAAAGAACCTAAGGTTTTTTTACACCTCCAGCATACTGGCGAGCTTGAGCTATACATACTAGCTAATCTAGTGGGCACGAGATACCATCTGTTGATAACTTTAAACAGGGTTTCTTATAAATTCAGTGGATGATTTTGCAGGCTCTAGGCAATACTGCACACCATTTCCCCCTGTTTATTGTAATATTTAAATCTTTCTCCCACTTTTGACATGCCTTGATCCTCCTAGGAGCCTCCATTTTCAGTATTGCATGCTTTGCAATAGAAGATACCTTTCCTACTTTTTTATTATTTAAGAGTGAGCAAAGATAGCGGACCTACAAGGGAGAAGCACCAAACATGTCGACTTATGGAGACCTTGGTACATGTACCTAACACACACACGATCACAGGGGGAGGAAGGAGACATAGGAGCCACCGAGACACACACAACCAACGTATAACCTACGTGAGCATCCCCTCCCCGGGGGCCCCTACACCCCACTCTCCCCCTCCCACCCCTCCTTCCTTCTCTATCTCTTCTTCTTCTCTTTCTCTCCCCCGTTAACTAGACTTGCCTTGGGGCCCGGGCGGTGGCGGCTGGGGCCCGCGGGTCCTACCCTTGGCCTCCTACTGAGACAAAACTATGACAGCACTGAATAAGACCAGACGCATGAAAGGACACGGGGCCCTTCCTCGCCACTGCGCCCGCGATAAAGTAAACACTGGACCATGCAATACACCACTCACAAACTCCCTTATCCGGGCCAAAGACGACGATGCCCAATCTGGACATACAAAGACCAAAAGGACCTTTAGCACTAACCCTGCCCACCCATAGACTGATGACATGAGAAACACAATCGCACGGACAAATACTAGGACTAAGACGATAGCAACCTAAGAAGCACAACCTTAGATCTAACTAGGAAGGTAATTAACCCACACCTCAGTAGCCTACCCACTATAACGGTAACTCCTACAGCCAATTATCATAAGTAAAAATAGGGAGGACCCACGATCCCGCTTCTGAAAGAAATGATCATATGATACAATTTGCCATGAGACCTGCGAGTCTCCCTACCACTGAAGCCTACACGGAGATCTGCGTATCTCAAGGTACATTAAGCACCTATAAGTATACGGAACCTGCGAGTTTCATAATGTATCATAACTTATCGCATGTTATAACATGAAAAGACCATAATAAAGAAATTTACAAAATTATTTAAGAGTGAACATATCAGCTTAGTTCCACCGGAAAGATGGCTCATACTATTTTGATTTAAATAATTTTTTATTCTCAAATATGTAAATAATTCCTTAGTTGCCAGCTGAAATTCTAGTATCAGTTGTTGGAAAGGTTTTATTTTACCATTATCAAGCATTTGGTCTATTTGTATTATACCTTTTTGAATCCAACTTCTAATGTTTAAATCCTGGATATAATATGGGAATAATTCCACTTTAAGATTATAGGGGATTTTTGTCTCTATATTACCTTTCTTTCTTACTGCTTTCCAGATGTCTAGTATTGAATCAATGCATATATTAGATTGTCTAAGATACCGAATTTTTGGTTATGTTGATCTGTACCAAAGTATGGAACTAAGATTTTTTTACTTGACAGATCTCACTTTCTAAAATATACCACCCTTTCCCTTTTGCACTATCTAATTGGGTTCTATATATATGAAAAAACTCATGCGCTAAGTAAGTGTCCATAATACTTGGAAAGCCCAGGCCTCCGTCTTTAACCTTTTGAGCCAAAAGTGTTTTATTAATTCTAGGTCTCTTGTTCTTCCATATAAAATTATTGAACGAGTTTTGGATCATGTCTAACCATGGTCTAGGGGTTTTTAGAGGAAGCATTCTGAATAAGTATGCCCATTTAGACAAGAGGTATGAGTTAATAAGGTTCATTCTACCCCACCACGAAATTTCTATTTTTTTCCATTTATTCAATGCTTTTGACATATCTCTATAACTGCTCAAAAAATTAGTCTGCAGTAGTTCAGAGGCTTCCCTTGTCAACAAGATTCCCAAATATGTGGTACTTGTTTTAGCCCAATTAAAATTATAATTATCCTTTATATGGTTCTTACTACCATTATCTAAATTGATATCCAAAACAGTAGTTTTACTTTCGTTCAATTTATACTTAGAAATTTCACTGTACCCCTTTACTATTTCCATAAAGGCGTTGATAGATGTAACAGAGTCGGTGAGGTTCAAAATCAAATCGTCTGCATCAAGGTTTAGCTTCAGCTCTCTTTGTTTGGTTATTATACCTCTTATTAAATGATTTGATCTTATCTTAATCGCCAATATCTCCATGGTTATAATATACAGAATTGGTGATAATGGGCAGCCCTGTCTCGTTCCATTATAAAGATCAAACCAATCTGCACAGATATTAGGACCTACTGTCCTCGCCGAAGGGCCAAAGTATAAAGACATTATTGCACGTGAATCCACCCCTGAAAACCAAATTTCAACAGAGACTTACTCATAAATTTCCAGTCTACCCTGTCAAAAGCTTTTTCTGCGTCTACTGTAACTATTGACAGAGGGATTCTTGTTCTATTTGCTAAATCTATGATATCCACAATACATCTGGTGTTGTCAGAGGAAATTCTATCCGGGACGAACCCTATTTGGTCAGGGTCGATTATATTAGCTAAAGACGTTTTCATCCTATTAGCTATTATTGCTGAGAATATCTTAACATCAGTATTTATAAGGGAGATTGGCCTATAGCTTTCCACTTCCCCGGGATTTTTATTCTGCTTCAAGATTGGTAATATATTCGCCCTTAACATTTCCTTTGGGAAGTGTCCCCTTTCTACAATATCGTTAAATAGATCTACTAATTGTTGTGTAAGTATATCTCCAAAAGTTTTATAAAATAAATTAGAGAAGCCGTCTGGGCCCGGAGTTTTATTCTTATCCAACTTCTTAATAACCTCCTCCACCTCTTGGGCCGTTATCAAGGAATTAAGAGCATTTTTTTGACTGATATTTCCGGCACTAGAATATCCTCAAAGTATTTATCTATCTCCTTATTTTTTGTGGATAGGGAGTATAATTCACTTTAGTATAAATTGAAGAATTTTCCAATATCTTTTGGGGAGATATGCACCACCTCATTCCTCTTTATTTTAGTTATTCTATTAGATACTCTTTTTTCTCTCAGCTTCTTAGATAGCAGTTTATCTGCCCTATTGCCTGTACTATATTCCTTTAACTTCAGTTTCCCCAAAGTCTCTAAGTTTTTCTCTATGTTGATTTGATTGACTTGATTTTGAATCTCCGTGATCTCCTCAGAGTTAGCACTTGAGGGCTTAGTCTTTTTCTCTTTTGATATTTTCTCCAGTTTGTTGTATAGGTGAATTAAATCAACTCTCTTAGATTTTTAAGATATGATTTTATACTTATTAAATGCCCTCTAATTGTGGCTTTAAACGAACACCAGTTAATGGAATGAGAGGTTTCATTAGGTACATTTAGTGCAAAATTTTGTTCTATCTGGAGTCTTATATTTTTTTTTCATTATACAGTAAATAATCATTTAATCTCCATGTCGTGTTATTTTTAATGTGCCATTAATCTTTCATGGTTCATATGTTGATACTATGGTCTGACCATGTGTTATCCCTAAAATCAATCTTCTCTAAATTTTCTATAGCCATTCCATTTCCCCAGACCATGTCAATACGAGAATATGAGTAATGTACTCTAGAAAAGAAGGTGTAATCCAATCTCTCTGGATAGGAAGATCTCCACAAATCAAAAAGATCAAATTCATTCAATATTTTGCTAAGAGTTTTAGCTATTTTAACTACGGAGCTATTCACCTCCAGATTATGACTGAGTTTCTTATCCAAAACTGGATCCAACACACAGTTATAATCACCTGCCATCAGAAACACTCCAGTTTTTACCGATTCTACCAACTCCAGAATCTCTCTGTGAGACCACTGGATAAGAATTTGGAAGATATATGTTAACCAAAGTATATTTAACTTCATTTATTTTACAAATGACAATTACAAATCTGCCTTCTCTGTCTGCATATTGGTATAATAATTCAAATTTCACCTTATTGGCCACTATAATAGCCACTCACCTTTTTTTCCTATCTTTAAGAGAGGCCTGAAGCAGAATTGGAAATCTATGTCCCCCCCCCACTTTACTTTATCAACCAGCCTCCAGTGGGTCTCTTGTAGGAAACCTACCTCCACCTTTTGTTTGGTAAAAAAATCATATACTAATGCTTTTTTATTTTGAGAGTTTAGGCCTTGAGTGTTAACTGATATCATTTTAACCATGACCCCCACAGAACAATCCTAGTATACCCGTCGGCATGTACAATAACAACACAACATTTACATAACAATCATACCCTTCCTTTCTGGTTGTATACCGTCCAGATTGGAAAGAATGACCTCTCCTCTCCCAGGATATACCCAAGGGGGAGAGCCATTCTCTCGATGGGTGAATTGAATCAAATCACCATATCGGTTATTGTTTCTCGAACTGGACACTTGGCCAGGACCCTATACCCTTGAAGAGGAGAGACACTTAAGAAATGCCAACCTAAGTATTTTATAAAATGGAGTGAGAGAAAAAAAACATAATACTTCATATTGCGTCTTCAAAATATTCAAACCAGCTATTCAATTGTGATTTGCTTGCCAATCTTTCTAATTAAATACACCTTTAACTGTGAAAAATCCTCTTAATCGAGATAGTCTCACTGCCCATAATAACATTAATCCTATACTAACCAACTTGTAAAATTGATGTGCTTAATTATTGTCCTTTTTTGTCCATCTCTTCCTATGATTAAACCTTAAAGGGACACTGTAGTCACCATAACCACTTTGTCTCTTTGAATTGGTTATAGTGCCTGGAGTGCCTGGCACTGTCCCTCCATTCAGTGTTGCACCATGTTTGTGCAGTATGCCACAAAATAAGAGTCCCTGGCCACCCACAGTCCGGCCCCTTCTGTATGTGTAGCTAAGGCAGAGATTACACACTTCCTTGTTGTCATACCCATTCATACCGTCAGTTGGAGCTCTGACAGGTTAAAAGCAGTCAGCTGACACTCTCAGCCAATCACAGCTGCCCATTGCTGCTCAGGGTAATACTTCCTTATTAGCCAAAGCAGCACAGAGGGGATGGACTGCCGTGGTCTCTTGTTTAGCATTAAAACATTACAACATTAAAAACTGTTTAATGCTGAAAGAAATTATGGCACCAGGGGACTCCATACACTATAACCAGTTTAATGAGATGAAGCAGATACAGTGCGTACGGTGTCCCTTTAAGGTATTTTTTCTTTTTCTTCTGATTTATATCCCTTGTGATCCTAGTGCCTGACAAGTTACTTATAGACTCCTTAATTTGGTGTTCCTCTTATTCCACTCTTATACTACTGTGAGTACTCTTACCCAGTGAATCTTTAATTATTCTAATTAATATCATAAATTAATTCCATTGCCTACTTATATCTTTATGCTATTAATTTTACTAACTCATAACTCTATTTCTTACTATAGATAAGAGAGAAGAAGAAAAAAAAAAAAAGGATTTTAAAAATAACAATTTGTCCTTCCTCTTCTCCCCCTTCCACCGTCCCCCCTATGTACAGCCTACGTGTTTAGGCAAAAAAAATTTGATAACATTAATTTTCTCCATCCAGCTGTTCAATGCTACTTTAGAGTCAAAAGATTCCACTTTCCTGTTCCAAAACACCCTCAATGCCGAGGGAAAAGCCCATCTATAGCTGATATTCTTCTGTCTCAGGATGGGTAGTAGATCTTTAAAGCTTCTGCACCACAGCCTAGTCGAAAAGAAGAGATCTTGAAATATAGTTAGATTCTTGAATCTTTCTTCCAATGCTGGTTTATTCCTCATTGCAGCCATAATTCTCTTTTGTTTGAAACATGTAAAATTTCCCCATTACATCCCTTGTGAAAGTCTCTGGGACGTTGTGAGGTCTAGGCAGCCGGTGTAGTCGATCTATTAGATACTCATGTAGATCTCCATCCGGAATTAAGCTTTTAAAAAAATCTTGCAGGAATCTTTCTAAATAATCCTTGGAGACTTCTTCCAGAATGGTCCTTATTCTAATATTTGCCCTTCTGGATCTATCTTCCAATTCCCCTATTTTGGCTTCTAAGACACCTATTTTACTTGTCAGTCCAGTGATCACTTCTTCAAACATTGTACTTCTTATCCAAATTATCAAGATTACCCTCCATTTCAGCTAATTTAGACTGGATCATTTTAACTTCTTGCTTTATTTCTCTTGTATTGGTCGCTATTAGTGATGTCCCTAACTGTTCGCCGAACGGTTCGCTGCGGACTCATCATTGCGTAAACTTTGACCCTGTACCTCACAGTCAGCAGACACATTCCAGCCAATCAGCAGCAGACCCTCCCTCCCAGACCCTCCCACCTCCTGGACAGCTCACTAAGAATGCAGCTTCACAATGGATGCTGTCCAGGAGGTGGAAGGGTCTGGGAGGGAGGGTCTGCTGCTGATTGGCTGGAATGTGTGCTGACTGTGAGGTACAGGGTGATTATAGAAAAAAGATATTTACACTTTTTCTTCACCTATTTCCCATTTATTCACAAACAACATTTTGGCAAACAGGCTATTCCAAGGGAGAATCCCTTCCCCTCTAAATTCTTTGTTCTTTTAGTACATCTTGGGGACTTGTCATTAACAGAACTACTTTTAACTTTTGGTAACTGTGGCAAAACTAGCCACTAGAGACTATTAATGTATAAGTATGTTTGTATTCTTGCTAAAGCTGTAGAGACCAGTGCAGGATTGTATTTGTGTTTCAGGCGAATGAGGGCATTCGTATGCTGGCACTATGAAAACCCCAGCATTAATACTGTAGCTTCACGAACAGTGAGTTTAAACACTGTTCGTGAAACGAATAACTTACCGAATGCACGACCACACACAGGAGGTCCTGTGGCGCCCATTAACCGATTGCAACATTGTTGCAATCGGTAATTAAATGTGTTTCTAGGTGGATGTCGTTCGACTACCGACCACGCGGCGGTCGGCCATCTTGGTTCTTTTGTTAGCCCAGTGGGGTTTTGTCGTTGAGCGCCTGGAACCAAAATCGGCTACTTGACTGCGCGAACCCCGCTGGACTTCCAGGCTGTTCGGGAGCCCCGGCCGTTCGGGAGGTTGTTCCCCTGATGTCAAATCGGTATTTTGAGCAGAACTTGAATTTTATGTGTGTTTCGTGCGGCGTTCGGTTAGTTAGGCTGGGATCTGAGTGGTATTCTCACGAACTATGCGCTCAGACCCCAGCTATCTACCAAACGTCCATTCGTTTAAATGAAGGGAATATTATGGGAGATATGTATTTTAATGTGAAATGTAAGTTCTGCTGCACGGAGGGATAATCCACTGAACGGTATATTCGCGTGGGAGTATCCCTCTCGTGCAGCAGTGCATGGTGGGAAAAATGCATGTATTGTTCAGTTCCCCATGTAGTCCCCTACTGTACCACCCCTGGAATGTCAGTAGGGAAACCCCTTGCATGGGGAATCACATAAATACCGTGACCTGAAAATAAAACCGCAGTTGACCTCCAAGCTATGTGTCGTCTAGTTCTTGGGAGGAAGGGATTGTAACTACGCTACCTGGATTTTACCTGCTTTGTGCCTGCTTGATTCTGTGTACCAGCGGAGATACCGTGGATAATACTACTACTCCGCTACAGTGACAAAAAAGTTTGTAGTATTTATATGCACTCAAGAAAAAGACTGCCTACTCAATTTGCAGATCGGTCATGGACAGTGTGACCAGATTGTGGAACTAAAAAAACGGGTCACTCATTAGCAATGGAGGCAAAGCAGGGCGAACCGCGGCGGCACCGGTACAGCGTTGGAAATAAGATGCGTAAAAACACATTTTTAATGGTGAGAACAGGGGGGACAGCTAAATAGCGTTTTTACAACTATAGTGTCAGGAATACATGTTGGTAATTCTCACACTATAATCTTTTAAGCAAATTAAAGGAACATTCTGGTCACCATAACAACTTTATTGAAATGAAGATGTAATGGTGTTAACTGGCCTCTGGGCACTCTCTTTCCTTTAAGGGTTTAAACTGCTCTCATCAGTTACTAATGCTGGATTGGAACAGTTTCATTAAAAAGCATAAGCTACTGGGATTCAGTGGTATCTTTGAAGAGTATTCTATGCAGTATAAGCATTATACAGCAAAGTTTAGTGTTTATGGTCCTAAGCGTCTGTGGGTGCAGTACCATCTTTTTTTGTCCAGAAAGCGGAGATCTCCCTCGACCCCAGAGACATTGGTTTGTAATTTACCCTGATGTTGTAAAATGAAAGTGTGTCATAAAAACAAATCTACATTCTTTCACTTGTTTGCTATATTGTATTTCAGCCAACTATTTTATATGGAGATTCAGCTGCAATCTTTGATTCATCTAAAATGCCTGGGGTAAGAAGTAGACATTACAGCTACCAAAATCTGAAGTCATAGCTGTACAGCCTAGTTTTGCAACCTGTGGTATGTGTACCGCCGGGAGTACATGTGCCAAAGGCAGGGGATGCACGAAGAGGCGGCAGGCTCGGGGAGAATGGAGGCAGAGACGGAGAAAGAGCTGTACTCATCACGATTTCCCAACACTTCTCCCTCGCACGCTCTGTGGCGATCCCGGGAGCCAGGTTTTGATGTCACTCCAGCAAAGGCATTACCAAACAGATCGCAAGGAAGCAGTGCTGGAAGAGCACAAAGATTATACCAGCCCACACTGGATCCCAGGAAAATGATCCTCACTGGACCCCAGGGAAAGGATCCACTCCAGCTCTCCAAATTGTAGAGAGGCTAAATAAAATTAATTTTAAAAAGTGTGTGTTTGTCTCAGTAAGTATCTGAAGGTCCAGGTGATGGTGACTTACCATCACAGACACACACTGACAGACAGACTATTTATGTAGGTTGCTGGATTTTCTTATGTTTTAGTCACCCTGTACTCATTATAGGTGCAGGGTGTGTGTAATGTAATTGTTTATAATGTGTGTGTGTATACTGTTAAATGTTTTGCCTGCTCTCCTATGCTGCTAAGGATTGCTATGTAGTGCCCTCTGTTGGTAGCCACAGCAATGTGCACTACCTGAATAGCAAGGCTGGTTAATTTGCATATTCAGGTAGATTTGCATATTGCTATTTCTGCTAGCAGGAGAGATGTTTTGTGTTAATTATTGCCTTTCCCAACCCTTTATAAATATGTCATTGTGTTATAATAAGTTGCTGTATGTGTCTGCTATAATTTGACCGTTTGTATTTTTATTGAGTTGACACAGCAATCTTTATTTAATTATCATATGGGCTACTCCCGAGAAAAATAAAGATTTTTATGTCAGTTCCTTTTTTGTGTGTCCTGTGTGAATTTGTAGGGATCCCAGTGACAGAGTCTTCGGATCGGTTTGCTGGTTGCAAGATCCCTCTAAGTCTAGGGTAAAGCAAGAGAGGTAGGCCGGAGAGCCGCAATTGTTTTTATAAAGGCAATAACTATAAACACTGTAAGCACAGCTGCAGCGGAATAGGCAGAGGGGATGATACCTGCCTGGAAGAAAGGCTGCAGCGGAATAGGCAGAGGGGATGATACCTGCCTGGAAGAAAGGCTGCAGCGGAATAGGCAGAGGGGATGATACCTGCCTGGAAGAAAGGCTGCAGCGGAATAGGCAGAGGGGATGATACCTGCCTGGAAGAAAGGCTGCAGCGGAATAGGCAGAGGGGATGATACCTGCCTGGAAGAAAGGCTGCAGCGGAATAGGCAGAGGGGATGATACCTGCCTGGAAGAAAGGCTGCAGCGGAATAGACAGAGGGGATGATTCCTGCCTGGAAGGGAAGTTAAATTATTGGAAGCTGGACCCAGGACCCTGGTCCAAGGTGGGAAGCAACAGCGAGACCCTGGCCAAGCTGCAGCGGCTAGGAGCTGAAGTGCTGATGGTGTCACTGCGATAGCTAGGAAGCGTGTTTGGCGGAGGTACCCAGTCGGGATACCAGGTGTGTCAGTGTACTCTTTGTGGAAGTGTGTGTGTGAGTCAGTGTCCTCTGTGTGAATGTGTGTCGGTGTCCTGTCTGTGTGTGTGTGTGTGTAACTAGTATGTGTGCAATATATTTTCATTTTGTGACATATACTTCAGATTCATGTTTCATATACTCCTCCCTCCATACACAATATTCACATTATGTCATTTATTTTTAAAATATTCTTTACTACCTCTAATCAGGCTCGTTCTTCAATATGGGATGAAGTTAAATATCCGTGTCTATACGTTTCATTTGGAATTTAAATCAATAGAAATTACTTTTTCGTGGCAGGGGTTTTTAGGATTTATTTTTTTTACACCTGCATTGGTACTTCTCCAAAAAAGGCTGAGTAAAACTGCTGTTCAATACACCTTAAACTTGAACTCATTCAATAATGTTAGAACCAGATATACCTTTAATCTTGACAAAGGGGGACATTCTGAAATAAAGCTGACAACAATTTAAATTACAGTATCACACATCAAGTTTACAAAATAAACATCTAAATTACAATGTACTCGTCAGTCACGTCTGGTGAAGTTTTATGATGGTGGGGTGCCAGACCTCTCCCCCAGAACTTTTCTCCTCCCTATACAGTTCATTGATACTCGAACAATACCGAAAGCTGAGCATAATGTAGAAATGCTCATAGAATAAAACAAGCTGGGCACAACATAAAGATATCTATAAAATAAAAGAACTTAGTACAATTCAGAAAGGACCATACCACAAACAGAGATGGGAAATAGAGATACAAGAGACAGAGCTGGGCACAATACCAAGATACATATGCAGTACACAGAGCTGAATAGGCTACAGTGATACTTACACTACAGGTAGAGCTGAGTAAAATACAGATAAATAAAACACAGAGCTGGCAGAATAAGATGATAACATAACTATCCCACAGTCAGGAATAGTGGCTTTCTAAGCGGAGGGCGGGGTGCCACGCATAAGGGCACAGTGCTCCTCTCCTGCCGGTCACAAAATGTAACATGGCCGAGCAGGCAGACCGCGGTAGTTGAGCATCTGTTCCCCTACCTGGTCTTACAGGAAGTGCTCATAGAGAGCACAGAACTGCTTACTGTCAGACCGGGTACAGGAAGCAGAGGCAACTCAGACGCGGACCACCCGCCATAGGTAAGGCTGAGCAGGCACAGGGGAGGGGGCTAAAAAGTGGATGGGAGAGAGGCTAAACAGTGGAGGTGAGGGAGACTAAATAAGCACAGGAGGGGAGGGGTGCTAAATAAAAGCACAGGAGGGGAGCTAACAAGTGCACAGGAGAGGAGGGGGCTAAAAAAAAAGGCACTGGAGAGAAGAGGGTCTAAATAAGGCCACAGAATGTGAAGGGGCTAAAGAGGGCACAGTAGGGGAGGGTGGTAAAAAGGCAATGTGGCTAAAGAGGGCACAGGGGAGAGGGGGCAAAAGATAGGCATAAGAGGGGTGGAAGGTCAAAAGAAGGGCACAGGAGGGGACAAAATAAGGGAACGGGAGGAGAAGGGGCAAAAGAAAGGCACAGGAGGGGAGGGACAAAGGAAGGGCACTGGAGGGGAGGGGGGGGGCTAAAGAAAGGCACAGGAGGAAGGAGCACAAACAGTCACACAAAACAGACAAACAGAGGAGCTGGGGAAAAAGGCACACAGAGGGACTGGGCATACAAGGAGAAACACAAAGGGGTTGGGGGGCCCAAAGAGACAGACAGAAGTGCTTGTGGCACAAAGACGTACAGAGGGGCTGAGGTGGGACAAAGACACACAGAGGGGCTAAGGGGGCACAAAGACACACATAGAGGGGCTGGGAGGCACAAAGAAATATACATAAGGCTGGGGGAAGAAAGTGACACACAAAGGGGCTGGGGGGGACAAAGAGGCCCACAGAAAGGCTGGGGAGACAGACACACAGAAGGGCTGGGGAGAAGAAACACACAAAGGGGTTGGGGGAGAAACAGATGCCTCCAGGGGGAAGAAATAGGCTTGCCAGCGACAGCGCCAGAGCAGTTAGCCAGCCTGCCAACCGGCCACAGCATCCAGCCAGCTGAAGCAGCCAACCATCCGCTGGAGCAGTCTGCCAGCCACAGCAGCCAACAGCAGTAATTAAGGTGAGAAGAGCCAACTTGGGCTGGGTATCAGAGAGCTATGTTATATTACTATATTGCAAATGGGGGCCAGAGTGTTAGAGAGACCCTTCTCCAGGGCCCATTAGACTCCATTGTAGTCTCTAATGGGGCGTTGATGGGACTATTTCTAATATACAGTTGACAAATTTGTGTAAAGAATATTCTGAAAAACATTTTTTTTTTAAATTGTGGGTATTTTTACATTTTGTAGTTGGGGGTGGGGGGATGCCATATGCAGGGTCCACCCAGGTGCCAAATGGTCTAGGTAGGCCCTGGCATAGATACTATTAAGATAACTTCTCCAAGCAGCAACCGATGCTTCTCCAAGAGCCCTGGCAGAACTGAAACCTATTCCAGAATTAAAGAGGCATTATTTTACCCCTATATTTTTTGGCTTACTATCCTCCCCTCAAGAATGTTTGTGTTTTTAACTACTGCAAATAATGTATTTTCCTAACATAAGAGCTGGAGCCACCACTGATGCATTTAAAAAAGAAAACCATAACTAAAATAATGTCTTATCCTTTTAAAGAAATTGTTGAAAAAATGTCTATACACTGAGGCTCAAAATATACCACATGGCATGCCATGTGGTATCTACTGTGGTATCTACTAAATGGTATACATTTATAGCGCAATTTAAACTGTAAAACTGCTAAAAATGCTCAAAAATTAGGAATAGGTCCATCAAATCCATCTATTAAATTTTTAATTGTAAAACCAAAAAGTCAGGTCTCTTACATGGCACTGTAACTTAACAAGATAGAGGCAAATTGATGGGGTATTGTTTTACCCAGAACAGTTACCTGAGCATAACTTGGGGAATATAGTACAAATATCAGATTTACTAAGTGTTCAGCAAAAATGCAGAGTTTATGTTAAAAGTTACCACAATGTTTTACATGAACTATTAAAAAAAAAAAAAAAAGATGTACCTGTCTCGGAATAACGGGCAGGGTTTAGGGGTATTGATGGGATGCCAAAAGAGTGATTTAAAGCAGACAACGTACTTGTTTTAGCTCATCAATAAATGTGTCCTGAATATTTGTGAAAGCCTGTGAAATAGTGATTCTGTATAAAATTAATTTAAAACCGCTTGTGAGTACTTAATTTACATACTTACCCATGGCAACCCACTGTATTAAAGGGACACTGTAGGCACCCAGACCACTTCAGCTCAATGAAGTGGTCTGGGTGCCAGGTTGATCTAGGCTAGGGTTAACCCTGCAGCTGTAAACATAGCAGTTTCAGAGAAACTGCTATGTGTACTTTAGGGTTAATCCAGCCTCTAGTGGCTGTCTCATTGACAGGCGTTAGAGGCGCTTCCGCGCTTCTCACTGTGAAAATCACAGTGAGAAGACGCTGCCGTCCATAGGAAAGCATTGAGAAATGCTTTCCTGTGGACTGATTGAATGTGCGCGCGGACATTCGCGCACATTCAGCGGATGACGTCGGAAGAGGGAGGAAAGTCCCCAGTGCCGAGGGAGCCCGGCGCTGGAGAAAGGTAAGTGATTAACCACTTCCTCCCCCTGGAGCCCGGCGGGAGGGGTGCCATGAGGGTGGTGGGGACCAAAAGACCCTATAGTGCCAGGAAAATGAGTTTGTTTTCCTGGCACTATAGTGGTCCTTTAAATAAATTAACATTTATTGTACATGATCGTCATTAAAAGTAATCTATCTGTACACTGCGCCACGTTATTGTATGTTAGCAAGTAACTACACACAATCTATGTTGGTCCTGTCTTACCTATCTAGTCAGTTTCATACGCAGTAAGTGTCGTGACATGACACCTGATTTAGCTCACTTACTAATCTATCAGACAGAACTACTAAGCCTGTTTATTTATCCCCAGTAACAACGTTTCTCTCTTGTCATGGGGGCAGATATTTCTCTTTAGTCTAAAGCGATCGGTGCCAGGTGGTCCTTACACTAGCTAGTTAAGCATAATTATACCACTTGTGCACTGTTCAATATTAGCCTGATTCCTTTGTTATGCTGCATTTCTTTATTAAGTAATCCTGTTTATTAATTTTGTTTATTATATCTTAAAAAATGTGCAACTGATCTCCATACAACATGTAAATGTATGTTTTGGACATGCTTTCTACGGCTATTGTGGCATTGCAAACATACCGGTCATATCCTGCACAATAAAATAAAAAAGTAATCTATCGGAACAAAAAAACTGCACAGTGAAATCTTATTATATTAAATATGTATCAAATTGTATAAACTTTCTAATTCTGTCCTCCATTATATCAACCAAGACACCTTAAAGGCACAACAGGACAGGTATGTACATCTAGGGAAAGGCAGTTACTTTATAATGATCTCATCTTTGATTTCTGAGAAAGCATTCTTAATATTTTCAAACCACAATCCTAACATAAAGAGCATATCATACATGCTTACTTTAATAGCGTGACACACCCATCCTGAAAAGCTGTTTCTACCTGTTTTATCCTTGAAAACATAGGTCAGAACTTTCAAGTTGTTTTTGCATAGTTATAAACCAAATAGCAGTTTATACTAACTGACCCCAAAGCAGGGCCGGACTGGGGATACAAAGCAGCCCTGGAAAAAAATATATGCCAGCCCAATAAGTCATTGTGCAATATATTGTTGCATGTAATATGTAAGGCTATGTCTTGCCACCCCAGATGATTGAGTAATATATATATATATATATATATATATATTGCTTTTTCTAATATAAAATATTGGTCCTTTCATAGTAAAACGTTTAATTATACAGTAAGCATACTCACATGCAGACACAGACAACCTCACTGACACACATAAGTTCGTTGATACACAGCCTCATAGACAAACAATCTCACTGATATACATGAGCTCATTGACATAAAAACACAAGCTCACTCACTAGCAGACACACACATACATGCAAGCAAGCAAGCTCACTAGCAGGCGCACACACACACAGCTTAATGTAGTGGTTCTGGTGTCTATAGCCTGTCCCTGCAGGCTTTTCAATGTAAACACTGACTTTTCAGAGACGGTCACTAGAGGTGCTTCCTGTGTCAGTGCTGCACAGTGTGCAGCACCTACATTCAGGGCCTCCACGCTCTGGAGCTGCTGAAGGTTCCCCATAGAGATACATTGATTCAATGCATCTCTATGAGGAGATTCTGATTGGGGTAGCGTTTTGCAGCCAATCCTATGTCAATCTTGATGATCTCAGCCACAGAGGCAGGGCCAGTCGAGGGGAGACCAGCATGGCGTGGGGAAAAAAAAAAGATGAGTAAAAACACACACCATGACAGACACACACACACACCATGACAGACACACACACACCATGACAGACACACACACCATGACAGACACACGCACACCACGACAGACACACGCATACCACGACAGACACACGCATACCACGACAGACAGTCCATGACAGAGACAGACACACACACACCATGACACAGACAGACCATGCCACACACACCATGACACACTGACACACCATGTCACAGACACACAGGGATGGCGGCCGCTGGAGGAGCAGGGATGGCGGCCGCTGGAGGAGCTGTTCTGGCGGCCGCTGGAGGAGCTGTTCTGGCGGCCGCAGGGGAAGCTGTGCTGTTTCTGCTCCCCCGCCCTCATGCGCTACTGAATGAGACCGGGGCCGGAATATGACGTCATTTTCCAGCCCCGGTCTCATTCAGTGGCGCGCGAGGGCGGGGGAGCAGAGACAGCACAGCTTCCAGCGGCCGCCAGAACAGCTCCTCCAGCGGCCGCCAGAACAGCTCCTCCAGCGGCCGTCAGCACACCCACATGTCTGCCCGGCCCCAGGTGCCGACGGCCCACCGGGAAATTTCCTGGTATCCCGGTGGGCCAGTCCGGCCCTGCCCCAAAGGCAATTACCAGGTTTACATGTGCATGATTGATGCTCAGCACAATCCCTCCTGTAGCCCTATGTAGCAAAAGCGCAGCTTAGTGGAAAGGGGCCTTGACAGGGGTTAGGAGGCGGGCATAGGAGGAAGCTAGTTGGGATTGGTTAATGGAGTGTAAGGGGCTGGGTTATATAAATAAGAAGACATTTTGGAAGAATCACTTTTAACTTGCCTACCAGGCTGAGTTTGTGTGCACCGTGTGTTCGCTTGCTGAGCCTGGTAGGTGTCTCTCTTGTTTTTCTGCAGGTTGGGAGAGTTGGAGTGGATGCTGGGGATCGTGCTCAGCAGTGTGGGTTCGTGCTCTGACTGGAGGAAGGCACAGTTCATAGGTATGGGTATCAGGACGTTGGGTCCTCTCATGGTTCGCGGCAGCTTAGCAGGAGATCATTCTGCGGGCCCCTGGCGTACTTGGTGGGGCTGGTCGCCTTGGTGGGTACAGTGCACCCTGCCCAGGATTTCTCAAGAGGATGGGGCCGCCGATAGAGATATCGCCGAGTCGTTTGGCGATTGGTTGCGGGCGTTCTGCGTCCTGGCTGATGTACTCGGCAAGGGATCGCTGTGCCTGTGTACATAGTTGGTTTGAACTTCGGGAGGGACATGGGAAGCTTATCGCTACTACGGAGGACTCGTGGGGTGGAGGTATGTTGGGCAGTTTCGGCGGAGGCGGCTATTCCAGGTGAATGGTGGGTTCGGACGGACCTGCCTCGCTGGATGCGGCTGATGATGGCACCAGTGGGCACCCCTCCGCCTCGTCAGCCGCCTTACAGACAGGCTTGTGTTGGCTCTTTTGTGAAGGACAGCGCAACCTGGGGGTCTACGTGTCGTTTCCACATGAGCGGTCGAGTTACGGAGGCAGGGGGGTCTGCTTCAACAGGTGTTGCGCCCGCTGTCACCCCAGTGAGGTTGGATGTGATGGGGCCTGGGCTGAGCTGCTACGTTGATAGGGCTGTTGCTGGGTTGTGGCGTGGGGGCTTTGAGTCGGGTTTCTTTATTCCTTTCTGGGACCGGGATGGGTCAAAGGGGTCCCCTGAGGTGGCGCAAGACCAGCTGGACGGGAAGGTGCTGTTAGGCAGGATGGCGGCCCTTTCGTCAGGCCCCCTCTTGCGGATTGGCGGATGTTACCGCTTGGGGTGGTCCCTTAAGGGGGCACTGGGTAAATTTCGGCTCATTCACCTCCTCTTCTACCCACGTGCCGTGTCGTGGCATGATGACATCGATAAGGAGCTATGCTCGGTCTCTTGCGCATCATTTGACCCAGCGGTCGAGTTAGTTAAGTAGGCTTTTGATGGCCAAGGGGAAGTGGTGGCTGGGTATCTCTGACTACCTGTTCGTCCGGTTGGCCATCACTTGCTGGAATATTTTTTTGGAAGGGGGGCTTGCGTCCACAGGCGGGCTGTTCAACTTCTTGCCTTACTTCGCAAGACTCTGTTCCTTTGGGAATGGGTATTTCAGATGGTGGCAGGGAATAAGTCGCTGGTGCACTAGCTGGTTGGATTTCCCATGTGGAGCCGGCGGACTCCTCTGCCTCTCATCCACATGTTGCGCACCAGCGAGTTTTGGGTGGGGGGCATATAGGAGGGACGCTTGCAACAGGGTAGAAGGTGGCCTGACGGATTGTCTCAGTTTTGGGCCTGGGAATTGATTCTGACTCTGGGGAGGGTCGGCTGCCTCGGGGTAGGCTTGTAGGGCTGTGGGGCGTGTTGGGAAGGTTCTTCGGGCGCAGAAGGTGACACTTCCGCAGCCACGTTCTCCCATTGGGACACCCGACTTTGCTCTGGGATTCTGATGGGGCATATTTTTCAGCAAAAGCCAGGCTGGGGCTTCAACGGGGGTGCAGAACTGCACTGTTTTCTTAGGGTGCTGTCACCCATGCGAGCTGATCTCCTGGTGCGCGGTACATTGGATGGCGGTATAGGGGGGGTGGCCCCTCTGCACGACCAGGCAATTTGGGAGCTGTTCCCTTTGGGGGTGCCGCTGGCACTTTGGGGGTTGACGTGCTTCAGGCCCCAAAAAGGGGTCTTCTTGTCGGATGACATGTCGGTGGTGCACAGGGGATATAAGCTGTCTGTGTCGTTAATGTCGATGGTGCGTTCATTGCGGCGCCTTACTGGGCTATGTAGGTCTTTCTGCTCGCGGCAGGTGCGGGTATTTGGGAACGTGGTGGCTGCTGCTTTCTCTCAGTGGTAGTGGTCCTGGTTTTGGCTGGTGGCCCTTGGAGGGCAAGGTTTTTTGGGGCGTGCATGTTCGGTCGTGATCTGGCAGGGGACTATGGGAGTGCTTTGTGGCACATGGGCCGCATGCGGAAAGGTCTGGGAAGCGTGGGGAGATCTCGTGGGCTGGATTGGATTTG
This sequence comes from Pelobates cultripes, assembly GCA_933207985.1. Lineage (NCBI taxonomy): Eukaryota > Metazoa > Chordata > Amphibia > Anura > Pelobatidae > Pelobates > Pelobates cultripes. The sequence continues at coordinate 307,931,207 of OW240913.1, read as the reverse complement.
TTGATGGGTGGTTTGCGGCGCAATGCTGTACTATGGTTGGCGTCAGGCAGTTTGTGGTGGTGGTTTATAATTAGATTTTTGCCTTACGCATGTATCGCATATTTAGCTTCTTGATAAAGATAACAAATACAATATTAATAAGAACTATGCAAGTGATTTTATACTCAAGGCAAAAAATCTTGGAAATGTAATTGTTTTGTTTTTTATGTTTTATTTACAAAAAAAAAAAAAAATACAACTTCCATGATGCTTTCCCATTCTAAAAGAAATGCTAAGCATCATGGGAATTATAGTTCAACATCTGGGGATCTAACTTTTGGTCACCCCTGATATAGACTAACTGTTGAAGAAGGGGAAACTTTGGGCAAAGAGGAAAAAGCAAGACAGATGAAGATAAAAAGAAGGGGTAAGAAACCCTCTGCACCTCCCCCTTCCCCTAGAAAGGAAATCTACATTAGCAAGAAGGAGAAACAATTGCTTTGTTAAGAAAAATCTAAGTGTTCCATCTTGTGAAATGATTTGAGGTTAGGCTGTCAATCTATTGTAGGTATTGACAATTGTAGGTAAATTAAGGAATTTTTATATTTGCTAATTGGACTAGTAATACTACTCTAGAAGCTAATGTGTTTTAATTTATCTTGAAAATGTCTAGTGGCTTAGACAGGAGAAGGGCCTATAGATTTAGGGGAAATGATCTGCCAAATGGGGGAGTGATAAGGTCAGTTATCTTTTCCAAAGTATATGAAGGACCACCAAAGATTTAGGAAGGTCCTTTCTATGCCTATGATATAGTTTGATGGCATCATATACCAACAAAATAAAGGCATGCTGACTCTAGTCTCCCTGATTTCCACCCAATCCTTTGGAGCCTCTGGTGGGAAACTGGCACTTTTAAAAAGTTGCTAAGATGCACGCTCCTGACTGTAAATTAGACATCTTGGAGAGTGCTCTTCCTGATTGGTTTGTGTCAGAGCAGAACAGAAGGCAATTCTTCTCTGTGAGAAGAGCTAGAGTCAGTGCTTCTCTATAAGATGCTGATGCTTTGCTGCAATTTTATTGGTCGGGATCATCAGTACTAATGAGCTCCTGGTAGATAGAGAAAAGCTGTAGGGACCATCATTCTAGTGCATTCAATGTAAGTTAGAGGTAGGGATGTGCATGGGCAAAAAATTTGTTAGGGCTCCCAATGCCAGGAATTAGTTTATTGGTCTAGATTCCTGTCATCAATCACGTAATTTTCCCTCCCTCTCTTGTTTTGCCACTTTTCAGAAATCCGAAGCACTTCGGTTCGGTACTTCCGAAAATTCGGCGCTTAAGCAATTAGGGAATTTCGGCTATTCAGTTCGTCACTTCCAAAATTCGGGACTTACGCAATTCGGGACTTTGGCAATTCGTAAGCATTCGAATGTCCGAAATTGCCGAAATTCGTCCGAATATACATTCAGAACGAAATGAATTGCACATGTCTAGTTAGAGGTCATCCCACCCAAAGGAGCTTTACCCCAGCATCAGCTTCCTGTAAAGTAGGAAACCTCTGGGTGGGGAAAAAGGGAGTGGGACAGTGACACGACTTGTGTTTCGAATTCTGCCCAAAGGGGGCATACCTGCCTGGAAAAGAGGCAGATCTGTCCTAGGAAAAGACACACTAGGCCGCCTGCCAATCACACATGCTGGCCCACTAATGGCTGACCATGCAGCCATGGGACCTGTGTGAGCTGGAGCTATAAAAGTCCTTTCGCCAGATAGGAACTAGATTTCCCACCGTGAGCTGTCTAGTTCCTATCCTTTAAGACAGGCTTCCCCAAACTCCGGCCCTCCAGATGTTGCTGAACTACAACTCCCATGATTCTATGAATGAAATAGATAGGCTGAGAATCATGGGAGTTGTAGTTCAGCAACATCTGGAGGGCCGGAGTTTGGCGAAGCCTGATTTAAAGGGACACTCCAGGCAGAGGATTTTACTCACCTGGTTCCAGCGCCGGGAGCCTCGTGAAGCTGCGCCCCCTATTTCGTCAAAATGACACTTCCATGCCGCCCTCTGAAGTCCTGAGCGCACTACCGCGCATGTGCGCAGTGTGCGTGGCTGCGAGCTGACAGCTCGACTCGCGGTCTTTGCCCGCCCCCTCTACTCTAATGACAGGCAGGACAGAGAAGGCGCGCACACAGTGCCTTCTCTCTCCTGCACACGTCAGACGTATTTTTTAGGGCCCTACATGATAGAAAGTCCCTCTGGTGGCCGTCTGAGTGACGGCCACTGGAGGTATTCCTATCAATCAATGTAAACACTTTATTTTCGCTGAAAATACAGTGTTTACATTAGATTGCCTGCAGGGAGCTATAGATCTCACCTGAACAACTACATTAAGCTGTAGTTGTTCAGGTGACTATAGTGTCCCTTTAAGAGGACCTGAACACTATGGAGCAATATGTCCTTTAGCAGGATAGGAGCTAGCTCTCTCAGTGTGAGCAGGATATTTCCTATCCCTATACAGGACCTGACCACTAGGGGGCAAAAAGGTCCTTTAGAAGGATAGGAACTAGCAATCTATTTCCTATTCTGAGAAAGGACAGGCTCCATCTACAGCTATAACTCAGCTATTTCCGGGTCAGCGGTGTCGGTTTCCGGTCTTTGCGTTCCACCGTGGTTACGCCCCCATACTGCACTGCGCAGCCGTAAGCATGTCTACGCGATCCAAGGTGGTCCTTGGAATCTCGGTCCTCCTGTCCGGGGCCACGGTTATTGGGGTCCACATGAAGCAGAAGCTGGATAGAGAGGTGGGTGTCAAGGACGCGAATCCCGCGCCCTGCAACTCTCACTATTTTGGCCCCTGTGGCTCTACGTACTTTATAAAGGTCATCTGGATTGAGTATTGATGGGGAGGTGCATGGTATAGGCATGGGGACACAGTGTGAATCAGGACAACAAAGAGCACGCTTATTGTATTGGGTGATTCAGGATTGTCATTATGTGATCATTATTAAATATTCAGTGAGTGCATGGATTCATGGCCTGACTCTCTGAATAACTAGTTATAATGATTTATTATATATATCAAGTAGTGATATGTTCTCTAACTCCAGGTGGGTTAAAGTGGGACATGCATTACAGGGTTACAGTGCCTGCAGAAATATATTCTAATTCTAATAATATTTTTCTATGAAAGTGTGTATATGGATGAAATTTTAAATTGAAAAATAAAAAATTTATACAAATCAAAAAGAAATATATTCTAATCTACAGTAATACAATGTGAAAATGTTTGTTTGGAACTCCATTTACTTTTACAACGTATCTTTGCACAAGTTACCACCACGTTCAATGGGTTTAGGCCTTTCTGTTACTTTTGTTAACTGTAAGTGCTGAAACACCAATGCAGAACTGTGCTAAATTATTTTTGTGACATTGCCTTGTTACAGGTTGGACATATGTGTGTAAACGACTGTCTGGGCGTCAAGAACGCATTGCAGTGTATCTGCCCTGCCAAACTTAGCATGCCACTTCTTAGAGCAGCAATTATTAAATTAACACTATAGGCAATGTCTTGAAGTGGTTATGTTACCTGGAGGGCCAGCTCATGCTTCACTGCTTAAAAAAAAAAAAAAAGAAGCTTACTCCTTGTTTAGTTGATATTCTTGGTCCCCACAGTCCGAAGCCCAGTCTCCGATAACAAAATAGCAGAGGTATGCTACCTCCTCGTGCCATATCTCTTTATGTCATGGATTGGGGCAGTGGTTGGCTGAGAAAAAGGCTCAGCTGACACTCTAGCCTGGATTCAGTTGTCCTGTTCTCTTTAAAAGAACTCTATAGTGTTAGGAATATAAAGCTGTATTCCTAACACTATAGCAACTCGCCACCCGCCCCCCCAACACTTTTTTTCAGCTACCTGATTCCAGTGCTGATGTCCCTCGGCGCTGGGTTGAGCTCCTCCTCCGCCAACGTCAGTGATTGGGGGTAACCTAATGCACATTAGGCCTTTCCCCATAGGAAATCATTGACTCAGTATTTTACTATGGTTTTGTTTTGTTTTTTTGTTTTTTTAACACGTTGAAGGTCTTCATGTCCAGCGTCACTTCACGGCATCAAATTGCAGGTAGCCACTAGAGGCAGTCTAAACACTGCTATGTAAACTTTGCAGTTTCTCTAAAACTACAATGTTTTACATTGCAGGACTAAGGAATGAAGTTGTCTGGATTCCTAAAGTGTCCCTTTAAGCCTCCTTTTTTTGTTGTTGTAAAGAAACTGCATCTCCAGTGCCTGTTTTCCTGGCAGCCACTAATGGCGCTTCTGTGGCCCTGACCAAGTAAAACTGTCAGATGACATGGAAGTAAACATAGGAAAGCCTTTATACAGTGCTTTCCGTAGGGGAAGCTCAAAAGTGTGCATAGTGCTCGCATGCATGCGCATAAGGTCCTTCAAGCTCCAGTTGGAGCATTGGTTGGCCCATCGCTGACGTTGCAAGAGGAAGCTAGGTAAACAGCGCAGAGGGGGCCTCGGTACTATAAAAAGTTAAGTAAAAGGCATTAATTTATTAAAATTAATTGGAAAAAGGGAGAATGGCTCTATAACTAAACTAAAGGATTAGGACTAAAGACTTCTGTTCCTTTAAAGGACCACTCTAGGCACCCAGACCACTTCAGCTTAATGAAGTGGTCTGGGTGCCAGGTCCAGCTAGGGTTAACCCATTTTTTAATAAACATAGCAGTTTCAGAGAAACTGCTATGTTTATGAATGGGTTAAGCCTTCCCCCTAATCCTCTAGTAGCTGTCTCATTGACAGCCACTAGAGGCGCTTGCGTGCTTCTCACTGTGATTTTCACAGTGAGAGCACGCCAGCGTCCATAGGAAAGCATTGTAAATGCTTTCCTATGCGACCGGCTGAATGCGCGCGCAGCACTTGCCGCGCGTGCGCATTCAGCCGACGGGGCGGAACGAAGGAGGAGAGCTCTCCGCCCAGCGCTGGAAAAAGGTACGTTTTACCCCTTTTCCCCTTTCCAGAGCCGGGCGGGAGGGGTTCCCTGAGGGTGGGGGCACCCTCAGGGCACTATCGTGCCAGGAAAACGAGTATGTTTTCCTGGCACTATAGTGGTCCTTTAAGGTGCAATACAATTAAAGGACCACTATAGTGCCCTGAGGGTGCCCCCACCCTCAGGGTCCCACTCCCGCCGAGCTGGATGGAGAAGAAGGGGTTAAACACTTACCAATCTCCAGTGCCGGGCTCCCTCGGTTCTGGAGACTCTCCTCCTCCTTTCCCCGTCATCGGCTGAATGCGCATGCTCAATGCTTTCCTATGGACGCTGGCATCTTCTCACTGTGAAAATCACAGTGGGAAGCGCCTCTAGCGGCTGTTAATGAGACTGAAACTGCTATGTTTACAGCAGAAAGGGTTAATCCTAGGTGGACCTGGCACCCAGACCACTTCATTAAGCTGAAGTGGTCTGGGTGCCTATAGTGGTCCTTTAATCTTCTATCATTTTGCCAAACTCTTTAATTAGTATCAGAGGGTATACTTGTTATTCTGGATGAGGGAGCATTCAAAGTCAGCTTTAAACTTCAAACAAAATAAGTCAATAGCATTTTACCTCCATTCCTTCCAACCTTGCAAATACCCACAAGCTAATGTTTCTTTAACTTTGGAGAGCAATACAAACCAACATTTGCACATAAATCCTGCTTTATGTTTTAAATTCACCTCTTTTGCTCCAACAGTAATCTTCATCATGAATAGATGCTCATTTAGTTTAATATTCTTCATTCTGCCACCCTGTATCTTTTCAGAGAAACTAAATGGCATCCAAAGGTGAAACTACATGGTTACATTCCACCGTGGCGTAGTGATTATGGTGCCAGGAGTGGCCTGGCACTTAGAATTTTCCTGGGGTCCAGACATGTCAGTGACCCCCAGCTTCAAGAGCCGGATGCTCCCTTCTCTGAGCTAGCTACCTAGGGTTTAGTTTAGTGGCTGACAGCAGTCAACTGACGCTCTCAGCCAATGAGCTTAGGACCGCTAACAGAAGCTCTTTGCCGGAGCTTCCTGCTCTCAGTGGAAGAAAAGACTGGCTCCTGATGGACCACAATGATGTATTAAATTTTCTATTGAATTTTATTTTTACTATAATTCAAAACCACAACAGTTACTAAATAAAATTTGTAGACATGACAATATAAATGCATTTGTAAAAAAAAAAATAATTGTAAAATTTGTTTAACTGTCCAACTTTTTGGTTTTCAGAGACTACGTGAGGGTGTTTATCGGGACATTGAAAGACAGAATCGTAAACAGGAAAACCTCCGCCTCTTAGAGGAACAGATTAATTTGACCAGACAGCTTGAGGCTCAACGTGACAAAATGATCTTAATTGAAAGGCCGAACAAATCTTAAAAATTACAGAAGCTGGGATGTTAAAAAAATTCAACATTATTGCAAATGTTTACCTAAGTTTCAACATCATCCAACCTTTTATTTTTATATGTATATATATTTTTTTCAGTTCATTTCTCTTCATTTAAGGAACTTTGCATATTGGACAACTGCACCATAATCTTTAGTTCAATGCTATACTAGATTTGACTCTAGAGCATGCTCATGGTCTCTTAGAGTCTAATGTTGTAAACTGCTAGGTACATTGATATTGGTTTCTTGAAGGACTAGTTGGTATTTTTCTGTGTGAGATGGATGCCCATATGACTCATGTTGATGATGATGCCACAAGGACGTCCACCTCTGAAGGCTTGGAAGAGGGAGAGGTGGAAGGAGAGACACTCTTATTAGTGGAATCAGAAGACCAAGCATCTATTGATCTGTCTCATGATCAGAGTGGTGACTCCTTAAACAGTGATGTTGGTGATGAGGTGGACTCGCCATGGTTGGAAGAAATGCCATTTTATTGTGAGAAATGTCAAAAATGGATTCCAGCAAGTAAGTACTTTGTAGCCTGTAAGGAATACATATTCCATATAGTTGTTTCCATGCTGGTAAATTTGTGAAAGTAGGGGCTCGCTAATGTGCATGCACAGCTTTTCCTCAACCATGGTTCAAGATTTTCACTAGCCATTGGCAAGGGAAAATTTAGACCTGAAGAGTGCTGTGGCTTCCAATGGTGAGTAGTTTTTAAAGCAACACTAGAAGCAACCATACAACTTTAGCTTAATGAAGTGGTTTTAGTATATAGATCAGAGCTCCTCAAACTCCGGGCCCCCAGATGTTGCTGAACTACAACTCCCATGATTCTTTGAATTACATAGATAGCCAGAGAATCATGGGAGTTGTAGTTCAGCAACATCTGGGGGGCCGGAGTTTGAGGACCCCTGATATAGATCATGTACCTGCAGTTTCACTACTCAAATCTGACAGTTAAATTACTTTGTTTATGCAGCCTTAGTCACACCTCCCCTGCATGTGAAATGCACAGTCTCCCTACATATTTCCTGTAGAGAGGAATCTAATCTTAAATTATATGTTCCTTTATCGAACATTCTATTTAATTTAGAATATGTGATCTCCTTCCGAAAGCCCTATTAACACTGCAGGAAATACAAACTTATAAAATAGATGCTGTGATTGAGAATTAAACTTTTTTTATTTTTACTTTTTTAAATTTATTTTTTTATGCAGGCTGTATGAGTCAAAGCCAGAGGAGGTGTGGCTAGGACTGTATAAACAGAAACAAAACCACTCCTATATGGCAGATAATTGGGCAGTGATACTCCAGGGGCATGATCTATACACTAAAACTGCTTCTATAAGCTAAGTTATTTTGATGCTTAGAGTATTCATTTAAGACTGGTTAGTAGCAAGTGACCATTTTAACCCCTTATTACAATGAATCTGATTTGAACACGAATTACGTACATGAGGTTCAGGCTTATATCTCTTGAAAAAGAACTGCCTTGGTTTCTGTAAAACAATATGAACGATGAAAGTCATCTACACATCATCACATTATCTCAAGGGTCCTTAGTGATGGCTGTGTATGTCTTTTTGCTGATGATACTAAGATATGTAACAGGGTTGATGTTCCTGGAGGGATAAGCCAAATGGCAAATGATTTAGGTAAACTAGAAAAATGGCCAGATTTGTGGCAACTGACATTTAATGTGGATAAGTGCAAGATAATGCATCTTGGATGTAAAAACCCAAGGGCAGAGTACGGAATATTTGATAGAGTCCTAACCTCAACATATGAAGAAAGGGATTTAGGGTGATTATTTCTGATGACTTAAAGGTAGGCAGACAATGTAATAGAGCAGCAGGAAATGCTAGCAGAATGCTTGGTTGTATAGTGAGAGGTATTAGCAGTAGAAAGAGGGAAGTGCTCATGCCATTGTACAGAACACTGGTGAGACCTCACTTGGAGTATTGTACACAGTACTGGAGACCGTATCTTCAGAAGGATATTGATACTTTGGAGAGACCTCAGAGAAGGCCTACTAAACTGGTTCATGGATTGCAGGATAAAACTTACAAGGAAAGGTTAAAGGATCTTAACATGTATAGCTTGGAGGAAAGATGAGACGGGGGATATGATAGAAACATTTAAATACATAAAGGGAATCAACACAGTGAAGGAGGAGACTATATTTAAAAGAAGAAAAACTACCACAACAAGAGGACATAGTCTTAAATAAGAGGGGCAAATGTTTATAAATATCAGGAAGTATTACTTTACTGAGAGGGTAGTGGATGCATGGAATAGTCTTCCAGCTGAAGTGGTAGAGGTTAATACAGTAAAGGGGTTTAACCCCTTAAGGACACATGACATGTGTGACATGTCATGATTCCTTTTTATTCCAGAAGTTTGGTCCTTAAGGGGTTAAGCATATGTGGGACAGGCATAAGGCTATCCTAACTATAAGATAAGGCCAGGGACTAATGAAAGTATTTAGAAAATTGGGCAGACTAGATGGGCTAAATGGTTCTTATCTGCTGTCACATTCTATGTTTCTATGTAATTTTCATATGTTAAAGTGGCCGACTTTTATTCTGCAGTACATTTTTGTTTGGGTAAATTGGTTTTAAAAAGCAGACATCAAGGCGTGAATGATGCGGTCAACTTTTGGTAGGTATACAAATGTAGAATTTTTAAGTTTTACTTTGCTGAAACGTGTTTCCTCCTTATTAAATGTGGCTGGCACAGTGGGGCATATATTAATTTCAAACTGAATTGCTGGAACCTGGTGGTTTGAAGGATTAGCCAGAGTTTAATATCTGCATTCAAGAGTTCTATTGGTCTATAGCTTCCGCAGAATTCTTGGTTCTTCCCCTCTTTTGGTAGTTAGTGATGTGAGCGGCTATAGAGTCCACCTGGTGTAAGATTAAGAGCCTTTGTGAATTTAGGAATCAAAGTTGCTCCGAATGTCTTATAGTAGCCTAATGTTAGGCCCTGGTGCCCTACCTGTGTGTGTGCGCATTTTATCAACCCCAGTATTTTATATTTCCATTAAATGTACCAAAATTAAACACTTTTGAGCCTCTCATAAAGTTAATGTCAATATTCCCGATGTCTCGTTAAGAGTCTAGGGCTTGTGTGGTCTGAGTAAGGACACCAGCATCTTGCAAAAGTGTTTCATTAAGTTTCCACGACTACTCCTTTAGGCTTATAAAGGGGAGTCTAGTACTAGCTGAATCTGACTGTGGTCCGACCATATAGTGGTATAAATCTGCCAATTGGAGGTTTGGGAGTTGCTCTTGTTGAACAAACAGTCGATCCGGGTGTAGTGTTCATGGAGGACCAAGTAGTGAGTATAGTCCCAACAATCTGGTGTAACGGTAGTCACCATTACCATGATCATAAGAAAGAAACTTTATATAAGTCCCCGGATTATACTTATGTTCTAGTCCCTACAAGTATGTTAATATCATAAATATGTTCCTGTATTTTTCCCCATTTGATTTGGTTATTTGTATTCAAGTTTGTAACCGTAAGTTTGATGTAATGCACATATGGGCTGATCCTGAGTTAAAATAAAGCATTGTGTTAGTTCCATTTGGGAACTGTGTGTCCTGGTTGGTTTATTCAGAGATCCCAGTAACAGTCTTGTGACCTCTTGGCTATCTGCTTTGGTCCCTTATTCCTGGGACAAGTTAAAAAGAGCTGGGCTTGAGAGGCAAGTAGCTGGTCACAGTGTAGACAAAGGAATGGATACCTGCCTGGGAGAGGAGCTGAAGAGGCAAAAGCAGGATTAATAATACTTGCATGGAAAGAGAGAACTACAGCTTGGTCCAGGGTGGAAAAAAGTCCCCAGTCAAGCTTTGGCAACGGGTGCTGAAGCGTTCCACAATCCCTGATAGCAGCTAGGTAGGACGACGGAGGTACTCAGTCGGAGTACAGGAGCTCCGTACACCTGGGTTCAACACTCTATAACTATTCACAAAGTGCATGGCCCTTAAAACCTCTATCATTCTAACACCTAATTGAGGTACACACTATGGTGCACCAAAGAATCTAAGAGGTACTTTGAAAACTCTTATCAGGGTGCATATTGCAATGTTCTGTAACAGTACGCTTGAGGAAGATGTACCTGCCCTCTGGTTCCCAGATGCACACCTCCTGAAAGTCCAGGTGTGTAGACATAAGTACCGCCACCCCTGCCCTTTTGGGTTGTTTTTGCAAAGGAGCATAATGGAAAGGAATTATCTTGCAGAGTAGGTGTTAAAACTTCCTTAAAATTTGTTTCCTGAAGAAATGGTACCTTTTGCTTTGTTTGAATGGTATAGTACTGCGCTATCTGTAAACAAGCTGCCTCTGGGCTGCTCCACTCACCTGTGTAATTTTCTACTTTTACTTTGTTGATAAAGTTCTCATAGTAATGTAGATCTGAATTCTGTAATATTTCAACTGGCAGTTGAGGGAGAGGATACCCAAGGCGTCCTACCAGCATGCCATGTTGCTGCGACCCCCGGTAGTGGGACCCCTGTTCTTTACACACCACCTCCTATGCTACTCTACTCGCTGTTAAGCATCGGGAATGTGAGGGTGGAATGTTCTCCTGATGCCTCCAAAGAGATGGAAGACGAGGGCTCCATTTTTTTGCTATGCGCTCTGTCTCAGAGACCTGCTGATGTGCTTAAAGAATTGTCCTTCGGGCCAGACCCCTAGGGTCTTCTGTCTCTGCTTTCAAATGCTGCCTACAGGGCTTCAGTAAGCAGAGCTTCTCTTTGAGGTTGCCAGCTTGCTCTGTGTCCAGGCCATGCCCCCACAACTATTTATTTATTAAAATTATTTTTCTACTTTCTGCTTTTATTTTTAAATGACATAAATATAATGCATCCAAACAGGAGAGTATTGCAAATTTAAGGTATTTGTCACATTCAATATATTCTGTACCCCAAGTCTAGGGTTTAGCACCATTTTTAAAGCAACAGTATACAAGCTTCGATAGGCATATTGCATAGTGTAGGTACAACAAAATAAACCATGGTAATTCAGTATATGGCTGGGTGGAGACATAAAATAGATCAACAGGCTAAGTAGTTACATCAAACTGTTGATTGGGACATATATCAAGCAAGAGTTGTAAGTTTGGATTTTTGACATGTCATGTACAGTCGAGTAGTGGTGCTACATAACAACCTTTGTAGTCATAGTGGGTCGGACTTTGAGGTCCCCCAATGTCACCGTAAACCCGCATTACAAGGTATGCATAGGGTTAAAGGACCACTATAATGCCAGGAAAACATACTCGTTTTCCTGGCACTATAGTGCCCTGAGGGTGCCCCCACCCTCAGGGACCCCCTCCCGCCGGGCTCTGGAGAGAGGAAGGGGTTAAACACTTACCTTTCTCCAGCGGGGCGGGGAGCTGTACCCTCCCTCTCTCTCCGCTCGCTTGAATGCGCGATGCGATGGGACCGATTCATTCATCGCCGTCGCATAGGATAGGAAATACTTTACTGCTTTCCTATGGACGCTATGCTTTCTCACTGTGATTTTCACAGTGAGAGAAGCATAGCGCCTCTAGCGGCTGTCATTGAGACAGCCACTAGAGGCTCTGGAGGCTGGATTAACCCTCAGTATAAACATAGCAGTTTCTCTGAAACTGCTATGTTTATAAAAAAAAAAGGGTTAATCCTAGAGGGACTTGGCACCCAGACCACTTCATAAAGCTGAAGTGGTCTGGGTGCCTAGAGTGGTCCTTTAATAAAACAAGAGAAAATAACAGGAAAAAACACATCAGTTTTGAATGTGAGCATATAACTTGTGAGATATGTTAGCTTGTGTTCATTCAGCCGATCCCTAGGCTCGGGAAATGCATAGTTGTTGTAAGGAGGCTACTGGAGATACAGGCATAGCGGGAGTAAGACCAGGCATCCTTTCAGCCTCAGGTCCAAATTGAGGCTGGCATCTGCATGCCACAGACTCAGTCTTAAGAAGTCCATGTCCTTACCCATTTGTGGGGGGGCAGAAGGCTTTGGTGATACTGTATCGCCGACAGCGGATAGCCCTTTGTCTGCATGGGCGATGCTTCAGGGTCTTGCCCTTGGTGGCCTTCGGCCTAGATAGGCATGTAGAAGAGTGAACAGTATTCATAGGATAAGATTTGCCTGTAGGAGGATCACTGGCCCCCTATTCTACCTATCCGATTGTCCAATGTTGCCCAGAAGCAGGTGAAGATTTCATCCAGTTTATTTAGAGACCGCTCTAATGAGTAATGGAGAGCGCCCTCAGGCTGTATAGGTGAGTTGTTAGGAAATGTTACGTACGCCATCTTAGAGTGAGCCTCCGTGTTCAGGTGAAAGCTTCAGCAGGTCTCCGGGATTAGTGCAGTTATGCGACACAGGGGCACCACGAGCTGTTGTAGCACAGACCAGGATAACCCCCACCGGTCCAAGGGGGGTGGACACAGGACTCAGCCGCAATTCATCCCGCAGGATCCCATCGGAGAGGTAGGCCACACTAGGCCTCAAGATAGACAGTACGGAGCACCGCCGCAACAAGCTAACGTAAACTTCACTGGTACAAGCACCTTTAGGGATCCTGTCCCATCTCATCTTATCAGATCTTTCTCCCCCTGTCTTGTGCCTTCCTTAGAACACATCTTCAACTGCTCTCTCTCTCTTCTGGAGTTGTCCCTGCTGACCTTAAACATGCCACTGTAGCATTAGGGTGAGGTATTAGATTCTAAAAGTTATCCAGGAGTAATATAGGATATATACCTAATTTGATAAAACCTATGTGAATTGGTTTGTAAATCAATATTCTTTAAAGATCAATACTCATAAAAAAAATCAATGCTTATCTACATTAGCATTCACAATTATTATGCCATTTGGTAACCTTATTTGGTATGAAGTATTAAAAGTTCTGGTCAATAGAATAAATCTAGTGTTATAAAAAGAGTCGTTTTAAAGTCCACAATAGTTGCAACTTGTATAATATTTACTGGATAAAAATTGTATAAATAGTCCTTTCAAATGTTAGCTGATAGCAGTTATCTTCAGTTACTATGTAAACTGGGGTATATCTGCTAAACAAGCGTTTTGATATAGAACATAATCAATAGAATTCTTCTTCAGATGATGTTTCTTTATGATTTGTACACTGCTTTCATCTGTAAAAAATACTTAAAGATCATATATGGGGATCTCAAGTGTTAAAATATCCTCAATCTATGGGAAGATAAACCAGAAACCCATAGTGTTTTCTGTATAAAAGAATTTTATTTCAAGGTAAATATTAAAATCGCACTCACAGTCTGTACCAAGAGGGTATGGAAACGCTGTTGGTGGTTAGGGGTAGTGTGGTATGGGTCCTGCAGTCCGGCCGGTTGGTTAAGAGACACTGCCTGGAGCCACATAGGTTTTATCAAATTATGTATATATCCTATATTACTCCTGGATAACTATTAGAATCTATCTAATACCTCACCCTAATCTTGCAATTTGGGGTTACCTGGTGGGAACCCTATCTTGTCCTGTCAGAGTAATATCTCTACCCACACTATTTGCCCATATTTGTGTGACTCTTATCTCTACTATTACTGTTAATGCCTATCCTGAAAAAAAACATCTCTTGACCCTGTCTCGGTTGGAGTCCCCCAGAGCTCTGTACTTCGTCCCCTTCTATTTTCTTTTTATACTGCCTCTCTTGGCAAATGTATTACCTAATTTGGATTCCTCTACCACCTGTACGCTGATGACACCCAGATATATCTCTCCTCCCCAGAGCTCTCCTGCCGTACTGCAACGTGTCACTGCTTGCCTTTCTTCCATCTCTGACTGGATGTCCTCCTGCTTTCTGAAACTCAGTCTTTCTAAAACTGAGCTCCTTGTCTTTCCTCCTCCTAATACTAATCCTCCTCTTTCACTCTCCCTTCAAGTTAGTGGTATCCACAAGTCCATCCTTGCAAGCTCACTGTCTTGACGTTAAACTTGATTCTGGCTTCACCTTTGAGCCTCACATCCAGTATGTGGCCAAATCCTGTAGATTCCATCTAAAAAACATAGCCCGTATCTGCCCCTTTTGTAAAGGTCCACTATAGGCACCCAGACCACTTCAGCTCAATGAAGTGGTCTTGGTGCAAGGTCCCTCTAGTTTTAACCCTCCAACTGAAAACATAGCAGTTTCAGAGAAACTATGTTTACACTGAGGGTTAATCCAGCCTCTAGTGGCTGTCTCCCTAACAGCCACTAGAGGCCGCTTCTTCGATTCTCACTGTGAAAATCACAGTGAGAAGACGATGGACGTACATAGGAAAGCATTTAGTAATGTTTTCCTATGGGAGGTTTGAATGCGCGCGCGGCTCTTGCCATGCATGCGCATTCGGCGCTGACGTTGACAGGAGGAGGAGGAGGAGAGGTCACCAGCATCGATGGAGCCCGGTGCTGGAGAAAGGAAAGTGGCTGAAGGGGTTTTAGCCCCTTCAGCCCAGCGGGAGGAGGGCCCTGAGGGTGGGGGGGGGACCTAATAACCCTATAGTGCCAGGAAAACGAGTTTGTTTTCTTGGCACTATAGTGGTCCTTTAAGCAAGATGCTACCAAGGAGCTTGTCTATGCTCTAGTAATTTCCCGCTTAGATTATTGTAACCCTTTCCTAATTGGTCTAACCAAAAGTCATATTGCCCCGCTACAGTCTAATGAATGCTGCCACCAGACTAATTTTCCTCTCTAGTCGGTCCTCTCACCCCTCTGCCAGTCCTTATATTTGCTTCCTGTACCCTATAGGAGTCAATTAAAGGGCTAACCCATATCTATAAAGCACTGAACAATTCTAGCCCCTCTTATATCTCTTCACAGATCTATAAGTATGCCCCTTCTCGGTCTCTCCGCTCTGCCTGTGACCTTCTCCAATCCGCTGCTCGCACCCCTATGGCCAACTCACGCTTGCAGGACTTCTCGCGGGCGACTCCCTTCCTATGGAATAGCCTGCCTACCGCCATCAGACTCTGCCTTAGTCTTCAATCAATTAAGAAGTCCCTTAAAACCTATCTCTTTAGGAAAGCTTATGGCAGGGGTGGGGGCCGGATAGTGTTTTTTTTCTTTTTTTTTTTTTTTTTTTACAGTGACATGCCCCTACTTGTTGTATAGCGTGTAGGAGCATTTGGGAGATTTTAAGTGAGGGAGGACATGGGGGGCTTATGAAGTGGTGGGGAGCACTGCTCCCTGCCGCTTATATTTTTACATATTACAAGGAGGGAGCTGCACGCTGGTAGCTCCCTCCTTGTAATAAACTAAACGAACACTGATGCTCAGTGTTTTTGTTCGTCTGAAATATCCATTCATTCATTCGTCTTTCTGACGAATGAATGAATAGATGAAATTCCCATTCGCATACCCAAGTGTTTCACTGGGCATGTGCGGGAATCTCCGTGCTATCTATTGTGGGCAGATGACGTGTCCCGCAGGGACTTCCTCTACCCACACAAAGATGGCGGCGCCCTGAATATAGATTGGGGCAGAAAATAAAGATTAAAAATAGGTAATATGGGGTGCTTAGGGGCATTTGGGGGTGACTAGGGCGCCAGATGTAGTGGAGGCGGGAGGGGGGTTAAAAAAATAAAAGATTCGGCCATGACAGTGCCGCTTTAAGTTCTTTCAGCTTTTGCAATGTCATTATTTTAATATGTTCTGTTTTTCAGATACAAGTGTCATTGTAGACAGTCAATTATTATATTCTGTAGTAATATCAGAGGGAATTGGGGTCACATCTGAAACATTCAGTTTACAGGAATGGTGCTGCCTTAAAGACCAAAATGCATACATAATACAGATTAAGGAAAACCACACACATAAAATAGATTTTTACATTTTATTAGGTTACTTAAAATCACCTATCTCAACAAACAAATATGGGGATTCAGTTACACTATATGGCCATATTGTGTTAAACCCACCGCTACTTCACAGTACAACAATATCGGTGGGTCCTACATGAATTCCAATGTTGGAGACAAATATTGCTAAATAAGATAATGTATATTTAAATAATCTGTTGTTAGAGCATTGTGAATATATATATATATATATATATATATATTGCAAAATTAATGTGACAAACATAATTTAAAAAAAATGGAATGTCATAACTAAATAAAGTGATTGTGCTTTTATGTATATACTACCAATGCATGTCATATATTTGCTCTATACCAACTGAAAATTAGAATTAAAGTAATATTACTACCCAAAATCTCCCCAAATTTATATCTTCCTATGGTCCACCTCCAAAGGGACACCTGAATCTGGGGCCATATGGTGAACGTGAATCCTCATATTTGTTTGCTGTTATAGGGGATTTTAAATAGGATTATACAATTTTAAATTGTATTTTTACATGTGCGATGATTCTAAAACAGTGAGAAGATAGGAATATGGACCTTATTGGCTAGTATGGCAACAATGACCACTAATTTCTTAGGCCCAATAACTCTATCACTTTCGGGCCAGTATGTGGCCACGATATATCTAGGCCAATTGCATGTTAATTGGACAAAACTTAAAAAGTAGACTGCAATAGTAGAAAATGCTCTATTCGTTAGTACTGATTAAACATGTTGTGCTTCCTGCTGTCCCAATAGTTATAGTTTAGGTATTTAAAAGTGTTGAATTTATTCTGTCCTTTTCCCTCAGACTGTCATTACTTATCTATACAATGTGTTTCTTGTTTAAAAAGATATGTTTGTAATGTTTATTTCCCTTAAACATTTAGTATTTATATCCTTCTGAACCTGCTAAAAACTGTTACCTTGTGTTGCTCTGACACATAACAAATGCCTGATTGTTAGAAGTCCCTTAATTTGTAAATGCATCTTAAACAATTGCAATAAACCTTGTCACACTGTGGTGGCATTTTAATTATTTTTCACGCATGTTCTAAACAAATACAATCTTTGTGTTTTCAGTCCAGCTCAGAGGAGATCAACCAAGTTATTTGAAAGGCGATAACTTTTTCAAATTCATGTGCTCTGCCTGTTCAGAAGATGGCAAAGAACAGTTTGAGCGGTTAAAATTAACCTGGCAGCAGGTAAGCAGCAGAATACCGATATGTATGTACATAAACGCTACGGAATCTGTTGGCGCTATATAAATGGCAATAATAATAATGCTATCTCTGTCTTAACTGATTTGCACCTCAACTCCTTTGTCCTGTCTCCAAATCATTATTAGATTTATTTAACGTAACTGCTGTAAATCGTCAATGCCCTTTTTTGCCGGTCCCTCCACTGAACCCCATCAACAGCTTACAGGATTATTCACTGAAGTGAGCGTTCTGAGTGGATTCAAAGTGAATTTCAAATTTAAGGTCAATACAGCCTAACTGGGAAAATTCTCTGTCAGCTATGCTTTTAGTTCAGCTATTCTGGTCTCAAGTTTGAAATTCACTTTGAATTCTCAACCTAAGCTGTCTCTTTGTGTGCGTGACTTTATTTTATATGTCCTCCATTATCACATCTCCGATGCTGCGCCTATCCGGTGGTAGCCCCTTCCTCACTCTGACAAGCCCCTTCCACGGATTCCATTGTTTTAAATACTCTCTAAAAACTCACCTGTCCAGTGAAACGTGTCACTTAGCTGCAATGCAAATCACAAGTACATTTTCCTAGTTGGCTTCTTCTTTATACATTTAGTTTCTTATATGAATCTCCCTTCACAAATGTATCTTTCTCTTCAGTGCAGTCACATAACCTGCCCCGCTTCCACTAAACTTGTAAAATCGTGTAGTTTTCCTCTTCAGCTGAGTTCCATAACTTTGGTGTGCTTTTAGAGCGTTCTTTTCTACTTTTAAAAAATTCTCATGTGGTTGATGTTAATAATACATTTTGTGTTAAGGAGCATCTTAGATTCCCATGCCTGATAGATTCTGGTTCAGATCAGATCAAATCTTCCTCTGATATCTGGTTCAAGACAGGCAAACTTGTAGCTGCATCAGGTTTTGAGAGTCTCTGCACTGATAAACAACTGTCCTGTTTTAGGTTGTCATGCTGGCTATGTACAATCTGTCTCTGGAAGGAACGGGTCGAATGGGTTACTTTCGATGGAAGGAAGACATTTGTTCTTTCATTGAGAAACACTGGACGTTTCTTCTGGGAAGTCGGTAAGTCTAAGATGGACCTTAATGTGGAAACTCACATCATTCTCTCTTTAACCTTCTCGGTCCTGACTGGATGTTAAACACCTTTCTTATGCAATCTCATCTGACTCTCATAGGGTCAATCTATGATAGATAATTCTATTCCAGTCTTTTTAATCCTCTGATTTGGTATCCATCCTACCTTAAAGGGACACTATAGTCACCCAGTCCGCTTCATCTCATTTAAGTGGTCTGGATGCAGTGTCCCTGTTCCCCTTAGTCCTGCAATGTTAACCATTGCAGCTTTAAATAAACTTCAATAATTACTTTGCTAAGACTACCTCTAATGACTACCTATTCTCCCCTTCCCTCCCCACCCATGGGTGACACATGGAGGCTAAATAAAATCGGTGATTTCCCCGCCCCCCACCCCCTGTTTAAATTTTTTTTATTTAGGGCTACCACCCACCGCTCATGGGTGGGAAACGGGGCGGCGGGGAGGACGAAAGGTATCCCCTCACTGTTCAGTGCTGCTCACTGTTTAGTATACATTCCCCTACTCGCGGCATAGTGAGTAGGGGCATTCGGGAGATTTTAATCTCCCTTATGCCAAGTCATATTGACCCCCATAGAGTGAGGACGGACATGGGGGGGCTTAGGAAGTGGCAGTGGGCACTGCTCCCTGCTGCTTCTATTTTTACATATTACAAGGACGGAGCTGTAATAAACCGAATGAAGAGATCTCCCTCCTTGTAATAAACTGAACAAACAAAGAGGAATAAACCGAACGAACGAAGAGAAAATTAGTTTGAAATTTCTTTTCATTTATTCGTTTTTCTGACGAATTAATGAATAGATTAAATTCCCGTTCGCATGCCCAAGTGTTTAACTGGGCATGCGCAGGAATTTCACCACACTATCTAGTGTGGGCAGATGACGTGTCCAACAGGGACTTCGTCTACCCACACAAAGATAGGTCCGGGCAGAAAATAAGGGGCATTTGGGGTCACTAGGGGGACAATTAGATGTAGTGGAGTTGGGAAGGGTTTTTTTTTAAAGGGGGGGGTTTCAGCCATGACAGTGCCGCTTTAAGTATCAGTTGATCAGGTAACTGTAGAATCCCAATGTGTCTGCTCAGCCAGATAAAGAGGTTAAATTTTCTCAAATAAATCAATATACATAATTTATAAAATATCAAGTCTTGAATATATTTAATAAGCTTTAAAAACAAAACAAAAAAAACCCTTTCTATTTTAACTGTACCCTCATCAACTGCTGGTTTGAGCTTTGTGGAAAACGAACAAGTAAACTACAATTCACAGAAACCCAACTGCTTATCATTTAGTACAGTATAATTGTTAAATGAAGTGCACATTTAAGTATGATGCCATAACTTAATATGGATTTGTGTGCAGAGTTTTTCCCTCCAGCTTTAGTGAGAGACTACCGATTGGCTTATGTTTTCTCATAGACAGATGAGTCTCTCGTAAGAGATCACACAGTGACAAGAGACCTGTTCAGTGAATTATATACATACTGCATTGGAAAATGCTTGGTAGAATTCACAGTATATCCTCTTTACTGTGAATTTTTTTTCTTAGTTGTACCTGTAGATGGGCTGCTAAGTTTCAGCACTACGGCAACACATCTGTTGATTTATATTGTTCATAAATAGTAGCCCTGCTTTACTCTACGGCCATGCAATATCACTGTTGCACTTCTTCGTTCTGAAAGTGTAGATCATGAAACGATAGACTGGATCCTCTATGACCATCAGTGTTAAAAAATATTGTGTGTATTGCATGAGCAGACAAATTATTTTACTGCTAGGGATACAGTGCGGATATTGGAAGGTAATTATAAAATTCAAAGCTAAAATTGCTGGCAGAAACATTTTTAACTCCATCAAAGTAAATTTTTCTCATTGTTTTACCCTTCTCTTGCGTTAAGGAACATGTCATCCATAGAATATTCGTACCAAATTAGATATTCTTTACTCTATTACTTTAGGGTTTGTTTAGTTATTTGTAAAAAAAATTTGTTACTGCTCAACTTTTTGTTCACATGCTCCTTCAATTCAGGTTGCAGAAGAGTTTTTAAACTGTGTAATGCCATCTATGTGTCTATAACTAGGTCTAAAGCTTGAATATTAATTGCTTTGTTCAATGACCTCCATCTGTCATTGGTTATTTCCTTCTCTTTCGCTCAGGAAGAAGACATCTACTTGGTGGAGCACCGTGGCAGGGTGCCTGTCTGTAGGCAGTCCCTTGTTCTTCCGGTCTGGAGCTCAAGAATTTGGGGAGCCAGGATGGTGGAAGCTTGTCCACAATAAACCCCCTATTCTGAAACCTGATGGAGAAAAGTACGTCACAACGGCTCAGAAGACAAAAGGTACAGTCATTTCTTGGTACTAAGACGATAAAGTCCAAAGGATATAATCTTTGTTTTAGTGAACACCCTGTATGGTAAGCTCTCTTGGGTATCATTCATATGTGAACAGGAACCTTTTCGGAATTCTTGGCTCTTTCTAGTACATCTTTTAACTGTTCTGTTAGTATTCGTAGGTTTTCATGTCTGCCTGCAAGTAGAGCAGTCTAAATATGAGAAGAGATTGTTGGAAGTACAACCTAGATTTGGCAACACTGTGTTAATGCAGCCTGCTTAGTAAAGAGCACGAGCAGTGTGTGCCATTCTAGCTTGAAGCAGATATTAAAACCTAATAGCCATGGCAGATGAATGGGGAAGGACTCCTATACAATTCTGCATAATATTGAAGATGATTCTTTTAATTTCAACTTGTGTATTCCATCCTATGAACCGTAACATCTCGAGTAGACATTGTTTTGTGTTCATAGCTGCAAGAAATGATTCAGGTTGGGTTTGCATACCAACTACCATTTTTTTTTTTGCTTTGTAAAAAATCTTTGGTCTGTCTGCTGACTCTTGTAGCCACACCTTCTGGTACTGACTTGGTATCACCTTCTTGTCCCTAATTAAGACTAATCGCTTTACTAATAGATTAAAAAGTCACAATTTTGCATCCAAGTCTCCCTGCTTGCACTTACAGGAATATAAACACCCAAGGTGAGCCCAGTTTGTTTCAGGCTTATTTTTTTGTTTAATGAGATTTTTATATAATAAAAGCAGTGCTTTAGTTTCTATCTCCTATTTGCTGCTGTGGACAACATGGGTACGACTTCGGTAACACAATGTAACAATTATAGTAAATTTCACACAAAATAGACCAAACAATCTTTGTTCTTGGAGCACTTAGGATCAGGTTGTATAAAGGTGAGTTTTCATTTCCTGTATTCCAACAATCAGGGTGTCCACATAGTGGGGTCTTCAATTAGCACCTATTTAGCTTTGCTCCTGAATATCAGAAACAAAGAAGCTCTATTTATAACAATGTTAGAGATTTCTGTGACAGGTACATAAAAGACTGGACATAATAAAATAGTGACTTTGTGTACAGATTAAATAATTCTTTAGATCACATTCAGGATTTAAAAATATTTTAGAGCAAAATGTATATTTCACCTAGATTTCTAGCATGTTGACATTTTAAATGTATATAAGGTAGGTTTGATTTATTTTAATAACTGCAGGCACCAAGGTGCCATAATGCCCTTTAAAAAAACTTTAGAAAAATCTACCCTTATTTTTCTGCATGCATTTATGTTTGCATCATAGCACCCAGACAAAATCTTGCATCATAGCACCCAGGAACTTCACTTTTAACCCCTTAAGGACCAAACTTCTGGAATAAAAGGGAATCATGACATGTCACATATATGTCATGTGTCCTTAAGGGGTTAAAGTAAAACTGACCACACAGTTTGTGTGAAAAGTTCATATTCAAATAGTTACAGATGTAGTCTGTAGGGTGGTAAATTCACCAGCAGGTGAATAGATAAAAAAATATACCTACCCAAAGTTTGCTTCCTCTACTCACACTATAATTCCATTGAATGGTAGGAGTGGCCGTTAATACATCCACTACCCCCCTAATGACTCAATAGGCATCGCACAATTCATGGCTTCTCATTGCTGTCTTGTCACTTGGAAGGCAGGCATTTAATTCAATGCTCACAGCTTGCCAGCTGCACAGAAGTCCACCGAGATAAATCATTAAGATTATGTACAGCTAATATATATACAATGCTGGCAGTTTGATTAGCACGATTTATAGATTAATTTATTTTTTAGCCATAGAGAGAGCAAATCCATGTTTAGATTAATTTTTATAATTATGGGCACACAACACATTGTTTCATAAGAACGCGGTTTTCAAAGTGCCCGACAAGGCTTGTATTACATTCAGTCATGTAGATGCATTGTGTCTCCAGTTCCTATAAAACCCCTTCTGGAGCCTGTCATCACTGTGGAAGGTCTCCGAAAGAGAGCAAGTCGAAACCCTGTGGAGTCTGCCATTGAACTGAAGGAGAAAAGATCACGCACTCAGGAAGCCAAGGACATAAGAAGAGCTCAGAAAGAGGCTGCAGGCTATGCCGACCGCAGCACATCTTCCACTCCTGTGAAGCTTTCCAGTAGACAACGACCTGACTTTATGCTTGAGAAGGGGGAGATGATTGACTTCTCATCCATGAGTTCTTCAGACAGGAGTCCTACAACAAGCCCATCTCCTTCTCCATCCTTGGACTTTTCTGCTCCAGGTACTCCTGCATCTCATTCAGCCACCCCAAGTCTACTTTCGGAGGCTGATCTCATCCCTGATGTCATGCCACCACAAGCTTTGTTTCATGGTGAGTAATGCAGTCCAGTGCTTCCCACACCACAACACTTGAGGTAGCTCATTTAAAAGTAATTGTAAAAGTATCTTACATCCTAATACAATCCTCTTGACTTCCATTCAGCACAAGGTTTAAGTGCGCAACTCAAGGGCAATACGTCTACCATTAACATCATGATCAACTTTTTATATGGCATTAGATTTTTAGCTCACTTTTGCTAACATTGCCTTTCTGTGACTGGATTAGATGGTTTTATTGGCAGTGTGTAGCTAATATAGATGTGACCAGGCTGTCTTAGGGTGTTTTTGGGTGCTTTTCCTTCCACTTGTAACCATGCCCCTCGACAATGACCTGGGAAACTAGATCTGTATCCTAGGTCATAGAGTTACTTGATGTGTTGGCATTATTGTAATTACTTACGTTTTAAGCTTAATATGAGTCTTCCATCACACATTCACTTTCTCCAGGTCAGTATCGAAAGCTGTGGCTACAAGAAGTACCCAAACATGAGGGTATTGTGCTACAAGGGACTTACTGTAAATCATGCTGAACTGATTAGAATATTGTTAATAAAGCAAAGATGCAAAATTGCATTAATGTTGTTTTTGGTTTCCAGTTTAGGGTTGTGTTATAATTCATTCTGGAAGATTAACTTTACATTGTCTAAGTTGTGTTTTCGTGATGTTGCTTTTACACAGACGATGAGGACATGGATGCAGATGGTGTCATTGATCCAGGGATTGAATATATACCACCTCAGAATGTGCCACCAGGTGGAGGTACTATGGGTCGAAAAAAGGTTAAGACATCTATGCAGATAAAACAAGAGATAGAAAGTGAAGAGGAACGAGCAGAGCGGATGGAGTGTGATTTACTTGATGAGCCTTCTATCGAAAGAGGACATGACAAAAGGAGACCTCTTCCTATTGAGAAAGAGAACCCCAAAAGCACACAGTATAAAACTTTAAGTCTGTATGAAGAGAAGTTGCTTTTGAAACGCCTCGAAGCCTGCCCAAATGCAGTTGCCGTTACTCCTGAAGCCAGGAGACTGAGGCGCAAGCTGCTTGTACGTAAAGCAAAACGTGAACGAGGAATGCCTCTCTTTGACTTGGATCAAGCTGTGAATGCTGCCCTACTCCTCGTAGGTGGGGTGTATGGAGCAAGAGAAGGATCTGTCAGTAGACAGCTGTCCTCTGGTCCGGCATTTCAGACATCAAGCCAGGACTTGAGGATCTTGGACAGGTTCCAGGTAAGGGATCTCCAAGGTAAAATCAATACAGTGACATTAGAATTATATCTGTTTAATAAAAAAAATAAAAACTTCAGCCATTTAGTTCTAGAATCGTGAGACTTATATTTCGACCTCTAATACCTCAAACACAAAATTGGAAATATCTGCAGTGTTCGTGATTGCTGCATGCATCCCGTTTCCATTCGTCAAAAAAAATGCTGTTTTCTTTAGATGGTGTTCCTACATTAATTTTAAGTTGCATTCCTGATTAGATGATAGATATGTTTTGTTAGTTTTGTTATTTAGAAGGCATATTGGGTATTTTGTTTAGACGAAATAATGCAGTAAAACATTTAGTGCAGTTAAGACACTATATGGTAAGATTTGTTGGCTGTGTTAAGCTCTGTTATCATTAGAAAGGAGGGCATCCAGGTAAGTAAAGAAGGGCAGGGGATTTAAGGCCCAAAAGATTACTGTCCCTCCTTAAAGAGGTATGTTTCTTCTGTTACGTTTTAGCTAGACTTTTTTTTAATGCAATCATAAGCAAGTGAAATAGACAGTTGTTCACTAAAGTGTGAATTGCCAGGATTTCAAAATAAGTTCTGAGTAAATCTCTGCATTTATGGCAAAAGAACCAAACTGAAAATGTACTTGTTGAAATTGTTTGTTTTTTTAATTAAATGTTTTTATTGAGGTGTTTGCAGAAAAGACAGAGTACATGGCGTTACTAGGATCAAATGACAAATGTAACATCAGAAATACTAGTAACAAATTATAACTCTGTTTTTGTTCATCATGTAGAGACAATGTGCTTAATACAAAACATAAGAAGTGAGATTGCATGGTATGCTCAGGTAGTCAGAATAAAGACAACAAAAAAGAATAGACAAAACACATGCAGGTGATGTAAATCATAAGCCTAAAGTGGCTTGTATGACTATGGAGAAATGTCCCAGTCGGAGGAGGGTTTGAAGGCAGTACAGTCCATTCACTGATCCCTGGTCAACCCATGCCCTTTAAGGGAACACTGCAGTCCTGCAAGATAAGTAGCCTTTATGAGGGAGTCCCAGGAAAAGATGGGCATGAATGATGACTCAGACTGCTGCACTGACATCTTTGCCAAATAGTTGTCAGTTGCCCGGTAGTTATGAGGTCTAAGTTCTCTTCGGCAAGAGTGATATCGATATAGGCCCCCAAACTTCCCCCAGCCTACGTTGCTGGAGTTTCCTAGGCTTACACCTCATTGGTTCACTTTGAGTAGGTTCCCCTTCATAGGGAATGATTGAATCCCTGCAGATTACAAGAATCAGAAAGTAGAGGGATTGACTGCTTCCCTCTCACCATTCGGGAGAAGGCCACAAGTCTTTCCCAAGCCAGATTTGTCAAACGTGATTGGAACCACAGCTGGGTGAATTCCACTAGAGCCCACAAGGTTGAAAGGTAGCTTCAGTCACGTAAAATGCAGACAATAAGTGTCTGAAAAGGCAGAATTAATGGCTTTTTCTTTGGAGCTCTTGGGATATGCACCTGATCAGCATGGAGGTCAGGGTTCGCTCTCTGAAATTTTCTCTTTTGGCCTATAATTTTGCATTCACTATGGATTCCTTACAATTCACACTTTAGTAAATATAGTGCTATTTCTCTTACCTATAATGGCATGCATATCAAAATTACAAATCTGGTGTCACAGTCCAAATTTTATGGGCTGCACTTTAGTTGGGTCACATTCCAATTTAAAAAAAAAAATTTAAAGGGACATTCCATACTGGACGTGGATTCCTCACAGACGCACATTTAAATTTTTTTATTTTTTTTTTATTTTTTATTGTGGGGTTTGTTTTTTTTCGTCATGGAAAATAACAAGCATGTAGCAATGAGACTTGCAGGTCTCTGTGGTAATAGCATAACAATACAATAACCAGAATCCGTACTAACAGCATGCCTATCAAGGCCGGAGCCTGTGTTTATACTGTGTCCACCTTTCCCCTGGAAGCACAGACGCACATTTTAACACATTAATTATGCATTAAGATAGAACTTTTTAAATCTGAGGCCTTTCCAGATTTGTGCTTGAGCACTGCCCACACAAACGAGTGGCTCAGCAATTCATTCTGTTCAACGGGAGGTGAACAAATTCTGTAAACATCTACCAGGAAAAGCTTTATAGGATTTGTAGTTCAGCATTTCAGAGCAATTTTATTAATCACTTAGGATGAATGGAACTAAGCTACAACACAGTTGCTATTGGCTAATGACAGCCCTGTTCACAGACCACTGTTTAGTCTCTTTCATAGTGTACATGTGTTCTTGCTGGAGTCTAGCACACACAGTTTGTAAAATGTGTTAATTGATACTTTGATACTGCTTGAAATAGATTTATGAAATCGGGTTAAAATTCATTTCCCCGTAGAACACGCTGCCATCTACAAAGAGCTTTCGGCAGGCAAATACTCGTTTCTTGTATCGCCTGGGGGCATCGGAAGCCATGGAAGCAGATCTCAGCATTGTCAGCCCGTACACTGCTAGGGTCCTGAAGCCCTATATAAGGTAATTCTATTTATTGCACTGCCCTATATGCTATTTAAGAATGAATGACAAGATAGTAATTAGATGGGATTGTGCATTACTTGTGTCATAATACTGTTTCAGACATCTGCTCTTTAGTGCCTAGAAATAAATTAGCTTTTCAGATTGTTGATCTCCCCTGCTGAAAGAACGTACCTGCCAATTCTGAACTGAATGTGCACATTCTTTTATTCAGTTTTGTTTGAATTATTTAGCTCTGAAATATGCCTGTCACGAGTGCAGCCAAATGTTGGCACTAAACAAAAGTGTGGAGGATATAGCGGACTGCCTACAGAAAAAGCAAAAAGTACAATAGTGTAATACGGTAAACAAAGAGTTATATGCGCCAGATAAGAATGCACTCACGAGATCAAGGAGTGTTAAGTCGCCTTAGAGTGCCTCCCCTTAGAATGTTTGGGGGATGGGGGGGTGTATCAAAGATTCCTTCTCAGCTTATGATGTCATCACCAGGGAATGGAAGACTTGACTGAGGGAATTTCAAGAAATATGCTCTACTTTATTGTGCAAGGAAAAAAAGTGAAATAAAATATAAACTAGGTCCTATGTGTTTCGTCTTCACAAAAGACTTCCTCAGGGACCAATAAAACAAATACAATTATACAAACAATCCTACAATGAGGATAAAAGCAGCATATGTATGTATTAAACAATAAGTAATCTTTCTGACTTACTCACTAGTTTCTATAAGTCTACATTGTTTTTGGTTTTATATGCTAAATGTTAGCACCATATTACTTAAACAGGGATATTAATCTGAAATGACTACCTGTATATTTGCTGTTAGAACTTCATAATTCATAATTAATCATTATTCCTCTTATGGATATTCTATCTGTCTGTTTATCCGATCTATGTTATACATATGGAGGACGCGTTACAAAACACTAACTGTAATTCTCTGCACATGAGGCAGATCTTTGCCTTGTTAGATATAAATCTCTCTACGTAGAAACGGAGATGCAGTATAGTGTGTAATCAGTTATCGCTTCTCTGCATTTTGGTCAAGTGTAGTATCTGTTCTTTTCAGTTTCATATAGTATGTAATCCGTAATATGTTGACATTTCAAAAATTTACCTAATTACCAATTATATAATGCATTCATCCCCAGAATTAAAGTTTGGCACAGTCATGCCAAACTCTCCTTTCTCCAATTGTTTCCTCTTCTCTTCCTCTCTTAGAATCTGTTATTCTTTTCTTTCTTTCTGATCTAGTTTTCTTTAAAACATTAAACAAAGCAAGGAACTACTTTGTCTTATGTATTTTTTCTATGCTCAACCTTTTTTGACCAAAGGAGGATCTTAAGTTCACTCCATTTCCTGTGGTCAAAGAAATTTTTCCACAATACTCACCACTCCCCTATGTTCTTGCATTGCTTCATTTGCCGTTCGAACGTCCTGTCATATACCGTTTTTTCCCCTAAAATAAGACTGGGTCTTATATAAATTTTTGCCCTGAAAAACGCACTAGGGTTTATTTTCGTGGAATGTCTTCATTTTGGGGGGAAAACGGTAGCAAGCATGTGCAAGAATGCAGGTCTACTTTCAGGGGAATTCCCCGAACATAGATCAGTTCACTAGGGCATGGAATCCCGTGAATCTATGTTCGCGGATACTTCCCTTAAACATAGTTAGCTTACTAGCTCATGGAATCCTGCGAATCTCTGTCAATAGAAAATTCCCCAAAAATAAATTAGCGAACTAGTGACATTCACAACTAGGGCTTATTTTGGGTAGGGCTTATATAACACGCATCCACCGAAAATAAACCAGGACTTATTTACATGGTGTGTTCAATAAAAACATGGCAACATTTCATTCTTTGTGTGTTATTAGTTTAAGCAGACTGTGATTGTCTATTGTTGTGTCTTAGATGATGATCAGATCACATTTTATGACCAATTTGTGCAGAAATCCATATCATTCCAAAGGGTTCACATACTTTTTCTTGCAACTGTACATTGTGAACAAGATTTCATTACAACAAGGCCCGACATCAATTCATTACAACAGGGCTCGACGAATCCTAGGCGCCAAGTCGCCATGGGGACTAAATAGAGCGCATGCATGCCAAAATGCCACAATCATCCAATCATATGCTGTTATCAGCATGCCCAGAGTTTTACTCTGTCTGGAAGAGGAAGAGCCTCAAGTTGATGTCAGGAAGGCAGCCACTAGAGGTGAATTTAACCTTGCAATGTAAACAATGAAGTTACTAGAAAAACTATTACCGGACCCCTGCACCCAGACCACTTCATTGAGTTGAAGTGTTCTATGTCACTATAATGTTCGAGGCCAGTGTTAGCAAATCAACTCTATCTAGAGAAGAGGACAAGTGCTGTCCCTGGTATTTATTTATAAAGCGCCAACAGATTCCGCAGCGCTGTACAATTTGTGGAGAACGTACAGTATACACAGACAAATACAAGAGGTAGAGAGAGCTCTGCTCGTAAGCTGGTATCTAGCCATTGGAGCTCTTTTATACAAAGTGCTTGGCTAGATGGCCCGTGAGCTTACAATCTAAAGTATACCATGGGGATTTGAGACAAGAGGTAGCAGGGGAGGTTTGGAGGTGATGGCTAAAAGCGTTAACAGAGAAGCAGCCATTGGTAAAATAGGAAGGGAATGAAGAGGTAATTGAGTGAGAATCTCAAACAGCTGGAGGGGGGAGGGGGGGGAGTAGCCATGTGTTATAGACTATTGAAAAGTCTAGCAACCAAATTCTATCACCCAAAATATTGATAACTCAGAAACATTTAATGACAATAGTACAAACTGCATGCACAGAAAATTACAGTGGCAAACTACAGGTAGAAATGGTAAAAAAATCTATAGTAACACATGAGAATATGGTAGCAATCCAGGAATAAATGAGGTGGAGTATCTTCCAAGATTCAGTCAGTACCTGAGAGATGTAGGTGTTTCAGCAGGATGTTAAATGCAGTTCTTCACTGAGTTTGAGTGTGAAGTGAGGCCTGACTCTCTTCACCTATAAGATCTTCACTAGCAGTTATCACCGTGGTTTTCTTACCTCTTGTGGTTTCCCTTAAACACTTCTATTCAAGAACCTCCAGCCTTAATCTATAGAAATAGCCTTCATCTATAGCAGTGGTTCCCAAACTTTTTAGGTTCAAGGTGCCCTTAATATTTCAATATTTTTCCAAGGCACCTCAAGTCAAAATTTCTAGGTTGTATATCCGTACAGCGATGCGGCATTTACTGGCGCTATAGTGTAATGTACATTGTTGGTGTTTGAAGAGGTGCTTGTATATAGTTTGTGTTTTAATATAGGAGTGTTTGTATGTAATGTTTGCGTTTGAATGTAATGTTCACTTTTAAATGCGGGTGTATGTTTGTGTGAAGTATTTGTTTGAGTGAAGGGGTGTGTTTCTATGTAATATTGTGTTTGTATGTTGTGCTGATGTATGCACATACATACATACAAATTCATATACATTGACACACGCATACACCGACATATACAGACACACGCATCCTGACACACACAAACATTGATACATGCACACACTAACATAAAAACACACAATGACACATAGATGCACATACACACACATATCCTGACACACAGATGTGTGCGCAAACAGACACACACTGACATAGAAGCACACTGACGTACACACATATATACACACACATGCACAACCTGACACACACAGATGCACACAATCAATCATACATACACACACTCATACATACATTCACACACACACACACACACTCATACACAAGTGTTTAAAACCTAGATGGTAATACAATCTCACCATTGTACAACAGGCATTAAAGGTAGTGTATATTTATGTTTGACTGGTATATCAAGTTTATAGGGAGGATTTCCTTGTTTGTATCTCCTATTAAGTGCTATTTCATGATGTTTAAATATACTGAATATTGACATATATTGCTACACACCACTAGAGCATGCATGCATTATATGACCATACTTAATGCTAACCAGACTTAATAATGTGAGTACTTCTAATTTACTATTAACATGGCAATGCACAAAACCAACAGTTCATTAAACAATATAATTTTTAATATCTCCAGCCACCCTCATGTTAGCTTACCTTGTGTGTCCATGAGGGTGGCTTGGAGTCCTGCTGCTGGTGGGAGTGAGAGGTCTGGAGCACTTTCTGCTTCTCTCCCCTCAGGTTGCTGCTGCCTCCTCCTGTGCTGTCTCCCTGCAGGATGCTGGGAGGAAGTGACAGGCTTTCACTTCCTCCCAGCCTGCCGACAGAGGTACACGGTCGCGATCTTAAAGGACCGCGGCACCCGACAGAGTCCCTGTTCAGCAGCAATGTTTCCCCGGTGCTATAATCATAGCACCTGGGAAACATTCCGCGGCACCCCTGTGTGCATGTCGGCGCCACGGCACACAGTTTGGGAACTGCTGATCTATAGGAATATTAATGTGACATTAAGGGATTATAATACAGGAATTAGAAAAATTATATACTATATTTTTGCCAACTATTTAAAAAGATTTATCAAATTTTATAGAATCAAACAATCATCATTGACACCTTTTGCATGCCTATTATTCTGCTTCTAAGGAAAATGATGTGTTCCTTATTTTGGTATTTGAAACTTCTTGTAGGGATGGGGCCTCCATTTTCAATTAACCTGCCACCAATCTTGTCTAGCTGCTAAAGAAATCAGGTTCAATAGTTTTTGAGTGTGCTTTGGCATTCTGTTAACTGGGTGAGAAAGTAGAAACACCCAGGGGAAAAAGTTCAACAGACCTCTGAAGGACCCCTGCTGCTAAGCTTCAAAACCCTTCCAAAACCCATGCAATTTAGGACAGTCCCACCACATATGGAGGTACGTCCATTTATGGCCACATAAGCACCAACAGAGGTTTGTCGGATGCCTTCCAATCCTGGGTTAGAAAACCGGTGTAACATGCCACTGAAAAATTTATTAGATGCAGCCTCCCATAGTTCCTCCCAATCCCGCCCTCTGGGATTTTGCCCAAATTTGCCTCCCATTGGTCCTCAAATAGAGGGTTCTGCACATAAATGTGTGTGAAGAAGAGAAATCAGCTCTTTTAAAAAAACCTCTTCATTGCAGAGATGCTCAAATGTCAAAGGCGAGAACATTGTTGCCTCCTTAATGCCTGTTGAGTAAGCAAAATGTTGTGTTTGGAGATAACAAATAAAGTCAGTCGTATTTAATGAAGTTTCTGATTTAATTTGTTTAAAACTTACGATTGAAACTCTCTGCCACACTTGGTGATATCTCTGAATTCCCGTGATTTCCAGATTCCTAAAATAGTGCAGTCATGAAAAAGGGTTTTGTGAATGAAGTTTATGTTAAACAAAATAAATAAATTTAAAAAATTAGGGAAAAAACACATCCCTAACTTTTTAGTATATGACCGGATCCTTCAGCCAACTATACAGGGAGTGCAGAATTATTAGGCAAGTTGTATTTTTGAGGATTAATTTTATTATTGAACAACAACCATGTTCTCAATGAACCCAAAAAACTCATTAATATCAAAGCTGAATATTTTTAGAAGTAGTTTTTAGTTTGTTTTTAGTTTTAGCTATGTTAGGGGGATATCTGTGTGTGCAGGTGACTATTACTGTGCATAATTATTAGGCAACTTAACAAAAAACAAATATATACCCATTTCAATTATTTATTATTACCAGTGAAACCAATATAACATCTCAACATTCACAAATATACATTTCTGACATTCAAAAACAAAACAAAAACAAAT
The DNA here is from genome assembly GCA_933207985.1 of Pelobates cultripes. NCBI lineage: Eukaryota > Metazoa > Chordata > Amphibia > Anura > Pelobatidae > Pelobates > Pelobates cultripes. Next base: position 307,898,387 of record OW240913.1, on the reverse strand, counting down.
CAGTGACCAATATAGCCACCTTTCTTTGCAAGGACACTCAAAAGCCTGCCATCCATGGATTCTGTCAGTGTTTTGATCTGTTCACCATCAACATTGCGTGCAGCAGCAACCACAACCTCCCAGACACTGTTCAGAGAGGTGTACTGTTTTCCCTCCTTGTAAATCTCACATTTGATGATGGACCACAGGTTCTCAATGGGGTTCAGATCAGGTGAACAAGGAGGCCATGTCATTAGATTTTCTTCTTTTATACCCTTTCTTGCCAGCCACGCTGTGGAGTACTTGGACGCGTGTGATGGAGCATTGTCCTGCATGAAAATCATGTTTTTCTTGAAGGATGCAGACTTCTTCCTGTACCACTGCTTGAAGAAGGTGTCTTCCAGGAACTGGCAGTAGGACTGGGAGTTGAGCTTGACTCCATCCTCAACCCGAAAAGGCCCCACAAGCTCATCTTTGATGATACCAGCCCAAACCAGTACTCCACCTCCACCTTGCTGGCATCTGAGTCGGACTGGAGCTCTCTGCCCTTTACCAATCCAGCCACGGGCCCATCCATCTGGCCCATCAAGACTCACTCTCATTTCATCAGTCCATAAAACCTTAGAAAAATCAGTCTTGAGATATTTCTTGGCCCAGTCTTGACGTTTCAGCTTGTGTGTCTTGTTCAGTGGTGGTCGTCTTTCAGCCTTTCTTACCTTGGCCATGTCTCTGAGTATTGCACACCTTGTGCTTTTGGGCACTCCAGTGATGTTGCAGCTCTGAAATATGGCCAAACTGGTGGCAAGTGGCATCGTGGCAGCTGCACGCTTGACTTTTCTCAGTTCATGGGCAGTTATTTTGCGCCTTGGTTTTTCCACACGCTTCTTGCGACCCTGTTGACTAATTTGAATGAAACGCTTGATTGTTCGATGATCACGCTTCAGAAGCTTTGCAATTTTAAGAGTGCTGCATCCCTCTGCAAGATATCTCACTATTTTTGACTTTTCTGAGCCTGTCAAGTCCTTCTTTTGACCCATTTTGCCAAAGGAAAGGAAGTTGCCTAATAATTATGCACACCTGATATAGGGTGTTGATGTCATTAGACCACACCCCTTCTCATTACAGAGATGCACATCACCTAATATGCTTAATTGGTAGTAGGCTTTCGAGCCTATACAGCTTGGAGTAAGACAACATGCATAAAGAGGATGATGTGGTCAAAATACTCATTTTCCTAATAATTCTGCACTCCCTGTATGCACCTTGTATCAGTCAGAGATTGAAAACAGTCAGTCTCTATTGTCTTCCCTTCCAGCACAGAAACAGGAAAGACTATAGAGACTAACAGTCCTAAAATTGGCAACTTTACAAGTGAATAAATGCAAATAGCTAGTTAGAATGTGTTCTTCTGTGAATTCTGTTTGCATATTCAAGTTCTTATGTAAATGTTTTATTTTTCTACCAGACGTGATTATGAGACCAAATCTACGAGGATGCAGCTCTTAACAGAGATCCTTGCCTACCCTCATCTAGACGATCCCAAGTGGAAGCCAGCGCCAGAATCTCCCATTGATTACTGCTATGTTCGTCCAAGCCACATCCCCACGATTAACTGCTTGTGTCAGGAATTCTTCTGGCCAGGTAGGATATTGATGGGACTGATTGTGAGGTGTCTGGCAGATTTCACACTGCATAATATATGGCAGACTTTAAATGATGCTTTACTGAACCACCAGGTATGCAGGACAAGTGGAAGAGATCTGAAAGATTCAACATCTTGGTATCTGGAATTTCCAGCTTCATGAAAACACTATTCTTGATTCAGGACAGACACGTCTGAAACCCTTGGTGCTACTCCACCACTTACGGTAGTTCATCTTGGGTCTAACAGATTTTCATGATATTTTTGTATTCTAGGCATCGATCTCTCGGAATGTTTGCAGTATCCAGATTTCAGCGTGGTGGTGCTCTATAAAAAAGTCATAGTGGCTTTTGGCTTCATGGTTCCTGATGTTAAGTACAATGAGGCCTACATCTCATTTCTGTTTGTTCATCCAGAATGGAGGAGAGCAGGCATTGCAACATTTATGATATACCACTTAATTCAGGTAATTGGCAAGTGCATTAGGTACCGGTTTTCTCTCTCTTTCTTTCATTTAAATAACCATATTGTACTACAGAATAAGACAAAATCTGGGCTTGGTATGGTCTTTACAGGCACTTCTGTGTTTCTCTACTTGAGTTGGGTTTAGTTGTTTTAGCATGTATAGAAATTATAAAGGATACTAGATCCAAAAATTGCAGGTCCTCAAATTAGCACAAGAAAATGATCTTCAACTCTATACTATGACCCAAAGGGCCAAGATATCTATGAATAGGTATAAAGGAGAGCCTGCATACTCTGGTGACCGCTTCTTTGCAAGCAAGATGAACAGTGATTTTACAAACAGTCTCATTTTATTCACAGAGCAGTATATAGGGGACAGTATTTAGCTTAATAATAATGGAATGGAAGGGGAAGAAAAATAAGATTAGTTTTTGAATGAGTATATACCAAAGAGATAAATGTGTAATAAGAACAATAATCAAATTTATTTGCTTCTGATTTAAGTAATTAGGAATTAAGTACAAGCAATAATTCTTAGAATCAAATGAGGTAATTTTACACACAGATTTTGCCTATCCCACATAGATGAATCTGCTGGAAACAAACTTTTTATTTTTGTAAAGGAAAATAAAACCCTGTGTTATAACTGTATTTTGCTAAAAAGGAAGTCATTTAACCCATGTATATCAGTTAATAGAGACTGCGAAATAGCAACCTTTGAAGACAGGCAGTTTAAATATCAAATCGTGGCAAGGTCTACAACTTATTGGTAGAATATAACCCCCCCCCATAAACTAAATCCTGGTGCTGCTATCTTTATTCTCCTTTAACAAACTAACTTATTAAAATTATTTTAATTTAAATGATTATTAGTTTAATTTAGATGATTAGAATTATTTTAATTTGGGTGATTCTGTTGGTTTGTAAACAAACCAAGTCTTCAGAATCAATTTGTTTGACAATTGCCAGGAATGTTATTGTGACCAATTGCTTAAAACTAATTTATGCATATGTCTAATCTCAAGTATCCCATTCTTCAACAGTATAGAATAGTTTTGTCAGATGGAAAAAACAAAACAATCTACACTATAGTTTATAGGTACACTATAGCTATTATGGTGACACCCTTCTATTCAATGTTAAACCATTTTTGAGCAACTTAAAGGAACAATAGTGTTAGGAGTACAAAGCCACTAGAGGCAATTTTAACTCTGCACAGAGACTCTGCACTCAGACCACTTCAATTAGATAAAGTGGTCTGGGTGTGCATTGTGTACCTTTAACACTGAATGAGGGTCCATGGACTTCCGCAGACAAGTCCTCACTGGAGGTATGGCTAAGGAAGTATTTACATCTTCTATCCTAACAATTCATACCAGCAATGGGTGGCTTACACTCGAGCCCGAGCAGCACAAAGGATATTTGATGCTGGGGACCCTTGCTTAGCATTAAACCATTAAAATCGGTTAAACACTGAATGGAAGGTCAGTGGCAGGGGGCTCCAGACACTATAACCACTTCAATGAGATAAGGCAGTTATTTTGCCTACATTGTACCTTTAATATCAACTGCATTGCAATTGACAAACACCACCACTAATTGTTTAATATTGATTATGGTTTAATTGAGCTTACTAAAAAGATATGTACAGTTTATAACAAATACACAAAAAAAGGAACCATCATACCTCATTAAACCTGTGTATTTAAAGGAACACTATAGGGTCAGCAACACAAACCTGTATTCCTGATGATATAGTGTTAAAAACACCATCTGGCCCCCCTTGCCTCCCTAAATGTAGCAAAATCGTACTTTTATTGCAGTCTGCTGCTGGCGACTCTGCCCCTGATCTGCCTGGTTGGCTGGCATCATCCTAAGTGGTGTTCTGAGCCAATCACAATGCTTTCACATAGGAAAGCATTAGATTTGTTAAGACTGTCAAGAAGGCAAAGCCAGCACAAGCACCGCTCTGGCCAATCAGCATCTCCTCATAGAGATGCGTTGAATCAATGCAAGGTCTACGCATTGCCCCAGGAAGCACCTCAAGTAGCCATCTGAGGAGTGGCCAGTGGAGGTATCCCCAGGCTAGAATGTAAACACAGCATTTTCTCTGAAAAAAACTGTGTTTACAGCAAAAAGCCTGAAGGGAATGATTCTACTCACCAGAACAACTACAGTAAGCTGCAGTTGTTCGGGTGACTAGTGTCCCTTTAAATTATTACTAGATCACCCCATAATGAAAATATTGAAAACGCCTGAACATTCTGATTGCATTTTCGAATTATTTTTTTTGCACACAAGTTTACAAATTCCACACCTACGGCTTCTGCCTCAGGGCACTCTCCATACAGCTACAGAATGTACACTTAATATATATTTGTTCATTCTTATTTCCTCCTGGCAGACCTGCATGGGAAAAGATGTCACCCTGCATGTTTCTGCCAATAACCCGGCCATGCTGCTTTATCAGAAGTTTGGGTTTAAGACTGAAGAGTATGTCCTGGACTTTTATGACAAATACTATCCGGTGGACAGCAAGGAGTGCAAGCACGCTTTCTTCCTCAGACTCCGGAGATGATATGGACTGATGGCTTTTTAGATATGCTTCCTACTATTAGGTTGGGAGTTACAAACAATTTGAATAGTGAATTCCAAGATATCTTTGGAAAGCTGTTCCACCCTCAACATTGTAAAACACGGGACATCTTGGTAAATGTATATAGCCAAGCCACCTGTTTTGAAAGTCCACTACATTTGAGAAACTTTTTGTGATGCAGACCAATTTGTCATGTAAATTCATGTGTAGCTGTCTGACTGTTAAACCAGCAAATAAATCATTTGAACGTTACACTCCATTTTTTTATTTATTTTTCAAGGAAACCATGAGACGAGTCATAATTTCCTTACCACCAGAAGCTGTGAATTATGGGAGTTAAATTAAATAAAGCACTGTAAGAACTTGCATACTTTGTGGTGCAAAGCGGTCCCCTGCCCATTTTCGTTTTGCATTCATAATTTTTTTTTTCTCCTTTCAAAAATCACTAAAGCTATAATAAGCCCATTTTCATACCGAAATATGTCACATGGGGATGCTATGGCCCGTACAGGTACTTGGAAGCTGTATTACAGTAGAAAGCAGATAACCGAAAAATAAAACTCCAAAAACCTCTGCAGTGTAATAAAGAATATGTGCAACAATGCCATAAAAGTTATAATATATAATGGTCGTCACAGTCACTTCCTGGTCTAGACATAAACCTCAAATGTTTTTATTATTTTGTAATGTTTTTGCATATATTGTTAATGTATAAAAATGTGTTCTCTGTTGCCTGATCGCTGATCCTTTTAAAGTACCCCTGAAGGACCGTGGGAGTGATGTTATAATGTATAACAATATTAGCTTAGCTGATGAAAAAAGACCTTCCAACCCACACTATATGTTAATTCTTTACCTGGGATAGAGGAATTATCCTATACAGAAAGGGCAGTATTATACAACCTATAATAATCGAACTGTTGGGAGATGAGAGAGTGGTAGACTTCTGTGGCAGGGGTGTAAATGTTTCTTTATCTGCAAGTGAAACTCCTATCAACTTTAGACAGACCATAAGCATGATGGTTGCTTCTGGATCAGCCTGAATGTATTCTGTTGTCTCTTGCTCTTTCACCAAACGTGGATACTTAGTGATCAAGAAAAAGCTGTAAGATGAATTAACATGGGATATAACCTCTTCACTAGCTGTTAGAGATAAGGACAGCGGAGGGGGGGAGGGGGGCGCAGAAGTATTTATAGGCATAAATGTTCATTCGGATTTGTAGAGGAAAAAATGGTTAGGATTGTTCTTGTAGTGTGACAATCGATAGTTGGACTGAAAATGTACAGGAATATCAGCAGAGCAGAGGAAATCACTATGTTACAGTTGAGAATAAGTCTAATAGGAATAAATAAATAAAACACTGGGAAGGGTTGAGGTTTTGAGCCGTAGACCTGGTGTGGAGAAGATGGAATTAAAATTCAGAAAAGTTAAAATCGGGAGGGAGTGTAGACCGTGGCAGTGATTCCCACCCAATGTGATACAGTCCTGCCTGAGACTAGCATGCTGAATTCTTATATGGTAGGGGGAAATTGTGAGGCAGGAGAAAGGTCAGCTGAGATATGGAATACAACATTGAGTAGGGATGTACATCTCAGCCTTTGTAAAGAATTTTGTAATTGTGAGTGGCATTGAAACTTCATTAAATTAAAACGTGATTTAAAATGGTGTTGCTGGGTGTGGAGTACCACTGCAGAGTTCTCCTAGTATTTTTGTTATTCAGAAAAGAAAATATTACACTTCTGCGCAGGATATCAGAATATTGATTCTTTACAGCAGTGTTTCTCAGCATTTTACGGACCCTGCTGGTCTAAAACAAAAAGCATAAACTACCCCTGTTTCGAGAGTCATTTCTATTGATTTAAATTTCAAGGATTTTTAAATTAATCCCATATTTAAGAACAAGCCTGTTTATTTTAAAAATATTCTTTATTACCTTTACAGGACTGAATATTGTGTGTGAACTATTTATCTGAAATATAAAAGTCACAAAATGAAAATAGAATGCACACAATAGTTACACACAGAGTACACTGACACACACATACACACACATACACATTCTCTCACAAATCCCTTCTTTTGGGAGAACTGGAGTGGATCTATTCCCTGGGGCAAATGTGAGACTTGTGTAATCTTGGTGCTCTTCCAGGACTGCCCCCTTGCGTGCTGTTAAGTGACACGTTTGCTCGAGTGACATAACCTGGCTCCTAGAATCACCGCAGAGTGCACAAGGGAGCAGTGCTGAAAGTGCACAGATGATCCCACTCTGCCATTCTCTCCAGCCGGCTGACTCGTGGAAGACACTATGGTGTCCAGCTCTTGGCATACACCCTGCCTGTACAAGAACATTTAAAAAAAAAAAAAAAAAAAATTGTTTGCCTTCAATATTTCACATTCTGACTTTATAAAAAGTAACTTGAGTTTGTTTTCAAAGCCGTTATTTTTGAGTACAGAAGATATGAAAATAAGATGCTCATTGCCACTAAACCCTTTCAGGACCAATGATGTTCTAACTATTCTGAAATACACATCTGCTTCTTAATAATCCTGTGTCAATATGAAATGCCCCAATCATTTAAATACTGTAGGACTTAATAAAGATGCTAAGGTTAAGCAAGCTGGTTATTCCGTGCTGGAATAAGGCTCTTCGTGCTCACACTTCAATGACCTCAATACATATTACCGTATTTGTTTTAAATCAATTTTATTAAGAAACAAAGTAGATATCAAAATGGCAATACAAGTCAAGAGAAAATGACGTGGTCAAGTGTTTGACATTTTCAGGAGACAATTTAAGGCATAACCAAAGCACAAAATGAACATTGCATTACCAAACGTATATCTGCATTTTGGGTGAGAGGTCTATAGTCTCCATAGAAAAATATATATGTAACTATGGAAGGGGTGGGATGTCTGTCGTGTAAGGAGAGAATTTTCTTGTTTGTGTGCCCCACATCAATATATAACATTTAGTCCTTCGTTGATTAAAGAAACCAGCTTATCCAAGATACTACTAAACGCCTAATGGATTTCATATGGATTGCCTTCTTACATCGCAGGCAGCGATTGTACTGCTCATATGCCCTATTCAGACCTGATGCTGTATACATGATCTACTTCTGTGTCTCGGTTCTTCCTTTTTTATTTGAGAATATATTACACTATACATATTTTTATTTTAATAACCTGTGCATTTCGAGTGCAGCTATAAATCTATAATACATAATAAAGCTATTGACTAATAAGAGCTAGTGATATTGAAACGGAAGACAAACCTCTAAACACACTGTAACCTGATCAAGAGTTTCTGTTTTAAACCTCATACACCCATTCAACAGGCTGTTCCCAAACAATTACTGGAGCTGCTTCTTCAAGAACTAGGAAATGAGCAGTTACAGATCATTGGTTGGAGGGAAAAGTTCAACTAATCTATTCTATCCATCAGGGCACTCTTTATCTGAATGGGCTCTGTCTCAAACTTTCTGTACTGACTGATAAGGTTATTTTAAACTGACTGCTCCCCCCACCACCATTTAAACCTTTTATTTACTGATAAGCCTTTTTTTCTATTTTTTTACCTTTTTATTTATACTAGTATCTCAATCACATATATCCTAGCCTTTCTGTTTTAGGCAGAATGATGAGATAAGTCTATGAGAAAAGTAATTGTTTGGGACAGAATTCTAAAAGTGGAGAACATGCCATTTGTTTCTGCACTACTCTCTCATTTCATTAAAAAAACAAACAAAAAAAACAATAGTTTGGCTCACTAACCCCTTTAGTAACCATCTTGCCAACAGTGTTTCCAGTTTCGCTTTAAAATTGACTGATTATCAGACAATTTTAGAATGCTGTAAAAAAGTAATTACGTTTGTAAAAGTCCTCTTCAACAATTTGTAATGGTCACATTTATTGTTACATGTACCCCTTTGTTATGTAGAGCTCTGCGGAATAAGCTGGCAATACATAGATGTCAATATTAATGATTGGCTAGATGTTATTATTCATGGTTTGGTTAGAGCTCACTGTAGCAGATCAATGGAGCCAATTCAATTGAGTAATTCCATTTTTTTTGCTATTAAATATATCTGTAATCCAGCACTGAGACAATCCTCTGCAGCCTAATCTGCGTTCTGCAAGACCATCAGTACAATCCAATACCTCTCATATACAAAAAGTACTGAGGAGACGGCACGTGCCTGATAATCACCATGCTTTGGTGGTCCAATCATCGCACATTAGATGTAATAAGCTCTCAAAGTGAGTGCTGTCACATTCCAGTAATGAAACAAAACGTGGCTAACCTTTCTACTTCCTGCTGCCCCTTTCTAATATTCAATAGCCCCAGTACCCTTCTGACACTGCTGGAGCAATTGGATAGATAAAGGAGTCTCGTAGCTTCTGAGGAGGTCCTGATCATTCTATTCCATGATCATGCTATGGGTGTGATCATGAGATGGTGTCTCAGCATGATGACTACTGTGGGTGATCAGACACACAGCTAGAGCTCCATAACTAACTATAATGGTTGTTTTGATGCTTAGATCTGTCGATGTATAGTGATGTTAACACTGCAGGCAGCAGGGACACTGTAGTGTCCTCCTGTATCTTCTATTTATACAATGTAAAAAAAACAAAAACTAGGTTCATTCTATCTCCTTAGCACTTTATACTGCTCTCACTCAGATAATCTTATTCATGACATGCAATGCAAATAATGGAGAAAGTTCCCATACACAACCCTGGCATTCTGCCTCTTGACCACAAAATGGTATTAAAAACCCAATGATCTGGAGTGTCATTTACTGCCAAATAAAGATTTGTATACAGTGGCTAATGTTAGCTATACTTTTTGATTCAAGTGACAGAGAAAAAAAAATAAAAAAATCACAAAAATACTTAGCCCATACTCCTTTTCAATAAAAGGCTCATTTAATTGTCATACCCCACGCAAATAAAGCAATGTTAAGTAATGGCTCTGTGTTAAAAGACATCTAGGCTGATGCCCTTTGGCTTGATTAGCTTGTCCAACATGCCTTGTCCGAGTTTGGATGCGAACAGAGAAGAAATTTCCTCATTTCCAGATTTCAGAGCCAGGTCGTGCGCAGTCAGACCTTTGTCATTTTTCTTTTTTATACTTGCATTACATCTGGACAAGAAATTCAGATTTCAGCAATAAGCAAGAGAATACAGGAATATCAGATAGTGGGAAAAAAAAACAACGAACAAGTTGGATAGCTAATGAGGGAATTAATAATGTTAGGACAAGTGATTGAATTCAGTCCACTAAAGAGATCTCCTGTCACAAGATGCTCTGACATCTGCCATTCACAGCCACCTGCATCCTCCAGTGACTTCGTAAATGATTTGTTGCATTTTGGAAAGTCAGCCCACTGCAGTCAGTTTAGTAGGAAAAAATGGATTTACCCCATCAAGTGGTGATAAGAGGACTGCAGTTATACATATCTAAAATGTTTCAATTTGTCTATTTTAGCACGTTTTATTTTTTTATTCCAGACAATTCACAGTTTAGTGAATAATTACCCGAGTGGAGGGGGATTTGTTAAGATAACAGCATATTATAGCACACACAGTATGTTACAGAAACAGGTTTCTCCTTACCCCAGTAGCACCTCTGTACATTTCTTCCCAACCAAACCAAGCATGACTGACTCATGTAGGGCTGTATTGTTGTGTCTGTAACAGGTTAAATCAGGAAGAACAAAATCACACACCTGATACAAAGGATGAATGTAATGCAAAAACATTTCTGTAAATGATTTAGAATATTTGTTCTGGTATCTTGAATAAGGGGTTTACTCACTAAACACACAATCGTTATGAATTGAAATTAAAATATAGGCCAAGCTTTCTGCTTTGGAACGATTCTTCAACTCAGCTACAGACAGAGGTTGGCTGTTTTTGCCTACATTCTGCAATTCGTATCCACTACAATCTAAGGTTTGGTGAATAAAACTGTGTGATGAAATTGAATCTGCTACTTGATCAAATCTTTCCATCAACAATGGGTAGACAGTTAGCAGTCAAAACAATGGTTCAAATGTAGTCAGATTGCAGTAGTATACAAAGACGCATGGAATTTGCCAGGGAAGCGATATATGCCTACGCAGCCTAGTCCTTGGAATTTTTAAGCATAGGGATCTTTAAATCTGTCACTTCTGGGAGGAGTCTGCCCTGTCCCTCTCAGAATAGTTTTTCTCCAACTAGAGAAAGGACTGACAAATGTACATTGTGCACATAATTATATGAAGGCAATAACCATGCTGATCCACTGATTGAAAAGATGGCTCATAAGATCATCAACCCACCAAGAAATATATTACTCACAGCATTGCAAGTACTTACGGCCCAGATTGCTGGTCAATGTCAGCCCCTTTCTGTACAAGGACCGGTATTACTTTGTGATGACCATTGAGGACTGCCACTGTCAGCACAGGGCGATCCTCGTTATTGGTACAATTAGGATCAGCACCCTGAAAACAAAGATAATCTTAGAGATAAGTTATTTACTGGAAATACTAGAGTTGTTTCTAACTACGCAGTAGAACCTTCAGTTGTGAGTAAATTATTTCAAGATTAATATACTGTGATGCTAAATATTAAAACAGGCCAACAAAACTGTGAATGGCAAGAAAACAAAACCAGCCCCATACCATGGCTTAAACTTTCAAGTCCAATGCTACTAGTCAGGCTTTAAAAATGACTTGCCAATACATGCCTGGAGAGTAAATTGCATACGCATCAGGGGTTGAATTGTTACTCACTCGCTAAATTTTTAATCGCCAATAGCTAGAGGCAATTGGAAATTATAAGCCCTGGCCTGTACTGTTATTTTGAGACCCCATTTATTATTGCTACTTTTCTTTGATCACACCATTCAATTGTATTTTGATATACCTCATCTAAGAGCTCTTCCACATTTGAAATGTCCCCTTCTCCCTTTGGGCCAACTTCCTTGAGGAGCTTTCGATCTTCAGGCTATGATAAAGAAGACACATTTTAACGGTTAGCTCTGCAAAATGATCTAAAACTTTCAGTATACGAACAATTACCAACACAATCACAGTGCTATATGACCATTCTGCACTGTTATTGCAGCATGAGGGGGGGATGTCACCTCTCCTTTCCAGAGTTAGATTGTGACAGGCTCTCCCTGTGAAATAACATACAGTGACTATCCCAGGGCTCCATGCAGAGATCAACATTGTGTAAAAACTGGACAAACATGCAGGGAGTCAGGAATTGCGTCTTTTTAAGCCTTGTGTACATGCATCTCATAGAAGGCTTCCTCCATGATGAGACCTGGACAGGGCTGAATGAACAAGTTCATCTATGCTTATTCAGATACAGAATTAGTTACTAAAGTGAGAACTCAAAGTGAATTTAAAATTTAAGTCCAGAGTAGCGGAACTGAAGGCATGGTTGTCAGAGATTTTTTTTTTTTTCAGTCTGGATATTTTGACCTTAAATTGAAATTCTCTTTGAATTCTCACTTTAGTGAATAAATAACCTTGATGGTGTGCCGGGTGTGCCTGGGCACACCCTAATCCCCGCAGCACGCCTATGTATTGAGACCGGCAGGGGAGATCTCAAGATCTCCCCTGTCGGCTCATGCAGAGCCAGCGCTATCTGAGCGCCGGCTCTGCTCTCAGCCTCCCTCCCCACTGCAGCATGGAGCTCAACCAGCAGCTCCGTCGGATTCCTCTTGCGAGATCTGAGCGTTGCCGCGGCAACGCTCAGATCTCGCGAGAGTGAACTCTAGCCCCACAGGGGCTAGAGTTCACTCTCCACTGGACCACCAGGGAAAGCAGCAGGAACAAGAATCCCCCCTCCCTACATAAGGTAAGAAAGGAGGGGGGATATTAAGTAATGTACCCCCACCTCCACCCCCACACATACAGCACACACACAGCACCTACACACATACAGCACACACAGACATACACAGCACCAACACACATACAGCACACACAGACATACACAGCATCCACACACATACAGCACCCACAGACATACAGCACCCACAGACATGCAGCACCTACACACATACAGCACTCACAGACATACACAGCACCTACACACATACACAACACCAACACAGATACAGCACCCACAGACATACGCAGCATCTACACACATACAGCACCCACAGACATACACAGCACCTACACACATACACAATACCAACACACATACAGCACCCACAGACATACACAGCACCTACACACATACAGCACCCACAGACATACACATCACCCACACACATACAGCACCCACACACACAGCACCCTCACAAACAGCACCCTCACACACACACACACAGCACACTAACAGTACCCTCACAAACACAAACAGGACCCTAACAAACACACACACAGCAAACTACCAGTACCCTCACACACAAACAGCACCCTCACACACAGTGCATTAACAGCACCCTCACAAGCGCACACACACACAAACAGCACCCTCACACACAGTACATTAACAGCACCCTCACACAGCACACACACACAGCAGTGTATGTGCGTGTGTATATATGTGTACATATATACATATATATACCCTAATGCAATAGGCTGTGCACGCCTATGTGTGTAGAACTCACTTTGATCGCAATGTTGATCTGTTTGATCAGAATAGGCCAATAACTGGGCCTTCACTGATCGAAAACTCCTATTTAAGCATGGTGGAGTGACAATGAGAAAGGAATATAGCCTTCACAACAAGTCTCTCAGGATTATTTACTAAACTGATATTTTAGCAAATTAAACCCAAATGGAAAATCGAAGCTCAAAATAGGGCCTCGATTTAATTTTATTAATTTAAGCTTTTCAAAGCCTTTAATTTTGTTGGATAAACTTTTAAAAAAGAATACTGGATACCCTGAAACAGGGAAAAACCAGTTAGGGTGTGTATCTGGGGCGTCCAAAATAGGGGGTAACCCTTACTTATATGTATAGCAAAAAAAAAGGAAAACTGACCAAAGAGGTCAGAACTAGGAGGATGCCCCCTGGAGGATTGTCATATATTTATGTGCAAATAAAACATAACCTTTAATAATTTTACATATAAAAACTTCTGTCCAATGAGGAACAAAAGAATACGTTAAAAAAGAGTCTGGATAGGTCAGATAAATAATTCTAATTGGGATGTGCAAGCTGAATTTCACATCTAATGAATCCTAAGGTGAAAAGGACATACACAGAGCCCAATAAATAGCTGAATCAAATCTATGATGCAAATAGGAGGCAGCTAATAAAAAAGTAAGGCTGTCACTATGTTGCTAGGTTAGCCCTCTCTCAGTGAATGATAATATGATTTGGTAGAATATTGCTACATTAGATGCAAAATAACCACCTTGTTGATTAACGCTGAGAGATTGTTACAGTCTTACTAGAAAATGAGCTAGACAGGAATCATGCCTGATGTAGTAAAAGTTCTGCCTCTGCAGCTGTCAGAGGGCAGTGCAATAACGACAGCAACGTGGAGATTTTGTAGATAATGGTAAACCTCCCTCAGTATGCCAGCAAGCTTGCTTAGTCCCCAAAATAATCAAAGTGGGTCGACTACCTAGATCACGATAAACTAATAAAGAGAACTGCCTATCTCTTTAGCATCTCGAAGTCAGCTGTCTAGCCTGCCTAACCAGACTCAAAACCCTGCTACCTAACACGTGTTTCGGCGCTGCAAAAACGCGCCTTCGTCTGAGGCTCTACAGGCGTCCTCGGGAATCCGGTGGCTAATTTATATCTATATTCAGCCAATCAGCTGGAGGAGTGTACGCGCCAAAAGGGGGGGAAATAGTCCGGACATAGTCACGCCTACCTGATGACGTATCATCAAAGTCCGGAGTGGTAACCCCCCCCCCCCTGGTGGCACAATGAATTAACTGATTCGGCACATAATAATTGATGTATGTGTATAGTAACCCCTTGTGTGCTGAAGTAAATACCAAGACAGTAATAAGATGTCCAACGAAATATAGGCTGGAGTACATAAAGTGAGAATCAGATGGAGATTTAGAAAAGCTTAATTTAGCAGCAAACAAATTATGCATATAAGCATATAAATGTACTGCAATATCTAAATCACACAGAAACAAAACAATGTAAATCTATTGATTGTACCTTGATATTTTCCTAATCAAGAGATCCCTTTCCACAAAAATCAGATAAAGGAGAAAAGTGACTAGTAGTACATTATAATGAAATATTAATGAGTACAGGCACTACATTTATGATCCTGTATCCAATATTAATTTAGGGATATATATTTAATAATGGGGTATCACAAATTGTGCTTAAATTGATGAATCAGCTGTCTAGGGAATTTACGCCACCGGTATCCAAAGGAAAAAATAATAAAAAAAATGAAATGTATTCAATCTTTTATAACTTTAGTAAATGACAAACATAAACTGTATATATAAACGTATTAACATTATCTAAATTCTTCATAGTCTTATCTCTCAATGAAGGGAGCGAAGGTAAAACCTTCGTTAAGGCCATTAGGGGTCAAGGTTCTGAATCTATATATCCAATATGATTCACGTTTGAGGAGGGTAAGGTCCAAATCACCTCCTCTGCGTCCCAAAGTCACCTTTTCTATTCCAGCAAATCTAACATCCCCTGGGTCTCCCTGATGTTGATTTCGTATATGTCTCGCCACTGGGGTATCCTTCAAATTTTTAGCAGAATGTACATGTTCCATGACCCTCCTTTTCAAGGGACGGATTGTTTTACCCACATATCTAAGACCGCATTTGCAGACTAGCAGGTAAATCAGACCCTTAGTGTTGCAGTTAAAAAATTGTTTAACATTGCACACAATTTGTCCATTTGAATCAGTGAGGCTCTTGGAGTCCTTCTTCATATATCTACAAGCGACACATTTTCCACATTTATAAGTGCCTTGTACTGCAAGCCAATTATTCCTCGTCACTTTAGAGGAAAAGTGGCTGGGCACTAAAAACTCCTTAAGATTTCTGCCTCTTTTTGCTGTAAGAGATACAAAGGGGGTCACTGCCCCTTTAAGGTGCGGGTCTTGAGATAGAAGGGGCCAAAATCTCCCTAGTATCTTTTTTCCCTGATCCCAGCCAGATTAATCCTTAGGGATACGAAGGATACACTCAAATATCTAGCCTCAATTAAGCTACCTAACGGTGCCTTTCTTTGCAGTATGGATGTTGAGGCCCTCTACTCCTCAATCCCACACTTTTCTGGAATAAGACACACTAAATATTATCTGGATACACGTGGGCCCAGACACCAACGACATACCTCTTTTGTACTTGACCTCCTAGAGTTTATATTGACTCATAATTTCTTTTTATTTGATGGCAGGTACTACCACCAGGTGCAGGGTACAGCTATGGGTACATCTTGTGCCCCCTCATATGCCAACCTGCACCTGGGTTGGTGGGAAGAAAATGTGGTATTCTCTGACGACAACAGCACATACACAAAACACATTTTTTTGTGGAAAAGATATATAGATGACGTCATTGTTATTTGGACAGGGACTAGAGAATGTTTCACGACATTTGTGGAAAAATTGAATATCAATGACCTCAATTTGAGGTTCACGATGGAAATTGGGGGACTTTCTCTCAACTTCCTGGACTGTACCTTTAACATCACGTCCAATCAAACCATTGAGACTACATTGTATAGGAAACCCACCTCTACAAATACGATGTTGAGATGGGAAAGCCACCACCCTACAACTTTAAAGAGAGGCATCCCAGTCGGACAGTATCTCCGATTGAGAAGGAACTGTTCAACTATGGAAGAGTTTACCTGTCAGGCGAAGTCCTTAAGAATTAGATTTAAGGAGAGAGGCTATCCTAATCGCTGTCTAAAGCAAGCATACCAAAGAGCATTGTACAGTGACAGGACGGAACTCCTAAAAGACAAAGTAACTCCTGATGAACAAGTACCAGTCCGCTGTATTGTCAATTTTGACTCTGGCTGGGATCAGGGAAAAAAGATACTAGGGAGATTTTGGCCCCTTCTATCTCAAGACCCGCACCTTAAAGGGGCAGTGACCCCCTTTGTATCTCTTACAGCAAAAAGAGGCAGAAATCTTAAGGAGTTTTTAGTGCCCAGCCACTTTTCCTCTAAAGTGACGAGGAATAATTGGCTTGCAGTACAAGGCACTTATAAATGTGGAAAATGTGTCGCTTGTAGATATATGAAGAAGGACTCCAAGAGCCTCACTGATTCAAATGGACAAATTGTGTGCAATGTTAAACAATTTTTTAACTGCAACACTAAGGGTCTGATTTACCTGCTAGTCTGCAAATGCGGTCTTAGATATGTGGGTAAAACAATCCGTCCCTTGAAAAGGAGGGTCATGGAACATGTACATTCTGCTAAAAATTTGAAGGATAGTGGCGAGACATATACGAAATCAACATCAGGGAGACCCAGGGGATGTTAGATTTGCTGGAATAGAAAAGGTGACTTTGGGACGCAGAGGAGGTGATTTGGACCTTACCCTCCTCAAACGTGAATCATATTGGATATATAGATTCAGAACCTTGACTCCTAATGGCCTTAACGAAGGTTTTACCTTCGCTCCCTTCATTGAGAGATAAGACTATGAAGAATTTAGATAATGTTAATACGTTTATATATACAGTTTATGTTTGTCATTTACTAAAGTTATAAAAGATTGAATACATTTCATTTTTTTATTATTTTTTCCTTTGGATACCGGTGGCGTAAATTCCCTAGACAGCTGATTCATCAATTTAAGCACAATTTGTGATACCCCATTATTAAATATATATCCCTAAATTAATATTGGATACAGGATCATAAATGTAGTGCCTGTACTCATTAATATTTCATTATAATGTACTACTAGTCACTTTTCTCCTTTATCTGATTTTTGTGGAAAGGGATCTCTTGATTAGGAAAATATCAAGGTACAATCAATAGATTTACATTGTTTTGTTTCTGTGTGATTTAGATATTGCAGTACATTTATATGCTTATATGCATAATTTGTTTGCTGCTAAATTAAGCTTTTCTAAATCTCCATCTGATTCTCACTTTATGTACTCCAGCCTATATTTCGTTGGACATCTTATTACTGTCTTGGTATTTACTTCAGCACACAAGGGGTTACTATACACATACATCAATTATTATGTGCCGAATCAGTTAATTCATTGTGCCACCAGGGGGGGGGGGGTTACCACTCCGGACTTTGATGATACGTCATCAGGTAGGCGTGACTATGTCCGGACTATTTCCCCCCCTTTTGGCGCGTACACTCCTCCAGCTGATTGGCTGAATATAGATATAAATTAGCCACCGGATTCCCGAGGACGCCTGTAGAGCCTCAGACGAAGGCGCGTTTTTGCAGCGCCGAAACACGTGTTAGGTAGCAGGGTTTTGAGTCTGGTTAGGCAGGCTAGACAGCTGACTTCGAGATGCTAAAGAGATAGGCAGTTCTCTTTATTAGTTTATCGTGATCTAGGTAGTCGACCCACTTTGATTATTTTGGGGACTAAGCAAGCTTGCTGGCATACTGAGGGAGGTTTACCATTATCTACAAAATCTCCACGTTGCTGTCGTTATTGCACTGCCCTCTGACAGCTGCAGAGGCAGAACTTTTACTACATCAGGCATGATTCCTGTCTAGCTCATTTTCTAGTAAGACTGTAACAATCTCTCAGCGTTAATCAACAAGGTGGCTATTTTGCATCCTATGTAGCAATATTCTACCAAATCATATTATCATTCACTGAGAGAGGGCTAACCTAGCAACATAGTGACAGCCTTACTTTTTTATTAGCTGCCTCCTATTTGCATCATAGATTTGATTCAGCTATTTATTGGGCTCTGTGTATGTCCTTTTCACCTTAGGATTCATTAGATGTGAAATTCAGCTTGCACATCCCAATTAGAATTATTTATCTGACCTATCCAGACTCTTTTTTAACGTATTCTTTTGTTCCTCATTGGACAGAAGTTTTTATATGTAAAATTATTAAAGGTTATGTTTTATTTGCACATAAATATATGACAATCCTCCAGGGGGCATCCTCCTAGTTCTGACCTCTTTGGTCAGTTTTCCTTTTTTTTAAACTTTTAAAAAGCAGTTTTTGCAATATGAAAATATAACTCATAAAAAAAAAAAAAAAAATGTAAATAATTTTTCAATATGTTAAATCATTTTAAAAGTTAATCCAATAATATGAAATCATTTGGGAAGCTTTTCCAAAAATACTGTATCAAATTTGGTATTCATTGATGTTATTGCGTTATTGCATTACCCTTCCTTTACTGTCCACCAATAGCAGCAAAGAACAAACACAAATAAGAAAAAACTAAAATATATAGAGTAACCCCAGCTAATCCCCATTCAGGTCCTAACCATAAGCACCACCCCCAGACCTTCCTCTTTCTGTGCTGCTCCACAGACAAGACCTCTATGTACCTCTTACTACCTCTAGGTCTCGTCTCTGCCATAGTTACTTGATTTGTCTGTTGGGTTTGCGTATGTTCAATTTGTACCTTATTGTTTTTCTACTACATATTCCCCTTGTGTTCTTCTTAGCTCCCATACCATCTCTGGGGACTCTGTTTCCCTCTGTCCCTTTGGGCACTGATGTTGGGTAGTTTATATTTCTATGGCACATTGATATTTGGCCTGCTTTAAATTTTCGGGTCTTGGCCATCTAACCCAGATCTTTCCTTGCGTCAACTGTCAACCAAGCTTGTAACCCTCTTCAGCCTTATTTCCTGAACAAGGGTTTCTGACTTTCAAGCTCCTTCACTCCCGATGGGGTGGTATTTTACAATTTCAAACGCAGTAAGACTGAGATTAAGCTTTTCTCTCTACCCAAGCATTGTGTCCATTGCCTGTTTCGTTGCGTGCGGCTTAGGTTTGGAGACTTTCCTATATCTTGTAGGCCATTTTTCCGGTTTCTACAGCTTTTAACAGGATTGTTTCCTGAATGAAGCTGCTCTTGTTGGACCGTGTGTCCTGGACTGTTCATACTTACCTTGTTTGTTTGTTGTGTGCAGTTATTGTTCATTGCCAAAGAAAGAGGAAGGTCTGGGAGTGGTGCTTATGGGTATACTGGGACCTGAATGGGGATTGGCTGAGGTCATATTATTATTTAATTTTTTTTAAATTCTTTATTTTTTTGTGCATAGGTAATACTTTACAAAACGGCTCACAATACCACAATAGCAGATGTCAGCGCTATGTAAACATATAAAGACTGTTTGGCATGGGTTTCGGTGTACATTTTATAATAAGTGGAGTGATAGTGAAGGTGATTGTGGTCAGCTTCGTTGACCTAGGGGTTAAATGCTTCACTAGGGTCACCTAATCTGTTATACGCGTGTACTTTTGTGTATGATTCAACAAAAATAATGCTTAAACTGATAAAACACAAATTAATAATAACCATTAATGCGCTAAACAGGGAGGTAAACTAACCGAGGTATGGCAGATACATCCTCTGAGTGGAGGGATGAGAGGGGGTTTTACTTGCCCCTTGCTAACCTAAGCTGTTGTCCTATGGTATGCGCCTGAATTACCCTGAGGTGCAGGGGTTCGTGGTTGGCTGGCTGTCGGGTAGGTCTGGGCCATATCCTGGGCGTACGTCAGTGGTTTTGGTCTATTGAGAAAACAGTTAAAGTAAAAAGTAAAGTCTCAACGTTCGAGTGGAACTTATGGAATAGTCTATGTATAGTGAGAGCATCCTGGCAAACTTCCTGTATAACCCGGCCCGGGTTCAGGTCGTGGCTGCGGCATAGGATTCTGCCATTGTCTGTCGTGGCACAAACTCTGGAGCGCTTGCTGTGTCCCAGCCAGAGTTTTGCATGTGCCTCGCTGATGGTACAGATGAGTCAAGTGGGTCTGAGGGGAGTTCCAACAGTCTCAGAACCTTCATGGCCTCCTGCAAATTGTGTATGACATGCGATGCATCTCCTGTGGTGACAAGCAGAGCGTGAGCTGGGCCCCATTGGTACCTGATGTGTTGCGCTTGCAGGCGGGAGGTAAATTGTTGCAGGGACCTTCTCCATGCCAATGTCCCCCCTGAAAGATCCGAATAGAATGGCAGGGCCATTTCTGCAAAGAGGTATGTTGGCTGACCTCTGGTGGCTGCGAAGACTGCGGTTTTGTTTCTTTGGCTCTGGAACTGAATCACCAAGTGCCCAGGAGCAGAGGGTGGCGCCTTGGCTGGTCTCGGTATGTGGAATATTCTGTCCAGTGTGACTGCTTTGGGAGTTAGTAATGCTGTGAGGAGCAGCCTGGTTAAGTGTGGCAACTCAGCCTCCTGGATGGTCTCGGCGACACCTCTGATTTTCAGGTTCTTCTGGCGACGTTTGTCTTTCTGTGTGGCATTTTGTTGTTCATGAAGTAAATTCTGCCGCCGCAGTTCTTGAACTGCTTTTTGTAGCGGTTATCTGGCATGTGTGGGTGCTGGATGTGCCTTCTACAGCCCCTAGCCGGCCAGTTAAGCTCCGCAGGTCTTCCCGGATTGTGGCAACGTCGGCCAAGATTTATTTTATGATGATCCGCCATGAGCTCACCTATGGCCTTCATAGTCACCGGTGTGAGGGCTGCGTCTGGGCCGGGGGTGGCAGCGTCAGGCTCGGTGAGAATTCCCCCTCTGCTTCATCTGACGTCCCGTCATAAAAATCCGAGCAGCCACCGTGGAGGGATGCCATCTTGGAGCTAGAGGCGTCGTGGGCCTGCTGCCATAGCTCACCGATGTTCATGCCCAGCCGGGGCTTATCAGGCTTTTGTTTTTTTAGTTTTCCAATCCATGGGGCCCGGGTGAGTCTTGGGGTCTCCCTGGGTAGGATTTGGCTCGTTTCCGAATGCCGAGAGCGGTTAATTTTAGCTTTTGTGGTCTGGAGCTCGGCGGCCATGCGACTGTAAACTTTAACAGTTAGGCTCTGCCCCTGGCTGGGGTCATATCTTTTTTTTTTCTTTTTTCTTTCTATTTGTGATTGGTATTTGCCACTATTGGTAGACAGTAAAGGAAGGGTAGATTTCTCTATAAAATCATGACTTTTCATCATGAAATAGCAAAATTATGTAATTAACTCAGCCTTTGTT
This sequence comes from Pelobates cultripes, assembly GCA_933207985.1. Lineage (NCBI taxonomy): Eukaryota > Metazoa > Chordata > Amphibia > Anura > Pelobatidae > Pelobates > Pelobates cultripes. Next base: position 307,876,586 of record OW240913.1, on the reverse strand, counting down.
AAGACACCTATATTACATTTTCTATCCAAAATAGATGTACTAAAAAAACTTTTTTTCCAGCTCAGCTATTCTGCAAATTACCTAGCATGTGTTTACTCAAATCTACAAATAATGTTAACTTTTTAAAAAAATTTATTTTACGTACGGAAAGTCTGTCCTCTTTCTGCAACGGCTTTCGGGTTTTTTTCTTTGTGCGTTTTGATTTTCCATTGCTGCTTCTGGCACTTTGACCATCCTCACTTGCTGTAAAAAGATAAAGAATCTTTATATTGATTGCTGCCAGTGTCAACAAAATATTATTTAATCAAATATATATTTATCCAATTATCACCAAGTTTCTATAGTTTATTAAATATGTTCTGTTATTTGTGATCTTTGTAAGTTAACACTGACCCAAGGTATAAATGAGAAATAAACTTTCTTTGAAGATATATTATAGTGTCAGGAATAAAAAAGTGTATTCATTTTCCAAGCATTGCCAACAAAAGTAACCAAGGGGACCTAAAAATGCTACAAACGGCAATAGACAACTTCATTTGGGCTCGCAAGAGGCACAGAATAGCAAGACAGACTTTATATACCCCAAGAGTAGGGGATGACTGGGACTGCCCAACCTCTACCTCTACTACCTCTCAGCCCAACTTGCACAAATAATAGAATGGCACTCACCACCAGACGCCCATAGATGGGTAGACCCAGAAACCCTGCTCATGAGTACAGACCTCCCACAGTTCTGGATATGGGTACCCCGAGCCGATAGACCAGAGCTCCGCACAAGCTGTCCTGCCATCCTGAACTTGATCAGGATCTGGGATTCCACAGCGCACAAATACGCCCTATCATACCAAATCTCACCCCTAGCCCAATGCCTCCGTAACAAAGCATTCACATCAGGACTCACAGCGAGAGACTTCCGAAACATTGAAAACACAGGCATACAGCGTTATCACCAACTCTATCATGAGGGCTAACCCAAAACATTTGACAACTTAAAAACATTGGCCCCACTGACCACGAAAGACTACTTTCGGTATATGCAATTAAGAGACTTTGCTGGGAAACCGCAAGTACATAAAGCAGCCATGGCCAAATTAACCTTCTACGAAACACTATGTGCTGTGGAGGGACCATGTACCGGCCTCATCACACTCCTATATACACAATTGAGCGCACCGACGAACAAAACACAAACACCCGCATACGTGGCACAATGGGAAGCAGAACTGCAACAATCTTTACAGAGCTGGGAATGGCAAGACATTTGGGAGGCAGCAGCAAAGGCTTCCATCTGCGTACAACACCAGGAACAATGTTACAAAACACTCATGAGGTGGTACACCACACCAGTCAAACAATGCAGAATGGGTAAAACAACTACTGACACTTGCTGGAGGGGGTGTGGGACAAAGGAACATACCTCCACATGTGGTGGACATGCCCAAAAGCGAAAAGATTCATGGGCAATGTAGCCAAACACCTGACAGAAGTACTAAACAAAACTATCCAACCGGACCCATGGGCATTCCTTATAGCAAAACCACTGGATGACCCGACAAACAAAGAACAAAAACTATTTAACAAGATAAACTTGGCTGCCAGACGAGCCATAGCACAGACATGGTTACACACTGACATGCCCCTACTGCATAGAGTGACTCACAACATAAAAGAGGCTCACCTCATGGACAAACTCACTGCACAACTCAGCTCTGCTATTTCTCAAAACTTGGGAGCCTTGGGAAGACTACACTAATCGCTGCGAGACACAAACCCATACAAACACAAACCCATACAAACACAAACCTGTGAGTCTTGACTGCGAAAGACGGAATATAGGGGTGGCCCCGAACGCCTCCAGCAGCCCTCCTCCTCCCTTATGATACCACTTCCCATCCTTTTTCTCCCCTCTTTTTTCTCTCTCTCTCATCTCTCACCCTCTCATGTTTCTCTTCTTCCAAAAATTGAAAAATTCATGCCTAAGCTCAAGCACCCTCAGCTGAGACACAGGTGCAGAACAACTCTACGCAACATCAGCTGAAGCACAGGGACTGTAGCTATGTAATAACAATGGTACTACCACAGTGATATTAAGCAGCAGAACTGGCACTATTATTTCTTACGGTTAATGTCCCGTAACATATTACTAGAAGATACCCTTGTATCTTGTAGACAACTTAAAATGCTTCACTGTATACACGACTGTCTATATATGATGCTTCCCTTTCTGTACAACATATGTGCATGATTTGATAAAGAATTAAAAAAAAAAAAAGTGTATTCATGACACTATAGATGGGAAAACACAAATTTCAGCTCCCCTTGCCCTCCCCAAAATCCCATAGAAAAGCATTGGGAGGCTAATGCACATGCGCAGCAAATCAGCATAACCTCAGATGCACTGAATGCAGTGTGTGGAGATGCGTAACGTTATAGCTGCACTGGCCCGGGAAGCACCTCTAGTGGCCATCTGAGTGACTGCCACTAGAGGTGTTCCTGGACAGTAATGTAAATAAACAAATTTCTCTTAAAATGCAGTGTTTACATTAAAAAAGCCTGCAGGACATGCTACAGACACCATAACAACTACCAGAAGCTGTAGTACCTTGATTTAACACATACAAAATCCTGCTTGACCATACAATTATATTGGATCCAATGTTTCATGGAGAACATTGCCAAGAGCATAACACTGCCTTCTCCCATAGTGCATCCTGCTGCCTTTTCCCTAGATAAATGACACACATGCACCTGGCCATCTATCTGATCTAAAAGAAAATGTGATTCATCAAACCAGGCAACCTTCTTCCATTGCTCCATGGTCCAGTTCTGATGTTATGTCCACATTGAAGGCGCTTTCAGAGGTGGACAAGGGTCATCATTGGTGCTCTGACGAGTCTGTGGTTACACAGCAAACTGTGATGCACTGTGTTCACGGTTTGATACCTTTCTATCGCGGCCAGCATTACATTTTCAGCAATATTACCTACAGTAGCTCTTCTGTGTGATCCGACCAGATGGGCTAGCCTTTGCACCACGCATCAGTGAGCCATGGCTGCACATGTCCCTGATGCCGGTTTACTGGTTGTCCTTCCTTGCACCACCTTTAGTGGGTACTAACCACTGCATATTAACACTCCACAAGACTTGCTGTTTTGGAGATGCTCTGACCCAGTCATCTAGCCATCACCACTTGCCCTTGTCCGACACTGGGATCTTTTAATTTGCCATTTTTTGCCTAATACATCCCACCCCTTGAGAGGGGCTATTGTAACAATATAATCAATGTTATTCACTTCACCTGTCAGTGGTTTTAATATTGTGGCTGATCATCGTAGAGAGATGGACATATTTTTTTTTTTTCTTCAAAAACATAACAAGCTAACCCAAATTTGCACAAAATGGCCCATAGTAACCCAACTAGAAAAAAGGAAGGACAAACGGGGACGCCATTATAGTAATCATGGCATGGGTTCACTTTAACATTACATTCATGGATTTAAGCCTGCACTGAGCTTTGCCCTTTAAGCACACTAAAAATCGCAATACAAAGCTGTAGCAGACAGATCTGTTTGAATTCTTTACAACACAGGATCAGTCTGTTCCAGCTGAATCTTAATTCATACACACACCATAAAGCATAAAAGAGCAGACAGAATAAGTAATGCTTCAGGACAACAGTACCGTATCCTCCAGATTAAAGAGAGTGCCAAGTTAAAGAAAAATTAAAATATAACTAAAAAAGAATCCCAGCACCATCCCAGACAAGGAGGGTAGGTAATCAAAAAAGCTTCATAAACTTGTTAATAAGTAAAAAGCAACAAAATAAATCTGTGCATATATTGAATGCATTGCATCCCATGTAGTTTCTGGGCTTATTCATATACAAAATTCAACCAGCTTAAATTTGTTATTAATTTTTGTCTTGCATCCCCCCCCCTCCCAATTCTGCAATGTGACGATTCTTGTTTATAGTAACAGTTGAAGATTCTGACCCACACCAATGTTTCTTATTGTGTTTATAAACAGTCTGTGTGCATTATATGTTATTTTATATCTGTAATATTTGTTTATAGTATGTTTCTGTTTAAAGCACTGTATTTTGATAGTTTTTTTCATAATCGTGCGCGTATTTAAAGAGATCCTATAGTGCCAGGAAAACAAAGCCGTTTTCCTGGCACTATAAAGTTACTAGGTCACCCCCTAGCTCACCTTCTCCCCCTCCTCTTCCCCCCTTTGGCAGGGCTGAATGAGGTTAAAACCCCTTCAGCCACTAACCTGAATCCAACACCGATGTCACAAGGTGCTTTGTCAGGCTCCGCCCACGCTCCTCCCCCGCCATCAGACGGCAGGGTATACCTAATGCGCTTGCGCTCTTGCGCATTAGACCTCCCCATAGGAAAGCATTATTATTATTATTCAATGCTTTCCTATGGGGAAAATCTGACACTGGAGGTCCGTGAGGACGTCCAGCATCAGATAGCAGACCAAGTTTGGATTCCAGAAGCCCTCTAGTGGCCTCTGGTAGACAGCCACAGAGTGCAGACTTAGAGCTGCAATGTTTTACATTGCAGCACTAAGTGCAAAATGGTCACAGCACCCAGACTACTTCAATTAGCAATAGGGCGGTCTGAGATTTGTCTCTAATTAAGACCCAAAAGTACATGGGATGAGGAATCATTAGATCTATGTACAAATTTATTTTGTTGCTTTTTATCTAAAAACTCAGCTTTTTTGGCCTGGAATATAAAAATGTACTTTGAATTCCCGACACCTCACACTTTAGTGAATAACCCTGTAAATTAAACGGTTATATAAACTACAACATATACAACATAGCAACTGGTTTCACTTTGTAGACAATTCAATATTGAAAGAAACAAGACAAAAAGATTACAAAATGTTAGGGCTTCTTGTATTGTAGATCAGGCTTATGTTTGTGTATTATTTTGAGGTACTTTGTAAAACTCACCAATGCTAGATTGGGTGTCTTCATCTCTCCCTTCTGTGACTGAACTCAGGAAGTGATTTCCAGAGAACTTCATTGGCTTTCCAGTAAGGACATTCTTAAAATCCAGAAACCAAAATTACTCAGTTAAAACACTCTGCATATTTATAAATACAATTTCAGCAGTTTAAGATCTCGTTGGTGCTATATAAACATAAAAGCATTACATTTTAACATTTATCATGTTTTGTTAGTTATATCCACACATAGCATACTGTACACTTATGAATGACCTACTTAGGAAAATACTCTGTTGCATCAGGGGATACCTACCTTATCCGTTACCAAAACATAATTCAATCTCAGACTGACTTCATAACCATCTTCATGCATGGTAGCTGAAATAATCTGCAGTAAAAAAAAAAAAAAATCATACTGAAAAAAGGCATCTGTGATCAGAAAAAGTTATATTAAGTCCATCACAAGCTTTGTTAAGCCTTCTAATTCTGGATATCAGTCTGATGTGCTGCTGAATGTTTTTACTTGTACTAAGGCACCAATAGGATTGCAAAGTGAAGTCAGACCCAACATTTATTACACCACGTCTGCTATTGGTTGAGCTTGTTTTACAAACTCTTTTCTCTAATTTATTATACTAAGACAAAGAGTTAAACCAATAGAAAACAAGCAGAAGAGTATCTGATTCAACACTGCTACATCTATTCATCTATTTATAAATGACAAACTTTACTTTGACAATGTAATGTTATTATTGTGTTTATAACTGGCTATTAGAAAATCAATGGTCTTTATAATTACATTACTTTTCTTATTTAAAACGATGGTGGTTAGGAATAAAGAGCATTTCTGGTACAATGCTCTATAAGTTGAGCAATTACCAATAAAGAAACAGGGTGATGCCATAACTACCAATATGTGCAACCAAGAGAGAGCATTAAATAAACACCAGATTCCATTGGCTGCGCATTGTATATATACAGTGCCATCTTCCTCACCCTTCCCATCCGGGGCTGTCCGATTAAAGCCTTAAATTCTGAGTTATTCTGTGTGTAGCAGCGAAGGTGAGCACAGATATGGTCCAGTTGCTGTCTCCAATACCCTGTGAAATAAGCAATTTCTTATTTGAAAAACAGCGAATATATCTTTAGAACAATCCGAAGAAAAATTCTACAATGACTGATCTCATATCACACTCATCTGCACTATTTTCTCATTCACTGGATGTCTTCATTGGAGTTATTCACTGACTAAGCAATGAATTGAAGTGATCTGAAATCAAATATCCGAATTTAGGCTAAACTAGGAATGATGTTACTATAGTTGGGATGCAGAACTTTTCCAGATCGGCTATGTTAACCTTAATACATATGTTCAAGAAATAAACATCTGTTTATTAGAAGTTTTATCTAGTAGTACTTGCAGTTTATATTACTGCCTGCGGTCAGGTTAGTATTAAACCTTTAACTCCACAGAAAGGCGGCCTATAACCTAACCAGCTAACCACTTCAGCACTATACTGTTAGGAATATATGTTTAAAATTGTATTGGTGCTTGGAGTCAGCCTTTAACACTTCCCACCACACTTGATTTTAATGAGGATTTGCTCTCACAGGTATTCAGTAAGTGTCAGACACATCCAAGTACGTCTGAAGAGAGGGCATAGCACAAACGTTAGTAGGGAGACACATTGTCCCTCATATATTTAGAACTAGATGTATTTATTTTACCAAATCGGAGTTAAAACACTCACAGTTGTACTAACAATGCTTTCATGAAGAGTCTGAATAACAAAATGTCGGGCTTACTTGTCATGAAGGATTGCTAGAACTTTTGTTTTTGCGAAAGATGCTGGAGATGTTTTTTTAAATATATCAGAAGACTGTACTTTGTATGATACCATCCCAAGTTGTCTATAGGGTGTGATTCTCTAATATTCTAATTTTGCCCTCACCTCTGCCAGGACTAATGGCTGTCACCAGTGGCTTCCTATCACTCATCTTCTCCTTTTTTTCTTTCTCTGATAACAATTCAATTTCCTTTTTTTCTATTAGTTTGCTAGAAGGGTAAAATAATCCGACTGTCTGGGTCCCTTTGTCATTTTTTTCAGATTCAAGCCTTCCCTTTGGCAATGAGAGAGTGATGGGTTGCCAGGAAGTACGATTTTCCCCATCCTGTCAATACAAAACTTGAAAAATTAATATAAAAAGTTGTTGTTTTTTTATAAAGACAGACAACTGTGACACTCATGTTACCAATCAATAATATACCAAGTCCAGAAATCACAGAATGACTGTTAGTCAAAAAATGTGTGTAGTGTAAAACTGTGCAGCGAGTGGCTGAAATGTTGAAAGCACAGACATTGGAAAACCAGACACGAATTACCATGTTAGAATAAACCCAAATGGACACACTAAATGCCATATTCACTGGATCTGATCTCTGTGGTAAAAGAGGGGTCAGGCTTTATGTGCTGGGAGAGACCCATTTTTCTGTCAAACCATTTAAAAAAACCTTTCAAAATAGAAACACAGTCCCTACATCTCAATTTATTATCATCATGAGGTACAGATTTGCAGCATTAATATGTGACTGAAAAAAAATGCTGACTCTGTAAAATGCTAGGGGGTTCATTTACTAAATACTGAATTTTGGTGGAATGCAAAAGTTAGGTAAAAATAGCTGATTTGAAAAAATTCTCCCAGGCATCTATAGTCATAGCTTATGAATGCACAATCTGAATAAATCCATGGTAAATAAAAACAATTATAAGGCCTGTTTCACGCCTACTGCTAAATCCATGCTTCAAAGAATTCAGGCTATTTTGAAGGCAAAATGCAGTCCTACCCAGTAGCAACCTATTAAAGTGGTTATTTCGGTTATTTAATGTACATAAATGGGAATCAGGGGCATTTCCGACATGAAATCTCTTACGCTGCATAAAGGCTTATATCTTAGAACAGGGGTTCCCAACCCAGTCCTCAAGTACCCCCTAACAGTCCAGGATTTAGGGATTACCCTGTTGTGTCAAAGGTGTTTTTAGAAAGAAAAAAAAAAAAAACAACACTTTAAACACAACTGGGTAATCCCTAAATCCTGGACTGGTAGGGGGGTACCCCTGTCTTAGAAGAATAAAATATGGCCGTATCATGCTTACTGTCAATATGAGTGTGTAAGAGTTTAAATGTAACACATTTATTTTGTTCTATTATGAATTGATAGAGTTGATTATCAATAATTTCATACACACAGTTACTTACCCCAGTAAATGATGCTATGAGCTCTCTGCTGCTTAGCATCCTGCCGTTATGGGATGAATATCTTGCTGGAGGTTCTAGATAAACGCCACAAGAGGAACAGAAGTGTGCATAGGGGTGGTTGCTAGCACTGCACTTCGAACAAGTGAGATAATGCACAGAGAGGCCAGGCTAAAGAACATAAAACATAAGTATTAGATCAATAGGAATCAATGCTTCTACAATCTACATTCCATCTTCTTTCTCATATATAATGAAATTACAGTACCTTTGCTCCACACCAATCACAAAACCGGGCATCACAAAGATTGACGCGGCCACACTTGGAGCAAGACTGCATCTTCCCTTGCTGGTTTGGTAAAGGCGGTGCAGACTCCCCGCTGTATATAGGCTACCATAAGTAAAACAGATATACAATATAAATATTTAGTGTAAAAAGACAATTGGAAGACTATCCTCTTGGTACTTGAGGACCAGCAGAGTATTGCTGAGCATGTCTACATATCCCAGAGAAGTCAGCAGAACTGCTTTGTCATATATTTCCTCAGAAGGCAGGGCTTGCATGCAGCTATATATTTTGAGTACGGGCACACCAATTAGGTAAACAAGGAGAGAGCATTGCAAAGTAGCACATTAAACAAGAACGGTCAGTCTAGATGTTGTCTAGAAACACAGTGGATATGAAAGTTGCTAATTAATAAAAAAATGAAGAGACAATCTTTCAAAGTGTGTTTAAACACTAGTTTCTTCAAAGATTGTGTGCCCATTAGATCTTCCACAAATAAAATAGGTGACCAGGTTTGAAGAAATTGCATATCTGCGTATATGATAACTCAATCTGCAGTCTATATGCATTCCCAACAAACCAAGTTTATTCTTGACCAAGTTACAGGAGCAATAATAAATAATGGGGAAGGTGTACCGTTTGAGTGACGGGTAGTTTAGCCTCACATGTCACACAGTGCTTTAGATTGATTGGATTTCCAGTTCCACAAAATCGGCAAATTGCTTTGTCCTTTGAAAAAAAAACCAAAAAAAAAACACAACAACAAATATGCACGGTTATATTCATATTGGTGTTCACAGTGAATTTCTTTTTTACATATGTAAGAATGATTTATTAAATATTTTAATTATTGCTAAAATCTTATCTGCAACTTAAGTATGGCAGCTGTCTCTGAACAGTTTTGTGAACAACATTTTCAGCGAATTTAACGGAACACTCCAAGCCCCATAACCACTACAGCATATTTGAACTAATTCTTGCACTAAATCACAAAAGAAATTTAAAAATGAGGATTAATGAGAAAAAAAAAAAAGAAAGCACAAACAAAAAGGAGGAAACGAACGGACTAACGGCAGCACCCAACTTGCGAGTAAAGTAAACTTCCTGAACTACAAAACAAAGTGGTCAAATTCTAAACTGTTAACATGGATATTTCAATTTCTCTAAATGTTCTGTTTTATACAGAAGCTTAACTCATGTTGAATTAGATTCTCTTTAAGTAATAAAATTGGTAATTTTCTAACATTATATTATTCAGGACATCCAATACTATCATATGCTCAGTTAATCTCTTAGTTTCCTTTATAGCACATGGCTTAGTAAATGGTTTACCTTTAAATTGATACTGGCTTGTGGTTGCATTTGTGCAGACAGCGGTGCTTCACACACAATGCAGGAAGGTGTGTTCATTGGGACCATGCTCCTGCACTCCACACACAAACCCATCTGGAAAGAAGACACCATAACAAAGACATTAGTGAGAACATACTCTGAGTAGAATGTATACTGTGATTTGTAAAAATGATTCCCAAAAAGAAAAATGCTTCAGTAGACAATAGAAATGGTCAGTCAACCATCATTCTGCATCTTTATGTGATTTATTTTTTCACCCTATTAATAAAATTGTTGGAATGTGGTTTTCTTAAAGAGAAAAAAAAAAGTAAAACATCATTAAAATACAAATGCAACAACATAATAAGATACTCCAATGCCACACAGGTAAGTTGAAAAATGCCTTCTCATCCAAAGTATCTTTGAGTATGTTAACAGAGGAAATGTAAGGACAGAAGTTGGCTTGTTCACCTGAGCTCCCTCGGGAGGTGGTAGACGCCGTCCAGGCACTGGTGGGACAGGAGCGCCACATTCCTGACAGAAGCTAGCAAATGGATCAGAAGGCCGAGAGGCTAAGCAGTGAGCACACCTGAAATGAATTCAGATCTAAGAAACTTTTCCATGCCTTATTAGTCTGTCATATGTTTATTACACATGCATAATGTGGTTTTAGCTTTTAAAGCTTTCTTACTATTATAATTTAGAAAGTGCCAACAAATTACACAGCGCTATAGAATAGGTGGACTAACAGACAAGTATTTGCAACAAGAGAGGTTGTACACACAGGAACAGAGAGTCTTGAGGGCCCTGCTCAAACAAGCTTACATTATAGGGGGAGTGAGATAGAGTATATCTGAACTAAAACCGATAAGCTGGTCCTTATCACAGTCAGTAGGTAGTTTAATTAGAATTAAATATTTGGAGAGTGAAAGCAAGACATTCTTATGAATTCCAGCAGAGGTGGCTGGTGCAATTTTAAGATGATGGGCTGCCCGATACCTCTCCTAGAATGTTTCTCCTCCCTATACGGTACAGAGAGACTCATACAATACAGAGAGTAGAGCAAAATACAGAGATGCACATACAATAAAACAAGCTGGGCACAACATAACGATAGCTATACAATGCATAGAGCAGAGTACAATGCAGATATAACCAAAACACAAACAGAGCTGATAAAAAAAAAAAAGATAAATAATACAACAATACCTATACAATACACAGAGCTTGGCGGACTACATAGATACCCATGCAACAGGTAGAGCTGAGTAAAATACAGAGAAATAACATAGAGATGGGCACAATAAGGAGATAATGATCCCAAACAGCAAGGATCACTGAGATGGATTACACAGAACTGCAGTAAAGAGATTCCCACAAAGTACACACATTTACCGACAGAGACACACTCAGCGACATACATACATACTCACTGACAGACAGACACACTCACTTACAAAACATACACTCTCACTGACACACACTCACTAACAGACATCAAACAGACTCACTAACAGACACACACAAACACACTCAGTAACAGACAAACACAGTAACACACTGACACACAAACACACACACTGACACTCACTAACAGACACACACTCTAATACTAACACACACACACTCTAACACTAACACACATATATAATGTATAATGCTCCAGCTCTCTCTCTCTTTCTATCTTCCTAGCCCTCTCTTAGCTTCCTCTCATGATCTGTGCATCTCATTTTCAGTAGTGCTTCTGCCGTGCTAACTTTAAAGAGAGAGAGCTGGAGCCAGTGGCATACAGACCGGGGTCGCAGGGGTCGCGTCTGCAACCGGGCCCAGCCCACCAGGGGGCCTGGCCGCCCTGCGACCCAGTATGCACACCAGTGTGGCCAGACTCTTCTTCTGGGGGGCCCAGGAGCTGCCCACCTCAGGGCCCCCCGAGGCTTGCCCTGGTGTCACTCTCCCCTGAGCGCTCTCTGACGTCATATTCCGGCTCCGGCATCAGTAAGCGGCGCAGACGGAGCTGGGCAGAGAGCTCTCAGGGGAGAGTGCTCCCTCGCGTGCCCGCCAGCCCAACAGCCAGCCAGCCCGGTGACCGTCCGCCCAGCAGCACCACTGGACCCTAGGGAATCCCTTCAGCTCTCCCAAAGGTAAGGATTAAATAAATAAAAAAAGTGTTTGTGTATGTATGTTAATGTTAGAGTGTGTGTGTGTTAGTGAGTGTCAGTGTGTGTGTTAGTTTGTCTGTTACTGAGTGTGTTTGTGTGTGTCTGTTAGTGAGTCTGTTTGATGTCTGTTAGTGAGTGTGTGTCAGTGAGAGTGTATGTTTTGTAAGTGAGTGTGTATGTGTGTCTGTCTGTCAGTGAGTATGTATGTATGTCGCTGAGTGTGTCTCTGTCGGTAAATGTGTGTGTCTGTTAGCTAGTGTGTATGCGTCTGTTCGTGAGAGTGTGTGTGTTTAAAACCCCTTCAGCACTAACCTTTCTCCAGTGCCGGACTCCCTTGGTGCTGGGGAAACCTCCACCCCGTTCCGCCTCTCAGCTCTGAATGCGCAGCAAGAGCCGCGTGCGCATTCAAACCGCCCATAGGAAAGCATTACTCAATGCTTTCCTATTTACGTCCAGCGTCTTCTCACTGTGATTTTCACAATGAGAATTGCGGAAGCGCCTCTAGCGGCTGTCAGTGAGACAACCACTAGAGGCTGGATTAACCCTCAGTGAAACATAGCAGTTTCTCTGAAACTGCTATGTTTTCAGCTGCAGGGTTAAAACTAGAGGGACCTGGCACCCAGACCACTTCATTGAGCTGATGTGATCTGGGTGTCTGTAGTGGTCCTTTAAGTGTGTGTGCATCTGCATGCACTGGCGTACATACCGCGGTCGTAGGGGTCGCCCTGTGACCAGGTGCCCGCCGCCATGTGTTGTGGACCCGGCCTGCGCAGAGTAAGCGCGGGGGGGCCACAGATCAATTTTCGCACCAGGGCCCCATGGGTCGTATGTACGCCACTGGCTGGAGCATTATACACGATGAGTAAAATCGCCTGGGACGAGTTACCTAAATAAAGCTACAGCTGTAGATGTTTTTATTCCTGTCACTATAATGTTCTTTTAAATATTGCTGCAGTTATAATACAGGTCAGCTGTTCCATTATCTCTCAGCACACGGTGCGCACAGGGTTAAAGCAACAGGTTACTGATAGACTCCTTATTACCGTTACAGCTGGCAATATAATTAATCTGCAGTGGTAATATGGAGCCAAGAAGTAGCTGACATGGTTTAATAGAAGCAACAATCATTACAGATGAAAATAGATTTAAATCAGAATCAGGTCAGTCCTCAAAGTCACAGTCTCAGTCCTGCAGTTTGAAGCTTCACAACTTTTCAACTAACCACAGAATAAGTGTCTCAGGTCTCAGCTGGAGAGTGACTGAGCACTTAAAAAAGATGGTGAGTTTGTGCATTAGGAGTTAATAAAACTATGAATGACAGACAGCACAGTGCTCTGTGTCAATAATATCCTCCACCCTTTCTCACCCCTGGACTTTCTGGCTTTATATATTAATTATGTTCTTGAGTAAATTCCCTTGCTTAATCAGCCCTCAGGCAGTCACTGAAGCTATTAAGGGAAATAATAATATATTATATAATTTGGCAAGAGATTCTGCGCTCTCTCCCTGTGCTACTTCTCTCTCCTGTTGGCACTGTAATCCCTCTTCCTGGTGCTATCAGACAATGATCACCCCTGAACAGAAAGGCCAATGACATGCCTCCCCTCATGGGCAGCTAGCTCTGCAGCCCTAAAGACAACTCAATGGAAATTCCTGAAATCCAGTTTTTCAAAGGACACTAGGCATGTGCAGAACCTTCTGAAACAGAGGTGATTTCAAACCAGCACAATTTTCTGATCTACTAAATATACCATATCTCGGTGGAAAAACAACAAGTGGTGATTAAAAATAATTTTAAAATACAGAAGATACCTCTCTATTTTCATCAAAATGTAAAAACAATGAAATTACAATAAAATAATGTAGCGAACAATAGTGTAGAATCTACAATAAAAGAACATAGCAAACAATATTGCTTTTCTGATCTGCCTAGAAGCTTCTCCAAACAGCCACCAATGAGTAGCCTTGCAGAACGGAAACCTATTTCATGATTAGAGACACTATTTTGTCCCCATATTTTGGGGTTTACCACCGCCCCCCCACCTCCTTCAGAAAAAGAATCTTAGTGTTTATGAACTACTGCAAATAAAACTTTCCCCACATAAAAACAGGTGGGGTGCTGTCTTAAGTGCCCTTATGTACAATATTCACTGATGTCCAGTCAACAATGGCGAGAAAAATAATACTAATAATAATAATGAACAGGTGTCCAAGCTGCTTGTTGGCTGTGCAGTTAACTTTGTAGCCACCAGGGGGAAGTCTTTCTCTGGTTCTCGGTGTCCATTCTGTATCGATTCTTCTCTCTGCTCCCTCCCCTGGTTTTATCCGTAGTTATAGCTACTTTTAAATAGCTGCTGCTACCAATGTATAACTAGACAGCATTACAGTATTGGGGCTTGGATTGACTGCATATTTGTTTTATTGATTATCCAAGACCTTGTTGATTTGCCTATCAAGTATTTTGATTGCCAGCTGACCGCTTCAGACTGCCTTTCTTCCTCTCATGATTCTTGACATGTTATCTGGATTGTCTATTTCTGTATTTTCACTGTTATGTTATCTATTAATGCCGCCTAAATGTCTGCATGGTACCTTTCCTGTTTTTTTTTTTTTTTTTTAAGTAAATTGCAACTCATCACAAATCACTGTTTGTTTAGTGAATTAAAATATTAATTAAAGGAAAAGAACATGGAGAGTGAAAATACAGCCAGAAAAAATAAGAAATGATTAAAAGGATCAAATAACCATCAGGAAGATAGAGAACACAGACGATCTGTATTGTATTGAAAAGATCTTTATTTGTTAGCATATCGAGTAACTGGCTAATTAACATGCATTGATACTCACATTGCTTCCAACTAATACCCCACACAGAGAGTACTTACTTGAGGAAATCGGTTTCCCTCTGGATTCTCATGGCTTGGGTGCTGGTTAGACTCTTTGCAACAATAGGTTCTGTAAAGCCATTCATCTAAAACAACAAGATTACGGCTGTGAATTAACAAACCATTTCCTGTGAGATTGCTATTAATTTAAAAGAATATGCTAAACACCAACACAACTTTAGCTTAAAGGGACACTATAGTCACCAAAACAACTTTAGCTTAATGACGGAGTTTTGGTGTATAGATTATGCCTCTGCAGTCTCACTGCTCAATTCACTGCTACTTAGAAATGAAATCACCCTTTTCTGTTTATACAGCACTAGCCACACCTGCAATGAGTCTATTTGTTAAAGGGACACTATAGACACTATAGGCACCCAGACCACTTCAGCTCATTGACCCTGCTAGTATATCCCTGTAATTCTAATTGTTGCAGTTCTTGATAAACTGCAATAATTACATTGCAGGGTTAACTCCATCACTTATGGAGCCACTTGAGGCGTTTCCGGGTCTTTAGGCAACTTTTGGTCGCCTCACTGATGCTGGACGTCCTCATGCTCTGCATGATGACTTCCAGCTTCAGCTAATATCTCATAGGAAAGCACTGCAGCAATGCTTTCCTATGGGGCTGTACTAATGCAATCGCCGCACATGAGCACTAGGTCCCCAATGCTGGGGGAGGAACAGATGCAGAGCCTTACCCAGCACACTGAGTGGTAAGGGGAGTGGGGGGGGAAGGTGAGGGTGGAGAAGTGCGCATGCAAAAGGGAAAAAATTTCATATTCCTAGCCTATAGTTTCCAGTTAAGGAAACAGTGCAGTATGTGATAAAATCTTCACAATAACATGACAATTAAATCGGTCCAGGTACCTTCTTCTGTCTATGTTTGTGCTAATCTTGGTATTTCAGCTCCATGATATTTCACAGTTTTGCTGCTACAAGTCCATGGCATAATAAATCGCCTCTACCCTTACACCAAAGAATAAACGTCTATGGCATTTATTTACCTGAGATCTCTGGGTCTGTAGTGAGGACACAGGCTCTTCTCCAGGATTTGGTTTTCCTAAGCGGCTATTCATGAACCGTGGTTCCTTGAAAGATCTATGACTGTTTCTTCCATCTATCTCAGAATCTGAAAATATGTGCACAATAGTTACAACAAACAGACTGTTTTGAGAAAATACCATAAAATATGTCTGCACCAAGAGGTAGAGGAGAAACAAAATATAGTAATCATGTGTTTGTAACCCTAAATTCAGTTTTTTGCATTTTGTGAAGGCATTTCATTCCCATATTCCCTCCAAGGTCAGCTGGGCAATGGGGGTACAAATTCACAATATAAATATCTGAGAGCAAACTGCCTTAATTACTGGTGATGCTTTGATGTACACTAGCAGTGTAGACCCCGGTGTTGCATACGTTCCATTACTCTGCTTATAAACGCCCAGGCCAGCCCTCCCCTACTACTGGGCCCTTTCTCCCAAGCCAATGGACTTCTTCTACTACTTTCCTGCACACTGTAAAACAGACACTAAAATGACCTATAAAAAATGCATTTTGGTTTCTGCAAGAGGCAGATGTTATCATTATTATCGTAAAGTAGGGATTTGTGGCGGTCACTTCACTTAACGGTTACCATTTTGGTATCATTACTAATCTGGCACTAGTGCTGAATCTAGTGAGTTTTTACAAAGGGACTGATATACAGGCACTGGAAGGGAGTACTTTGCATGGAAATTTTAAATTAATTCATAGCAGTGGCAGAGACGGTATTATGCGTGAACCAGCGATACAATGCTTTTGTAAAGTGATACTATGTTAAGTCATACATGTATAGAAGCAGGCCCCTATCTACAATCTACCTTTCATAGTTTGCACAGTCTCATCCCAAACAGACGTTCTCTCGGATGGTCTAGTTTTCTTTTTTGTTTTTGTAGAAGTTAAGCTTATTCCAAAATCCTAAACAAAACAAAGATATGTTGGACCATAACTATAAATTGTGTTTATAAGAATGCAAGATTGCTCACAGACAATTACAGTTACAAGTGAAGGGAAAAAAATCGTTACATTAATGTAATTGTTCGTCATCTACTGTATTTTTTACTTTGTTATGAAAAAGAAAACTATTATAAAAAAATAATTTGAACAACTATGATTTAGGCATCTTTAAAAACATACATAAATGTATGACTTAGTCAGCTCCTTCTATTAATGATGTTACGTCAATGAGACCCCCAGTAGTAAGAAACAAACTCTTGTGTCAGTTTTTTTGTTACATCAACAGATTATATTGCTTTCTTTAAAGTAATCTTGGTTTGGATGAATTTAAACTAGTATTGTCCTTGATTTAATATTTTAATATATTAAGGCTTTTTAAATGATTTAATATTTTTTATAAACTTCTAAAATGATTTAACATTTTTTGATATTTTAATAGATTGAAAAAAAAATCATGTTAAAAGCTTATCTAGGCCATTGTTTGGATGCTATATATCTTGGATTGGGAAACAATGACCCATGTTACCTGCTTAGAGAGATCCTTCAGGAAGTTTTCATCATTGTCTTCATCTGATGAGTCTATAACGGGTGGCACAAACTCCACCATGAATATTTTTGTTACAGTCCCACTTTCTCTGCCATCCCTGGGGAAGGAAAATAGGACAGTGACACATTTCAGCTTAAACACCCTTGCAAAGTATCATGTACATTTATGAGGCTGTGGGGAAATCTTAAAAAGGACGGCTAGATTCAGCAAATAAGAAGGTCAAAACGGACTGGGAGCATGGGTAATGCACATTCTATTCCAACACACACTGATAAACTTAGCAAACACAGACCTCTAATAGTCATTAAAAAGGGCTGTACAAAAATCATCGAGTAAATTAAATGAGTGATTTACCCATGTATCCCTGTGTCCATACGTAGAACTGCAGGTTGAAAATAAATAGTTACCAGCTTAAACTTTTCAAATAATAGCTGTAGGGGAATGGGGGAAGGATGTGTCTCCTTATCCCTCTTGCTACTCTCCCTCACAACATATGAAGCTTAAAGGGGAACCGATATTTCCCAATATGTTTTATATTATGTTTACGTATTCCTGTATTTATTAAATGTGTATTAGTGAAATGTTAAAAATAAAATTTTCTGTAGGAATTTACATTTCTTTATCCATCTTAACTCCCTTTCAATTATTGTTATATGTCCTGTTCTTTGAACCTGGCAGTCAGCACAAAGAAAACGAGTTTTAAAACCATAATTTTAGTTTTCCTCTTCATTTGCAATGTTTATCCTGATTAGTCTGAATCGGATTATGATATCAATTGCCAAATCTATAATGTATTTTTTAAAGAAAACAGAGCATTTCATGACAAAAAGGTTGACGCAAGTTAAAGGTGGTTTTCAGTGTTTTATACAATTGTGTTAATTCCGGAGAAGTGACAGTTCCCCATTAAAACCCAATATTACGTGACAGTGGTCTACGGTCTACTAAACTTGTTTCTTTTCCCTTGCTTCTTTATTAACAGAAATAACAAAAAAAAATAAAAAATATTTATATCTGCAAATAATAACATCAAGAGCAAAGTTTGTGAAAAGTCATTTATTCCTATCCACAGAAATACAAAAAGGGGCACCTGATGTAGGACCAGGACATTTCGTCCTCACTGGTCCCGTGTTTACTATGTCTCAGTTATGCCCGAGGTGAATAGCAAGTTTATATATATAGATGACAGTGCATCTGGCTGGTACTTTTTTTACAATAAAAATAATAAGTGTGCTTCTTTGGCTTTGCTTTAATAGCATGCCCTGCAGTACTCTCAAAATCAAATACAAATTATAAACTTATGCTGACACTTTACATACTTATTAATACTTCTACATAAAACATATAATAGTGACTTACCTAGTAGCAGCCAATGCCTTCACTGTTATTTTACCATCAGGCAAAGTAAATGGCCCTTTGTACTTCAAAGTAGCATTTTCTCCAAAGCCGACTTTCTTATATAAATCAGGTTTGCTCCCATCCAATGTATAGAATATTGTGACATCTCGGGAATCTGAAAATCATACATCTAAACATCAACAGGTCTTTATAGTTGTATCTACTAAACTGGTTAAATTAAGGGCTGAATTAATATTACATTAACAATTGTTTCAGAAAAAAAGGGAATTAAGGGGTACGCCCAAAACATGCATTTCTCAGTAGTGGTGATGCCGTAAACACCAAAATATATACAAAATACGGATTAAGGAACAATAAGCTGAAAGGGAATCGCCAGTGTCCCTCGGCGCTGGGTCAGGCTCCGCCCACGTTCCACGCGCGCATTAGACCTCCCCGTAGGAAAGCATTATTCTTTGCTTTCCTATGGGGATTCCGCGACTCTGGAGGTCCTCGTGCATCGCGTGAGGACGTCCAATGTTGTTTAAAACACTTTTCGTGTTATAAGAAGCCAGAAGTCCCTCTAGTGGCTGTCTGATATACAGCCACTAGAGAAGGACTTAACTCTGCAAGGTAATTATTGCAGTTTATAAAAACTGCAATAATTACAGTTGCAGGGTTAAGGGTGATGGGAATTGGCACCCAGACCACTCCAATGGGCAGAATTGGTCTGTGTGCCTGGAGTGTCCCTTTAACACAATTTGTTCATATTGTGTAAATTAATTACCCATATTTTTTGCTATGATTTAAGGTTGCCTTGCAAGATCTAAAACTCTGGATTTTGTAATAATTGTTTCAGTTAGTTGATGACTTTGATCTAGAAGATCTGCACATATAACAGACTTTGCTAGAACATAAGAAAAATTTGGTGCATTTGAACTACACATTTGCTTGTACACACTACAAACATATGCATTGAGCAAAGCCTTGTAACATGTACGTAATTTAAGAGCAAGACGTCGACTTTAAAGGGTGACTCTAAACACCATAATAAGCTATGAGCATTATACAGGCCATGGTGCAAGTTGGCCCCTGTTACTGTCTACCTGGCCGCTACACAGTTAATTACAGCAACAATTTGCAAATATAAAATCAATCAAATTATAAAGTTTAAAAATAAATGAATAAATAAAAAAAAGCAAATACATATATATTTTTATTAGATTTGTTCTTTATTTTTAGAGTATTTAGAAAAATCATTATGGCGTTCACTTCTAGCTTGCAGTGTCTCTTTAAATATCTGTCAGAGTGTAAGCCCTGTAGCAGACCCCGGGCAGGACACAGCTCATCATAGAGCCTGGGGTAGGATGACATTATATAGTAAAGTTTAAGGAGAACTTCTGGTCTTGGTAAGATGATTGAAATAAAGCATCAAAAAAAAAATAGTTCATGGGTCAGAAAAGGCAGCAAATATCAAATGCAGATAAACAATAAGTGATCTAACAGGGGAGCAGAAACACGAGACATGATACAAAAGGAAGGGGAGATCAAAGGTAACAGAAAAAGCCAAGTTTCATGGAGGATTGGCTGAACACAAGTGAGCATTGTGTGAAGTGCTCTAAAGGGTTATTACAAGGGAGAGATCAGGGTCTGCACATATTACACATGCAACTGCACTATTAGTGCAACTAAGCCTTACCAAGTCTGTTTTAGCTCACCTGTGGGTCTCACAGCATCTTACATTGCTCTTAGTACCTTGTAGTGTGTTTTGGATGAATGCATAGTCATACAAATGACAAAACGTGATTCAGAATTATATCTGCACTTTCACAGGGCCGAGTAAATCAGCCCATCTTTGAATACCTTCTCGCCCTAGCTACTAAATTTTAGGAACTTCATCAGGGGTAGTCGTTTTAATAACCCTGTGGTTATAATATACTGTCAAATACTGTATTCTGTTACCAGATATGATAATACTATAATATGGGTAACTTTTGTTTATCTTTGTATGATGCACCCCATCCCCTCTGTAAGATGTTGCCATAGCAATACAGCAGACCCGAAATAAGCTATGTTAGCAACAGCTTTACTATTCGATACCTGATTTAATTTCGATTGATGTGTTGGTGTCAATCTCATATTTGCTTCTACCAGGGGGTGGAACACGAAGCGGTATAATCTGTGGAACCGATATTGAGCCAGCTGTCATTCTTTATTCGTATGAGCCTGTAGAAAAAAAAAAAGGCAATTATTGGTATTGGGGGTAAAATTCTACCTGTTTAGGGAGGAAAAAAATGGGAACTATCTATTAAAATGCTGTAAATACAATACTCTATAACTATGTATATAACTCTTATACTGTTTTTTATTTATGTGATAAACAAAAATAAAATAAAGATTAAATAAAAAATTTTTTACAAAACTCTTATACTGTCATTAAATGGACACTAAAGGTTTCTAAAGGCTTCATGCAGCAGTTTTGGTGTATAGTTCATGTCCCGACCTATTAAAATCTAGACCAAGGGTTCCCCATTAATTTTTCCCATGCAACCCTTTGAAAGTGTATCAACATCGTGGACCCCCGGTAAAAAACACTGCGCCGATTTTTGTATGTGCCGGTGTGTGTCTGTATGTCAAGCTGTGTGTATCTGTGTTTGTATGTGCCAGTGTGTGTATCTGTGTGTGTATGTATGTATCTGACACACAGATACACACACACACTGGCACACAGTGTGTATGTGTGTGTGTGTGTGTGTGTGTCAAGGTGTGTGTGTTTCGGTTTGTATGTGCCAGTGTGTGTATGTATCAACATCGTGCCTCCCCTCCCCCTCACCCAGTAAAGAAAAAGAAATTGTGTCATTGTTTTGTATGTATCTGTGTGTCAAGCAGGGCTGGACTGGGAATTAAAAGCAGCCCTGGAAAAAAAATATTTACCAGCCCCATTATGCGTCGCGCCAGAATAGTGTGCAGATACAGAGTTAGAACAGATAACTTAAAATTAAAAAGTACTTCAACGTAAAAAGCGCACTCATAGGCTTCAAAATAAACAAAAGTGCAGATTTATTTTAAGCAGACGTGCCTTTGCATGTAATCAATGTTTCAGTCCAACTACCTTGACATATTAAGGAAAGCTTGTTAATGGGACTGAAATGGTGAATGTATGTAGGGCACAACTGTAAAAATTTTTATTTTGAAGTCCTGTGGGTGTGCTCTTCACTTTAAATATGTTATTGTGCTGGAGTATGCACCTAGCAACAAGACTGGGCCAATATCTGCTCATTACATATGGTACATATTAATGAAATTTCTCTGTGTATTATGCATATATAAATGTACATTAATATGTAAATAAAATATAATATACACATTAATATACATGTCATATACCAGTGACAGATCCAGAGCCTGAGCCCTGGGATATGGGGCTGTAGTAGGGTATAGGAGCAGTGGTGCAATGTGTGAGGGGTGCAATGTGTGTGAAAGGTTCAGTGTGTGGGTGTGGGGGGCAGTGTGTGAATGTGTATGGTGTGTGTGTGTGGGGGCAGTGTGTGAATGTGTATGTTGTGTGTGTGTGGGGGCAGTGTGTGAATGTGTATGGTGTGTGTGTGGGGGCAGTGTGTGTATGGGGCTAGAGTTCACTCCTACTACTGCGACCACCAGGAAGTGGTGAGAGTGAACTCTAGCCCATAGCTCCAGGGCTAGAGTTCACCCTCGTGAGAGCCGGAGCGTTGCCCCGGGTCCTCTCTTTCTCCCCCTCACTGCTCCTCTGTGTCAATGTCTCCCCTCTCCTTCCCAGTCTCTCTCTTCCCCCTCTGCCTCTTTCTTCCCCTCCCCTTGTGTGTCTCTCTCATTTCTCCCTCTTTGTCTCTCTCTTCCCCCTCTGCCTCTTTCACCCCCTTTCCCTGTGTCTCTCCCTCCTCCCCATCTCTCCCCTTTCCCTGTGTCTCTCTCCCTCCAACCCATCTCTCCCCCCCTTTCCCTGTGTCTCTCCCCATCTCTCTCCCTGTGTCTCTCCCCATCTCTC
>OW240913.1:307537050-307853703 GCA_933207985.1 Pelobates cultripes | reverse complement strand
CCTTTACAAACACACTGTGTTGGATGTCATAGGGCACAATTCGAATGAATTGTGGGGCCTGACTGACTTCACTGCCAGGCAGACTGTCATCCTGGCGTGCATGCGCAACAGGATTACATGCCACCTTGATATTAGTGGCAGTAACTGTATCACAGGCACTCCATATCTTGTTGTAAAAAACATTAGCATAACATTTCTTGGAAAAATGGAGCTTATAGCAATCACATTAACATAGGACATGCATATATTTACACCATTTTAATTCATTAATTCATCCTTTCAGAATCAATGAGGAATAAAATGTTTTTGAGCTTTGAAGGGTTTGTCCTAATTGCAATATATCAGATATGAGCTCAGATCACGGTCTGAAATTTCAGCATGGTGATAAAAATAGCATTTTTTGTCACACACAATAAGAGTTAAAAATGGCCAATTAGCCTCCTTATAGGTATTTGTGAGGAATGCAGATTCTCAAAATTTCCACCAGAATATAAATAATGTCTGTATCAGAGTTTAATACTCACAAAGTTATGTACAGTTACATCAAACAACTGGTTTGCAGCCTGCAAAGAACCACCAATTGCCCTCAATTTGGTCAGTGTTCTCCTTGGTTGCTAGAAAGCAGCCATGAAGTTTGAAGAAAAGAAAGTCATTTTGCCTGATCACTGATAAGCATGCTCTAATAAAGATTCCTGCAGTGCATGACTGTTAAAGGACCATTATAGTGCCAGGAAAACAAATTCGTTTTCCTGGCTCTATAGGGTCTTTGGTAACCCCCCTCACCCTCAGGGGGAGGAAGGGGTTAAATTCTTACCTTTCTCCAGCGCCAGGCTCCCTCGGCGCTGGGAACTCTCCTCCCTCTTCCGACGTCATCCGCTGAATGCGCATGGACGTTGGAGTCTTGTCACTGTGAAAATCACAGTGAGAAGCACGGAAGCACTTCTAGCGGCTGTCAATGAGACAGCCACTAGAGGCTGGATTAACCCTAGCAGAGTCTCTGAAACTTCTATGTTTACAGCTGCAGGGTTAACCCTAGATGGACCTGGCACCAAGACCACTTCATTGAGCTGAAGAGGTCTGGGTGCCTATAGTGGTCCTAATTCAAATTAATAAACTACACAACCAAGGCTAGAAAGACATGGTGAAGACACACAGCCGAGAACACTTATCCTCCTTAAAAGATTCAGGCCTCAAAAGCACTTAAACATGATGAAAGATGAACATGAAGCATAACTTTTTTGTGAGATGCAGAGTAACAGGATGAAGACTGGGAAGACAAATGTGAATCTCTGCAGGAGACAGCAAAAAGATTATTTGCTAAAGTGTTAATTGACAAGAACTCAAAGGAAATTTAAAATGTTGGGCCAAAATATCTGGCTTTGACAAATTCTGAAACTCCACTATGATTTTCTCTTGGCTATTTTGGTCAAAAAAAAATAAAAAAAATAAAAATCACTTTGAATGGATGACAAGTGATCCCTCAACTTCATCTTGGACACTGGGCTAAGGCTTTGGCACCTGACAGGCAGACTTTGGACCCTCTCATCATCCCAGGTAAAAAAAAAAATTTAAACTATCAATGTATTCACTTTTTGATTATGTGAGATGTAGACATATCGGTTATTTTTACAGGAACACTGTTTACCGTAACAATTTTATCTAAATGAAGTTGTTATGGTGCCAGTGGGCCCCCGGGCGATCTAGTAACTTAATGGGTTAAAACCTATCCTAGCTCTTCAGGTCCCCCAGCAGGAACCAGCTTCTAAAACTGAGCTTTCAAAGAGGGAAGAAAGCTCAGGATAGTGGACTCTGGTCTTGTGAGTAGTCCTGGTTATTCAGAAATAAGATGCAGATATAGCAAAGTTTGGCGCAAGTACAAATTAGTGTAAATTTCAGGTTTAAAACTAAAATAGCTGAAATGGAAGCATAGGTAACTTGGATATTTTTTTCCAGTATTTTAGCCTTAAATTAGAAATTCACTTTAAATTTCAAACAAATTCTCACTTTAGTGAATAACCCTGTGTAAAAAGGCTACATATTTACTTAGCTGTATTTCACTGAAATTCCAACCCAGTCAAGAAATATACAGAAGTATGGACTACTCGGTCTCTGTTTTTCTCCTCCGCATGACATTCTGAGACTCAGATCGGAGTGTGCCAATTCTGACAGCTGTCACCAGTGGTGGCTGCAGGGAACTGGCTGTGTCTGTGGAGGATCTTGTGAGATCCTCCATAGACCTCAATGCTCTATTCTCGTGCATGTGTGAGAGTACATTATTATTATATTTATATAGGGTCAACAAATTCCGTAGCGCTGTACAATGGGTGGACTAACAAACACGTAATTGTAACCAGATAAGTTTGACACACAGGAACAGAGGGTTTAAAGGCTCTGCCCAATGAGCTTACATGTTAGACGGAGTGGGGCATAGTGACACAAAGGTAAGAATACTATTAGGGAAGTAGATTGGTAGAATAGTATTCAATGAAGACTTTGTGTGGGATTTGGAGATCGACTGGACATGACGGGGGGAAGGAGAGGTCGGAGTCAAAAGAGAATATCAGTGACAACAGAGCAGACTGAAAAAGATGGCCGCACCCGTGAAGGACTGGTTAAGGTAATTAAATCTCACCTTTACCTGCCCCCCGGCCACCGGACCTTAAGCAGCAATGTCATTGTCGGGGGTCTTCATGAATTCAGCAATGTGCCGCTTTAAGTTTACAATCCTCCACGCGAGAACAATAGTATATGACAGGGATAGTCAACCTTCGGCACTGCAGATTTTGTGGACTACATCCCCCATAATGCTCTTACACCCATAATGCTGGGAAAGCTTCATGGGAGATGTAGTCCAAAACATCATTAGTGCCGAAGGTTGCCTATGCCTGGAATATGATATGGATTGTGGGAGGCGTAGTGTAATGTGAGATAAGGCACCTTTACAGAATAGTCTTTACACACCTGCAATGGCTGTCTAGTGGAAAGAGGACACACATAATAATACACAATAATGCCTGGGGTGTGTATAAGGCAAACTTACAGAACAAATAATCAAAGTGAAGAAGAAATGCACATTAATTCTGAGAGAGCATCAATGGAATTGCACTTCTACAACAGCTGTACCTCTTGGCACCCCTTAGAATAGCGCAGGGGGTAGGCAACATTCAGCAGGACTACATCTCCCATAATGCTCTTACAGCCATAATGCTGGCAAAGCATCATGGGAGATGTAGTCCCCATGTTGCCTACGCAGGGTATAGTGTTGGCTTGCTATCCCTAGCAGTGCTGGGATTCTGCATTACCTGAATGCAGTATGGCTCCGCGGACAGGCACCCCAGGATGGATCGCTCTCCTCTGTCTCCTGCTCTACGTTACTACAGACGCTTTCCCCGGTCAGCCCCTCAAAGCAAAGCAACCAGCGGATGGCTACAGCTTGGTTGCCTAGCAACGAACAAGCCCCAAACGTTTCCGCCCAGTCCCTGCCCATTCAGTTCAGCGTGCGCTCTCTGCACGCGTGATGACGTATGATGTAACGCGTACCGCCTGTGCATGGGGGGCCATTTTTAATTTGGGCAAAACACTCTTAAATATTAAAAAGTGTAGAGAAGCAAAAGGATATATTAGTCACCCTATCCCAAATATCTAGTTATCTGGTTTAAAGTTATTACGGTGTTTTACGGTAGGAAGAATATAGCGCGTAATAAGCGATAATGGATTTTGCCCATATCAAAAATGGCTTCTAGTGCCTGATGTACACTGACTGCATGCATGCCCTGCTGGAGTGGGGAGAGAGGGGAGAGATGGCGGAGGTGAAAGTAAAGCAGGAGAACGTGGAGGCTGGGGAAATAGAGAACAGGTTGGTTCAGCATCAACCAAACAGGCTTTTCCACTAATATGAGAATATAAGGAATTAAAACCAATTTAAATTTTTAGGCCAATATTACCAAACATACAACTTTAACTATTATTGTGTTTTTTTCCCCGAAGTTTGATTATCCAGGACTAAAATGTAAAATTCACTTTGAATTCATGACAATTCACACTTTAGTGAATAACTCTATATGTGTTTATCTCTAATATCATGGTTTAGATCAGACCTGCATAGCTTGGCAGTAGGTGGGGGGCCAAAACTAAAACAGGCGAAATTTCTTCTGGCTCCAGATAGGTTTTTTTATAGTGCCTCACTCTCCAAGTAAAGGTATAAAATTACGTGTAAAAATGCACAAACTGGCATACGGGCATACAGATACAGACATACACACTGACAGGCATACAGATACAGACATACACACTGACAGGCATACAGATGCAGACATACACACTGACAGGCATACAGATGCAGACATACACACTGACAGGCATACAGATGCAGACATACACACTGACAGGCATACAGATGCAGACGGGTACACACTGACAGGCATACAAATACAGACACACAAACTGACAGGCATACAGATACAGACACACAAACTGACAGGCATACAGATATAGACATACACACTGACAGGCATACAGATACAGACATACACACTGACAGGCATACAGATACAGACATACACACTGACAGGCATACAGATACAGACACACACACTGACAGGCATACAGATATATACATACACACTGACAGGCATAGAGATACAGACACACAAACTGACAGGCATAGAGATATATACATACACACTGACAGGCATAGAGATACAGACACACAAACTGACAGGCATACAGATATAGACATACAAACTGACAGGCATAGAGATACAGACACACAAACTGACAGGCATAGAGATACAGACACACAAACTGACAGGCATAGAGATACAGACACACAAACTGACAGGCATAGAGATACAGACACACACACTTACCGGCACACGGATACACATACCCACACACTTACCGGCACACGGATACAGACACGCACACACTTACCGGCACACGGATACACATACCCACACACTGACCGGCACACGGGTACAGACACCCACACACTGACCGGCACACGGGTACAGACACCCACACACTGACCGGCACACGGGTACAGACACCCACACACTGACCGGCACACGGATACCCACACCCTGACCGGCACACGGATACCTACACCCTGACCGGCACACGGATACCGACACCCACACCCTGACCGGCACACGGATACCCACACCCTGACCGGCACACGGATACTGACATACACACACTGACAGACGTAACCTTTGTGTGTTGTACGGTGGTTTCCCTGGTGTCCAAGCTGTGGCTGTAGGAAGTTAGGGGCTGGCTCTTGCAGCCTGCACCCTCTCATGCCTTCTGTTATATTCTCCTGTCTCTCCCGGCCTGACCACCTCCTCACTGCCTCCCCACTGCGCGACTCCAGTGTCTGGGAGAAAGTGACTTGTGGCTCTCACTTTCTCCCTTGCTGCCAATAAGTGTTGTAAAATGGCCACAGTGCCTGTCCAGGCCCCTGCTGACACATGCCAACTGACGGTCTCCCCTAGTTTGCGGGCCGCACAAAATCCTTTGGCTGGCTGTATGTTTTGCTGGTCTGGTTTAGACTGTAGGTCATAGTTGGTCATAGTTGGCAGTACTTTATCTATCATGTTAGCCTTCTACCTATAAAGTACAGGTATTTCTTGTTGTGGCTGTCTACCAGACAGCTATGCATGAGGATGTCCAGCGTCCCCTGAAGCCTCATAGGAAAGCATTGTATAATGCTTTCCTATGGGGAAATCCTAATGCCAGTGCAGCCATTGTCACACATATGCAGTAGGTTTTCCCCGCCGGCTGATGCCGAGGTAAGTGACAGAGTTTTTTTTGTTTTTTTTAACCCCTTCTACATCATGGGGAAGGGCCGTGAGGAAGGGGGAACTGTAGTTGCAGGAAAACAAGTTTGTTTTAATGGCACTATAGTTTCTTTTTAAATATGTTAAAATAGTGTTTACTAGGGTGAAGGAACGAGGAGCAGTCACTGTTCATTTATTTATTTTTATTCTTTATTTTAGAATACATGTAGACCGAATTGCTTACAATTTTGATGAACAAAAGTGCTTATTAATACTTGTATTTAAAAAAAAAAAAAAAACCAATAGATTAATAAAGTATCTCATCATTTATATTTCAATACAATAAATGTGCATTCTTTTGACAAATAATTAATACCATGGCTTTGAATACAAGAACTTATGGGTGCTATCCGTTATAAATCTCCATATTTGGGTCAGTCTCCAGATTTAACTTTTTCATACAGAAAGTATATAGAAAAGTTTTTGGGTTTTAGGTTTTTTTTCCGTTGTTTTCTTTGTTTTTCTTGCTGTGGATTTTAAGTTGTGGTCCACTATATTTTATACTAAGTCAAATACAGGCAAAAACTCACATTTTAATCTATCTATATCTCAAGTTCTCCTTGCGAGCCTCTCCTACAGTCGGAGGTACAATTTAAATGCCTCTTATAGAAAAGCATTATTGAAGCTGGGAAGCCTGTGTGGCAAACTCCACAATTTGCCAATAATACCTAGTGAATCTCATTTGTCTTTATTTGAAACACTGAACCTACACATATAGTGTTGGCAATATAAGCTGAGTGACAGGTTGCCTGCAAGTGCCCACCCATCTCCAAATCACAGAGACCCCTGTCCAGTGCCAAAAGAGTGGAGACAATGAGGCCAGAAAAAGTAGTTCAAGGGGGTGTATTGGACTGTTCGCACATGCCACACTTATACTAATCTAAAAGCATCGCATTGCAAGCTTGCTGAGACTGACCACCTCTAGAGACTAAAGTGGTTATGGAGCTTGGAGCAGCCCTTTAGAACATTATTTAGATTATGCATTAAAAATCTGTTAATAAAGGGAAATAACTGATTTGAAAATAAAACTTTTTAAATCTCCTGTATAAGCTCGTTTCTAGCTTTTGCAGTGCGCTCTGTCCAGATCAGGAATTGGCACAGCCAATCAGGAGACTCTCATTCTTCTATAGTTGCAACTCTGTGCTTGGTTACAGGACTAGGGACCTTATTTCTCCATAACCTATGGAAGGAGCATACTATGTTATGGCGTTTAAAGTGACCACTTATTAAAGGAAGTTTAAGTACACATCCTGCCATTATACCTCCTATTTCACAAAAACATGGCAACATTACCAGATGAAAACACCCACGTTTGTCTACAAATATTGCTTTCCTGACTAACCATGGCAGCTTCACTTCTGTGTGAGCTCTACTCTACTCTAGAAAATAAAAGTATGTATGAATACATTTTTTTTGTTATATTATTGTAAAGATGCACCGAAACTTACTATTAGCAGTTTGGTTTTATCACCGTAAATGTCTGCTTATTCTTTTCTTTGTTCACTGTGCCCAGTGTATGAAGTTTGCTAATCTAAATTATTTAATTGGATTTTGTCAATTCTGGGGGACCATCTACATTGGGAGCAATCGCTGTGGATTTCTGTGAAATGTCCTTGCTGACTGTGTGATTTTTTTTTTTTTTAGAATTGTCACAGAATTGATTTATATATGTAATGTCCCAACATGTGTGATGAGCAGCATGTGTCATATTTTTTTTTTTTTTTTATTCTTTGTTTTTACATTGACAGAGTGCAGTATATCAACAATATGAGGCTTGTGCACAATATATATAGCATTGTATAAATGATACAGAAAGAAAGCTAAATACCATTTAAAACATGTCTTACATCAAAGAATGGTAACTGGCTTGCTCAGTCTGTCAAGGTTTTTTCTTTTTTTTACAACGCTATAGTAACGTGACAAACGTTCAGTACAGTGGGTACAGATTATTGTAACTTTGCTATAGACATGTAACATACATAACTTCCTTCTTGTAATGTTATAACAGTGATCTTGTTTTAATTGTGACCTGCCTGTCGGGACCCCAGGGTCTCTAGATTCGGATGTGTCGCAGTTGAATCTGATACTGGGGTAAGCTGTGATGGGACCTAAATATCAACCACAGGTTGTACAGACTGTATCTGGAGTGTGTGGGGTGCTGTTAGTGTATACTTTGTCTGAGGAATGTTTCAGAGTCCCTGTCTTGGGTTAGTGTTGCCCGTTGAGTGCCTATTGATGCGAGATTCGCTAGTGTTTTGCTTGTGTGCAAGCTGTGGACGTAAAGGTCCTATTAGAAAGATAGGGTAGTAAGAGTGGAGTAAGAGATAAGAGAGATAATTAGAGGGTCATGCGCCGAGAGGTTGGGGGGAGATGGGAAATGACCCGGGGGAGGATCGAGTGAGCGCCAGGCTTGATGCTTGGGGCATGGACATCTCCCTGACCCCCCTTTAACTTAATAGCATGTGTCATCTTTATAGTAACATTGTTTATGTGGATTATTTCACTTAGACTTTTTTTTATTTCTTTGTTCTTGTTTAGGATCATAGAGCTGTGTCAGCAGTTTCCTCATGGAATCACAGATCAAGTTATTCAGAATGAGATGCCTCACATTGAACCCAAGCAGAGGGCTATGGCTATCAACAGACTACTGTCAACGGTATGTTACTACTGGCACAGAATGCAAAATGACCTTGGAGTACTGAAGGATTCACACACAGTCACGATTACTTTGCTGCTTCATCATAATTTTTCAAAGATGTTTACAAGATCTTGTAAAGAGATTTTGGAACTTTTAATATTTTGATTGAAGATATAAAAAGCAACAAAAAAAAAGTCTTGCTGTTGCATTGTTTTCATTATGTATTTTCTGCTAAAATAGTTTAAAGGGTTACTCTAAGCACCATTACCACCTTAGTGTTTTTAAGTGGTCATGGTGCAATGCCCCTGTCTCGTAACTCACCACTCACAGTTTTGATAAGTCTGTCTGGGACAAGAATTCCGGGCTTGCTAATATTACTTCTATACCTATTCTATATATTGGTTGAGAGGGCTAACTCTCAGCCTGTTAATGAAGGGAAGTGTCAACATCTGGCATCTACAGCGTTGCAGAAGTTGGATGCCATTCAGCTGCAATTCATTTTGACTTGGATACTCAGTGGGACTTTGTAAACCAGTTTGTCCCCTTACCAAGGAAGATCATCAAGGTACTCTTGTTATCATAACCATTTTAACTCGCTGTATTGTCTAGATCCTTGGAGTGCCTTTTTTAAAGTCTATATAGGAAATGCTGACTATATTTATCTTGGTTTTACACTATGCATTTAGATATTATTGTACCCTCTCTTTCTCATCAAATTAAGGGCCAACTGGACCTGCTGAGAAGTGGCACAGGCCTTCTGTACAGAATGAAGGATACTCAGACAGCTGGGTGAGTCTTTTGTTACATACTTGTTGACAGTCATGTATGCAGAACATCACAATTTCAAAAACAAAAAAGGGTTCTGTTCTGTAAGCTGACGTTTTTTTCTGGTCCACCTTGAATGATAGAAAGCTTTGTTAATAATTTATTCTATAAGAAGTTCCTGCTTTCTTGGGATTTTCTGCATTCTAGCCCTGTACACCTCAGTTGGTGATCTGCTCAGGAGCTCAGTTAAGGAGCTTTATTCAGAGGAATGTTTTACCGAAGAGCAATGTTAAGTAATTATTGTTTGTTCTTTCCCAGTAAAATGAAGGGTTCTGACAATCAGGAGAAATTGGTCTACCAGATTATAGAAGATGCTAGCAATAAAGGTAAGTCTTAAAACAGGGTTTGGCAAATTTACTTAAAATTTCAGGACCAGGCAAATTTTCATTAACCGTTTGACTACTAGAAGTGTCTCTGTATTGTAAAATAATGTATTGGGTGCGTCTTTGTTGAAGTGACTCATTTTAATTTGGCATCTCAACATACGTAGGCCTTGATTTACTATTTTTGGGGTAAGCTATTAAAGTGATTTAATATTATTATCATTTACATAGCGCCAACATATTCCACAGTGCTGTACAATTATGGACAGTGGAAGAGTTGAAGAAGGCAGTGCTCAAATGAACTTGCAAACTATGAGAGCCAGTCTAGGGGAAAGAAAAGATCAGAATTAGAACAAATTCTTGCTAATTATTAGATCCCATTTCCATGTCAGTACAGAGACTTGATTTGCCTAGTTCTCTCTTAAAATGTTTTTGTTCACATATTTGTGTGAGAGAGGTGTATATGAATGTGTGATGTATATATGCTGCTGGCTAACAGGATGATTTGATTTAGGTATATGGACCAGAGATATAAGATACAAAAGTAATTTACCACTGACTGAGATCAACAAAATTCTAAAGAACTTGGAAAGTAAGAAACTAATTAAGGCTGTCAAGTCCGTAGCGGTAAGTTGGTTTGTATCATTTCTATGTATTTCTCCTTATAAAGCAAGACTTACTATGGGCGGAGGGGAGGATACTTCCTATTTTTATTTTATTTTTTTATTGTTTTGTTAAAAAGGGAATTGTAAAACAAAGTTCTAAAAGTGGGAGCTGTCACTAACTAAACTAATGTTTTTGCAGATTGCTGTACATTTAGAGCTTTGGCTTAGAATTACTCATTATAGATAAGCATTTTTTTGGACATGTTAGGTTTTATCATGTGACTTATGCATCATATATTATCATGTGACTTTTATGCAAATTTGTAGCTACATAACTATCTTACTATTGCTATATACATGTAAGTAATCACAGTACAGTATCTGCTTCTATCAAAAGTATAAAAGTAAAATAAGTGAGAGGATCAAATTCCACGAGCTGACTTGAAGTAATGTTTAGTCACTTTAATGTTAATGAGTGCTTTTTTTTTTTTTTCTTGTTCTAGGCTTCTAAAAAGAAAGTTTACATGCTGTATAACATACAACCTGACCGATCTGTGACAGGGGGAGCCTGGTACAGTGACCAAGATTTTGAATCTGAATTTGTAGAAGTGCTAAATCAGCAATGTTTTAAATTCTTACAAACCAAGGTAACAGCTGCACAGCCCATTTTTTATACTTTCTGTAGTTACAGGCATCATGACATCCCTTAATTTAAAGTATAACTGTCATAAAGAAATTGCAATGTAATTTTTAAGTTATATTTTACTATTTATGTTTTTTTTTTTATTCATGATATTAAGATCTTTGAGAAAATCACTTGCCCACCTGTCCCACTCTTCCTTTGTGATGGCCACCTTTATGCACCTTGCATGAGAATGTCCCTTATCCCAGGCAGTGCTCACTATTTTGCAACAGTTGCTATAAATATATATGCTTGCAGAATGAAATCGAATAAAGTTGGATTGACAATGAGCGCAATCATAAAAAAATTTTACATCCTAAATTGTTAGTTTGATATGTTCTGCTTCTTTTGTTATTAGAGCATGTTTGTTAACAACCATTTATATTAAAAATAAAAGTAATGTTTTTTTTTTTGTTGGTTTTTTAAAGAAATTTGACACAATAGGGGAAATGACAAAAGGGTGTTTGTTGTCACACACACCCCTCAACCTCTCCCCACCAGAATTATTTCAGAAAATCAAATTATGGGGTTGCTTTGATGAACTTTGACGCATGCAAAATATCTTAGTTTAACTTATGTGATTCTCTGTTCTTCTCACGTGTTTAAATATTCCTGACCTTGAAACCAAACAAAGACTGATGTTTATTGCTCAAAGCACTATTTATGTACGTAAAGTCAGTCTGTGTTGGTATTTTAACTATTTAGGTCATGCAATAGTTGGCTAAAATAAGAAAGAAAGAGAAGTGATCAAGAAGCCCAAGTAAAACATTTGAAAGTGTTCTGCATGCATAATCCATATTTCTTATAGCTTTGCTGTGCATGCAGCAGGTTGTAAAGAGTAATTCTGGATATATTTATTTTCATCTACACTACAACTATCTTCAGTATGTCTGCCTCACTTAAAGGTCACTTGTCGTTAAATTTTGACTTCTCCTTTTTTTTTTTTATAATTAAATGTTTAACACACTTAAATAGATTTTTATTTTATTTTTTTTAAATGATACGTATTGATTTATTTATTTTTGAAAGTTTCATTTTTTTCATCTGGCTGAGCAGCCATGTTGGGCTCTCCAGTGCCCACGAGAGATAAACTTTAACGCTGCATGTAATGTTGATCATGTGCCAAAGTACATAACCGGAGTCTATGGTTCCTGCCCTATTTCTCTCTCATGCACAGTACTTGCCATAAGAACGGAAAGTGTCTGATCCCACCAGCTGATGGAAAATGGCAGGATAGGGCAGCAGAATTCCTATACATTTCCGTTTTTTTTGAAAATATTTGATTTGAAAATGAGACCGAGTAATCCCTATTTTTATTGTGTTAGCGTTTTCAATAAAACCCGAGTTTGAGTGCAGCTTTAACTCAGGTAACCGAATAGCAGTTCTCTGTATACTGCAGACATACATTAAATCCTAACAGCAGGAGAGGTAGGAACAACCACAGTAAGATACTTTATGAAAACTAGACAGATGTGAGTAACACACCTAAGAATTCAAAGAGATTTCAAAATGTAGAGCAAAATCGACAAATCTGAAACATTTTCCAATTCGATTCTGTTTTCGGTTTGGCTATTTTTGAAATATTGGAAATTCATTTGGAACTCCCAGTAATTCCCACTTTAGTGGAAACTTGCAAATCAATTAGTGGACAGAAGCTTATCTTAGATGGCTAAATATGTTCAATGCTAAAATATCCTGAAAATCTAGAGTAGTTGTTTTTAAAGGATTTTTTAATTTATATATATACACATATATACACACACACACACAGTAAATGAAGACTTTAGGTTAGTGATCCATTCTTAATTTTCCTATTTATATCAGTGATCCATTTTTCTGATCTCATTTAATTCATACTAAAATAAATTGTGCAAATCCACTTCATTAGACTTATCCTCTTCGTTTTAAAGTAGTACAAGGACATAGATGTGTCCATACCTACAGACTAAAAACCATGGCACTATATTCATGAGAAATGAATGTTTAATGTTTGTTAATTATTCAGTTGAACTTTATAATTAACCCGATGCCTTCTGTTTAAAGGCTAACATTTCCTCATTAAATACAACAGGCAGAGGCTGCACGGGATAGCAAACAAAACCCAATGATACAGAGAAACAGTTCATTTGCTTCGTCCCATGAAGTTTGGAAATACATCTGTGAGTTGGGAATTAGTAAGGTAAGACAATAAAGGGTGAGCAAGGTTTAACAGACCTTGTAGGAGGTTTCTTTCAAATGGCACAGTCATCCACAAAATGTGTTTGTCAAGGTCACCTTCTGGTGGATATACAATTAAGTGGTTTTGGTGGCTTCTATGATAAGGTTGTTGGTGAATGCAGTATCAACTTAATATTTTTTCCATGTGTACCATGTGCCTTACTCCAAGTCATTTTATTTTGTTTGCTTTTTTAGTTTCACATTGAATTATTTGTAGATTAATTTTCAGTTGTATTTTGTCTTTTTTAAAGGTTGAATTGTCTATGGAGGATATTGAAACCATCCTAAACACTTTAATTTATGATGGGAAAGTAGAAATGACCATAATTGCAGCAAAGGAAGGAACGGTTGGTAGTGTGGATGGACAAATGAAGCTTTATAGAGGAATAAACCCCGTTATACAGCCAGCAGGCTTAGTGCGCACACCTTGTGGCTTGTGCCCGGTAAGTCATTGATTGCACTAAACTATGTTATTAGAAGGGGCAGTGGAGATAGTAATTAAAATATGTATGATCCGTGTAAATATTAAGTAACAAAAGAACTATAGACACCATAACACAAAATGACAGTTCCATGGTTATTTGGACAACCCTATCTAGAATACTTGTTTTATAAGAAGCTGTTGGGCCTATTGTAGCGGAGAGGCAGTATAATCCACAATATCTCCGCTGGGTAACAGGAATAACATAAAATAATCCAGGGGAATAAGCACAGCATACAATAATCCCGGTAGCGTTGTAGTAATCCTTCCTTCCCAAGAACTAGACGACACATAGGCTGGGAGTCAACTGAGGTTTTATTCACAGGACACTGTATTTATGGGATTCCCCCTGCAAGGGTTTCCCTACTGACATTAGAGGGGTTGTACAGTAGGGGACTACATGGGGAACTGCCAAACACATACATTTCTCCCATCATGCACTGCTGGACGAGAGGGATATTCCCACTGGAATATACAGTTAATGGGATTATCCCTCCGTGCAGCAGAACTTACATTTTACATAAAAATCCATAACTTTAACAATATTCACTTGTTTTACACAAATGGACATTCGGTAGATAGCTGGAGGCTGAGCGCATTGTTTGTGGAAATACCGCTCAGCTCCCAGTCTAGCTAACCGAACACCGTACGAAATACACATTATTTTCAACACACGGTTAAAATAGCGATTGGTATTAGGGGAACAATCTACCGAACGGCCGGGACTCCCGAACGGCCTGGAAGTCCAGCGGGGTTCGCGCCGTCGAGTAGCCGTTTTTAGTTCCAGGCGCTCGACTGCAAAACCCCGCTGGGCTAACAAAGGAATCAAGATGGCCGACCGCCGCGTGGTCGGTAGCCGAACGACGGCCACCTAGGGAAGTCTTTAACTACCTCCTGTGTGTGGTCGACCGTTCGGTAGGTCATTCGTTTCACGAACAGTGCTCCTTTAACATCTCTAGGCTGTGCAACTTCACAAACTTGGAAGGTCATGGATTTTTTATTTACACAGTACATAAAAATGTAGGAGTTATTTTTTTTTTTTTTACCATACTTTCTCTTTAAGCTTGTTGTACAGAAGCTGGGGTTTGAACACATGTAAACACTTTTTTTGTGCTTAGAGTGTACCTTTAAACAGACCCTATAGTCATCAGAACCACTACAACTTAACGTAGTGGTTCTGATATCTATAGCCTGTCCCTGCAAGCTCAGCAATGTAAATGCTATCTTTTCATTGCTGCCTTGTAGCACCTATAGTGGCTGTCACTGACTTACTGGCACCTAAACATGTAGTCCAGCCGTATCGTGTTAGGAATACATGTTTGCATTCCTAATACTGTCGTATTACTTTTACTCTGCTTTCCGGTGCCGAATCTATACATGGATTGTAGTTATATACATGTCAATTAGATCAGTTTTAACTCTTTCACTAGCATCCACATATATTAATTGGTTTCAGAAGTCTGCTGCCCTTACTGATTTATTAAGCATATAACCTTCATCATTGAACGACCTCCCGCACACTTTCAAATCTTCCCCAAGCCTAAAGTCCTTTAAGAGATCTCTCTCTACATACCTCAAAACAGAATGCATGAGTCATGGTTGATTATATATTTCCTACCTGTTCGATGTTAAATTTTGTATATATTGTGTATTAATATTGTTTTTGTTTTTTATTGTACCATAATGTATCAATGCAATGTTTTGTGGACCCAGGACATCCTTGAAAACGAGAGAAATTTCAATGTATCCATCCTGGTAAAATATTTTATAAATAAATAGATATTCTCATACCATCATATTATACTTGCCATACTCCTTATTGTAACAGATTGGGAATCTTCACTTCCAAAGCTTGTGGAATTCATTACAAATACTACAGATTTTACACTGACAAAATTTCTCTATATACTAAAAGGAATAGGTTTGGTTCTATGCAGTGTATTGAGATTACATTTCTCATTATGCATTAAATGAATGGAATGACGTAATTTTACTGTAAATACACGTGATTTAAGTTTCCTGTCCTTGAACAGCAGTCTGCGTGTGACCCTTTTGTTTCACGTGCTTGCTAGGCATCCCATATTTCAAGTATTTCAGATTTTACACATCACTTTCCATGACGCTTCTGTTCTGGTATTTTGCGTGTGCGGAAACTTTTAATTTCATTTTTTTTGTGTTTTTTCTTTTGTTTGCAAAGTGCTCAGTAAAGGAGAAGTTAATTGTGCTTTTTATAGCATACCTTTGTGGTTAGTGTTTGATTTCAGAGTTTTCACTGAGGTACAGTCTTCTCATAGTATTGTAGCAATGTGGCCATTGTCTAAAATGTTCATCCATATTCCATATCCAGTCATGGAAGTCTTTATTTAGAAGCCCTGTAGCCACAGATTTGACTATGTACCGGTCTTGTGATCAGAAAATAAACCAGGACTTAATGAACTATACAAATATTATATATATATATATATTTTTTTTTTTTTTTGAGTTCCCTATACAGTTCAGAATATTGGTCTCTCTCTCTCATGAGAGAAAAAGTACAATAGAGGAAGGAACTACATGGGGTAACATTTTCATGTATAGCTACCTGCCTCATGCAATGAATTGACCCTACAGTGTAGCTGTAGGTAAAAAAAAAAAAAAATTATATTCTTTAGCTGATCAATATAAGAGGTCTGGTAGATACTGATAAATATGTGGGGGGAAGTGTTCTACACACAAGAAGTTAACTTTTTTTTTTTTTATATATCTAAGTATTCATCTTAGTATCTCATCTTTATTTTAACAGGTGTTTGATGACTGTCATGAAGGTGGTGAAATTTCTCCATCCAATTGTGTCTATATGAATGAATGGCTGGAATTCTAAGGGGTAGTTTCTGCTTTACTTCAATCTTCTGCTCAATTCTGCAATAAATGTCAGCATTTCCAACTATGAGCAGGGAGATGTACTGAATGACGTACCTGTGCTGATCATCTGTAGATTGAAATCAAACTCAAAGCATCGGAGGAGTGGGACCAAAGACTACATCCATGTTTTTGCTCTTCGAAATCGAGGCATGTTTCAGAACACGAACGATTAGAAATATAAATAATTGCTGAAATTGCACTGGACGCCCCGGCATGACAGACTGTATAAGATGTACTAAATATATTTATTGCGGTTATTTTAGCATGTTATGGACTTTATTTCTGTAATGTGCGTGAAGAACAACTTTTTAAAAGTTTATGTAACAGGAGTTTGCCTTTTATTTATTTTTACCCAAACTTTGGGGATTGTATAGGTTTACTATAGGACCATGAATTTGTGATTAAAATGAGTTAATACATTTCTTATGCAACTGTAATGTGTGAGGCTATAATATTAAGAACATGCTCCAGAAAAAAAACATTTCACAATAGAACGTTTAAAATACAGAAGTAACATGATTTGCTGTGATTTTAGTTTATTTTGGACATTTTACTCCCAGAAATCCTATAATGTTGTCGGGTGTACAAATGTTTTATGCAACTGATGTTTGATCTACTTGGTGTTAACACTCTTTAGAACCAACATCACAAAAAAAGGCAATTACAAACTATTCATTTGACTGATAGCTTTACCTGTAAGAGCCTAAACCGCACAAATTGCTAGATGTGATGACATTTGATAAGAGTGCCTATAGTCCTTTCATGGGCAATTTCTTATTATGGATTGGAGAGTCTCTACTGTTTGCAAAGGAACATGACATGTCAGAAACCCATTTCTATCATAGTGGGTGTAATACTCTCACACACCAGGGTCCCTGGTTTAAACTTTGAAGAATTATGTAGCCATTCATATGGGCTGCAGGTGCTTCTAAGCCAAACAT
Organism: Pelobates cultripes; assembly: GCA_933207985.1. Taxonomy (NCBI): domain Eukaryota; kingdom Metazoa; phylum Chordata; class Amphibia; order Anura; family Pelobatidae; genus Pelobates; species Pelobates cultripes. The sequence continues at coordinate 307,836,253 of OW240913.1, read as the reverse complement.
TTTCTATCCCATTTAGGAACGGAACCTAACATCCACCTAATAAATGGCAGCCATTTTCTGTTTACTTCTTCAGGAGTCAAATGGTACAGACAGTTGTTTGTGGACCAATTACCCTAAATAAATAATTAACAATGTTGTTAAAAGGCAGGTTTTTATTTCCAAAGAGAATGTAGCAAAAACATTTGATGGTGATGAAAAAGTCTTTATATTATATATTATATATATATATATAAAAAAAACAACTTTCCATTTAAATGTTTACACAACTTCTCAAATGTTATATATAATATATATTTTTATAATTTGTAGTAGATAGGCTCCATTTAAATTTTTTACTAATTTGCATAATAACAAAAGCTGAATTCACAATAATACAACTGAAATGTTAATTTATTAAACAATTTTAATATTACACAATGAGCTGATTCGCACAGGTAAGTTCCAAAAATCTGGCCATAAAAGATGAATTGGAAATGGGTTTTCCCCAATTCAACCAAATTATAGATTATTTTTGGCTTAACGTTTTGTCCTCTGCCCATAGTTTGACTCGTAATTTACAGACCAGTGTTTATTTTGGAGTAATAAGCCCCTTCACAGCATTTACCAGCTCATAGAATGCTGTGTTCTGAAAATGTCCTTGATCCGTGTATTTGTGTAGTTCAGCCCCCAAGTTATCTGCCACTTCTTGCTGCTCACTCCACGGCAAAAAAGGATCATCAGTAGATCCAAACTGAATGATATTCCGGCAGTTAGATTTTATATTATCCCACTGCCATGGACGGCTAAAATAACCTGAGAATGGGGAGATTTGGTAAAATAAAGAAATATGTTTAAGCAGTTAGATTGTGCATTTACTTCAACTTGTCTGGTATTTACCATTATTTATTTGCAATAGATTACTATACCCACAGTCATTTTATGATGTGGATATCTGTCATGTGTAACTTATGGCCTGATATGTAATTTTAGCCTTTAAAATTTAGTGTTTCATGGTTATTGCTTTAAAAAAAAAATTTTAATTTTTTTTATTTATTAAGACAATTATTTGGCCGTAGGGCTTAGTCGGCACCTGCTATTATAGAAGTCCTCCATGACTTATCGAATACCTGCTGTAATTTTGGTAAACTATAAGTGTCCATATTATCTATACAAATTTATAAAGCAAAGATGGACTACAAGCGTAGTGTGAAGGGTAGCCAGTTACTTGCAGCCTGTCACAGCAATGAGCTGTAGTAGATATGATGCTTTGAGGTCCCGTCCCCCCCACCCCCCATCATTACGAATACACTAGAGGAATGATCTCCAACATGTAAAAATTGCAAGTATAAATTCTGATTTGGGCACGTTCCTTTTTTTGGCCCTGGAATTTCGAAAATAATCGGCTAATCTCTCTCTTCAGGAGATAAATTATTTTCTCCTTTTACTGCATTAGATCAAAACAGGATTACAATATAAACATGGGAACACAATGCTGTATGTGAAAACCACGAAAAAAACGAGTAGTAAAATGGTTACATGGAAAGTGTCAACATGCACCTGGGTAAATATCCTATTTTATGTAAGTGGTATGATGTCTATTATCAAACTTACAGGATACCACATTATAAAACCATTTAAGTTTAGAACAGTAATTCTGTGCTCGTACGGTTTCTTATAAGTAATAAAAATAGACGGGGCCCTACTCTCATATTATGTTTGCCTATGGGACTTAAAATACTCCATCTCATTATAGCTTTAACTGTGGGAGAAGAGATTTCACTTATTGCTTTATCTCTTCCCCGGTTTTAGTATTTGCCGTCAAGATCTTTTCCAATTGGTACCTCTCTCCCCACTCTCCTACACTGCAAGTCCAATGGACTTAACCAGCTTTGTTTTTGCGATTAGATGTATATTGTGGAACTGCTCCAGTGGCATACAGGTCTAAGCAAAGGTTTGTATAACAGGAAAAGCAAGAGCCCCCTCTCAAAGATCCTCCTGCTCATTGTCACTGTGCCATCTCCCAGCAGGCTTTTTATCACCATCAGGTGGGAGCATCGGACACTCTGATGCCAAAGTGCTAGCAGTGAAGCCAAACAGAGATGGGCAGCAGGTAAGAAACGTTATAACAGATCCCAAAGTACATAATGCTATAATTACTGCCTTGAGAGCTGTTTTAGGCTATAGCGATCTGTCATAACAGAGTTAACTTGAGGCCTCCAAAAATAAAGAAAATTACATACCACTTTCTTTCTCATTTTCATCTCCCAGGTCAGTTGTGTAGGCAGAGACTAAAACTATGGCGTAAACTTCATGCTTTTCAGCAAACCTGCAGGGAAACCTTGTTATTACACTAGCAGGGATGAGAACAAGAAAAAAAAAATCACTTTTCCATAATTAAAAACCTTTATTTGTTGTAAGGCCATCTGCTAACATGAAGCCGCTTGGATGGTTTTGCTGTAGTAATGTTGTTACACAGAGGAGATCAGAACTCCTGCATATCTAACTTGTTATCTAGTAGTTGGACTTTGTAATTGGTTGGCTTAAGATTCCAGCCATGTGTAAATGCTGGTTAAGGGCAATGGACTATACAGGGATCTGAAAACAAACTTGTGTTCCAAAAGCCATTCAAGATCAAAGAAGATTGAGCTATTGGAGGATTTTGATGAGTGCTACGATTCAGAATTGCCTTGCTTATTGCTTTTGATTGGCCTATTTCCAGGTCTGACCATGAGGATTTAGTCCGCACAGGTCCGTTTGCGTCTCATCACTGACAGAGGTCAGTTTAAGCTAAATTATTCCCTAAAGTGTGAATTGTCAGGGATTCTAAGTAAATTTAACATTTTAGGTAAAACCAGCCGAAAATGAAGATTATTCCCCAACACCCAAAGCCAAGCCTCAACTTATATCATAGGGTGACACATTCTTCATTATGTATTTACATTCGGCATTGCTGAAACTCTTGTTCACATTTTCAGAACAGCCAATTTGACAGAGCAGAGACCTGTGTCAATTTGGAGTCCTTGCATCATATCCACTACAATAATCTTAGTGGTTATGGAGCATGCAACATCCATTTGAAGTGGCACGTTCACTAGAAATATTTTTACTTGACCGAATAGTTAACCAAATGTTAACCAATGGTTTCCTGTTTTTTTTCCCCCTTTTAATTCTTACTAGTTTTTGGTTTGGTTTTTCATTAAAGGGACACTATAGTCACCAGAACAACTACAGCTTATTGAATTTGTTCTGGTGAGTAGAATCATTACCTTCAGGCTTTTTGCTGTAAACACTGTCTTTTCAGAGAAAATGCAGTGTTTACATTACAGCCTAGTGATACCTTCACTGGCCACTCCTCAGAGGGCTGTTAGAGATACTTCCTGGGTCATGGCTGCCTAAAAGGCATCCAAACATTCAGTATCTCCTCCCTCTGCATGCAGACACTGAACATTCCTCATAGAGATTCATTGATTCAATTCATCATTATGAGGAGATGGTGATAGGCCAGGGCTGTGTTTGAATCATGCTGGCTCTGCCCCTGATCTGCCTCCTTGTCACTCAGCCAATCCTATAGGTAAGCATTGTGATTGGATCATTCTACCACTTCTGATGATGTCAGCAGACTGCTTTTTTTTTTTCCAGGCAAGCAGCATGCAGAGTTACAGCTTCAGGCTTGAATACAGTATGATTTTTACTATATTTATGGAGGCATGAGGGGCCCAGCGGGGCTACATGGTGGTTTTAACACTATAGGGTCAGGAATACATGTTTGTGTTCCTGACCATATAGTACTCCTTTAAATTTCATAGTCTGGCATGTATAAGTGAGTCTACCCACTGCAGTGCCAAGCACACAACATTTCTCTGATTTCTCTACAGATACCCACAGATGCATTAGTGCGCCCAAGGCATCATGGGACCACCGTCACCCACAATGTGGAAGTGCAGCAGAGGTAGTAAATAACCTTTTTCACCCCATTAAAACCCTGCAATACCATTTATTAAAGTGAGGGAACAAGGAACTGCCACTAGAAGTGATAATTCTGTTTTAAGTAAGGAATGAATGCTCTGGATTCCCTACACCTACTGGGGGTAGCTATGAAAAAATAAGTTATGTAATATTCACCAAGAGATACTACTAAAGGTTTCTTTTCACCTTGCCAAGGTTATTCATACCTCATGGCTGCAGCTGCTCCGGAGCTGTGTCCTATGATTATAGTGTGTGCGTCGCACTGCAACTCTGTCTCCATGAATGGCAGCCATATTGTTTCTCTTGCTCTATCTGCATTCCAAAAATAATGAAATATTAGTTTCAAATTATTACAAGCTGGTACTTTTGGCAAAAGAACATTGCCCTTAACTACAGCTATTTGGTAAACAGACAGTTTTATGAAGGTATATATTTAATGTTTACATAATGTTTGAAGTACTGTTTAGGGATTTAAAAAGTGTGTTTCTGTACAATCTAGACATCATACGAGTATGCAGCTTTTTACCATTTGCTTGGCAGTGAATGTTTCAACTTACATGGATCAGGCATGTTTCGAAGCAGGCACCGGAACTTTGGGATCTGGAAAAAGAGTCATTGTACTTTTAGAATAATGGTTTCTCCATAAAGTGGTAAACAGTTGGGAGACGGGGCATGACTGCCAAGATGGCCGGACGTATTCGCTAGGTGCTCCTGCTAATTTAAGCTACAAGTCTGCTTTCATCGCTTATTATAAAACTAGAAGTGGACCAGATCACGCAGCAGACTGGTAGTCTGGTGAAGAGGACTTTGATGATCCAGAAGAAAACTACTCCGATCCACAAATCTACCGTCCAGTCCTATGGCCTACTGGGGTTGCTGATCCGCTGGATGGGGGAAGCAGACAATCTCCCTCTTGCTGTCTCGCACCTCAAAGTGCAGCCCCGTTACCCCCCCTCCTTTTGGACCATTGGAAGATATCCGATCCCTTGCTGGGGGACTTAACCTTTAGCTGCTGTACCAAGCTTGATTCTGCCGACTCCGAGACAGTGCGGAGTGCCCAAGATTTTTCTGTCGCCAAAATCTCTATATTTTTTGAGTACCCAGTAGAATCACAGCCTATTTGTTTTAATCTTTTTAAGTGTAGCTACTATACATATAAAAATGGGTGACTAATCGTGATATATAGCCTCTTCCTGTATCATATGCCAAAAAATACTCTCTCGTGTTGTTTTCGTTATGTGACATGTACCATCTGCAAAAATAAAGATTTAAAAAAAAAAAGTTTAAAAAACATCTGAACACATGTAATGATGGAAAATGATAGGAAAGCACTGGGAGGCTATTGCCCCAAATGCTGCCCCAATAACCATATCTTTATAAAGATGCACTGAATGCATCTCTATGGGGAACGTTTTAGAGCCTCCATTGTGAGCATGGAGAAGCTGAACGCCAGTGCAGTACATTGTGCAGCACTAGACTAGTAGGTACCTTTAATGGCTGTCTGAGTGATTGCACCCAAAAGGTGTTCCTAGACAGCAATGAAAATGCAGCGTTTACATTGAAAAGCTTGCAGGGATGGCTATAGGGCACCAGAACCACTACATTAAGCTGTAATGGTTCTGATAACTATAGTGCCCCTTTAATTTTCTGACTAACCCTGTTAGTGAAGAGATGACATTTTAATTAATAATATAATGATAATGCATTAAATCAAATAAAAATAAAATACAAAAAAAAAAAATGTAAAAAACAAAACAACTTCAAGAAAATCTCAAAGCCCACATACTTTTACAGTACAGACAAAATCCTTTAGGTAATGGGTGAGGGATAGGAAAATGTACTTTCTACAGATTCTTTGAAGTTTCTACACATTATTTCCCATAAATAGAGCATTGCTGTGAGCATATTATATCAAATTAGTTTGCACTTATTTTTAAGATATTTTTTTTTAATACATCACAATTCACTGCTTAGTAAATACCCCTATGAACCCAAATGGACATATGCAACTTGTTGAAAAGCATTACATAATTTATAAGTCGTATTTGGTTTTTAGTTTTGAAATAATTCAGCATGTTCTAATATACCTATAATTAGCTCAGGGGTCGCCAATAGATCAAATCCCATTACCTACTGTTGAACTACAACTCCCATGAACCTTTGCCTGCTTCAGAGTAGCATATCATTTCTAATTCTGCATGGCCTGGGATCTGGTTTTTTTTTCCATCCCTGTTTTAAGAGATCATGTATTTCTTTCCAGGAGACAGGTCATGGCTACAGTCAGTGTGAAGCTGAACTCCTTCCTGTCTTACAGAAACACGTGTATCATAGGCCGTGTGTTTACCTTGTCCAGCTTTTTCTTAGTCCATCCATACCAGAGACACGACTCGATATTTCCTCCACCACCATTCCCAGGGACTATAACTGCCTTCAAAGGAGATGATTCTCCTGCAGTATCAGACATGTTTCTAGCTTCCCCTGCAGACAACGATCAGTCTTTTCAGTGAGGCATCATGGGATTTGTAGTTCTTAAGCCACAGACAGCAGAGCTTATTTTGTGTAAGTATGGAAAACTAATCATTTTACAAACGTTTAGTATATCAAAAATATTTTGGGGGGGAGGGGGGGGATCAATTTTTTATTTTAAAGGGACTTAAAAATCTATGCATTGCAAAAAGATTGTGGATTGAAAAATAAATATATTTTTTTCAAAACTTTGGGTGTGTATCTTTTCACAAGTACCCTGCTAGAAAATGACCCCTCCCACCCCCCACGTATTAATGCCTTAAAAGCTATGCATTAAAAATATCTTTAACCCCTTAAGGACACATGACATGTGTGACGTCATGATTCCCTTTTATTCCAGAAGTTTAGTCCTTAAGGGGTTAAAGGACCACTCTAGGCACCCAGACCACTTCAGCTTAATGAAGTGGTCTGGGTGCCAGGTCCAGCTAGGGTTAACCCATTTTTTCATAAACATAGCAGTTTCAGAGAAACTGCTATGTTTATGAATGAGTTAAGCCTTCCCCTATTTCCTCTAGTGGCTGTCTCATTGACAGCCGCTAGAGGCGCTTGCGTGCTTCTCACTGTGATTTTCACAGTGAGAGCACGCCAGCGTCCATAGGAAAGCATTATGAATGCTTTCCTATGTGACCGGCTGAATGCGCGCGCAGCTCTTGCCGCGCGTGCGCATTCAGCCGACGGGGAGGAACGGAGGAGGAGAGCTCCCCGCCCAGCGCTGGAAAAAGGTAAGTTTTACCCCTTTTCCCCCTTCCAGAGCAGGGCAGGAGTGGGACCATGAGGGGTATGTTTTCCTGGCACTATAGTGGTCATTTAAATGAGTAATCCAAGCACCATAACCACTGCAGCATTTGTTTTAGTTGTTATGGTGCCTTAAGTGCACGGGAACCTCTCCATTGTAAGGAGATTACCTTATCTGTGTCTCTCTGCTGGCAACTCTCTTTATTGCGCTAAGCCTGGCAGTAAAGGGCTTTGTGCATTGACTGAGCGCAATCAGCTGGGTAGAGAGAAGTTGGAGGTGGGGGTGCTAGTAGTGCAGTAGTGGTTTTGGTGCTTGGAGTGTTCTTTCTGCTGAACTTGCACTGGCAAACTACACTAGCAGACGACAACATTCTCCTATTCTCCAAAATGGCGTCCTGAGAAGCGGGATGCCAGCTGGAGGACGGTAAATGGAGCAGGCCAATGATTGTGTCACTGCCTTTACCCGGAAAGGGGGCAGGTCTACCCAAATTACTGGCAGGTCAGCCTGGCATGAATGTTCACCAGACTGCCTGCCAACCACGCAGGCAGGACTTACAGGGAGCACTGTTTTACTGTTCTCCAGGATCTTGTGTTTTAAGTGCAGTGCAAGAGCGTCTAATGATGCCCTACATTATTTTATTTATTTTTTTTCATCGAACTGGTATTTAGTGTTTTTTTTTTTTTTTTATTCTTTATTTTTCATGCAATAAGGTTTACAAACCAGCCTGTAGTGCCACAATAGCAGGTACAATCTATGTAAAAGGGATGCCCTACATTTTTTAAGGACAGTTCCCTAATGTCCCTAAAAGTGGGACACCGGGGAACAAATTTGGGAAGACGATAGGGATGGTTGAGAGGCATGCATATTGCCCAACCAGGCCCGGACTGGACATCGGGCATACGAGGCAAATGCCCAGTGGGCCTGATGGCCATGAGCCAAGTCCGGCCGGGGAGATCATGGGATCTCCCCTGTCGGCCCATGCAGAGCCAGTGCTACCCGAGCGCTGGCCCTGCTGTGTGCCTTCATGGGCCTGTGGGGAGATCAAAGATCTGCCTCACTGGCCCAAAGGCACTGACATGCAGCCTGCGGGAGAGGAGGACACAGGGAGCTCTTACCTGCAGCTCTGCCAATTTCCTCTTGCGAGGTCGGAGCTTTGCCGTGGTTACCGCGGTACTCTCAGATCTCATGAGAGTGAACTCTAGCCCCGCAGGCTAGAGTTCACTCACCACTAGGACCACCAGGGACTGCAGCACAGTCCCCCTCCCAGGCTAAAGGTAAGAAGGTGGGGGGAAATAAAGTTTGTTGTGTTTTTTTTTCTATTTAAAAAAAATAAAAAAACATATTTAATATATTTGCCTCCAAACATTCGCGCACACACACACAGCACTCTTACACACACAGCACCCTTACACACACACAGTCCCTCCAAACATATTCACACACACAGCATCCACATAAACACACAACACCCTCACATACACACAGCACCATTACACAGCACACTCACAAACACAACACCCCTTATGCACACACACATGCTGCACCCTTCACACATACAAACACCACACAGGACACTGCACCCCTCACACATACAATACTTCTAAACACATACATATATATATATATATATATATACATACACACACACACACTGCTCAAAAAAATGAAGGGAACACAAAAATAACAAATCCTAGATCTGAATGAATTAAATATTCTTCTGAAATACTTTGTTCTTCACATAGTTGAATGTGCTGACAAGTAAAATCACACAAAAATGAAAAAATGGATATCACATTTTTCAACCCATGGAGGTCTGGATTTGGAGTCACACTCAAAATTAAAGTGGAAAAACACACTACAGGCTGATCCAGCTTTGATGTAATGTCCTTAAAACAAGTCAAAATGAGGCTCAGTAGTGTGTGTGGCCTACACATGCCTGTATGACCTCCCTACAACGCCTGTGCATGCTCCTGATGAGGCCGCGGATGGTCTCCTGCGGGATCTCCTCCCAGACCTGGACTAAAGCATCTGCCAACTCCTGGACAGTTTGTGGTGCAACGTGACGTTGGTGGATGGAGCGAGACATGATGTCCCAGATGTACTCAATTGGATTCAGGTCTGGGGAACGGGTGGGCCAGTCCATAGCATCAATGCCTTTGTCTTGCAGGAACTGCTGACACACTCCAGCCACATGAGGTCTAGCATTGTCTTGCATTAGGAGGAACCCAGGGCCAACCACACCAGCATATGGTCTCACAAGTAGTCTGAGTATCTCATCTCAGTACCTAATGGCAGTCAGGCTACCTCTGACGAGCACATGGAGGGCTGTGCGGCCCCCCAAAGAAATGCCACCCCACACCATTACTTATGGAGACACCAAAGACAAGTTACAAGCAAACACAGCGCAAGCATGCTATTACATTTGCTTGCGCTGCGCAGAACAAAAACAGGGCTTTTTTTCTCATGCTAGAGCTCTTCAGCGGGGCTCTGTGCATTGAACCAACATGCTCACTTTGAGAGGGGTTGTGCTTGTCAGTAGTGATTTCAAAACACACCCTCTCTGGCCCCGCCCCTTCTCAGGGGGCCGCTGTGATTCGAAAATGCCCAGGCCAAATTTTTTTTCTCTGTCTGGCCCTGTGCCCAACATACCATGTACCCTTCTCAAACCTGATTGTCCAAGGAAAGAACATGAATACCCTGACCTTTATTGTCAGGAATACGTTTGTGTTCTTGACACTATAGTGTTCCTTTAAGTGCATTCGCCCCATAGTACGAATACTAAAATCTTCATAAGTATAAAGAAAGCTTTGTCTAGAAAGAATTAAAAAGTATCTGTCCTACCGGTTTCCTTTTTTTTATAATTGTGTCTTCAAAAGGAAAAAATGTGGTCATCTTATCACTGAATCCCAGGTAGTGTTTATTTACTATTTAACAATGAATGACCTGCAAAGACTGTTCTCACTCTTTGTGTCAATCTACATACTTGCTACATTTGTAATAAGACTAATGGAGATGGAATGGAAGTATTTAATTAAATTAATTACTTTGTGCAAATATCTTTCAGGAAAGGAAGATTCTACCCAATATACCTGTTTATTTGGTTGCGGATAAAACAAACTAGCTTGGTACTGTATATATGCAGGATTTATTTATATATATATATACACACAAACAGGATACATTATTTGAATATACTCCAACAAAATCTGGGAGACCAGAGTTTGATAACCCAGAGTTTGATTCAACCAGCATGACCACGTCTAATTTTTCAAGTGTTTGAAACACAGCACATCCAGAGTTATTGGCACTTGTGTGCCAGGGGCTAGTTTCATTCTCAGCACATATGACATAGGCAGCCTGTAACTCTGTTCCTGGCTGCCTAATGTCAATTATAAAAAAATATATATAAAATACATCTGTCATCAGTGCGCACTGCACACTGGCAACAGACATGGTCAGATTCTCCTCTTGCAGGTAGAGCGAAAGCTTGGAGGGAGTGGAGGGGAGAGCCCAATAGGGCATTTTACACGTAATTAAACCATCACTTTACTCCTGGTACCATAACAACTTAATTTTATTTTTCATAACAGTTCACTTTAAATCTCAATGGCAAATCGAGACTAAAATAATTGATCTAGACATTTTCTTTCATTTTGCTACAGTCACAACTGTGTTATTTTAGCTTAAAATTTTTCCATTTGCGTATAATTAACTAGAATAAGGTATTTCATTAGTAACCAACAGGATCTCACACTAAAGTGAAAAGTCAAATTGAATTTAAGATTTTAGGCCCACGTAGCCAGACTTGAAGCATAGCTGATCTTTTTCCACCTCGCGCTTTCCGATTCTGACATTTCTAATGGCGGAAGCCGCCCGGGATGAGTTGAGCTTGGCGCTGGCGTCACACTTTGGGTACGAGGGCGCCCAGCGGCCTCCTGGCACCATAACAACTTTATTTAGATGAAGTTAGTATGGTGCCTAAAACTGGCCCTTTAAATTTGAAATTAACTTTTCTGAATTCCCAGCAGCTCACACTTTGGTGAATAGCCCTGCCATGGGAGACAGTCTGGGGATCCCCTCATGCTATCCTGTTCAGGGTAACCGTTTTATTATTACTCTGTATACATTGACAACACATTGTTGACTCTCCCAGCCTAGCGCTGTGTACGCGGGTTGGTGACGTCAGAGCGAACAGGACAGGCCAGTTTCCCCTGTCCCCCAAAGCCCGGCCTGTGCCAGGGGGCGGGCTCTCTGCGTGGAGCTAAGCGGATGTAGACGTCATCGAGAGAGACTCGTTATCCCATTGGTTCCCGGAGACCTGACGTGGCTGGGTTGCGTGGCCCCGCCCCCAGTTGCTGACGTACGCCGGTCTGCTCGGCCTATTGCTGAGCTGTACTTGGCTGGACCGGAAGTTGGCGGCACCCGGATCCAGAGCTAATCGACCTGTGCATCCACAGAGTGAGAGAGAGAGAGAGAGACTGGCTGAGAGGAGATCGGGGTAAGCTGCCATATTACAACACCCACATATATACACATACTAACGGGGGGTGTTGGTGGGCGCAGGGCTGGGCTTCTCCTGGCTTGTCTGAGCATCATGGGAAATGTAGTCCACATCCCTGGGACTAGCCAGGGTTAACCAGCCTTGCTCTCTGTGCTGTGTGTGCGCTGTGAGCTGAGCAGGGTCACTGGGCTATTCAGTAAAGTACCGGCTGGCACCAATGGAAACTCTCTGACTCTGCAGAATGTCTTTCCACATTTCTGACCATTTATTTTTATTTAAAAACCCTATGACTAGTGTATCTTTTGTTTGGTTTTGTCTATCACTATATCAAAAAATGATGTATGCACAATATATATATATATATATGTGTGTGTGTGTGTGTGTGTTAATGTATATGTAAAGGTTAATATATGTTGTACATTAAAAAAAATGTCACTGTCAGTTTATGACTCCGTCATTGTCAATTTATCTGAATGAATAAATATATTGATGTGATGCATCAGCCTACTAATTGCATGGCTTGTGATTGTAAAGCTGCAGATGTTTACCTTGCAAATGTGTAAGGGTCAGTGCAGTATTGAGATTCATTTTCCCTATCTCTTCCCCCTCCCTCCCCCAGATGATTGCACATTGCTGGTTTTTAGGTACAGGATTTACAGCTTAGATATCAATCTAGGCATGTTAACACTGTTTCTACTGTGCTTGTGTACCCACTCCTTTTTTCCCCAGCAGCAATATTTATTTTGGTGTAGGTAAACTCAAGAGACATTCTGATGCTAAACGCTTAAAATAGAGTAAAATGTTAATGTGGAATGTTGTGGATGATAAATGGTATGTTAGCTAGTTGACTAACGTACAATGTATGCAACACTTTGCTGTTTTATGTATTAGATCTTTTTTCAGACCGAGAGAAAAAGAAAATGGAGTTGGGCTTTAGCAAGATGTGTCCCATAGTTGAAAATCTCTGATAGCATCAAGCCAGTAATAGTGTTGTCCTATGAGACTGAGTTGCTGAGCACCAAGAGGTTGAAATGGCTGTGCTCAGCTATGCATAGTAATTTTAAAAAACTGATCTGTATACTGTAACAAAGACACCATGTATAAAGTTGCAGGTTATTACTTACAAAAATCCGGGCTAGAAAACTAAAAATGATTCTATGTGCTTTTTCTTGGTTTGCTGGTGATGCTATCTTGGTCTTTTTAATTTATTTTTACTCCAGTTGCTGTGGCCTACAATTCCATGATTGCTCAGACATGGGAAATGTAATTAGAATGTGAAAGGTCTCGTTAGTGTAATTGATACATTGGTATTCAGCTATACTGGATTGAAAAGCAGAACTTGAATCCTCCAGGCTCTCTGACCTAGAAAACACTGCTAAAAAAGAAAGAAATGGTTGAAGGTTCATACCAAGCACCATAACCACTACAGCTTATTTATTTTTTCCAAGTGGTTTGATTAAAAATAGTGCTCTCCCCAGTACATCTTTTTGCCACCAACAAGGTAATGATCAAGTAAAACATCCTCATTATGTGGCCAAAACATTTGTACAGGTTACCAGGATTTGGCCATGCTTGGTCAATGTTAACCTCTACAGGGCTGCCAAATTTGAAAGGCTCCCTGAATGAAGGTATTGAAACAGGCTTGTATGTGTATATGAACTTTGATATTTGACACCTTGCACACATCATGATATGACTCTCCTAGATTTTGCATTATCATTAGAATGAACAGTGACTAGTCAGAGAAACTTATTTTTAAAGTGACACATTACCATTAATTCATATAATTCCATGCTTTAAATCATATTGTGTGTGTGTGTATGTATGTATGTATGTGTGTGTGTGTGTGTGTGTGTATATATATATATATATATATATATATATATATATATATCTCTATATCTGAGAGTTTTGTCACATACCTTGCCAGATTTATGCTACTTTTTAGAGAAGAGGTAGACAACGTTCAGCTTTCCAGATGTTGTGGACGCTCACTTGATATTTTGCCAGCATTATGGGAGATGTAGTGCCAAAAGTTTGCTAGTCTTGGCACTGCTGGTTTTTGTGGACTCTAGTTCCGGTTTTACGTGTCCCGGGACATACTTGAAAAACACTTTAAATAAATCTGGAGTTAGTGATTCCATAGCACAAGCCCTAACCTAGAGTGAGACAAACTTGCGGAGTTACAGTTATGGGATTTATTTAGAGTGTTCTGTGTTGAATGCTCATTTTTATGGTTGCATTTGTAATATTTGTTTGCTGGCTACCAGGTTGGCCCATGTCCTAGCATGCTAAAAGTGGTATGTTATGTTCAGCTTTATGAACATTTTATATTGAGGTGTCCTTCCATTACAATTTTATATTGCTAAACCGTGGATAGGTTTAGAATAATTCTGAGAAATTGCACAGTATCTCATGTCTGCTTGTAATGCGTTGAATTCAGTATTGGCAATAAAGCTGTTCTGAAATTGTATTAATTCTACGTAAATAGTTTAATTGGTTAACATTTTTAATGATTTCTTTATTGTTCTTTTTGCACTCTCCAGCATTCCTGTGTTTCCATGGCTACCTACTTGGAATTTATACAGCAGAATGAAGAGCGAGATGGGGTACGTTTCAGTTGGAACGTGTGGCCTTCCAGCCGGCTGGAAGCTACACGGATGGTTGTCCCTTTAGGCTGCCTTTTTACACCTCTGAAAGAACGCCCTGACCTACCTCCTGTGCAGTATGAGCCAGTGTTGTGCACAAGACCAACGTGCAAAGCAGTCCTTAATCCGTTATGGTAAGATGTCTTTTAATTTGCTTCTGCCAAGATTTGCTTGTTTCTAAACAACCTACTGTGATATTTCAGATTAGTTGCAAATGTTTAAAGGTGAACTGTAAGTGCCAAACTGCTACAGAGCACTGTAGTGCTTATGGTGCCAGGAGTCTGCTGACACCATTTGCTGTTCAGGATCAACCCATTTTCTAACAGTTTGACACTTACCTGGGTCCTCCAGGTAACTTCAGTCTAGACTTTCTTCACAGAAATTGCTAAAGTGAACATTTTGTTTCTATAATAGCAATGTCAATTTGTCCAACTTTGGACTTAATTCATTAACTGAAGAGTGTCTGGAGAGAATTCTGTTCAAACACAGATGGAATTGATCTTGCTAATGCAGTAGAGGAGCATCCGCTTAAGTAATTTTCTTCAATGAGGAGCCAGACTGGTGAAACCCAGGGCACCAGGGTAACTGTCAAACTGTTTAAAAACAGCCTGACCCTTAACAGGATCCTGTGTTTCCAAAAATAACAGTTGCTATGTTGAATTGGGGGTGGGGGGAGAGGGAGTTCCTTCTGTTGCTGGTTTCTTTGTCCATCCCATTTAGTGTTTTAAAAATTTAGCTTAAAAGACCACTATCGGGCCCGGCTCTGGAAAGGGGAAAAGGGGTAAAACTTACCTTTTTCCAGCACTGGGCGGGGAGTTTTCCTCCCCGTCGGCTGAATGCGCACGCGCGACAAGAGCTGCGCACGCATTCAGCCGGTCGCATAGGAAAGCATTATCAATGCTTTCCTATGGACGCTTGCGTGCTCTCACTGTGATTTTCACACTGAGAATCACGCAAGCGGCTCTAGTGGCTGTCAATGAGACAGCCACTAGAGGATTTGGGGGAAGGCTTAACCCATTCATAAACATAGCAGTTTCTCTGAAACTGCTAGGTTTATAAAAAAAAAAAAAATGGGTTAACCCTAGCTGGACCTGGCACCCAGACCACTTCATTAAGCTGAAGTGGTCTGGGTGCCTAGAGTGGTCCTTTAATAAACATTACTTACCTCGTTCCCAACCTTGAGAAACCTCTGCTGCAGCCACCTGCTACGTCTTGGTTGGTGATTCTTCCGTGATCACATCCAGTCCAGTGCTTGTCATAGAAAAGCATTGGTGATAACAAATACTCAGCTCCTCCAATCAATTTCTGTTATGAGCAGCATTTTGCTTGAAGTACAGAATTTGACTTGGTTCTGGAGACAGCCACTTACGGTGTAATTAACCCTGCAATGTAAGCATGGCCATTTTTTACAAAAGGCAATGTTTTGCATTGAAGGGTTAAATTGGCAGGACCACTGCACTCGGACCACTTCATTGGGATGCAATTGTTTGGGTGCCTTTTACTGGTCCTTTTAACAGTAGACGGCATCATAGAACTCCTGGCACTATAAGCACTACAATGCAATGTAGTGGTTATGGTACTTTGTATGCAATAATATATCTACATATCATGTATAAGGAATTGTGACCTTTGATACTTTTATCACAACTGTAAAATGCAGCCACTACACAAGGAGTGTGTACATATAACTTTGTCTTTCATCTGTAATATTTATAAAAAAAAAAAAAAAAAAATTATGTCAAAGTTTGAACTCCTTTTAATAATTAAAATAGTTAAATGAACTGTTAACTTCGTTGGAGTTCTGTTCTTTTGACCCAACTCTAATTTTGTCCAACAGTATGTCCATAAGTACTATATACACATTGGTGTTTGTTCAATATATATGGAATATGTTGTTATGGCACTAAACTGGTAGTTCAAAACCCCTTAGTCAGCCCATAAAGCAAGAACCCTATACTGTTCAGTGGGTCACTATTGATTTCAGCAGAAACATCTTTGCCAAGCCTCAGACAGCTGCTCACAATCAATTATATACAGTAATGCTGATGCTTGTAAAAGGAGAAATCATTTTACTTTAGAAAATGTCTAATGAAGGTGTAAACCAGAACCAAGGAAGGGGATGTCTTCAATGTTAAATACAAGTACATAACGGAACCTTTGGTACAAACAAGGGCTCTATCATTTACCTAACCCTATTCTCCTTTCTACAGCCAAGTCGACTACAGAGCTAAGCTGTGGGCATGTAACTTCTGCTTCCAACGAAATCAGGTTAGTCTGCTCAACCCATTTCTGATTTGCTGGTTTGTTCACTAAAACAGCCAAGCTGGAAGTAAATCATAGCTTTTGATTGTGTGTGGTGTTGTTTTTTTTGGGAAGGAGGGGGTGGTTGGGGTTTTTTATTTTATTGCTTTAGATTTTCTGTTTTTGGTCTAATTTTTGCAGTATGCTTGGCAACTTCCTGTTCAATAACCAACTTCCTCCGCTAAGCTAATTTTAAAAAATATACCAAGGCATCATTGAGTGACATTAGAATGACAAACTCTGTTGATTAGCCATGTTTCCTAGTTATTAGAACAGTTATTAGAACAGGTTATTGCACTAAAATGACTAACAATTTGTTTGGTCTCTGATAGGGGATATCGTAATCTGAATTATGCTGATTGTTTTACACTGCATAATCTTGATTTTATCTGATTTATATTAACCCCTTTGTATTTAAATTTGTATTTTGTAGTTCCCTCCAACATATGCTGGCATATCAGAAATGAACCAGCCCGCGGAGCTAATGCCACAGTTTTCTACCATTGAATACATTGTACAGGTACAACATGCTCACAAATTGACTTGACATGATTCTATATATGAAGAATAAAATCCAGCTGAGATCGTGATCTAGCCCTGACATTCAAATGAAAATCTGTATGTCCCCCATTTTATTACAGAGAGGTCCACAGACTCCACTTATCTTCTTGTATGTGGTGGACACATGTCTGGAGGAAGAAGATCTCCAGGCTTTAAAGGAGTCTTTGCAGATGTCTCTTAGCTTGCTGCCTCCTGATGCTCTGGTCGGTTTGATCACATTTGGCAGAATGGTGCAAGTTCATGAACTAAACTGTGATGGGATATCTAAAAGCTATGTCTTCAGAGGGACCAAAGATCTGACTGCTAAGCAAATACAGGTAGGCTGTCATGTTGTTGCATGAATGCTAAATTTAAACTCATTAGCTGACCCACAAGGGATTGTATAATTGCTGTGCTTCATCTTTCTGACGTTCTAACAAGCACCTTGCAGATGCTTGATAGGAACATCAGCCTTGCAAAGTTTTTGAATTGAGATATTTTATTATAATGTCTCAAAGTGAGTCTGTGAATTGTTGTAAAGAAAAAAAAGCTTATGTATATATTTTTACTTGAATTTAGGATATGCTGGGTCTTGCAAAGCCTGTTGCTCAGGCACAGCCTGGGAGACCGTTACAGCCTCAGGAGCAACCTTTCTTGTCAAGCCGGTAAGATTGCTTTATGGTGTAATTCCACAGTTTACCTTTAATATAGGCATTGGGAATATTGGGCATACCTATTTATTTGCACTTTTATTATCCTCTAGTACAGTCAAAGGAAGTAGGCACAATTTCATCAGTTACATATTTAAAAATAAAATAAAAAATAACATATCGGGTAATGTATCGACTGTTGCATCTTCAAGTTACTCATTAAGTGAACCTTTTAAACCAAAGTGAGACTGTGCTGATAAAGAGTGGTTTATAGGATGAGATTTTATAGATATCTATATATAACTTGAACTGAATTATTAAATTTGTTGATATATATTTTTTTTATTTTTTTTTGTAGCTTCCTACAGCCAGTTCACAAAATTGACATGAATTTAACAGACTTACTTGGGGAGTTGCAACGTGATCCATGGCCTGTAACACAGGGAAAACGACCTCTTAGATCAACTGGTGTAGCTTTGTCTATTGCTGTCGGATTATTGGAGGTAATTGTTCAAGACCATTATGAGGTTAAGCTTTTAACCTGTCAAGCATAGTTACACAGAGCCTAAAAATCTGTGATAGATGTGTGGATTGTTTTTTTTTATTTTTTTTATTTATTAAATGGGTTAATAGCACAAACATGATACATACTCTTGCAGTTCATTCTAACAGTGTTTCTTAATATAACAAGCTTTAATCTCTGCTTTTTACTTTTGGAAGTTATTCTTAATTACTGCAGAAAATGGTGACCTTATATAGGAAGTTGTGCTATTGATCACGTTGCTAAATTTAATAAAACACCCTTAGCAGTCTCTGAGTCAAGAAACCAGTCTATAAGGAGGTTATATGGACATCTTGCCAACATTCAGTAAGCACAATTCTAAAACTCTTCAAAATGAGTGGGTGGGCAGAGGGTACATTGGAGGACTAATGCATGATAAAGCATAGCAGGACATGAAGGGGGAGGGGGGACAAAATGTACTTTTAACTTAATACCCATCTCTGCTCCACTGTTCTTTGAATTAAACTTGGTGAATATGTGTAGCTTACCTCACTGCCACATTGTCTCATCTTTAGTCCTACATTTCAGCTTATTGAAATATATTTTTGCAGTGTCCAGTTATTATTTTCGTAACAAATCCGTTTGGCTTGCTTTCAGGGTACACTGCCAAATACAGGTGCAAGAATAATGCTGTTTACTGGCGGTCCACCAACACAAGGCCCTGGCATGGTAGTTGGAGATGAACTTAAAACACCAATTCGCTCCTGGCACGATATTGATAAGGACAATGCACGTCTCATGAAGAAAGCCACGAAGGCATGTATACTCTGGCATTGTCTAATGGGATTTCCTGTGTGCTGGAATGGGCTTTGTTGGCTTGTATAATAGGCTGCCTTTACAATTGTCCCTTCTCAAACAATGCAGCTTTTTGTTTTGTTTAGAACTCTTTTTATAAAAGGGTAACTTTTGTGAATGGATCTGTATCACTTATGCCATTCTTTTTATTATTTTCATGTTTCCTGTGTAATAGAATCCAGCCCCCACCTCTCCACCCCCCACCCCACACACACACAAGTGCGTACGCACCCACTTTACGGCCTTTGCAAAAATGAATTCCCTGCTTTTATTTTTGTCCTGTTCTAGTTTCAGTGGCTCACATTATGTTGCAAGTTGTTTTGATATCACCATTGGTGGGTTTCAAGCAATTTACACATCTTGATTGATAAAAACACATTAAACTGCTGTGTTCAGTTCTGGGATGTTTCCTTCTACAGCTTGGTGTCTCTATTTATTGTGTAAGTTGAGACTTTTCATGGTAACTGCTTGTCAAAATTTTGCATGTTTCTCACAGAGAAGCATTCATTAATACTTCCCTATGGAAGTATTAGGGTTTCCAAATTGCTCTAAATTAATTCCAAAAGATCATCAGTTTTATGAGCACTAGCTAACGTTCTTTAGGGATTTTTAGTGTCCCTTTAAGTGAATATTTTGCATTTGTAAATTACACAACAAACTCATTGATATGCTTTCTTCCCACAGCATTATGAGGCATTGGCCAATCGCACGGCAGCCAATGGACATTGCATTGACATTTATGCATGTGCACTGGATCAAACCGGTCTTTTGGAGATGAAATGCTGTTCAAATCTCACTGGGTATGTTTACTGCTTTTTGTAAGCTCTGTGCAGTCTTGGCTTCACCATTATGTTATTATACATTGTGCGTCTTTCTTTCTTTGCAGGGGTCAGATTGTAATTGGAGATTCTTTCAATACATCATTGTTTAAACAAACCTTTCAGAGAGTTTTTAGCAAAGATTTAAATGGGGAGTTCAAAATGGCGTTTGGAGCCAATCTTGAAGTTAAGGTGAGCTTTTGACAGGTGTTGGATTTGATTATTTTATTCCAATTTTTTTTTTTTTTTTGTACTACTAAAGTCTATTACAAGTCTAAAGTCCTATTCCTATATTTCAAACAGACCTCAAGAGAGCTGAAAATTTCAGGTGCTATTGGACCGTGTGTTTCCTTAAATGTGAAAGGACCTTGCGTCTCTGAAAATGTAAGCATTGTGATTTTTAAAAATAAGACTGTAAACGCAATCTGCTTTAGTTGAATAACCTACTTTTAATTAGAAAACATTTAAACACTATCAGCAATGGAATAACTGTAATATGAACAGTTGGCCCTTTGTCTTGTCACTACTAACCAAAAATTGTGACAAGGCTTGCTTTAGCCAAATATTGTAGGCTGAATATCTGGTTATTTAAACCTTGTCTCATTGTGCTGTCTAGGAATTGGGTATTGGCGGAACGAGTCAGTGGAAAATATGTAGTTTGGATCCAAGTACAACACTTTCTATTTATTTTGAAGTGGTGAACCAGGTAATGATTCTGACTTTTCATTAGTTTTTATGTGTCTTTATTTATAAATGTTATTGGAAGCATTCGTCAACGGTTACAAGAACTATATAAAACTGTGTAGAATAAAAAAATGCACCTGATGTGTGTTTTCCTTTATATTTTATAGTGAGATTTTTTTTTATTTTTTTATGAAATGGTACTCTAAAATTTTTATGATTTGTGCATTTATAGACTTTAAGAGGGAAGCTATTCAAACATGTAAATCTATAGCTTCAATCACTTATTCTTATACAGGGCTTCAGTCTTCAGAGCAGGATAAGCACAGGAAGCTCTCCTGAACTACAGTTCCCATAGTGCTTTGCCAAACATTGTCTGGAGAGTGAATTATATAACCGCTTTATGTTGGCTACCACTGCTGCAAAGATACCTCTGAAACTGACCTTTTTTGTGCCCTTTTCTTTTATAGCACAATGCACCCATTCCTCAAGGTGGCCGAGGCGCTGTGCAGTTTGTAACCCAGTACCAACATTCCAGCACGCAGAAAAGAATTCGAGTAACTACAATAGCCAGAAAGTAAGAATTCGTATTCTAGAAACTACGTGTGGAGGAGGGGGTATGATTATGCTGGTGGCAATGATTTTAACCAGAGTTTCCTTTATGTTTATAGTTGGGCAGATGCACAATCCCAGCTTCAGCACATTGAGGCAGCATTCGATCAGGAAGCGGCAGCTGTGTTAATGGCTCGTTTAGGGGTTTATCGAGCTGAGACTGAGGAGGGACCTGATGTCCTCCGATGGTTAGACAGACAACTAATCCGACTTGTAAGTATAATGCTGTGTCCTATAATATTAAAACTGCTGTTAATGCTGGGAATGAGAACCACTTTATGTTATGTCTCATAACGTTTGCATATTTACAAAGTATTGGCTGTAAGAGTGTTTCTAATCACAGAATATCTCTAAACCCCCCTTTTTTTTTTTTTTTCCTCTCTCTCTCTCTCTTCCCCCTCCTCCACTCAGTGCCAGAAATTTGGGCAGTACAACAAAGATGACCCAACTTCCTTCAGGCTATCAGACTCCTTTTCCCTTTATCCTCAGGTAATATTTTATTATATATTTGCCTTGATTAAAGTATGAAGTACATATTAGTAAAACATTTTGTGTAAATAGAACGTTAACATGCGTCAGTGTTGGTTTTTTTCTGTGCTCCGGGGAAGGGAAGGTGTAAATGTCAGTGTGTTTCTATGTCACTATGTTCAAATAGTTATCATTCCTTCCAAAAATAATTTGTATTTGTGTTGTTTTACATTGCGTTAGCAAAACTTGGATGCCGTTTGTGAAAGCTCTGTGATTGTTAAATTTGGTGGTGCAGGCTTTAGGAACCTTAGGCCTCTGTCTACATTTAGCCATCACTGTCACGCATGTGTAGTGATCTGGTTACTCCATATCCTATAAATACTGCCAAAAATTATCTAAAAGATAAGCTTGTGCTACTTTTATGGTTAATCTCATGCATTTTGGGTAGTTACACATTCATTTTGTCTGTTATGTATGTAAAGGGCACATTTACCATTAAAATATAATGCTGGTCTCACCTGAAAACATCTGCTCCAGAAGTGAGATGCCAGACCGTTTCCCTCTTCACAAGCTATAAGGCATAAATATATAAACCTATGACCTCATCAGTGGGATAAAGCATGTGGATACTATAATTAATTTCTCTTTGTAGTTGGTTGTATTTGGAAATGAATGCAGTTTGTTTGTGTGATTTTTTTTTTTTTTTGATTATTTTTCATTTTGATAGTGGAATCCAAAATGTAGTGGGTTTTTTTTTTGGGGGGGGAGGTGGGGGGTTACCTTTCATGCCACAATGACAGAACATTTAAGCCTGTAAATTCAAATTATTTAATTATAACATATCCAATTTAATGGTTTCCTTTTAAACCTCTACAGTTTATGTTCCACTTGAGAAGATCTCCTTTCCTGCAAGTGTTTAATAACAGCCCAGACGAATCTTCCTATTATCGCCATCACTTTGCCAGACAGGACCTGACCCAGTCTCTAATCATGATCCAGCCCATTCTCTATTCTTACTCCTTCTATGGACCTCCAGAGGTATGACTGTTTTCTTGAACAAAATGACTATACCACTACAGCATGTAAATTATTTGCCATCATTAATATTTTATCTTTCTCACCAGCCTGTTCTGTTGGATAGCAGCAGTATTTTACCAGATAGGATTCTACTCATGGATACCTTCTTCCAGATTGTCATCTACCTTGGAGAGGTAAATCAACCTTTTGAAAAAATCTGTTATAACCGCAAAAGATGCATGGCTTCTCCCCGTTTCTAAGAGGATTTTATTTTTTTAAAATGTTTTTGACAATTTTTTTGAATGGTTGTGGGACTGGATTAATGAATGAATGGCAGGTAATCCAGGGAAGCATAGTTCAGAATCCTTCCAGTGTTAAAGCTTAGCCGTAACTGACGTGTATTTGGATCAAATTTGTGTATCATTAAAGAAACACTCCGAGCAGCATAGCTACTATAATGCACTATAGTGGTTATAGTGCCAGGAGTGCCTTGTAGTAGGTCACCATTACTACCTCTGCTGGTTCTCCTGAGCTAAGCCTTACAGTGCAGGACTTGCTCATTAACTGAGGGCATCATATGTCCTTGGGTCAGTGAGCTACGCCCTGCACTGCCAGGCTAAGCTCGAACATACAGCTTCCTGCCTTCTCTCTGAATTAGTTGTGGTGGATCCCAGGTAGTCAAACCATTCTAAAACAGTTTACTTACCCTAGGGGGGTCAGGGCCCTCCTGGCTGATTAAGGTCTATTACTTAATTTACCAAATTGCTGAATTGTTGGTCTATTGAGAAGTTAGATGTAAAGTTTATTTATTTATTTATTTATTTATTTATTTATTTTAAGACCATTGCACAGTGGCGCAACGCTGGCTACCAGGAGATGCCTGAATATGAAAACTTCAAACACCTTCTACAAGCACCATTAGATGATGCACAGGAAATCTTACAAAGCAGATTCCCAATGCCACGCTACATTAATACAGAACACGGAGGGAGCCAGGTATGTCTCTGTGTTTAAAACTAAAATTTTGATTCTCTAAAATGTTCTCCATGGAGTGAGGTCTTTAGATTACATTTTTTGTTATTGTTCTTCTCTCTCACCTCCACTCCAGCACAAACAGACAATAAAATTTAAAGAAAATGCGTTAATGCCCTTTTCTATTTTTCTCAATTTCTAGGCAAGATTCTTGCTCTCCAAAGTAAATCCATCACAGACTCATAACAATCTGTACAACTGGGGACAGGTAAGATGCAGCTACTATTCCTGATCTTGTGATTTACGTGAGAACAATGTCAAATATACTGTACCAGTTTGTTCATTTTGATTTAATTGCTTATGATCTAAAGTGAGCAATTTTATACATTTTAACTATGTTCTCAGTGACTAAATACTGGGGGGCGGAGGGCACCATTTGCCACTGTGCGCTGATAAATACTTTCCTAGAACCCCATTAAAATGATTTCAACAAGGCATGTTTTAGCCACAAATATTTTTTTTCTTTTTTCATGGTAAATTGTAAATGTAGAGAGTGGTTAATAATTTGTCAACTGTGTTCTGTCTTAATCTTCTAAACCCATCAATAAGTTTTTAGGATGTGCCCATAGCCATATAAATAATTTCTAAATGCTTTCTTTTGTAGGAATCTGGGGCACCCATACTTACAGATGATGTCAGCCTGCAAGTTTTCATGGATCACTTGAAAAAGTTGGCAGTTTCGACTGCATCGTAATTTCAACTGAATCTTAAATCTCTGGAGTTTTTAGAAGACATTCCTGATGTAGTTTAAAAAAAAAAAAAAAAATCTAAATTTTAGTATAGAGCTAAAAAAGAGATACATGAAGTCACTTTTTTTTTTTTTTTTCCATCTTAGGTTATAATTTATTTGTGTTTTACAGACATAATTAGTGTTTGACTATTAACAATGAATGTATATATTTTCAATGCTTTGTTTAATCTTGTATTTTTCAGTTTGTTTTGTGTTTCTGTGTAAAATACTCATCCAAAATCTTAGTAAATTCCGATGCTAAAACAGCCATTAATACTTGTAATTAAATAAAAACGAGTGAGGCACCTGTGAACTGGAAGTGTACACCATTCCATTAATATCCTGAGCCCTAGAGTATAAACCACTGCCATTTGCATTGCTGCGCTAGAACAGATAAAACAATCCTAGTTTGTCGATGATTTTAAGAGTTATGGATGTGGGTTTAAAAACATCACAATTCAGGGCCATGTAAGAAATGTCAGAAAAATGTATGGAATGCCATTATTTCCATTAAAACTTTATTTTACTATTTAACTTTTTAAAGCATGGCTTAATTTATTGTAGAATAATTTTTGGATTAATACATTTTGTCTCCTTATTGTAACGTCTTTAATGTTTTCTTTATAAATCGTGTATATTTAGATTATCGGTTTAACACTGTTCAGAAAAGGCAGGTTTTATCTGAATACATTTCATGGGACGATGAAAACCATATTAAAAGTGATGCGCTGCATTGCTTTAAACATTGTGCGTGGATGCTACTACATTGACCATGGCTTGAAATCACTGCAGAAATTAATCTATAACATGAGATTGAGTTGTAGCTTTTAGCTGGAAAACAATTCTATTGCATGATTAGTTAGCAGGTACATGATATATTATGTATAAACACAAAAAGTAGTACATTTCTCCGCACCGCACATCATTTTTTTTTTTTTAAACTAAAGTATGAATTGTTGGGAATTCAACGTGAATAGCCATTTTTAGGTTACAATGTATAAATTGGAAAAATTCTCCATGTCTGCTGTGCCTTCAGTTTGGTTACTTTGTCCTATTTGAAAATGCACTTTGAATTCCTCCCAATAAACACTAGTGCAGGGATAGACAACCTTCAGCAGTCTAGACATTGTGGACTTGATGCATTGCTAGCATGATGGCTGTAAGAGCATTATGGGTGATGGAGTCCACTCCATCTGAAGTGCCAAAGGTTGCCTTACTCTGTGATTACCCAATGCAGAAATACTGTTTTATTTCTTCATTGTTGTGTGGAATCTGATGTTTTGTATATTTGTCTTAAAATATATAGTGTGGTCCTGTAAGACATGCATCTCAATAGAATAAAGCACACAAAGTAACTGGTACATATGCGTATCCTATTGTTTGTGGTAAAATCAAGCTATTTGTCTGCCCGCCATGTTTTGGGGAGGAGGGAAGGGAGTTAACCTGGTGGTACACACTGATCTACAAATCATATCACAACATCTACCTGTTCATGGATGGACACGATGGATCGAGTAGCTAGGATGTGCACCACACCCAAACAGGACAACCGTACACACACCCAAGCCTTCCAAGTATTTTCATCAGTAAACTGTAACGTCTGCAAGAGTTTAGTGGGATCCTAATCCTTGAGCGGTGGGGATGTTGGAAACACTCCTCAAATGGCCAAAATTCACAATACTAGCACATTCAGATCTAATTTATGTGTAAACATAAGATATAAACTGGCTAGGGGATGAAGGAAAGAAATTGCATTGGGAAAGAAAACCAGGAGATACAAACTAGGAGAACAGATTTTAAAGAATACAAACATGTATTCCTGTCACTATAGGTCTAAAAGCACCCGTTAGATCTCTGTAACCTCTGTCAGCAAAGTAAAAAGTGAGCTTACTCATCTTTTTCTAGGTCTCCTTGCGGCTGGTCCTGCCCCCACTCTGTCTCCTTAGCTGAGATCATCATATTTTGATCTCAGTCAATCCATTGCTTTCCCTTAAGAATGCATTGGGAGGCTATTGGCGGCAAAATGCCACAGTGTGCCAATCAGCATCTCCTCAGAGATGCATTGAATCCATGCATTTCTATGAGGCACATTCAGCGTCTCCTGGCAGAGCATGGGACACTGTAAGCCAGTGTTACACACTGTGCAGCACTGACACAGGAAGCACCTCTAGTGGTTGTCTGAGTGACTGCCACTAGGAATGTTACTAAGGAGTAATGTGTATATACTGCCTTTTCTCTAAAAAGGCAGTGTTTACATTAAAAAGCCTGTAGGGAGAGACAGTAGACACCAGAACAACTGTAATAAGCTGTAGTTGTTCTGGAGACTAGTGTCCCTTTTAAGGACAGTATTATAGGACAGCTGGCAGCATTGTGATATATTCTGTAGTGTGTGTGGATGCTAATTCTATTTGTACTCCTGAGAAGAATATGGAATCAGCAGAAACTATGGACTTTTTGTAAATACATATTTGGTTACAACACAAGTTATATAACTAAACAAATCTGTAAGCCTTGACACATATCATTGTTTTCTTTTATCTACCTATAAAATAATACCTTACTGCTACAGTTTTACAAATTCTAAAATTTACTGTTATGCATCACCAGGACAATGTGTACTTCAGCTGCAAGGTCTGATAGATGTTTTCCCAGAATGCAAGGTTTCGTTTATAAATAAGCACATATTGGAGTATATAATAGCTGTGCTTCAAAGAAAGCAGAAATGGAGATGGATTTTAGGTTGCCACATTATGGCCTAAAACTTGAAATATTATTGTAAAATTCTAATGATGCACAGCTAAGAGAATTTATTATTTATAAAATATTTTACCAGGAAAGATACATTGAGATTTCTCTCGTTTTCAAGTATGTCCTGGGTCCACAAAACATTGCATTGTTACATTAGGGTACAATAAAATACAAAAACAATATTAATACACAACATATACAAAATTTAACATCGAACAGGTAGGAAATATATAATCAACCACGACAAGTGCATTCTGTTTTGAGATATGTAGAGAGGGATCTCTTAAAGGACTTTAGGCTTGGGGAAGATGTGCTGGAGGTTGTTCCATAATTGCGGTGCTCTGTAGGAGAAGGAGGATTGGGCTGCTTTCTTTTTGTATTGAGGTAGACTAAATAAAGTGCTGGTACTGTATAGGAGGTGGGAACAGCTGGGGAGAGCATTCTGCTCTGGTAGGGCAGGAGCTTCCCAGAAAAGCTCTTAAACACAAGGCTGGAAAATTGGAGGGTGCATCTGGATTCCAGCGTCAACCAGTTTAGTTATTTTAGCATGTCACAATGATGGGTCCTGTAATTACATTGTAGCACAATTCGGCAGAACGAGTTATACAATGTGTTGAGTTTATTAATGTGGGATTGCGGTGCAGGTGCATATACTACATCCCCATAATCAATGATTGGCATCAGCATTTGCTGTACAATCTTTTCCTTTACTGTAGGGCTTAGGCAGGATTTGTTTCTGTACAGGGCACCTAGTTTTGGATAAAGTTTAGATGCAAGCTTTTCTATGTGGAGGCCAAAAAAAGATTGTGGTCTAATAACATACCCAAGTATTTGAAAGAGTGTACTGCAGTCAGTGTACAATTTTATTTTGTTTTGATGGATAGGTGGGAATTGTGTAATTTAGGTACTGTTCCAAAGATCATTGTGACAGTTTTGTCAATGTTTAGGAAGAGTTTGTTTTTTGCGATCCACTTTTCTAACTCTATAGATTGGCCTCAGAGCAGAGCCTCAAGCTGCGGTAGATTGGATTTGCTTGCCTAGATTACTATGTCGTCTGCGTACATGTGTACATTTGAGGATTTGCAGACATTAGGCAGATCATTTATAAATAATGTGAATAGTAGGGGGCTGAGAATGGAACCTTGGGGAACACCACACGTGACTGCGAGAGGAAGGGAGTCGCTGTCAGAAATGGATACATATTGCGAGCGATCCGATACATATGATCGAAACCAGGTTAGCGGACAATCACCAATACCTGAGTTTTTGAGTTTGTGCAGTAGAATGTCACAGTCTACTGTGTCAAAGGCCTTTGGAAAATGGCTCCAGTTAGGTCTCTTTGTTCCATGCCAGTTTGGATGTCATTGCAAACTTTTAAGAGGGCAGTTGTAGTGGAGTGATTTGGGCGAAAACCCGATTGATCAGGGGTCAGATAGTTAGATTGTTGGTAATACTGGTTTAGTTTTAAAGTCCAAATTTCAAAATGTAAAGGATCACTACTGTAATAAATCTTGCTATTATGGTGCACCCGCACCCCCCTTTTTTCTGCCCATTATTGCAGTCTTGTGAAATGCTTCTGAAAGTATTATTGGACCTAGGGTGCACACACAGAAATTCTGCTTGCTCACTGCCAATGAGGGAGAAGGCAGGGCTTTGAATGCTGACAATGGACCTATTATATTCACAGAATTCACATAAAACTGAAAATTTACAAAATCATTTTTACTTTATTTTTTAGGCCAATGCATAAATTGGAAACTTTCCCTAAACTATGTATTTTTGTATCTTGAGGATTTTGACCAAGATCTTGCAATTCTCAAATTTACACGGGGGTTATTCACTTTTGTGAGGGTTTATTTACTAAACTCTGAGTTATAGAAATGTAAAACAGAACTGTTACTTCTCTGCATTGTTGGTTTCACTTATTTTTTTACACATATTGTATCTTTTTTTATTTTTTAGATTATGTCTCTTTAAGTGATTGTTTCTTTACCTTATTAAACTCTATTGACGTATTTACGTCCCAATATTCTTGTCCTGCAAAGCAAGATGCCAATGGGCAGGCCATGTAACTGAAATTCCAGTCCAGTCAAGAGATATACTGAGACAAAGCAAGGACTACTTTGTGTCTATTAGTTTCGTCTGCCTGACTTTCTTAGACTCGGGTTACAGAGCCAATCCTGACAGCCATCACCCGTGACGGCTGTAGGGAACTGTTTATCCCCTTAAGGACACATGACGGAAATATTCCGTCATGATTCCCTTTTATTCCAGAAGTTGTGTCCTCAAGGGGTTTATGGAGGATCACACGGTCTCCTTCATAGGCCTCAATGCATGCGCGAGAGTACAGCAGCGCCATCGGATCTAAAGAGTACCGTCATAACAAGAGGGCGGCTCCCTCGAGCTACAAATTCAGGTAAATAAATCTCACCTTTACCTGCCCCGTTCCCCAAACACCAGACCCCCAGTGGCGACGTCACTGTTTGGGGGGTCTTGGCAAATTTGTCCAAGTCCCCAGACAGTATCGCTTTAAGTGCATAACCCTGAAGCCCCCATACAGCACTTCATTAGGACTCTATGGGCAGAGGGCAATAGCAGCAACCTGCACATGGGAAGCTCTGAGCTACTGGCTAGGAGACCACGCCCCCTTCACAGGTGGCTCCGCCCCTTCACTGCGTCATTTCTATTTCCCAACGTTGGCAAACTCGGGAGTTAAACACTTTAATAATAACAGTTTACCGAGTAACCCGCCATCTTTATATATATATTTTTTTATTATTCCATGCCAACTATTATTTGTCCCAACTGCGGGTAAAGCGGACTTTCAAAGATGGCTTCCACAGCCTCACAGCAACGCTCGGCCGTTACGTCAATAGAACAGACCGACCAATCAGAGGATTCTATTGGACGCGCCGAACAGCCAATCAGCGGTGTCTGTCCTTCGCGCAGCGTCGCCTGTAGGTGTAAGCAATCGACAGCCGATCCGCTCGATGTGCAGGCTAGCAGGATCCCAGAGCGCAGGATGAAAGTGAAGCAGTTTCTGGCATGGAACAAGCGGCTGGCCGCGGTGTATGCGGTCGGTGTGTGGACCATGGTTGGCGGCTACGCTTTATATTACTATACTACAGGGCGATACATGGTGCCAGTCAGCCCCCCGCCAGGTGAACAGCTCTCACTCATAGCGCACTGTCACCAAGGTCACCTCATTCATGTTATCAATAAAGTGTGTAGAATGGGTCTACCAGGGAAATTAATAGACTGCTGCAGTGCCAAACAATTCATTATATTCTGCAGCGCCCCCAGGTGGCCGGAGGACCTCCCATGCAGTGTCATAAACCCTTACAAGGTTATTCACTAAATTAAACATTTTAGCAAATTTTAAGTCCAAATAGAAAAAAATGTGGCTAAAATATGATTGATAATGCTCTATCTCACATATGTCATATTGTCACAGCTTGAATATTTTAGCCTCAGCATTGCATTTTAGATTTAAAAGAAACCTGTATTCCTAACGCTATAGATTTTACCTAACTATTTCAGTGTGCGCGTCCCCCCTTCTGCTGTGTGAGGGGGACACATGACGGATATACTCCGTCATGATTCCTTTTTATTCCAGAAGTTGTGTCCCTAAGGGGTTAAAAGGTGTGAGACCCAGAGGTGGCCATTTCTTTAACTAAAGTGATATCGGTTCCGGACTGCCAAATGTCAGTTCTGTACATATTTTACGTCTGTCAGCGCACATGCTTTCTCTACCCTCTCTTTATTGCCATTTAATGATTTTCTTTTTTTTAAATGTATT
The DNA here is from genome assembly GCA_933207985.1 of Pelobates cultripes. Taxonomy (NCBI): domain Eukaryota; kingdom Metazoa; phylum Chordata; class Amphibia; order Anura; family Pelobatidae; genus Pelobates; species Pelobates cultripes. The sequence goes on along the minus strand of OW240913.1, from coordinate 307,805,144 downwards.
AATACTTAAAAATTCCCCTCACTCCTCCCCTCGCTGGCTCATAGTGCATGTGTGCTTTGAATCAGCAAATGGTCCGATCAAATGCTTTTCTATGAGAAGCATCTGATTGGCGTGCGCAAAGCCCTTGGTGGAGATGTGGAAATTGGTGTTGGGAGCTTAGCCTTGCGCTAGATTGCAGGTGAGTATATTATTTTGAGGTGTTTTTTCTTTGGCTCCCATGTTGCGTAGAAACTTTATGATGTGTTATGTATGCATATAGGGACTCAGAAGATAGCCCTACTTGTCATTTAAATAATGATATAGAACACGGGTAGGCAACCATTTAGTAGTACTGTGCTAAAACAAGATCTTGGCGTGCCGGTTCTATTTTTTTTTAGGTGTATGTTGCTGCATTGTGCTTGTGATATTTATGGGTTCTGCAGTTGCTTTGTAACATTGTATACATGGGCTGTGATATTGTGTTTAATACCTATGAATATAGGCTGTGTATGGGGGCTGCTTGTGGAATGTGTTTCTGGATGATATGTCACATTGTGTGTTTGATGGTGTGTAAATATGTGGGGCTGTCTGTGGTATAGGATGTGAGAGTCTGCTTATGGGGTTGTGTGCATGTATGGGTATTTTTAGTGGCCGTGTGTTTATGGGGACTGTGTTGGCTGTTTCTATAATTGCATGAGGCTTTTTCTACAGCTCTATGTATATCTAGCAGTGTAAGTGGCTTTCCTGGGATCCAGTGCGGAACAGAAAGGCTAGGTACAAGTCAAGGGCAGGAGCTGCGATAGCTGCTGCGGGCTGCTCTACTCCCGAGTAGATTCCCATTCATAAGTGCTGGGAGAAAGTGATTTGAGAATATGTCCTCTAAGTACTGCAATGTGTAAATTGAGGATTGTCCCTCATCACCTGCAATCACTGCTCAAATTGCACCAGCAGATATCTGAAGTCCCACTGTGAATCCTAATAGGCCAGAGCCTGTTTGACTCTGGCAGCCTTGAGTGCCGTGCATGGCACATGTACCATATGTTACTGACCCCTTATATAGAATATGTATGCTCTGTGAGGAACATTGGATTGGCCTGTCATCCTGGAGGCATGCCTCCTAGATGATGTAACTTGAGGAGGAGGTCTCAAGTCGCAGAGGCAGACTCCGCACTGGAGAAAGGTGAATTTCTCAGGTTTTATTTATACGTGGGGGGGGCTAAATGATAAGGGGCAACAGGACTGTAGTATTAGGAAAACAAATATGTATTCCTAACGCTACTGTGTTCCTTTACGCAATTAGGTTTAGAGTTGACAATTTATTTTGCTTTGCCTCTGTAGGACTTAATGTTAGTTTTCATTTATTTTTTTCTTTCAGCTTTGGAACCAGAATTTATAGAAGATACATCATTGGAGGATCAGCCGAAAAAGAAACGTATAAAACACACTATTGTGTATAAAGAAAACTTTGTCCCATATTCAACAAGGGTTCACAATTTATGGAACTCCGTTTTTGGCACAACCTCTGAGACAACAAGAAATATGGATAAAGTGGAAAAGTAATACACTGGACACTGGAAATCTATGGATTTTTGCAAAACATCCTTTCTGCTCATCTGACTGTGTCCCTAAGGCTTATAATGAGTGCAGAATAATTTTTGGGGTTCTTTTGGACAGAATAGTTTTATTACTTAAAATAAATCTATTGCCAAAATTGTATATAGCAGTTCAAATATAAACACAGCCTTATGTTGTACTCCTTCATGTCAATGCCACTTTACATAAAACATTTAATACTTAGGTAAGGTTACAAACTAAATCATTGATTTACATTTCTGTAAACTGGTTGGAAGCTACAGAAGACTAAATACTCATTTGCAAATATTTCATATTTTTATTTGTCATTTTTATAGATGGTATAAAATGGTCTGTAAACAATAGATTACTGTGGAAAGCAAGCTACAAACAAATGACTTTTTCTCATATTCAGCTTTGTCACCATACCATGTGCGTACAAGGTCAATGAAATACAATTCAAAAATGCACTTCCAGTGTACACTTTCCAGTTTATACTTAATACCACAATTCCCTAATACTTAAGAATACAATCCTTCTATATTACGACCAATATCCAGCTTAAAAATACGTCGACATATTAAAATTCAACATGCAACCCATACCCCAAATCTAAATAAAAATTTATATTTCATAAAACCACTATACCTGTGCAATAAGTGTTCCAACTACCATACAGTTAATGACTGGGTATTTATTTGCACTAGTGTATTAACAGGTTTTGAGGTATCTATGACTGTAAACTTTCTAACTATTTCTAACTATGTAATAATGACATATCAATTTTTTTTTTTTTTGTCAAATTATTTTTTTATTAGCTCCAAAACAATTTCGAATTTGTAAAAAATATTTGCATATCATTTATTTGAAATATAGAGGATGCATAGCTAGCACACACATATGATTTGAAAAAAGCCACCATTTTCTGTATAGACTGCTGTTTTGAGCCCTCTCTCCTTCCTTAAAGGGACACTGTAGGCACCCAGACCATGTCAGCTTATTGAAGTGGTCTGGGTGCAATGTCCCTTAACCCTACAGAGGAGCGTAAGTGGAGCCTGATCCAGTGTCGAGGGATATCGGTGCTGGATTCAGGTAAGGGACTGCAGGGTTTATTTATGGGGTGCAGGGGAAGGCTTTGTTTTTCTGGCACTATAGAATACGTTTAATTAATAGAATGCATTAAAAGGACTCTATAGGCATCTTATGAAGTATTCTGGGTGTGATGTATTCTTTGTTTTTAACCCTGCAGCTGAAAACAAAGTTTTCATTGCAGGATTAACGTGGCTCTAATGGCTGTCGGTGGAGGCGCTTATGCAAAATTGTGGAGTAATAGTAAATTGAGAAGCATTGGGAAGCATCACGGTTGTGCTCATATCTCCGGGGGTTGGAGTATTCCCCAGCACATACTAAAATTCTGCACTGGGTAAAAGAGAGAGTTTGCAAAGGCTGCAGGCAAGAGTTTTGCAGCTTTTTACAACCGCTTTTATATATACCCCTAAAGAAAAAAATAGAAATAATGCATGCATACTTTCATTGGGGGTATATCTCCTAATATGCTTTTCTAGTGTGCAATGGAGAAATTCTTTTAAAGCAGTGCTTTAAGTGTTAATTGCCGGTGCCTGCAGACTTATTTTATGATTTCAAGAGAAATCTTCATTGGTACAAGTCAACTTAGGAACACTTTCCTACTGTTAGACAGCTGGGAGGGTTTCCTGCCTCACTTGTTTTGCACTGGGCCAAAAAGATAGCAAAGCAAAGTAAAAACATGTACATGCAATTTTGGTAGTGAAGGGGTTAAAGTGTTACTTCAAGCACCATGATCACTTCAGATTTGTGAGAAATTAAAGTATAAAGCGCTGTGGGATATGTTGGCGCTATATAAATGCTCATAATGATAATAGAATTCATTTCAAATTTGAGGTCAGAGTAGCCAAACTAAATGCTGCTTATAATAATACCAGAGGTGTACAACCACATTAGCTATCCTGGACAGAACAAGCATTTCGGGCTGGCTAATGTTAATTCTGTGCTTATTGCTATGCACAGGCGCTCATTCATTTGCTGACACTGTCAGCTGATCACTCTCTGTCAATGAATAAGTGGCAGTAATCCTGCCTGTGGCAGAGATCCAGCGTGGATCATGGTAAGAGGGCATAGCACTGCAAAATGTTTTGCCCCATTACCGTGGGACAGTGCCAACATACTCCTACAGCAGGCTGTAGTGGATTATCATGGTTGGAGCAACCCTTTAAAATTTTGTTTTCTTAGGTTGGAAGATGACGAATGCTAGGTTGCAGTGTGCTGGGATTTTTTATTTTTTATCCTTTTGAAATCATGGGGTCTTGCTGTGTGGGCACTTAATTAGTGTTAAACCAACATCTTTGCTGGCCATATTTAGTAAGCATTCATTGGCAGGACATATCAACTGACACTCGGTAAATGAATTCAGTCAAAATTTGGCCAAGATCGATATATCTTAGGGAACTTATATCACTATCTGAAGAGGGACTGAACTGTGGGCACCCATGTGTATCAGACCCTTAGAGAACTGCATGACTCAACAACTGGACAGCACCAGGGGACTCCTAGCAGAATAATGTATACAGTATATTAAAAATGAATATTATATTTGCTCTTTAAAGGACTACTAAATTGCCAGAAAAATAAACTTGTTTTCCTGGCACTATAGTGCCCTGAGGGTGCCCCCACCCTCAGGGTCCCACTCCCGTGGCGCTGAAGGGGGAGAAAGGGGTTAATCCCTTACCTTTATTCCGCTGGGACTCTCCTCCCTCTTCTGACGTCCCTGGCTGAATGCGCATGCGCGGCAAGAGCTGCGAGCGCATTCAGCCAGTCCATACGAAAGCATTCTCAATGCTTTCCTATGGGCGCTGGCGTCTTCTCACTGTGAAAATCACAGTGAGAAGCGCGGAAGCGCCTCTAGCGGCTGTCAATGAGACAGCCACTAGAGGCTGGATTAACCCATGGGTAAACATAGCAGTTTCTCTGAAACTGCTATGTTTATAAAAAAAAAGTGTTAAACCTAGCTGGACCTGGCACCCAGACCACTTCATTAAGCTGAAGTGGTCTGGGTGCCTATAGTGGTCCTTTAACACAAACCTCTGGTTTTTCAGTTTTAACCTTTTAATGACAAGCACTGTATGTTGCCGTCACAAATACACTTCAGACAGCCAACATACTATGATAGCCATTTATAATGCCCTAAAGCCACGTGTCTTGACAATCGCGGCAAAACCCAACTATTGCTGGGCTCTTAAATTCTCTGGAATTTCTACCATTGAATAAAATAATTGAAAATATCTTGTGTTAATCTTTTTTTTCCCATTTGATGTTCTTCTTTCTCTGAAATTTATATGAAAGATTTATCAAATTATGTCATAATCCAGTTCAGATAAAGCAAGGCCTGGGCAAATATTGCAAATGAAGAGGAGAAATAGAATCATTGTTTCCATTCTCCTCTTCCCTGTGTACTTTCTAGGTGTTGACTGCCAGGTGCATTGGACAAATCTTATAACAATGATAACAGTGAGCTAAAATGGAGGCACCCAGTGAGGTAACCTAGAATGTGATCTGCATGTGGAATCTCAACATTCTTTAGGGGCTACAGTTCTAGAAAATTACACCAACTGTCTCTAAAGTTTCTAAGAGCTTCTGGAAAAACAGAAGTGTTTATACAATAATGCATATATGGAGTTCAGCGAGTTTGTTTAATAATACTCATGTTGCAACACATCGCCTTATGCAATAAATCAACCTTGAACCATGTATCTATGATACTTTGCCCTTGTTTAAAATGTTTGGCTCTTTAGCAACACAAGACATATGTACTGCAAGGTAAACAGAGACAGATTAAACAATATATGGGAAAGCATATAAGACATATTTTCATCCCTGATAACCAATTTCCCTTTAGTAGATATATTATTATATATAATCCTGGCCCATATACAGTTGAGAACATTATTTGTTGGTAGGCATGATTAAAAGTCTCTAGAAGTGATTGTTCCTTTACCCTAGTAAACCCTATTGAAGTATTTACTGGGGTAAATCATGTTTAGCTCCCAATATTCTTGTCCTGCAAAGCAGGATGCCAATGGGCAGGTCAAAAGGGGGTGGAACAGTTACATGCTGTTTCAGTGGCACCAGCCAATCACCTGAGTGCATGTCAGACTGATTTCCAGTCACGTTGACTGGCCCCATTAAGGGCAGACCAAAAGTGTGACACCAGGGAACAATTCCAGGAGAGCAGGACAGGACCTCAACATTGGTTCTGTCCCCCTGTATTCAGGACAGCTGGAGGCCTAATAGTGCAGAGGAGGTAAGAAAAAAATTATACCACGCTCTAGATGACTTTGCCGTCTCATGATGCTCTGTGCTACTTGTGTTAAGCGTAAGGCAAGCAGATGTTAGAGAACATGCTATTTAAACATGTGCCAGATGTGTGCTGACATCAGCATGTGCCAGTTCCACATCACACGCCCGGCTGCTGGACCTGGGCAACAATTGCTATGTGGAAAATGAAAGAAGGGAGTGATATGGATTCAAATGGATGAAGAATCAAATACATAAAATACAGCTGGCAGGTTTCTGAAAAGACAGTAACTTCCTGCTCTACTACAACAAATACCCGGACTCTGCCTCTTGCTATCATGCTAGTCCCTAAGCCTGCCACCAAGCCGGGGCATAGGCTGATCAGGGACTTTACACCCCAAGCACTCAGATAGCTGGCGATGTCGTCCATACGTTGGATTATCCTACTGATTATAGCATGCCAGTCTGCATCTACATTCTTACACATGGTTTAGCTCACAGCGAGCACCGATATCTATAATTTGATTATTTTGCATGTCCATATGTTATAGCTCACCTTATCTGTTATGTTGAACGCTTGTAACTGATAGAAGCAGCTTGCCAACACACAATCTATACGTTAGCCGCTATCACACTGCCTACTACAGGTACATACCCAAGGCACACACCTGGCACTAACATCCACCAGCTCTGACAGATGCATTCAAACACGACACACCCATCTTGGGGAGACAATCGCCAACTCATGCATCATGCAAACATCTACTAAGAGGTGGAACCCGTGGTTTTATAAGCCTGTAACTGTAACCTTACATTTATGCGATTATAGTACTCTCACGTATATCTAGCCTGAAACACTCAGTTTTTCATTTGTACATGCCATTGTAGTATACTCATGAATACCCCCCCTCATATGCGAACCTTCACCTGGGTTGGTGGGAGTATCATATTCGTGCCTCAGAGGTTGTGACCTACCTACCAATGATTTTATGGTGGGGTCATTACATTGACGACATTCTAATTGTGTGGCAAGGTACCCCCCAGGAGTTTTTTGATTTGGTGACATTACTTAACCAGAATGATGAAAATCTCTGGTTCACATCAGAATTCGGAGGACGCTAAATACATTTTTTAGATGTGACGATTAGCATTAAAGATGATGGTACATTTCAATCTACTTTATTTAGGAAACAGACAGCTAGCAACTCCCTTTTGCATTGGAGGAGTCACCATCCACGATCTCTTAAGGAGGGTATTCCGGTTGGTCAGTACCTCCATCTTCGGAGGTACTGTAGTGACACTGAAGACTTTAAAACAAAAGCGAAACAATTGAGGTTACATTTTAAAGAGAAAGGCTATCCGAACCATTGCCTTAAGAAAGCGTATAAAAGAGCACTCCAAATTGAAAGGGAAGAATTGTTATGTTATCATCCAGCAAAGAAAGAGAAGGGGGAGACAGGAACTATCCATATGATTGCGACATTTGATGCAGGTTGGTCAGAAGTACGGAAGTCCCTCGATAGATTTTGGCCTATTCTTCTGAATGATACACACCTTAAAGGGGTCCTAGGTCCACGAGTTAATATTACAGCCAGATGTGGACTTAATATTCGAGACCTGTTGGTACCAAGCCACTTTACCACGAAACCAAAGGTACGTCCCACTTGGTTGGGAACTCCTCCTGGTGGTACATACGGTTGTGGAAGATGTGTTGCCTGTAAGTACATCTCTAAGGGCTCTAAGATAGTGAGTGACAGCACAGGACAAGGCGCTTTTAAGATCAAGAGTTTTTTCAACTGCAGCACAAAGGGCCTTGTCTACCTGCTGACATGCTCATGTGGACGAAAATACGTAGGCAAAACTTTAAAAGCCTTCAGAGATAGAATTATGGAACATGCAAGGTCCCCCAGGAATCGTCTAGAGACACCTATCTCTAGACATTTGAAAGAATACCATCATGGTGATTCTAATAATCTTCGATTCTGTGGACTAGAATTAGTGAATAGAAACCCAAGGCGTGGAGACTTTGATAAGATCTTAAGACAGAGGGAGTCTAGGTGGATATATGAACTGAAGACGCTCCAACCTCTAGGTTTGAACGAAGGTTTTTCATTTGCACCGTTCATCTAACCATTTATAATGGAGTGCTTTGGCTCATGAGTCACCTGGATATCGTCCTTTGATCATATCTAACATTTATTTATTTATCTAACCTGCCAGCCATAATTATTATAATAATAATGTTGTGGATGACTTGTATATATTGTTTAGGCTTATTTATTATTTTGAATTAAAGATTTTTTGGTTTTTTGAATTTTTGTTCCCCCTACCTCCCTGTTGTTCATCTCCTCCTCCATATGCATTTTTCATGGACCGTCTGTCATATGGCTATATTTGGTCTTTATAATAATTTAGATTTATGGTTTAAAACCAAAGTTCTTGGACACAATAAATCGAAATTGAAATCAGAGCGGACAATTATCCACCCGATAATTTGGTAACTGGCCTATATTTAATATGCCAACTTGAATATAGAATCTCTTTATCTAAGTGGGTCTTATATCCTATTTTGATTTAATTTATTTTTAGGTTTTTTATTTCATGTTAATGAGTTAAATTAGTGAGTTTGAACAAAGATTAATTAGGAGCTTGGATTCCGTTATACTCCTTTGATATATACCTCTATTTAACTCATATTTTGACATTATAGACTTTGAGAAATACTTGTATAGAGTTGACATAATATGGGCTATATTCCACATTAGATAAGTATAATATTCTATACAAATTGTGAAGTTCGTAGTACTGGATGACTATTGCGCCTATAATTAGCGTATGCAGCTTATACTCTGCTTTAGATGAGCGCAACATATTTCTCCCGTCCAGCACATACGCATATTCTTTCTAAGTCCTCGCGCATGTGCAGACTTTTGCTTCTTTGCTCTTTGGACCTCTCAGTCTACCGTAGTACTCCCAATTTGAATGGGAGATTGATAGATAACCCTTATTGGTTGACTGTTCATAATTACGTTCCATGATTCATTAGGAGGAGGGGGGACGATCTTTATAACGGGTGAGTGGGAGCAGGGGCTTTCTTATTGCATTATACGCCCTGAGAAAGGCGGTTTACCCGCCAAAACGCGCGTTGGGCTATTTCCTTTTGATGCTGTTACACTGATTTTGTAGCATCTCACTAATTGTCACTTTTCTTTTGTTTTTTGTGCTGTGCCCATATGCTATATTGACCGGCCATTTTTTTCCAATAGTTGGGGCACTTATATCTGTATATTAGGGGTACCCACAGTGGAGGTGTCCCTTCTTTTTTCCATTATTGTGGACCCCCCTGTGGACTATTTCTCCTTCATCCTTTATTTTTCATTATACTCTCTCTTCTGTCCTTTCGATTTCTTACCTTTTATGCTAAGATTTTTGGGCATTTTTGAAGATTTAGCAATTATTTTTTGATTTGTAAGGGGATATATATGCCATCTTCTGTTGATTTATGTACTAGGACACAGCACATTAACTTTGTGATAATCATTCACATTTTCTATCTTGTGAGTGCATAATGATACATTGTTTCCACGACTAACTACTATGTTTGTTACAAGTGTGGTAACTTTGTCTCAAGCCCTCACAGATTGATTTAATAGTGATTGATTGCTGGTACCATCCAGCTTATACACATGTTTATAGTTTTTCTACTTTGTGGGATGTTTAATTTATATGTGTAACTTATGTCTTATTAAAGTTTTTTCTAGTTACACTAGCCTGTATATTTACACATCTTCTCAAGGGTAGCTCTAGTGGGAGGATTCCCCTCATCGTGTTACGGGAGGATTTCTCCTTACTATTTTTCTTTCCTCATGAATGCCTAGCCTGATTTATCGTGTTTTTAGCATGTCTACTTTACAATAATCCATTTATGAATATCTAACCTGATAAAACGTGTACCATTATAAAAATGTGGCTGCTTCACTTAGGAGTTTCCTTTGTTATATGTTGATACATCTGTCTTATGCCTATCTGATTTAACTCCTTTCATACTATTCTGTAAAATGTGAATCAACTGTCACAATAAAAGCAAGATTGACAACAACAAAAAAAGACTCGAGTCAATATACTTCAGCCATGAACATATGTGATTTCTGCTGTTAATCCAAAGAAGGTGAAAAAAAAATGGTTACTTCAAATGTTGCATCAAAATGGGTGAAACAAAAAGCTTTCTTCTTGAATCAATAAGCTGTTACCCCGCATATTAACTATATATTCTTAAATATTCTGTTTCTTCACAAATTAATCCAGACATAGTTTAAATGTCTTTCACAATACAACATCGTTAGGCAGAGAATTCCAGAATTCCACATATTTATTGTTCTTGCTGTATAGAACCTGTTCCTCTGCCATAGGTGAAATCTCTTTTCTTCAAATCTATGTAAATACATTTAGAATTTTCCAACCTGTCTTCATAACTATAAAAAGTATGGCAACACCACCAAAAACAAAAAAGGGCTAAGGCAATTTACATGAAGCTAAGATACAGGCAGAGGTAGCAGACAAAAAATAGGTTTTCTATAGAATAAAACCTGTCTGTGGTACTTAAGACACTTAAAAATGTGACTTTATTATTTAAAGGAAGACTATAGTGTCAGGAATACAAACATGTATTCCTTATATCATAGTCTTGGAATACTGGATTAGGTCCCTGTCCCCCCTCAGTTCGCTTTTTTTCATACGTATCAATGGTTTTATTGAGGCTGGCAATGCCTGGTCCCTCCATGGCTGAGATTATCAATTTTGATTTTCTCAGTTCCAAGGTTAGTACTCATATGGGCAAAATGCTGCACTGTGCCAATCAGCAGCTCCTCATAGAGATCTATTGAATCAATGGATCTGTATGAGAAACGTTCAGCGTCTCCATGCAGAGCATGGAGAATCCGGACGGGGGTTCTGCACACTGTATAGCAGTGACATAGGAAGTGACTACCACTAAAGGTGTATCTACCCAGCAATGTAAACACTGCCTTTTCTCTCTAAAGCCAATGTTTACAGTGCAGGGACAGGCTATAGACACCAGAGCCACTACATTAAGCTGTAATGGTTCTGAAGATAATAGTGTCCCTTTAAAAACACATATATGCAGAGGGTGAGTGATTTCTCTGCATAATATATATTTATTAGCGTTCCACTGATATACTGATGTCAGTATACAGTCGTCTAGTCATCACTATTTGGCCCTTGTCAAAGTCACTCAGATCTTTCTGTTGCCCATTATTCCTGCTTCTAACACATGAAAATCAAGAACTGACTCTTCACTAGATGCTTAATATATCCCACCCCTTGACAGATGCCATTGTAACGATATGATCAATATTATTCACTTTACCTCTTAGTGGTTTTAAAGTTCTGACTGATCAGTGTATAATACAATATCACTCAAACTATTACATAACAATACTTGTTTAACTTTATAGTGATACAATATCGAAGGTAAAGATTTAAATAAATTAAATGAAAGTAGTACTAGTATGTACAGAATGCACAACCTAATTTGACTAACACAGTGATAGTCAGGGCTGTTACCATATCACTAGAAACTGAGATTACCCAACAAAGAGAGCGTAGATAAACCAGACATAATAATACCAACATCCATACACCCAGCCACTTCAAGTTCCACAATCCCGGTCAATACATTAGAAACCGAGGATAGTCTGCTAAATGAGCTGAATTCTGTTCTGTTAATTTAACCCATCACATCCTTCCAAGGAGAGCATAACACCAAAAATGTACTCTCTTGATTAGTGACAACATAATTAAATATGTGGAAAAACAGTGAAATAGAGAACCAGAAGAAAATTACCACATTGTCACTACTCAAATCAAGTAAAACAATATTCAAAACATGAATTAGAATAAAAAGCAGTGAATAAAAAAGTGAAAACATTATAAAGTGTGAAATATAAAATGTGAAATGTATGACATAAAAAAATTGAATAAAAAGAAACAAAAAAATTCAAATTAATAGGAAAACAATAAAAATACATTAAAAAACGTCATGTAATAAACAAAAATGCTAAATGGTGAATGATACAATAAACTTGGATTGACCTAATAATGCATTTTGAAGTTGCATCACCATACAATACAAGGATATATCTAAAAATTGTGCCACAACTAAAAACATCCTGAAACATTATAATATCTTAAAAAGCACAAAAGCCAGGGGGCGGGGCCTGACAGCCAAGATGGCCGGCAACACTTTCCAAGAGCTCCAGCACCAATGAGCAAAAATAAGCAATTTATGATTAAATCGACACCCAGAAACAAGCTGGGACCATGGGGAAACCCGTCCCTTACGATCACACCACGATACCGCTCTGTCCGGCCATGCAGCCTAGCGCTGAGCAGGGCCATGTGTCTGGGGGGAGGCGGCCGATCCCCCAGCACAGAACAGGCGCCCAACAGCAGGCTCACAACAGCCCTGCTACCCCCCTCCCTTGGACCAGTGGGGGTTATCCCAGTCCCCGCTGGGGTTACTCACTGCAAAACCACTGACTGATCCCATACAGTCACAGAAGGCACCAAAGTTAGCAGCCACATTCTCACCCACGTGAACCTGGGAGAGCAGGGCGAGTCCCACCAACTGCCTCACTGAGCAAGCAGACTTCTCCGCAAGGCTGGACACGATATTCAACAAGTTTTGGAGAAAACTGTCCCGGCGCCAAAGGCAGCAAGCAAAACTCAACCTCAAAGTCCATGAGGTACACAAATAATGGCTGCTGTGCCTGGTCTCCGGCTCCCTCACAGCCAACCTCACCGCTCAACTCCCCGTGTCAAACTGTGGACTGCAGCAGGGACCGCCCGGTCCCCGTCTGGACTGGGAAGCCACAAGAGAAAGCACCCTACCCACCGCTCATATAGCCGAAAAGTCATTCAGGGATCGGCGCTCCCGAGGGCCCACGGTCCTACCGCATGTCGCGGGGGGACCCATGGACACAGGGGAATAACTCCCGTCTCAGCTTGGGCTAGGGGAGCGGAGCATCCGCAGCTCTGTCACCGCTGAACCACTTGACGCCAGCAGCGACGCCGTTCCAATCGAGCACCGAGATGGCAGGAGGACTAGACTTGCCTAAACAGGTACCATCACTACCGTTGATGGAGATTGGCTGATCCTGATGTTGGACTCAAAGTTAGACCTCTGTGTCACCTGCCATGGACACTAAACGCTAGGATATGTACACTGAGGGCCCATTTCCTTCACGCTCACAACTGATTTTATCACTTTGCTTACCACAGCCTTAATGTTTATATGCCAGTCAAGTTGTTCTAGCATTCCAGTTGATGCTCGTCGGTATAATGTAATGAATAGTATGTCCTTTTGTGAGAATGTTTTGCCTCTTCTTAGTTAACAAGCCGGGATGGCCCAGATATGGAGATTGTCTAATTTCTAGCTCATGAAGGGCACATTAATATAACATCACCTTGAAATCTGCCTTACCCTTATGAATAGCACCCAGCGGCTACTAAGCTACAGAAATAATAATTATAGTTTAACATGTTACGAGACATCTTCTTCCTTGACAGCGTTATTGTCAGCCTACCTGATATGTCTAAAATGTGCTTACTGCCATCTCATTATCTGACATAATTTGATTCTGCTTGCTTAGTACTCTTAAAAAATTTGAGGTTTTTCTTACTTGCCACAGTACTACGCCTCTTGAAATGCCTGAGGCATAGCAAACCTGTCTGTCAAACTTTTACACAACAAAAATAAAGATTTATAAAAATAAAAAAAGCAGGAAAGCTATTAATAAATAAAGTCTATCAAGGATTTCACTGTGCCAATAATAAAGATAAAAATTTTTTAAATAAATAGAATGTTCTCCCCCCCAATCATTATTTAAGACAAGCAATAAGTTCAAAATGAACATTATTTTAGACTGTGTTCCAAAGTATTCAAAAATCCATTTATCTTCAACCTTGTCTAGTTTTCTATCTATGTCTCACCTTCTCCAATTATGATGCTTTGTTTAGAATATTACATAGTAACTTTTTCATAAACTCATTTTTATAACTTCTTTCCTATCTTTGCCTAGATACAGCTCGAGGTAAGGGTTCTCCTTAATATTTAGTGTTATACATGGGAGCACAGTATGGTTGATCCTTGAGCCTATGTAGAGCAAAATTTAGGCAATATCCCCCTTTACTAATTTTGTAGCCAATCTCTGCACCAGTTTCATACTATCATACAGCAGGTGTACAAAATCTAATTTGACACTTGACAGCCCTCTAATTGATCCAACCAATATCAAAGACTATGCAAAGAGCATAAACAGATTAAATAGTAGTGGACCCAGAACAGAACCCTGTGGTACTACACTTACCACATTTGTCCAGTTTGAAAATATATCTAAGTAATCTGTGTACTCTAATTTATGGCAAGGTGCAATCAAATAACTAGAATTTTCATCTAAGCAATTGCTTTTAATTCATGTAGAAACCTTGCTATAGATACCATCCACTGCAACACCTAGCTCCATGCTTGTAGGCTTGTACAGGATTCTTCATGGACTGCAAATAATATAGTTTGATATAATCTGCCTTTCAAAAATTATGTTGATTACCCTAAATAACATGTTGTTCAGATTTGTTTCCTGAATACTATCCCTTAATTACCATTCAACTAATTTCCAGACCACCACATCTGCTTTTGTCTAGTCTTTTTGTACAATTCCTAAAGAAAAGGATTTCAGAAGATTAAAAGCAGTAGTTGTGCTATTTTTATTCTAAGCTTCTTAGTTATGCTTGGGTAAATAAATGCCATCTGGTATCTTGTTTACATTAACCTAAAGGAACACTTAGTGTCAGGAATACAAAGATGTATTCCTAGCACTTACGTGTTCCTCAGACCCCGCATCCCCCCAATCAACGTAAAGGATTTAAGGATAACCCTTTATTTACATACCAGATTCCAGAATGTGTGTGGTCCACCTCCTCCAACGTCATCTGATAGGGGGACCTAAAGTGCACACATTAGGCCTTCCCCATAGGAAAGCTTTGCCTCAGTGAGAATTAGAATTTATGTACGTAAACACTTTTTGGGACTGGTTTTGCTCTCTTTGGTTTTAGATTCAATTTTATATTTTTTTAGTTTAGCCCATCTTATTTTCCCTTTATCAGCATTTTAGCACCGATATATTCTAAAAAAAAATAAATTAAAAAAAGTCAGGAAATACGCAAAACTTACAAGGGAATTGCACAAGAAAAAATGATGGGCAGGAAAATGTTTCCAATAAGATTTTTTTCCCCCTACAATTCTAAAGTTTAAAGAACAAGCCACCCAGAATTTTAAATTGTCTAATCAGGAATTAAGAGTGCAATAGTCAGAGAACAACACACTGTGGTGGTTATATCAAAATCAGGGAACACTTCAAGCGCCATAACACTACAGCACACCATAGTGGTCCCTGATGACCTCCCAGAGTAAGTAGTCAAACCATTTAAAAAAGGTTTAACTTACCTGGGTTTCAACATAAAACACCTCCCCCACCTGTTGCCATATGTTCTTAGATAATAAGGTAGCCTTGCATCAAAAATATTGAATATGACAAAGTTAAGAACAGACAGAAGAACAGAGAACCTCAATAGCTTGCCCTTCAGTAAATCCCCACTTAAAAATGTTTCTGCTCCTTATTGCCATTGCAGAGTGAACCTTTACCTTTTGCATTCCTATTAGGGCAGTCCATAACTGAAGTGCCAGCAAGTACCCCCTGCACAGGAGACAAAGCAACCCATGACAATTATTTCTGCCACCTTTGGGCCTCGTCAGCGATGCGTAGCTGATACCACTCTCAGCACAGTGAGCATGGGGTCCACGTCAAGATTACCTTTTTTGCTTACAGAGACCCAAAGCAAATTGCATTGCAACAAAAACTGAGAAAACTAGATGGCAGGGTTTAGCTTACCTAAGTTAACATAAGTCTTTCTGGTACCAAGGAAGGCAATGACGGGAGCCCAGTGGGACTCAGGTAAGTTGTCAAACTGTGCTTAAGCAGTTAAACTACTTACTCTTGGAGGGTGACACAGTATTACAGACATCGTAACCACTATGGCTGTAGTGCATATGGTGCTTGGAAGACTCCTTTAAGGGTTGAAGGGCGTGTATCTATGTGTCAGGGTGTGTGCATGTGTCAGTGTGTGTATTTGTGTGTGTATTTGTCAAGGTGTGTGTGTAATGTATCAGTGTGGGTATCTCTGTGTCAGTGTGTGTGTAATGTTTCAGTGTGTGTATCTATGTAAGTATGTGTCAGGGTGTATATAAATTTGTGTGTCAGTGTGTTTATATGTGTGCATCTGTTTTTTAATGTGTATGTTTAATGGTAAACGTATGTATATATGTGGCAGTGCATGTGCATACATCCAAACAATCTAACACAAATATTACATACAAGCACAACCCTGCATTCAAACTCCAAAATTATATACAAACTCACCCCTTCAAACACCAATACTACACACAAATGTACAACCGCACTTAAAAGCCAACATCACTGTGGTGGAACATAACCCTATTCGTATGCTTTCCCCTTTTGTTTCGTATGTTTTATACTTTTCCGTTCGGGAGTACTTCATGCGAACGGAATTCTTTCGTCTCCTGAACGAGGACCCACCATTTACCCCATTAGAACGTTAACACCAACCACTTAAGTGCGAAACCGCAAGGGAAGTAATTGACGAATGCTTCCCCTGGGTGGCCGCCATTTCGTATAACCGAACACGTGGCAGACAAAAGAATGGTGGTCATCTTGTCTCCCGAACTTGGGCAGCGGTACTTGGTCGTCGAGTGTCTGGAACTCTTTTTGGCTAGGCACTTGCGCGAACGCTGGTAAAACTTAGACTGATGCCCGTTCTAATTCCCGACCACCCATACGAACGACATTCAGGAGATATAAACTACCGAACATGGGGAGCATTTGTATCCTGAAATAAAGAGATTCTTTTGCATGGTGTTCGCACAGGGACCTCACGAACGGATTCCGGACAGGACACCTATTTTCTTGGAACTGTTTTGGGCTAGTGCCTCGTGTCTGACCGGTCAAAACTTTACCTCGATGGCGTTCCCATTTCACCAAACCGATATGAGTGATTCTTGGATATGTTATACACTCAGATAGGGGCTATCGGGGAATGTACTTTTTGTGGGGTTCCTGAGTACTGTGGGGACACTTTTGGGGTACAGCATATTTTGTTGGATATTCTGTACCTGACAGATAATTAAATTAGAGGGGTTTTTTTTCATGCAATTATCTCTCAGGCACAGAAGATCTTGGGATTGAAACCCCTGTTTTATTGTGTTGTACACCCATTGTAGGGGACTGGGCATAAAAGCTGTGTGTGGCCTGAATAAAATCAGTTGACTCCCAGAACTCTGTTTCGTCTGGTTACTGGTGGAATGGGTATCTACTTGTGGCTGAAGGAAGGAATTAACGGATGTAACCAGTCGGGTTACACATGGTCCGCTACAATTACACACAAACACACCCCAGTATCAAACCACTAAAATTATATACAAGCACCCCTTCAATCAAACAAAAACACTACACACAAAAGGACACCTTCATTTGAAAGCCAACACAACATACAAACACACCCTTGCATTCAGACGCAAACACTACACATAAGTACACCACTGCGTTCTAATGGTGACAGTACATACAAATACACCCCTACATGCAGACATATACCCTATGCAAAAACATGCTTACATTCTAAACGCACAAACACTGCTCACAAATACAACCCTGCAAGGATGGGCAAATGGAAGATCCTCACCTGGTATATCATCACTGGAGTTTTACAACAGATGCCGATCTACCTTTTGGCCACTCTTGCACTAGACGGGGGCCCAAGAAACTTTCTTGCAACGGGGCCCTCTCTGCATTAATTCTGCTTTTTAAAAAAATTCTGTTTAAGATATTAAAAATAGTTTAAATCTGAATGGAAGGTTGGTGCCAGGGGGCTCCAGCCACTTGAATCACTTCAATGAGATGACTCATGTGCACTCAGTGCCCACAGTATTTCTTTAACAAAGTATGCTAAAACGGCAGAAAATAATTTGAAAAAAAGAGAAATATCAACATGCTTATTTACAATAAAACTAAAAATAAATGTTTATCAGGGGCCAGGCGTTGACAAAACTGGGTGGTGACCCTCAGTGCGTCAGACCCGGGAATGAGAGAAAGACTACAAACTCTGAAAGGAAATATAGATCCATCGCCTCAGGTCTTCTCATACGAGAGATGAGTGTTTAATTTCATCAGTCCTTTGTGAATAGCGATTCTAAATCCTGTAACTGAGACACTTTATTTTACATACTGAACAAAAGTGAATGAAAATCCCTATTGCTGGCAGTTAGATAATATGTCCTATCCCTTTGTGTTTATCACACGGCAGAACAGAGCCAAATGCTTAACAAATGCAGACAGATCCATCGTGATCTCTTTGTCCAATCTCTCTTCATAGCTGAAAGCATACAATGTATGAGTGAAGCAGCGGTTTGAAAAGTAATGACAAGCTCAGAGCAATATCTTATGCAGCAGTGTGATTTCACTGTAAGTGTTACACTGTATGTTCAGGTAATCAAAGAAACAAAGATTGGCATTCATTTGCTGTCTTTGGGCTGATTTGATGGTCTATGGCTGAACTATCATAATGGATCAGTAACATCCATAAAAATATATTTGAAGGTTTTATTTTTTGAACGCGGTTTCCATGGTCTTAATAATTATACCCTCACACGAAGGCATACATTGCACATACATTGCTTTATTCTCATGTGTAAATCAGCATGAAACCTTGAGATAGGTGTCTCGGGGGAACTACAGTCACGCAGGCCTCGCTGCTCAGTGGTTAGCACACATCCTAGATCTGAATTAATTAAATATTCTTCTGAAATACTTTGTTCTTTACATAGTTGAATGTGCTGACAACAAAATCACACAAAAATTAAAAATGGAAATCAAATTTTTCAACCCATGGAGGTCTGGATTAGGAGTCACACGCTAAATTAAAGTGGAAAAATACACTCCAGGCTGATCCAACTTTGATGTAATGTCCTTAAAACAAGTCAAAATGAGGCTCAGTAGTGTGTGTGGCCTCCACGTGCCTGTATGACCTCCCTACAATGCCTGTGCATGCTCCTGATGAGGTGGCAGATGGTCTCCTGAGGGATCTCCTCCCAGACCTGGACTAAAGCATCTGCCAACTCCTGGACAGTCTGTGGTGCAACGTGACTTTGGTGGATGGAGCGAGACATGATGTCCCAGATGTGATCAATTGGTTTCAGGTCTGGGGAACGGGCGGGCCAGTCCATAACATCAATGCCTTCGTCTTGCAGGAACTGCTGACACACTCCAGCCACATGAGGTCTAGCATTGTCTTGCACTAGGAGGAACCCCGGGCCAACAGCACCAGCATATGGTCTCACAAGGGGTCTGAGGATCTCATCTCAGTACCTAATGGCAGTCAGGCTACATCTGGCGAGCACATGGAGGGCTGTGCGGCCCTCCAAAGAAATGCCACCCCACACCATTACTGACCCACTGCCAAACCAGTCATTCTGGAGGATGTTGCAGGCAGCAGAACGTTCTCCATGGTGTCTCCAGACTCTGTGACGTCTGTCACATGTGCTCAGTGTGAACCTGCTTTCATCTGTGAAGAGCACAGGGTGCCAGTGGCGAATTTGCCAATCTTGGTGTTCTCTGGCAAATGCCAAACGTCCTGCACGGTGTTGGGCTGTAAGCACAACCCCCATCTGTGGACGTCGGGCCCTCATACCACCCTCATGGAGTCTCTTTCTGACCGTTTTGAGCAGACACATGCACATTTGTGGCCTGCTGGAGGTTATTTTGCAGGGCTCTGGCAGTGCTCCTCCTTGCACAAAGGCGGAGGTAGCGGTCCTGCAGCTGCGTTGTTGCCCTCCTACGGCCTCCTCCACGTCTTCTGATGTACTGGCCTGTCTCCTGGTACACTACGCTGAAAGACACAGCAAACCTTCTTGCTACAGCTCACACTGATGTGCCATCCTGGATGAGCTGCACTACCTGAGCCACTTGTGTGGGTTGTAGACTCCGTCTCATGCTACCAGTAGAGTGAAAGCACTGCCAGCATTCAAAGGTGACCAAAACATCAGCCAGAAAGCTAGGAACTGAGAAGTGGTCTGTGGTCACCACCTGCAGAACCACTAATTTATTGGGGGTGTCTTGCTAATTGCCTATAATTTCCACCTGTTGTCTATCCCATTTGCACAACAGCATGTGAAATTGATTGTCACTCAGTGTTGCTTCCTAAGTGGACAGTTTGATTTCACAGAAGTGTGATTGACTTGGGTTACATTGTGTTGTTTAAGTGTTCCCTTTATTTTTTTGAGCAGTATATTTTTGTGCATCCATTGTACAGCGCTGCGGAATGTGTTGGCACTTTATGAATAATAATAATAAAAAAATCATACCGTAATGAAACAGGTTCCTGGCAGATGTACTCGGAGAAGAACATGGAGATGACTGGAAGGGAGAGTGGCAGGTACCTCTCTCTCTCTCTTTAGTTTGTTAAATAAAATAACTGTCCCTAATGAATGTGTATTTATGGGTATTTGGTTAATTATTGTGCTGTTATGAAAACAATGATCATTTTTATTAGTATATTAACACCAGGGTGCTCACTCTAATGAGATATGCTGCTGAACTATGTGTAGTCCACAGGGCTGCTCTGACACATTCCCACTAATTATTATATTATTTTACCAAACACATAGGAAGACAGAATACACAAATACAAACCTCCAAACATTTCAAATGGACAAAGAGGGCCAATTCAATTTTAGGGATGTGAGGGGAGCGTGGTGGCCAGGGGCGGGTCTTTTTGGAGAAATTTCTTGTGAGTTAATAGAAACAAATTACTCAACTAAAATGTAATTTATAACAAGAGCAATGTATCTTATTTACACAGACTGATTTCTAAACACATTCATTGTAGGTTTAAGACACATTACTGTGAGTATTACTGCTGTGGAGCTCTGTTATACACTCAGACAGACCACCACTATAGAAAAGAGGGACATTAGGATAGAAGAGGTCAATAGGTCAATGAGATTTAGGCCCAAAATAGGGACTGTCTCTCTTAAATAGGGACACTTAGAAGGTATGCAAATATACTACATGGGATGTTTGGCAAACAAATCAGAATAGCCCTCAGAGTGGGAGCTTATTCAGCTTATGTAAAACAGTTTGCAGTTTCCCAAACATGAGGGGGATGGAGGAATTATGAGTCATGACTTCTCAAAGACTCGTAACCCTTTGTGGTCAGTTTTTATACACACTAGTGGTGTGTGCCCCAGTCCCCTCTCCCTAGTTGCTGTTCTGAAGCGGTTAATTCCACTGCCACTCCCCTTGATTCAGAGTTACCGTGACAGTGCCCATTCCCTGCTGCTGGCTCAGTGTCTCCTGGTAGCAGTGATGGGTGCTAGGTCTGTGCTGGTGCTGAGCTTGCTCTGTGTGTGGGGTGCTGTGAGGGCTGAGGAGGGTGCTGCTGATGAGTACAAGGCTCCTGACTTCTGTGGAACCTATGAATGTCCCAAGTATCAAGTGGCAAAGAAATATGAAGTAAGAGGATGGGGGAGAAGGAATCGTGTGCTTTGGTCTGGAGACTGGCAATAGAATGTTGTTATTATTATTATTGTTATTATTTATAAAGCGCCAACAAATTCCAAAGTGTTGTACAGTTACTGCTTGTCATACAATTGCAAGAATAATAAAAATTAACTTTATAGATAGCATGATAAAATATATTGAGGCACCAACCTTTCGGTTGTTATTTGTTTAATAGTATTTTCATTTACTCTATTTAATAGCACTTAATTGAAAACATACAGGACTAAGGGTAAACCAACATCTACTACTAGCATTTTACTAAATATTACATTTAATATATCCAGAAAATACTCAGAATTCTGTTTTATTATATTTGTGTATATTTACTTTTTTAAAGATATTTTATTGAAAGCAAATTGCGATATGAAACAGTCTTTCAGACAATGCTTGCACGTTCTTCCAGCAGTGCTAAGTTAGTGTCTGTTAGCATCTTTGGTAATATATTATAGGAGACTCATATAGGACATATATAATCACCAAAGTGTTAACTGTCTGGAATTCAAAGTGAATTCCAAATGAATTCGAATTATAGGCTGTCACGGACAAACTGAACATAGCAGATTTGTTTTTTGTTTTTTTCTGTTTAGCTATTTTTTCGGCCTAATAATCGAAATTCACTGAATTTTCAAAATGATAATCTTATATATAAATAACCGTTTCTGTCTCGTTATTTTCCAATATCATACACTGATAGAGTATAGTTGATGTTAGTAGTTTTGCATTGCAAAATTCAAGGTGGCGTATTGCACAGTATAAAACATGTTTTTTAAGGTACGATGATGTTTTGGGTACCAGCACATTTATGCATTTTGTACTTTTGGCCTCAATAGTTAGGTGTACAGTTTGATGATTCAATAATTTTTAGGTGTTGGGCTTTTGTTTAGTTTTTTTATGTTTTACAGCTCAAAGGAACATTCTGGGCACCATAACAACATTACATTTTTATGGTGCCTATCTTACCTTAAAGCTTCAATGAGGAAGCCTAGGTCTGGGCGCCAGTGATTTCACTAGATATTCATTGAGAAAATGCATGAGAACAGTACATACCCATGGTCCTTAAATTTCTATTTTAATCTATTTTTCAGACTTTTGAACTAAGAACTTATGAAAGCACCCTATGGGTAACTACACCACTAGAGTTGGACTACTTTGGCTTTGGAATATATAGAAGCTTCAAGCGCTTGTTCGATTACATCAATGGACAGAACTCACAAGGTGCAACGTCTTTGTCATTGTTTTTTGAAATTGTAACTTCTGTCTCTTTGCTTTGAGAAAAGATGCGTTAGTCAGAATAATAGGTGATAGAATAAGCAAGAACCAGCATACTTTGCAGAAACCTCTGTACACTAGACGCAGGAAACAAATGAAAAAAGAAAGTTGGGAGATCAATGTAAACAAGTAAAAATAAAAGGAAACTAAAATACTAAACACGGAGAATATGCATGATGTTGCAATGTTCTTACAGCTATATAGAAAGAGAAAGGGAACTGAGACTTGCAGCAACAAACCAATGGACCTGGCCTGTAGGGTTCTACTGCCGGTGCGAGCGTCACCAGGTGCTGCATGCTCTGGGGGCCAGTGGGACGGCCTATACACTTAGAGCAGTCCAGTCGGTATTGGTGGACAGGGGCTCGGTCGTGTGCCGCAGGACTGTAACAGAGCAATTGGGCCCCTGTAATACAGCCAGTGCTAGGAGGAAGTGAGAGCCCTTTCACTTCCTCCCAGCTAACAAACCGAGCCGTGTAGAAGCCAAAGAGGAGAAGGAACAGGCTGCAGGGAGGGAGAAGCTAGGAGAGAGCTGCTCCAGACCCCACACTGTATCTGATTGTGTGTATGTGATAGAATGTATCGGAGTTTGTGTGTGTGTCAATGTGAAAGTAGTGTATGTGTATATGAGCTACACTTGGTGCCTCCGAAATGTTAGTTTAGTCCTCCTTTATTGGATTAGCTACCCAGTTGCTAATCTCTTTTTTTTACAGTGAGCAGCCATTGGGTTCTTGCTGTTTAGTAGACATGCCCCTACTCGCTGCAGCTAGGAGAAGCAGGTAGCTTTAACCTCCCTTATACTAATATGGGTGTCATGTTGACTCCTATAGGGTGAGGTGGGTATGGGGGCAGGGCTGCCACCAGAAATTATGGGGCCCCTGACGCAGCTCATGGTCTGGGCCCCGGGGGCCCACCCACATGGCCCACCCCCAACTCAGCCCACATGACCCACCCCCAAATCCACCCACAGGGCCCATCTTGAGTCCACCCACAAGGATGAAGTGTGTGTGTACTGAATTTGGTTGTGTATATAGTGGCTGTAGAATATGTGCAGTGGATGCAAAGTGTGTGAGTAAAGTGGATACAGTGTTTATAGTGGATTCAGATTGTATGTTTGTGTAGTGGATAGAGAGTGTGTGTATTGTGGATGATTTGTGTGTATAGTGAATGCAGAGTGTGTGTTTGTGTAGTGAATGCTTTGTGTGTATGTGTAGTGGATACTGTGTGTGTGGTTGTGTAGTGGATGCAGTTTGTCTGTTTGATAATGGATGTGTGACAAATGCTGCTGGGGGGGTATTTTTTTGCTGTTGAATTTTTATATATATATATATATTTTTTTAAATGTATTCCCCCCTTCCCTGCACCTCACCAGGGAGGGGGGACACCGGATTCCCTGGTGGTCTGGTGGCTGAGCTTGTTGGGCCAGCACAGAGGGGCCCAGCAGACTCCATCGTCCCCCTCCTGCAGCCAGTGCTCTATTTGTGTAGCGAGCACAGCATGCATTGCGTGCCTCAGAGCGTTGTCACGGCAACCCGCGTCAACGCTTTAAAGCCGTGGCTCGCAAGAGTCCTGGAGGGGAAGGTCAGTGTGTCCTGGGCCCAACTTGGAAGCCAGCAGGGCCCACAGAGACATATATATAGCGGTGGGATAAAGATCATGAAAAAGGTTCAGCGCTGATAAGAAACAGGGAGTATAATAACAAGGCAGCACACCTTAAAAAGGGAATCCCCTCTGAAAAAAAAGGAAAGAATAAGGGTGCGCCTAAAACAAGTGGAAATAACAAAATAATAATATGAGAAGAGCAGCAATAACAAAAAGTCCGAAAAAGTGTCCAAATATAATATAAAAATGGGATAACCACGGTACCTAATAGTCCAAATATAAAATGTCTACCTTAAGAAATTCGGACACACCCTCGTACCACATCTCACCAGAGCCCTGAACAGCCTGAGAGACGGCACAGCCTTCCACAAAGAAACCCTGACCGCAACAATAGCGGTAATCCCGAAGCCGGGCAAGAATACCGAACAGGTCGGAAACTACCGCCCAATCTCACTCCTCAACGCTGATGTCAAGCTATTCTCGAAGGTCCTGACTACAAGACTACAAAGACATATGACTAGACTAATACACCCTGACCAGACGGGCTTCATACCTGGCCGGGAGGCCAGGGATAATACCATAAGGCTCTTCGCCATACAACATCTATCAAAGAAAATGGGAACGAAGTTACTACTACTGTCGACGGATGCTGAAAAAGCCTTCGACAGAGTAGATTGGCACTTCATGACGGAAACACTACGTGCGACGGGTCTTGGAAACGACATGCTCACATGGATCACGGCACTATACAACCAACCAACTGCCAGGATTCGAGTAAATGGGGCACTCACGGATGACTTCCACATCAAGAATGGCACGAGGCAGGGTTGTCCGCTATCACCCCTACTATTCGCCCTCACGCTAGAACCGCTTCTAGACAGCATTAGGAAAAATGAGGGAATACTGGGCTTCAGACACGGAACACATGAACACAAAGTGGCCGCATACGCCGATGACATGCTATTTTTCCTCGAGAACCCGCTTACCTCCGCTGCCCAGCTAATGTCGGAATTCGAAAAATACGGACGTTTATCCGGACTCAAATTGAACCTGACGAAATGCGAAATCTTAAACGTCACCGTCCCGGAAGAAGAATGCGCTCAGTTTAAACAGCAATACCCTTTCCACTGGTGCCCAAGCCGAATGAAATATCTAGGGCTATGGGTAAGACGCGAGGCTAAAGACATCTACGCCCAAAACCATATACCCCTCCTGAAGACCATACTCGAAGACCTTAAAAGATGGCACTACCCCCACATATCTTGGCTGGGGAGAATTACAGTGATAAAAATGAATGTTTTACCGAGGCTACTCTACATATTTCACACAGCCCCACAGGTGATTCCGCAGACATTTTTCAAGACACTCAAAACAGCAATCACACAATATATTTGGAGAGGAGAGAAGGCCCGCATTAGCTTTGACAAGCTCTGCTTACCAAGAAGCTGGGGAGGGCTAGCCCTGCCCGACATCAGAAAATACCACCAGGCCACAGTACTGCAGAGGCTCAAGGAACTCCACACGGATACACCCGACAGAAGGTGGGTAACGCTCTGGAGGGAATCCACCGAGAAAAGACTACACACACTGATTTGGCACAGAGAAGCGGACGCGCACATAATACTGGGAGAAGACTCCCCACTTACACACACCCTGAGACACTGGAACGAGCTGAGGAAAGGACAGCAGATCTCACCCAAACCCAGCCCGCTGATACCGATCACGTACAACCCTGACCTGGGAGATAGCCTCCCGCCAACGGCTTGGCCGATGGAACACCAAGATGGATACATACCTATCTACTCAACTTTAAGCAACACGGGAGTGAAACCACTACGGGACATATTGGAAGAGAGACCACACACACTACTGCACCAATTCCGTTACGCCCAACTAACCCACTACTACCATAATCTACCTCATAGAACCAAAATCCACAGGGACCTCACGTGGTTCGAGAACCTATGCACTCAGACAACGGCAAATACAGGAAAGGTCTCCATGATATATCAAAGCATACTGACAGGACATAGAACAGAAAACACCCTATACAAACGGCAGTGGGAGGAATGGACGGGGGAGTCTTTTGCGGATAACCAGTGGGAAAAGATCTTAATCCTACAACACAAAAGTTCCATTAGCTCCCATTACGAGGAGGTGAATTACAAGCTCCTTACACACTGGTACCGCACCCCCTCTCTGATAAACAGATTCGCACCAAACATCCCGAACATCTGCTGGAGATGCGGAGACAGCCCCGGTTCACTGAAGAACATCTGGTGGGACTGCGAAAAAATTAAACCATACTGGGGGAATATTAAGCAAGAAATAGAACGCATCCTAGGAGAC
This sequence comes from Pelobates cultripes, assembly GCA_933207985.1. Taxonomy (NCBI): domain Eukaryota; kingdom Metazoa; phylum Chordata; class Amphibia; order Anura; family Pelobatidae; genus Pelobates; species Pelobates cultripes. Next base: position 307,778,337 of record OW240913.1, on the reverse strand, counting down.
CCTGTGGACCTTACAATGGGAGCCGCTCTCATACACCACACGGATAGACCCATACCCTCTTATAAAAAATCAATTCTGCGACACCTGCTAAACGCGGCAAAATCCCTAATCCCACTACACTGGAGGAACGAACATATACCCACACTGGAACAATGGAAGACTAAAGTCGAAGACATAAGAAGGGCAGAAGCCAAAATAGCTGAAACAATAGGCAAGGAGGAAAAACATACAGAGCTGTGGACACCATGGATACTGTACATTTCTTAACACAAGACGCAGAAACGATACACCCAGCTGGGGGCGGGCCCAGACGCGGCTCGGAAGGAGGCGGACACCCGCCCTCCCTCTCCACATCCCCTACCCTCCTCCCCACCCCCACCCAACTTCCTTCCTTATCCTCATACAGAGAAAGCCTTCACACACACATAATATGCAGGAACAGAGACGACAAAGGAGACACTCACACCAGTTGCAGATATCACTCACGAGTAGAATAGAAAGGACACATAACGAACCTCGCAGACAAAGAGCACACAAAACAGCTATACACACAAGCAACGCATGCTGAGCTACCACGGACGCAACAACAAACACATTAAACGCTAGAAACATGACAACGCAACCCTTTACACCCAAGTCAACACCTAGACATACGACTAATACGAAACGATAAAATGAAAGTTAAAAAACCCACGCACAATGACGTTATAGGACAGGGGAAGGAGATAAATAGCGAGGAGACATGCCACAACCGTTCAGATACGCAGAAGGAACAGACAAGACATCTGATGACAGAACCACAGACTCGCGACAAAAAGAAAACTCAGGTCAATACATACTAATCCTACTATACCCAGACGAGCCACAAACAATAACTAAATAATTCCGACACGTAAACAGCACTAGCGGGACTGAACGAAGCCCGGACAGCCCCCTACCCTAACGCCCACGATCAGACCAACGCCTGGGTACACAGCAACAATTGGTGCACTCAAAAACCATAGCTGTGCCGCTAGAAATTACCAGAGACCTGCGAGTCCGGCAATATTGTGGGCCTGCGAGCCCAAGAATGTTCCCACATGTCATGTTAACTAAACCAACGAATTGTGATAGTATTGTTGTTGACTGTGATGTGCCTCCTGGGACCTGCGAGTCCGATTTTTCTTAACTTTGATACCACAAATAAAACAAATTTACAAATATAAAATGTCCAAATGCACAAATGGTGGTCCTAGTAGTCCATCAGAAGGGTATGTAGCGTCCCTAATGAGTATAAATATGCGGGGAGAACAGAAGAGAGAGAAAAACTCCAATGGTGTAGTATAAAGACAGAATATGAATATTATGTAAATATTTGTGGAACTACTCACAATCTTCAGAGCTTAAATCCAGCTCTGGTATGGATAGCGTGAAGTGGAATAATCCCCACTCAAGGATATGTGGTGCTCCTCTTTGGTCCTTTGGTAAAAGGATGGAGTCCAACTCGGGATAAAAATAATAAAAAAATATAGTGCTCACTGTATAGTTGATAAAACAATTAAAATGAAATAAAATATACTCACGGTATATAGAGCAGACGTACTGCTCGGTGGATGGGTGGTATAATCCCCACCTTAAGGATTCTTTGGTAGTCTAATATGGTCGAAATCAATGGTAGTTAGGTCTGGATAAAATGAACTTGCATAGAATAAAATAGCAAATAATATAATATAAAAGTGAAAAGAGGAATGTGGCAAACCAGTGTATAATAGCCAGATATTCCTTTAATGACACTTTGATTTTAAAAAAGAACCTAAAAACAAAGTGGCAAACATGTTAGTTATATTTATAGTGCATTCAAAAAGTATTCAGACCCGTTCATTTTATGTTGCAGCTTTATACTACACGTTGACTTAAGTATTGAGACCCTTAACTCAGCACCTTTGACAACAATTACTCATGTCTTTTTGGGTATGATGCGACAAGTTCTGCACTGGATTAAGGTAGTTTCTGCCATTAATCTCTGCAGATCCTCTTAAATTCGGTCAGGTTGGATGGGGACGGTCAGAAGACAGACATTTCTCCAGGCTTTGGCTGGGCCACTCAAGGACATTGCCATGTCTTCACAGTGTGCTTAGGGTCATTGTGAAGAAAAAAAAAAAATTAAAATATGAAAGCTGCAACATTAAAAAAGTGAAAGGGCCTGAATACTTTTTGAATGCGAATTTTCAACACACTATTATTATTGCAGAATATTCTGTGTTATCAGGCGCTTAAATTAAATAGTAACAGGTGCTCTTATAGTGCAGCAGCTCTCACACAAAAAAATAGGTACTCTTCAGTCCTATCGTGATTACATGTGAAAAAGAACACTTATTTACATAACCAGTATGAAAAAGTGACAGTGTGTAGCGCTAAATAATATCGACTTACACCATGAGGAACTTTAGGGATATGAAATATATATATATATTCTCCTGAATCTTGGAGGGTATAGGAGATATATATACTGTGGAGAAAATGGAAAAAATATATAGTGCACTCTGTGCAAACAGGCGTAGTGGTAGATCATATAATAGGAAGCACTCACGTGGTTCAGAGCCTATTATGGATTGGCTCTTAATCACTCTTGCCTTGTGTCCTTTAGGTGACACACACCTTCAGCTCCCAATAAGGAATAACCCTCAAAATAAAAAAGAAACAGGGGGAAATCCGCCCTAGTGTTGAAATCCTTAGAGACAACAATATATAAACATATATATGCAGGTGAAGATTGCTTCTCACCTGAACCAGAGCCTGTAACCTGGCTCTAAGTAGAAAGGCATATGAGTCCTTTTATGGGATGACTCCTTCCCTCTTTAATGGATGGAAAATGTACCAAATATACTGTTGAAATTTAAAATGGTATTTATTACATTCATATAAAATCAGTCTTGATACATACAGTATACTGGTGTCCAAAACGCGTTTCGCCGATTCCGTTCGGCTTTCTCAATCGAAATCACCGATTGAGAAAGCCGAACGGAATCGGCGAAACGCGTTTTGGACACCAGTATACTGTATGTATCAAGACTGATTTTATATGAATGTAATAAATACCATTTTAAATTTCAACAGTATATTTGGTACATTTTCCATCCATTAAAGAGGGAAGGAGTCATCCCATAAAAGGACTCATATGCCTTTCTACTTAGAGCCAGGTTACAGGCTCTGGTTCAGGTGAGAAGCAATCTTCACCTGTATATATATGTTTATATATTGTTGTCTCTAAGGATTTCAACACTAGGGCGGATTTCCCCCTGTTTCTTTTTTATTTTGAGGGTTATTCCTTATTGGGAGCTGAAGGTGTGTGTCACCTAAAGGACACAAGGCAAGAGTGATTAAGAGCCAATCCATAATAGGCTCTGAACCACGTGAGTGCTTCCTATTATATGATCTACCACTACGCCTGTTTGCACAGAGTGCACTATATATTTTTTCCATTTTCTCCACAGTATATATATCTCCTATACCCTCCAAGATTCAGGAGAATATATATATATATTTCATATCCCTAAAGTTCCTCATGGTGTAAGTCGATATTATTTAGCGCTACACACTGTCACTTTTTCATACTGGTTATGTAAATAAGTGTTCTTTTTCACACTATTATTATTGCCTGATTGTGCGCTGAGACAATTAATTGAAGCGACACTCTACACATCAAAACAAGCTTAGCTTAGTGAAGTAGTATTAGGGTGTACATAATATTCCTGCAATCTAACTGCTTAATACTCTTTAGGGGTTAAATAGCTTTGTTTACACTGATAACCCACCACTTTAAAATCACTGACAGGTAAAGTGAATAACATTGATTATATCGTTACAATGGCATCTGTCAAAGGGTAGGATATATTAGTCTGCAAGTGAACAGTTTGCTCTTGAATTTCATGTGTTCAAAGCAGGAATAATAAGCAAGTGAAAAGATCTGAGTGACAAGGGCCAAGTAGTGATGGCTAGACGACTGGGTCAGAGCATCTACAAACCGACAAGTCTTTTTGGGTGTTCCCTGAATGCAGTTGTTAGTGCCTACCAAAAGTGGTGCCAGGAAGGACAAGCGGTGAACCACTGTCAGGGCTCAAGGCTGAGACTGCAGTGGCATGGTCTGTCCACAAAAACTGCTTCATTCAGCCAACGTTGTTTTGGTGCTTAGAGTGTCCCTTTAATTGTATAATACATATATACTTATATTTAATAATGAAAGTATTGACTTATATTGTAATATCAGGATTTTAGCTACGGCATATTTCAACTAACAACCCATTTATATCCAACATTTTACAAGAGAAATGGAATGTATTTATATTTTCATCCTTTTTGTTTCATTTTAAGGTATCAAAATTAAGATGACTGTCCCAGTGCGGATTTATGTTCCATTAATAACTCCAACAGATAAGAATGCCACTATGTCTTTTTTTGTGCCATTGGCAGTGGTAAATCCACCGCAACCACTGAACAAAGAGGTTTACATTGAAAGTGTTCCTCAAATGTCTTTCTATGTCAAGTAAGTGACTATCCTGACATTGCATTTCCATTGTATAATTCCTATTAATTTACTTTGCTGTACATTTCTGTTTGTAGACTAACTGTAATTATGGTAAAACAGAGGAACTCCAGTGCATTTGTATAAAGAGTATGCAGGGTATAAATAACTTAAAAATAAAGCATTCTATGTACAGTTCTTCTCACACACTACCTTTTGAACAGAAAAGACAAGGCAGCATTTACATTGATTTGAGATTCGATCTTTTACATAGATTGTATGATTGTACTAAATGTATTCTGGGGGTAGAGTCTGACTATCATGGAAGAGAGTCTTGTTCGAGCTCCTCTCTAACACTGGTGATAAAGTTTTTTCAGCCTCACTCGGCTCGAAATAGTGTTATCCTGCATCTTATCAGAACTTCGACCGGGCTATATCCCAGTACAGTGGTCCGCAGCTTATGAGAGCATTCAGCCTGGTGTACACCGGGTGGGAGAAGCGGCTGATTTCCCAGCCAAAAGCTGCCAAGCAACCGAATGCATTAAGCAGGCGCCCATGGGGGTGATCCTGGTTAACCCGTGGGAGGCCTCTATGACTTACTGAGAACACAGGATGTAACAATCAAGGCTGCTGGACAACCCAGATACTCACCTAAAATGGCAGGCGCCGCGTGAATCTCCGGCTCTGTTGGAGCCCAGCATATTATCTTGTCCAAGCTGGACAGCATTTTCAATGACTTCTGGCACAGGCTTGAGCGCAGACTGCATCTCACTGCCTCACAACAGTCGGAAGGAACATTCTCTTGGTAATCCGAACCCTACCCTACATAAGACGTCTGTGGTTCTGACAACGATCAAAGCCCAAGAAGGTGGCGGCAAGTGAAGCAGCGCAGTTGGGGAAGAAAGCCGGGTCAGCAGCTCATGAGAGGCACAATGCGTCGGCCAGCATAGAAGCGGGGCAGCTACAAGACCTGTGGAGTGAGTTCCAAGCGGGTCTCAGCAAGGAGGAGTGGACGAAAAGAGCCAAAAGGGCACCCCTCTTATCTGGGCACTACTTCAACACCACCACAGCTACTAAGCCTGCTACTTCACACCTTTGACTGGGACTGCACCCTACCTATACCGGCCATAGGCTGAAGTAATAGCCAAACACTCCACTCATCCTCCTATCACACACAGCCGGGTGAATCTTGGTGGAGTTCCAAGCTTTTTCTGAAGAATGCATACACAACCTGTTGGGCTGTTTTACCCGTTTTGTCTTGCCCTACATGTATTTTTACACTTTTGTCAGTCTACCATCGTGGGGGCCTTAAATATAATTTAATTGAAGTCATTCTACTTGTCAGGTATACCCTAGCACTCATGCTGCCACCGGAACCCACTTCCGGGTTCACGGCGCTTAGCCCCGCCCTTTTTCTGACGCGGTCCTTCCACGATACTTAGGAAGACAGCGCCAGATTCAAGGGGCTGGATTATTCACTCAGGTGCGGCAGAGAGATCAGCTGCTCTACTTGATGCTACCGGCTCCACTTCTCAAACCTCGGGTTGTAAACGGATTTCTACCTTCTCATCTCTCAGACCTCGGCTTGTAAACGGATTTCTACCTTCTCCTCTCTCAGACCTCGGCTTGTAAACGGATTCCTACCTTCTCCTCTCCCAGACCTCGGCTTGCACAAACGGACTTCCTTTCTCTCAACTACTAATTTGCAGTTTGTTAAAAGAGACTCCTATCTCCTCCTCCATTGGGTGAATTAACCCTTCCAGTGCCAGAGTGCCTCTAAGTTAAGTAAATCTTTTGCCAAGGAAACCAAGTCATATCAATTAATTATAGTATTTAATTTCTCTAAACTCTCACTTGGCAAAATAGGATTGCTGCTAAGGCTAATTCTTCCTACCAATATCAATTTATTCAAACTGCAAGCCTGTCCAACTTCATTATTAAATTTCTCATAATTTATTCCATCTTATTCAAGTTGGAACTAACTTTGCATTTTTTCCTGCTTATTTATTTAAAGATACAGTCCACTGTTTTCACTTCAATATAATAGGAGGTGAAACTTATTGTTCCTGCACTCAGAAAATTCTGCAGTTGAGTTCCAATTAAAGAGGTATTACACAATAAGTATCACACTACTGGTGGTCTAGCATGTTTTATATCTCAGCATAGCTACCTTGTTTATTTTATGGAAGTCAACTCATGCATGTTTAGTTGGTTTCCTTATCATTATTTAAAAGGAGGCTGCATTTCTTAGGAGTGAATACTTATGTGTTTACTTTTGATATTGTACTCATGTTTTTCTCCATACTATGTCTGACACTATATGTACAGCTCTGCTTTCACTCCTTCTTCCTTGTACTGTACTTCTGCCTCAATAAAAACAAAGATTGACAAAAAAAGTATTCCAGGTGTACAAAAAATGTGATGTTCCACAAAGAATAACCTTTCCGTGTGACCCCTTTCCCCACCCATATCTTTTGAAAAATGACACAAATAATATTATATTTGCTCTTTCATTTTTTTTTTAGGTCTTTTGGTGGCTATGCACTTAAGCCACACTATGAGAAAAAAGCTAAAATGTTGTCAGAAGAGCTGACGGCCTTGGGGCTAGGATTTGACAGCACCTTTGGTACAGCAGCTGGCTACAACGATCCACTTACATTTGTTGGCAGGCATAACGAAGTGTGGTACAGAGTCCAATAAATCAGTCAAAACCTATTATATCTTACTCCTGGCTGGATAGGGATAATGTGCGATCTATAGCCGCTATAGGGAATATTTCATTTTAGGACCTACTAATGGATAGTGACATAGGGATATATAGATACTTTGAGGAAGACAATGCTGTCATGATTGGGTAAACTAATAAAAAAAAATTTGTGTTTTTATCTATGTCTTTGCTTGGATTTTGTCAACTCAGCCAATATATTACTTTTTTTATTTGCCAAGTAAACACCATTTATAGATTACTTGTAGGGATTAGATGGACAATATATTTTCTATTCTTTGTATGTACAAAATCTATTGTAATAAAATCTCAGATTTATTTTCTGGCTGTCACATGTGTATTATTAACGTTGGAAGCTGTAATAATAGATCCCCATTTGTAAGTGTTCAGTAGCTTTGAGATTAGGAGACTGAACGAATGTGTACCACCTTCCTATTGCCATCGATATCCCATTACAGTACAGTATACAGGATGGTGTAAGCTAAGTAAATGTGTTTATTAATACAATGATGTCATGTTTGTTTATGTGATATACTTAAGCACGATAAAAACCTAAATGTTTTGAGACTGAAACAATAGTATTCTTGTGAACTTGGCTGACCATCAATGGTGACCTAAAGGTAAACTCCAAGCAACGTAACCTCTGAAGTGCAATCATCTGACGCTCTTGGGGAATTAATTGGGGCTGCACTGCAGGGTTTAGCTCAGGAAGGTGAGAGGAAGCTCCGACTTAGCTCCTGGCACTCTGTCAGAAGTAGTGGAGGCTTGGAGCAGTTCCTGGTGGATTCCAGATGAGAAGTTAAACAGTTCAAAATGGTCTAACTACTACAGAATTTCGGGGCACCATGATAGTCCGGGAACCATAACCACCAGCGCATGCTGTAGTGTTTATGGTGCTTGTAGTGTTCCTATAACAGACAATTTTAAAAAACAAACATATGACTATAGTCACAGCTTAGCAATTTTAAATGGTCTTTATTTAAAAAAAAAAAAATGTTTAGGAAACCCTTCTTCACCTTTAGGGAGCTGATGGCATGGCAATCTTTCATTTATGTCCCGTTTGATCATGCTTAATCAGAGGAGGGCTGGAAACCATTGCCCTTGGGGGCAAGTACAGTTGAATGCCCTTTTCTTTGTACACAAAACTCTTAGATCTCTGTGTTGATGGTTCGACTAATGCTGAGCATGTGACATATGGAGCTGACAGATGGAGGTTGCTTGTATAGTGTCATATATTCTTCAAACCTCCGTCAGTATTACCTGAACAGCACTAAGGTGCATTCGCAGAGCCCCACCAGATCATTGTTGCCATTAAAATAAATCTATTGGCATTAGTATAATTGTGAACTATTAATATTATTCCCCTTTGGAAATGGCTTAACTTGCATATTTCCATTATAAATGGTAAAAAAAAATGCATCATTCATTGCTGCTGTGCTGTGATTTTTTCCTACTTTTCTTTCACCATAGCACAGACTGACTTACTATTAATGAATGATGGCTTTCTGGATAAACCGATGACAGCAGCTGGGCAGCTGGATTGTATGTTCATGGAGGCAGTGGCGGCTCTAGACTTGGCGAGGCCTTAGGCGAAACTCATACATGAGGCTCCCACTAACACCATTATTGAAAAAAATAGCAGTTGATTTGTGTGTATAAGAAGCTGTAGATATACTGAAGGGGGAGCTTGCAGCACTGGATATAGTGAGCTAGTCTTTGTATACATCGTTGCATTGTCTACCTGTGTGTATCTGGCAGTGAGGATCCTTGTATATGTATGTATGTTTCACCGAGCATGTGTATGTTTGTGTACTGCCTGTGGCCTTTGAGTTTATGGCGAAGCTATGTTTTATGACAGTGTGTATAATTATTGCCTTCAGGGGGTGACAGGGTGAGTAAAGGGGTAACTGTGGCAGGGTGAGTGTAAAAGAGCAGGAGGGTACCAGAGTGTATGGAGGTGGGTGCCAGAATGTTGAGGGTTCACAATGAGAATGAAGGGAGGTGCCTGTGTGTGCGGAGAGTGGTGCCTGTGTGTTTGGAGGGAGAGACAGTATATATGGAGAGGGGTGACAATGTGTATGGAGGGTTGACAGTGTGCGCCGAGAGGGGTGTCAGTGTGCGCCGAGAGGGGTGACAGAGTGTGTGGGGAAAATGACATAGTGTGAGGGGGTGACAAAGTGTGAGGGGTGGTGACAGAGTGTGAGGGGTGGTGGCAAAATGTGAGGGTTACATTAATGTAAGGGGTGTGATAGAGTGAGAGGAAGGGTGAGATAATGAAGGTGGGTAAAAGAGTAAGAGGGGAGTGTCAGAGTAAGAGGATGGGTGACATAGTGTGATGGGGTGACAGAGTGAGAGGGAGGGTGACAGAATAAGAGGGGGTGACATAGTGTGAGGGGGTGAAAGTGTGAGGTGGGGTGACTTAGTGTGTGGGGAGCGACAGAGTGAAGTGACAGAGTACAGGTGGGTGACAGTGTGGGGGGGTCACAGGGTGAGTGACAGAGTAAGAGGGGGTGACAGGGTGAGAAGGGGTGTGACCATGTGAGAGGGGGTGACAGGGTGAGGGGGGGACAGGTAGGGTGGCAGGGTGACAGGTGGGGTGACAGGTGGGGGTGACAGGTGGGGTGGGGTGACAGGGTGAGGGGTGGCAGGGTAACAGATGAGGTGACAGGTGGGGTGGTAGGGTGACAGGGTGAGGGGGTGGCAGGGTAACAGATGGGGTGACAGGTGGGGTGGCAAGGTGACAGATGGGGTGACAGGTGGGTGGCAGGGTGACAGGTGGGGTGGCAGGGTGATAGGTGGGGTGGCAGGGTGACAGATGGGGTGACAGGGTAAGGGGGGTGGCAGGGTGACAGGTGGGGTGGCAGGGTGACAGGGTGAGGCGGGTGACAGATGGGGTGACAGGGTGGCAGGGTGACAGGTGGGGTGGCAGGGTGACAGATGGGGTGGCAGGTACCTTTTTCCCTGGTGGTCCAGTGGTGACAGACTCCCTGGTGGTCCAGTGGGCTCTCCGGTCTGCAGCTCTGCCGGATGCAGAGCTGCAGACGACATGGGGAATGTCTCGCGATCTCCAGTAAGATTGGCTAGAGATCGCGAGACACTTCAGTCTGCAGCTCACACCCGGCGGAGCTGCAGACTGAGGCTGGCTCTCTCCCCGGGCGGACTGACAGGAGGGGTCTCGCACCCGGCGGCATACAGGGCAAGCCGCCGGGTCCCCTCCTGTGTTCCCTCTGGTACTCCATGTCCTTGCCCCCTTCCTCATCCTCTCTTATTGAGAAGGAGTGCAATTGATGGAAATGCACCCTAGATCCAATAATGCTTGTCTTTGAGAAGCATTTCATTAAACTGCAGAAAGGGGTGGTGACATTCCGGAAGGCTAATTGAGCTGCAGGGAAAACTTGGTTTAAGTGCTGAATTATTGGTGAGGTTTTTTTTTATCAATCTTTCTTTTATTTGAGGCATGTGAGAGGTACAGAACATAGAAAGATAATAGGAGTCATGTCAGAGAACACTACAACCAAATTGTCAGATACACGTATACATAAGCTCCTATGGTAGACAGCCTCTTTTTTTTTTTTAAGCTGCAAAATATGCTATAAAAACATGGTTATCATGAGAAATACTGATTGTGTAACAAGAGGAGACAACATGCCATTAGTGTATTGTAGCTGTATAAAATGCATGGTATGCACAATTAAAGTAAAAGTAAATAACTACAGAGGAATCAGAACACATGCAGTGAGTCGTAATATAAGCAGGGGATTAAGTTGCGGCTTCGGTGACCTGTAGACATGTGGTCCAGATGAAACGAGGGCAGAAGTGGATTCTCCCATACTGGTGGTCTGGAACTGGCATCATGCAGTTACCAGAGTCCCAATGAGTGGTATTTCTGGACCCCCTCCTACATAAGCGGCGTCGGTGAAGAGCAGAGAGCAGTAGGTTGAGCTGTATGCCTCTAGAAGCCTTCATATGGCACTCGAGTTTGGTCCAGAAGTCCCGAAATATTCTGTCGAGGCTCTCCAGGACAGGGGCCATTGTGGTGCTAGATTCTGGCGGGCACATGGCGTGTGCCATTTCATTGCAGAGAATGTGGCTATCGCTTGTAGCTGTTAGAGGACACCCACCAGAGCCCTGAAGATGTTGCCGGGATATCCCTCACCAGCAAGGGAGGGGGGGGACAGGGGAAGACCCTCGGAGTCGCAGAATTTGAAACAGTCGGCACGGGGATCGACCGCATCCCCTGGACCAGCCCTTAGTAGGCCGCTTCAAGGCCGCATGTCTGCCCCACTCCTGATACGCAGAATTTGAGTGGGTCGATGCCCACTGTACTTCACCAGAGCTCACATAGTTATTTCTTGAGTTCAGTAAGTTTTAAATTGTGGTTTGCACGCCTTTTCTGCTTAGTTTGTAGCTTTTATCACAGAGCTCTCCAAGCATGCGACCTTCCAGTATGGTGGCCAGGCTACGCCCCCCATCGGTGAAATTTTTTTTAAATCACAATTTAATTTACTATTACTAGCCAGAGTTACTCCAAGCATAAACAGTGTTATAATAAAGCATTGTTTTTTTTGAGTAACTCTTTAAATAGGATTGTGATGGGTCCCCTGTGCCCCAACTGAGCACACCCATCCGAACAGCTTCTTTCCACCACCAAACCACAGATGTCAGCCCGTTCATGAAGACTCAGTCAGCTAACACCTCTCCCCCAAGAAAAGCAGACACACACAGCTTGAGGGTAGAGCAGGAAAATTTTTTATTAGACACACCCCGGTATTTGTATACAAGTAAACTCATTAGTAAACACACAAAGGTTTGGAACAGCAACCAATCAAACTGGGCCTAAACAAACAACCAATCATGCTATGCCCATTAATAACCAATAGGACACACCATCACAGAACACCTACTTTGCATATACAGGAAAACATTATGCATTAGGTAGAGGGCTTACCACACAGTCAACAATAGGTGACTCAGCTCCCCCAGTCACAAAGGGTAGAGTCCCAACCCCCACCCACGTGGTCACACAGTCTCTGGTTCAGCGCCATCTTGTCTCTCCATGTTGTGGCTAGGTCTAAGTCTGTGCGGTCTAAATGGCCGCTCCCCACCAGAGTCCACCACTTGATGCCCAAGTGACAGCGTACCAGCGTTACGTCACAAGGATTATAATACATTTTCACAAAAGTGTCTTTATAACTGTTTGTGGTTGGAAGGTCAGCTCAATATTGCAACAACTGAAATAAAATAATTAAAAATAGCCAAGCAGCTTCCTGTTCCTGTCTTCAATTACATTCTCTCCTGACGCAGCTCCAAAAACAAGGTTTAGCTCAAGGTTTATCTCCTATTAATATCACACCTTGGGAGCAAATATGTATCAATGGAAGAATGACTCCTCGTTGTAAGCTGATCTCCATTTGCTACAGGCCAATATCCGTGCACACACCCCTCTTTCAATCTAAAATTTCAAAACAACTGGAACCAGATCTCAAATGTAATATATCACCAAAACAATGGGACAGCATGATTAAAATACTAAAAGGTCTATTCATATCTTCCGCTCGTTTTGAACAACAGCACAGATCTCTACAGATCCTACATGGTCCCGACTAAATTACATAACATAATTCCCAATACTTCCTCGTAATGTTGGCTCTGCAACAACTCTGAAGGGTCAATCTATCACATATGGTGGGAATGTGCTATTACTTGCAACTTCTGGAAAAAAAAATATGTGACAGAGTACTCATTAGATTTTGCCCCCCTCACCTATCTTTTACTTGACTTTACCCATTATATCCCTAAAGTAAAATTAAAAATACTACTACATATTATATAACCGCTCAACAGCAGGTGGCGAGATCCTTGAAATCTACATCTCCTCCAAAAATAATAGTAGCAATTACAGAAATTGATAAACAAAATATGTATGAACACAAATTGAAATTTATATTTCTCTCTTCCAAAAGTTTTGTTAATGGATGGACCTTCTACAGCACATGGAGATCACAGTCGATTAAACGTAAAAATATATTGATGCTCCATGCAATGTAACTAATATCTTGCGCTCCATGTGGAAGTTTCCTATGTAATGTTTTGTATTGTCAAGCAAAGTTGTGATCTGGAATGAATTGAATTTATTGAGTATATCTCATTTTCCACCTCAACTCTTCTTTCACTAATTCACATGGGCTGTTAGATGCTATGGTACGATGTAATAATTATGCTAACGTACTACATATGGCACTTATCTATGTCGTAGGAAAAAAAATAAAAGTGCTTTCGTGTGCATGAATAAAGTGCTAAAAACAAGCACTTTATTCATGCACATGAAGGCACTTTATTTTAACTGAGGAAGTCCATTCTAACTGGACGAAACGCGTCGAGTTAGCTGTTATTTTAATTTATTTTTATTTTATTGTGTTTGCTGTTGATCTTTATTTTGTTCTGTTCCTGGTTCCTGGTTATCCCAGACACTTATGTTTCTGCTACCTGGACGGGGGACCAAGGAATTGACTGATGAGCTTGCTTTGCATTTCTATATTGTAAGTGTAACCATTAAAGTGTATTTTTATTTTTAATTGTATTTCACTATTTTTCACTTTCTCTCCACACAACTGGCTTGAATTGCTCAACATTATACTGGAGTCTGATGGGATTGACAATTTTTGTGATGAGCCTGAATTCTCAGTTATTTTGTGAGTGCAACCTTTAATTGTGGGGGCCTATTTTATGTATGCTATTACCCTATGAGTGTTCTCTCCAATGTGTATTTTTAGGTGTATTTTGCTTTTTTTCTATTTTGTACAAGGATAGAGAGGGATCCTTGGTTTATACCATACCAAAAAGAGTTAAGTTTCTTTTTGATTTACTATAAACTTCTGCACCTGGGTGATCTACACAATCAAGTGTTTTCAATATACTTGTCTACGTCGTGTTGGTATTCTCATCCATACTTGTGATGTCTCCCCACCACCACCATCATCGTTCCTTTTTTCTCTCCTGTAGCCCTTCCCCTTTCATTTTTTGTTTACAAACAATAACAAAAACTTTAAATGTTAAAAAAAAAGGAAAAAATAGCCAAGCTGTATTATAGCTGAATGGGATCTTTTCTTAAAATTAACTGTTTTGGCTTAAATGTTGCCATTCGTACTTTAATTGGCTTCAGTTCTGAGTTTCGTAAATAACCCTGTTATTGTGTCTGAGTTCTGTTTCACGAACTGCAGTACAAAGGTAGTTAACCATTAGTCTGACACTCTCGTCACCATCCCATGTCTGATTGCTGAAGCAATTCCCATTCCTCGCTGCAGGCTCAGTGTTTCTTGGTAGCTGTGATGGGTGCTCGGTCTCTGCTGGTGCTGAGCTTGCTCTGTGTGTGGGGTGCTGTGAGGGCTGAGGATACATCTGATGGATACAAGGCTCCTGAATTCTGTCGCAAATCTGAGTGTCCCAAGTATCAACTGGTGAAAAAATATGACGTAAGACTAGAGGGAGAATTGATTGTGTGTTTATCCTACTCTAGCAACTAGATAGACCATTTTATCACTTGTATGCAGTAAAATATTGTTAGTTAACGACACAATATGATATTTTAATTTTGAGCCAGTCTGGATGTCTTACGAACAACATGTTGCATGATATGTAAGAGGTATAGGAAGTTTGCAAATCCAGAAAAACTTTATCAGTGAGAATACAGAGGGCTTAAAAGGGCAATATTAACAAGGGAATTATATATTTTAAACCCAAATAACTGAGCTGGTGTTGCTGATTTGTTTTTCTTATTTAGCAATTTTGGTCTAAAAGTGCAGCTGCCTTGTTAGTTCTCAAATATTGCTGATTCAATTAATACACTTTATTATATTTGAGAAACTATAATGAGCTATTGAATGCTTCAAGTAGCTCTCTCATCAGACTATAAATTGAGTATTTTGTAAATAAAGAACCTTTATGAAATACTCACATTGACTGTGTTGGGTTTTACGGCACCAGGAGTTGAAAAAAAAAGATGGCGTCTCCTGCAGGGGACAGTTTCAAGTAAATATATCTACCTTTACTGTACCCCCAGGCCACCGCACCCCAAGCTGGGATGTAACATTCAGAAGTCTTTACAAAACTTGCAGGGATGCCTAAACATGACAGAGTGGCTTTCATATTTGTAAGAGTTAACAGGAAACCTCCCAGGTAGTCCCATATTATATAAAACATCTGCAGTGCATTAGAAAAGCAGAGGTCATTCTAACCACACATTTATATAATTCTAAATGGTAGAATACACAACAAGGGTACAGAGTGCTCAGATAGGCATCTTCCAATCACATTGCATCATGGTGTAATCTAATAGAATGACTCACAATATTTGCCATTAAACAACCTTTGAGCCATGGATTTAGCTATGGCTGTTAATGACTACTTTTAAACACTTATTGAACAAATGTTATTATCACAAGCCATTCACTTTGTGTAGTATATATACAGGGCCGCCATCAGGGGGTGACAACCATGACGGTTGTCACGGGCCCGGCAGCCCCCTGTTTAAAAAGTTTGAGGACCCCTGTCATTATGTATGTATGTATGTATGTCATTATAAATGTTTGTCTGTATGTATGCATGTATGTCTGCATGTCATTATGAACATATGTCTATGTGTATGTGTGTATGGATGTCATTATGCATGTACGTCAGTATGTATGAATGTATGTATGTATGCCTGTCAGTATGTCTGTATATATGCATGTATGCCAGTATGAATGTATGCCATTATGAATGTATGTCTGTGTGAGTGTGTGCATGGATGTCAGTGTCTGTATGTCTGTATGAATGTATGCCAGTATGAATGAATGTATGTCTGTCCATATGTATGTGTGTATGTATGTCGGTGTATGTATGTGTATGTCCTCATGCATGTGTGTATGTATGTATGTTAGTATGTGTCTATGTGTCACAATGTATGCCTGTGTGTCGGTATATGTGTGTATGTCTCAGTATGTGTGTGTCAGTATGTATGCCTATATGCGTTTATGTCTGTTTCAGTATGTGTGTGTGTGTATCTGTGTCCTTTTGTATCAGTGTGTGTTTTTGTGTCTGTGTGTGTATTCCTGTGGGCGGGATTGGAGGCAGGCCCCAGGGGGCCCAGATCCTGAGCTGAGTTAGGGGCCCCAAAATTTCTGGTGGCGGCCCTTTATATATATATATCATATAGTGCACTCTGTCCAAAGAAAGACACCATCAAATGTAACAAAGTACTGTAAAGCTATGGTATATAATAATAATTATTATTATAGGCAGTCAGAGACTTACTTACCAAGTTGTATTCCTAACAGTATAGTGCCCTCTGGTTCCCTACTCCCTCGCACCAATACTTCCTGCCTTTGTTTACTTACCCGTTTCCAGCGCTAATGTCCATCGACACTAGGTCATCTGATGTGGGGGACACACATAATGCGCATGTGCCGTTAACGCATTAAGCCCTCCCAATAGGAAAGCATTGCCCCAGTGCTTTCCTACGCGTCGTCCCCGATGGTGGATGTCCTCATGCATAGTGTGAGGATGTCCAGCGTCATTTAGGGGTCCGATAGTACGGTAAACTCTCTGAAGCGCATCTAGTTTTTGTCTCAAAAACTGCATTGTTTTACACAGAAGTACTAAGGAGGACAGAGAGGACAGAGCACCCAGAATATTTTAATGAGATCAAGTGGTCTGGGTGCCTACAGTGTCCCTTTAACGGGGTCTGTTATGAAAATATATTATTTGATCATAAATATTTTTTAAGGGTTACCCAGCCTATAAATACACAGACTGCCCCTTCCTCTGGGCTGATACTGCCTAGTTCAGTACAGAACCATCTACTTTTGGTTTAACCCCTTAAGACCGGAGGGCGTACAATTACGCCCTATTTTAGGCGGCTCTAAACACCGCTGGGCGTAATTGTACTCCCTCCGGTCTTTCTGTACTTACCCGGTCGCCGGCGATCCCACGCCAGCGATCGCGGCTCGGGGGACTCCCAGGGAGCCCCCCACGGCACGTCCGACCCCCTGGAGGCCCCCTGGCCATGTGAGAGTGAGGTCCTTGCGAGGACCCCACAATCACATGGCCGGGTAGGCTGCCTGCTGCATTGCCAGCAGGGGGGCTGCCTGTAATGACAGGTGGTCCCCCTGCTGGCTGAAAATAAAAATAAAATAATTTAATTAAGTGTAAAAAAAATATATATATATACTTAGATCATATCTATATATATTATATATATATATTATATATATATGATCTAAGTATATATATACACATATACATACACACACATAAACTGTCTAGGTGTATTTTACTATAAATATATATAATTATATATATATATATATATATATATATATATATTAATATCAAATTACACGTAGACTGATACTGATTAAATATATATATAATTATTGTTATATATATTTATATAATATATAAAAAAATTAACTATGTAAATACATTAAAAAATAAAATTAAAAAAATAATTTAAAAAAATTATAAAAAAATATATAGATGTGTGTTATTTAGTTCTAACTGTATATATATATTTATATCAAAATACACGTAGAACGAAATAATCTATATATCTACATACATAAATATATACGTATATATCACTACATATATACCTATATAAAAATACAAATATTTTTAAAAAAATGATATATATACACATATAGATTCACATACATATATATATATATATATATATATATATACATATATTAATTACATATATTAATTATATATATATATTTATGTAATATTTTTACATAATTAGGTATCTTAATTACAATTAGCGTGACCTGCCTGACAACCCATGCCGAAAGTAAAGGGAATTTAATTTGCTAGCACTATATTTAACCGTATAACTTTCCAAGACACCATAAAACCTGTACATGGGGGGGTACTGTTCTACTCGGGAGACTTCGCTGAACACAAATATTAGTGTTTCAAAACAGTAAAATGTATTACAACAATGATATCGCCAGTAAAAGTGCAGTTTTTTGCATTTTTCATGCACAAACAGCACATACACGGACGATATTATTGCTGTGATATTTGTGTTCATCAAAGTCTCCCGAGTACAACAGTACCCCTCATGTACAGGTTTTATGGTGTTTTCAAAAGTTCAGCGTCAAATATAAGGCTTGCGTTTCATTTTTTTCACATTAAAATTCGCCAGATTGGTTACGGTGCCTTTGAGACCCTATGGTAGCCCAATAATGAAAATTACCTCTATGATGGCATACCATTTGCAATAGTAGACAACTCAAGGTATTGCAAACGGGGTATGTCCAGTCTTTTTTAGTAGCCACTTAGTCACAAACACTGGCCAAAATTGTGTTTTTTGCAGTTTTCACACAAACAAATACTAACGCTAACTTTGGCCAGTGTTTGTGACCAAATGGCTACTAAAAAAGACTGGACATACCCTATTTGCAATAACTTGGGTTGTCGACTATTGCAAATGATATGCCATTATGGGTGTAAATTTCATTCCTGGGCTACTATAAAGTCCAAAAGGCAACGTAACCAATCTGGCGAATTTCAATTTCAAATGTAACGTGCTATATTTGACCCTGTAACTTCCCAAAATTCCATAAAACCTGTACATAGGGGGTACTGTTTTACACGTGAGACTTTGCTGAATACAAATATGTGTATTTTATTGCAGTAAAAGCAAACAGTATTAAGACAGACAGCTAAAATGTCATGTAGAACTAAAAAAATAAAAAATAAATCTTATTTTCTCCAATGTTTTTCATATTAAATTATGTTTCATAGCTAAATATTTGATATTAAATGAAAGCCCTGTTTTTCCTGAATAAAATTATATATAATAAGGGTGGGTGTATTTACTATGAAAGAGGTGAATTACGGTTGGACAGACATGTAGTGCAAATGCCAGGTTTTGTTTACATGTTGTTTCGTTCACAACGAGTACAATTGGCTCCGTCCTTAAGGGGTTAAAGGTCGTCAACAAAAACTACCTAAACTCAAATACAATTTCATCTCCTCATTTAGGCAATTACAAAAACTGTTTCCATCTTTACAAGAGTCTACTACAAGCATGTCAAACTCAAATGCTAGCATTGGCCAAATAAACAAGGTTTAAGTTTATGTGTGCCGCAAAAAAAACAACTTAAATTTTTATAGAAACAGAGATTTGTTTTGAAAAGTACAGTATAAAAAAAAAAAATACAGCATCCCCGTCTACTAAACCCCAGTTCCCACCTCTATACTAATTCCCAGTTTCCCTTCTACTAAATCCCAGCACCCCCCTCTACTAAACCCCGGCCCTTGTTTAAAAAAAACAAAAAAAACCTATTAGCCAACAAGCAGACTCCACTCACATTGCCGCTGCCAGTATATGACTCCGGAGTCCAGCCTCTGGTATACCCCCAATGGCACCGTCCGCACCCTGTGCGAAAGCGGTTCCTCCCACTACTACTTGAAACCCTGTGACGTCACGTCGGAATGTGACGTGCCTCCGTGCACCTCCAGGTCCTCCACTGCCCAGCCGCGGCCATCGCAACACTGACCAACACACACTCACTGACAGACACACACACTCACTGTCTGACAGACACAAACTCACTCTCTGACAGACACACATACACACAGACAGACACACTGACAGACACACACTCACTGACAAACACACACTCACTGACAGACAGGGCCAGATTAAGAGCCCAGTGGGCCTGGTGCTGACAATTATGATGGGCCTAATTACAGAGTCTTATCGACCAAAAACACTAAAACGGTCATACCTTTCAAGCGTCATGTATCTGATGGAGATGGTGTTGGAGGAAAACTCAAAGGATGCAGCTATAAGAAAACACATACTCTATGCTAATCTCTCTATCTAATTTATTCTTTCATCTTTCAAGTAAATCCATACCCCCTAACAGGAGTGTCCAGTGAAGCAGGAAGTCAATGGGTGGGGTAAAAGAGTGGGCCACTGATGCGAATCACGTGACCAGAACTGACAAAAGGGGTGAACATGCCCAAAAACGGGCATGTCTGTCCAAAGAATTGGAAGTCCAGCCTGGCATCAGTGTCCCTATGTATCACAGTGTCAGTGTCCCCATGTCGCCCAGTCCCGTAGCCTCCCAGTGTCTGTGTCCCCATTTCTCCCAGTGTCTCAGTGTGTCTTGTGTCACTATGTTACTATGGGACACTGAGAGACATGGGGACACAGTGAGACATGGGGACACTGAGAGACCCGCGGTCACTGAGACACTTGGGGACACTGGGAGACATGGGGGCACTGAGACACTTGGGGACACTGGGAGACAGGGGTGCACTGAGACACTTGGGGACACTGGGAGACATGGGGGCACTTGTGGATACAGACATGGGGGCACTTGTGGATACAGACATGGGAACACTGGGAGACATGGAGACACTGGGAGACATGGGGGTACTTGTGGACATAGACATGGGGACACTGAAATATTTGGGGACACTGGGGGACATAGGGACACAGAGACATGGGAACACAGACACTGGGAGACATGGGGACACAGAGACATGGGGACACAGACACTGGGAGACATGGGGACACAGACACTGGCTGGGAGACATGGGGACACTAAGAGACATGGGGACACAGACACTGGGAAACTAGGGGACACTGGGAGATTAGGGGGCACTGGGAGCCTAGGGGACACTGAGACACTAGGGACACTGGCTGGGAGACATGGGGACACTGGGAGACACTGTGTCCCTAGTGTCTCTGTGTCCCAATTTGTCTCCCTATGTCTCACAGCGTCCCCTAGTGTCTCAGTGTCCCCATGTCTACCTGCTGCCTTTCCCCCCATTCTTCACATACCTGAGCTGTAGTCTGTCTCTGCAGGATGGGAGCTGATATCTGGACTCTCTGTGCTGTGTAGCTGCTCCCCCAGCGGATCAGTGAGTAGAGAGAGGCAGGGAGATGCTGTAACTTCCTATTCCTGCCCCTCTCCATACACAGTGACCCCTACTGGCCAGTGCTGGTATTGCAGAGTAATCTCCTTTTATACTGAGAAAAATATTTGCATTTGTATTGCCAAGATTTCTGCAATACCGTCACGGCCAGGCAGCCTCAAATACCGGCTGCGCTTTAAAATACCAGTCAGATGGCAAACCTAAGAGTAGTGTGTAAAAAAAAAAAAAGTTACTTTTTTTTTTAAAATGGGCCTATTCCATGGGCCTGGGCCTGGGCCTGGGCCTGGAGCTGCAGCTCCATCAGCCCCTATGTTAATCCAGCCCTACTGACAGACACACACTCACTGACAGACACACACTCACAGACACACACACTTGCTCACTGACAGACACACACATTGACAGACACACACACTAACTCTGACAGACACACACACACACTCACTGACTGACAGACATACACACACACACACTCACTGACATGCACACAAACACTCAAAGACACACAGACACACACTTACTGACAGACACACACTCACTGTCAGATACACACACACTGACAGGCATACACACACTTACACATTCTTTGGGAGCTAGTGTGGGTACAGTGGGGATCTTCTCTCGGAAATTCTCCTACCTGCTCCTCACACGTGCAGTTTAGTGATGCCGGGCGCCAGAATTACGTCATATTCCGGCACCTTAGATCACTACAGAGGGAGAAGTGAGGAGCAGAAGGCTGAGCTCCCTCGCTGCCATGAGTGACCTCTTTGCCGGGTAAATTTTAGCAGAGTAGGCACCTGCAATGTGGGGAGAGCAGGTGCCTACTCCACCTTTACTAAAGTTTACTCAAACCCTTCCAGGAGGCGGGGTTAGCGTCCGGACCCCGTGACTTCCTATTCTGGATGTGCGTCTTACAGCTGATTACTGGCAGCCCCGTTACCCCCATCTTGGACTGGTGGGGAATATCCAGGTTTCCCTATAGGTAAACTTGCATCTCTGAAGTATCGGAATAAAATCCAGCTGATTTGGGAACCACGTGGTGTGACTAAGATGGCCACCTTGCCGGAGCTTCTACAATGTTAGGCAGGCCCGGGCCAGAAATGGAGGGAATCAGATTAGGAAAGGTCTGCCAGGTGTTCCGGCACCAGACAAGCTGCCAACCTCGCATCCCTACTTCTCTTGCTGAACTGTACCGAAGACTCAAGATGCCACTTCAACTCATCTTTCTTCTTCTGGGCTCTGGGCCCACCTGGAATCACATCTATCCCACTGTCCACATACCCGGAGGGATATCTGTGTCCTGTGCTGCGGCAGACCCCCAATCCTGCCATTCTGAGTAAGGGGATCATTGGAGTGTATGGAGTTGTGGCACTGCAGATCAAGCTCCACTTGACAGCAGGAAGCCAAGCTACTCCTAAAGCGTTCTGAAGGGGTGAGAGAAGAAAACGTGCCAGGCATGGGGATGGGCTTTTTGTTGTGACCTACCTGCAGCATGGGATGATTAATAGCTGGCGACATTACTATGCATCAACAGCAATTACTCTTAAAACATTGGAGAGATTTGTTTTCTTTTCCTTTTTTTTTACCTTTACTAGTAGCAGCCAGTGGCATTATAGTGTAATTGTTTTCTCTATTTGACTTAGCCTGGCGTTACCTTGAAATTGTGCAACCTACAGCTAACACTTTCTAAAGACAATTAGACTTCAGCATAATGTGCTTTTATCTCTTGCGTATGCAATTATAATCATTACTATTCTATGTGTTGCACTTAAAATGTGGCAGAATATGCGTTAATTGTTACTGTATGACCATGCTATGCTACAATAAAAATGATATATTGAAAATAAAAGAATAAATACATCATCTATAAATAAGATGAAATCTAATATCAAGAAAGGCTGATAGTCTATGTTATTTTACTCTTAACAGTGTACTTTATTGATTTTTTCCACTTTTGTCCACCTTTTCCTTTGGAGTCCCACACTTGCCTACTGCACCCAGATCCTCCAGCTTTGGCGCGTTATCTGCTCATAGTCATGTCATTGCTGTACTCTCGCACATGCATGAGAGAACATCCACTGAGGACTATGGAGATTCCTGTGAGACTGCAGGAGCTTCCATAGATCATATCTAGCAATGTGCAAGATGATTCCTCACAATGGCTGCTGGGAATTGACAGAAGTTGACAGTGAAGCTCTGCTTTTAGTCAACTTTTGTCAGCTTTACTCTTGCCCGAAAGACAAAGTGTCCATTCTTGGTCTTTGGATTGCATTGGTCAATTAAATACCAATGCAGTCAGTATGAGTATTTCATGAAGATATTTCCTTTAATTAATGTGAGGCCTTGCAAGAGTACAAGGACTAATTAAAGTATTTAGAAAATTGGGCAGACTAGATGGGCCGAATGGTTCTTATCTGCCGTCACATTCTATGTTTCTATGTTACACAACTGCCCATTTATCAAGCACAGTCAACAAACACAGTTTGTTTGTTTTTTGGAGTGATGTCATGGTGTTGCCTATCAAAGACCCACAGGAAGGGTAGTCATTTGGCTGAGTCAAATGATCTTACAGTGAATGGGTAGATTTTCAGAGACTTATAGAAAGGGAAATTATTGAGAAAAAAACATGGGATTTGTAGATCATTTGGGTGGTTGACTGATTGGGCAGATTTTTGGGAGAAATAAGGAAATTCATATAGATTAGGGGGAACTGGCAAATACTTGAAGTGAACAGGAAGATTCAGAAGGGAAATGTGGAGAAGTTTGGTTAAGACCCAGAATGAATGAAGAGTCAACTGGCAAATAATCAAAATGGGTTTTTTTAAGGTTTTTTTTTTTAATTCCTCTCTGGTAATGCTTAATATCAACCTACTGACAAGACCTTCCTCTCTGGGAGTTCCATCTCTCCTTTCTATCCTTTTCGCTTCCCATCACTAGTTTTTATTTTTCCATCTCCGTCAACCTCTCCTTTCTTCCTCACCACACTCACACTCAATCTCACCACACTCACCTGTGTCCAGTGTCTCACACACACAGTTTATTTCACTTACAGATTCACACTATGTGAAAAATATATATATAATAAAACCATGTGAGTAGATTAAGTAAAGTCAGTATTATAAGCTAAAGTGCAACTTGCTGAAAACCTCTCCACTTCCTAGTTCCTCAAACCACATAGGCTCATTCTATTTTCCTACCACTGTCACTAATCTGTGTTTCCCATTGTACATATATTGTACTCTTCAGTGTTATATCCCCCTTCATATCACTGTCACTATCCTTCATGCCTTGTGTCAAAGTTTTGCTTGATTCATAAGCAAAGAGTTGAAGATTAACGGGGTTTGGGAGGGCAGCAAAGATTTGTACAGTGTGTGATACACTAATCTCTGCAAGACCGAGTATTGCAATATTCCCAAGATGCACCAGGTTGTGAAAGAACCTCTGAGGTGACAATTCATCTTTAACTTCTCTATCCTGTTTTTCAGACATTTGAGCTAAGAGCTTATGAAGCAACCAAATGGATAACCACGCCACTGGAAGTGGACGTGTTTGGCATTGGAATATATAAAAGCTTCAGACGTCTATCTGATTATATCAATGGAGAGAACTCAGAAGGTGCAACACCTGCTTTTAATATTTATAGTCAATAATGTTTTACAAAAGGTCTGTAAGGTACAATAAGCCCTTTGATGGTGACCCAAATACCTGCCATAGTAGGTTTACCTGGAAGGCTAAGCCAAATTACCTATGAGGTTCATAAATTAGAAGAATAAAAAAACAGGCTTCTTGCTTTGGGTTAACATCAGGAAATCCAAAATGATGCACAAGTGAGGTATAGTGTTAAAGGAACTTGGCTAACAATTGAGGAATGCTGGTGACCCAGTCCAGACAGTAATGTCTTCAAATGTATTGATTAAATGGGGCCACAAGCTGATTTTGGAGATGGCAGTTTGCCATGCTGTAGAAGATGAGGGTGCATGGGCCAAACTTCTGTTGACTGCTATCTACATAAGTTTATGTGGCCAGGTAACCAATATATGGCCTCAAACTGGTCACAAATAATGTAGTCATTCAGCCAGCAGCCTTTCATCCAGGAATCAGGAATGAGACTTTGGATGACTACAAATGTCCATCAAAGACCCCAGTTATCACTAACGTAGGAATCAAATACAATCTGGAGTGGTCAGCCTTTATAGCAAATATGCGCCCCTTAGGAAGCATCTGTTACATTATGTTGTGGAAAAACAATATACTACCACTGGCGAGGCTAGTAATAGAATGGCTTCCAAACTTCATATCTCTATATATGTTTACACTCTATTCTAACTGGTATAATTTCTTAACTTACTGTACATGTCCACTACTATGATATATTAAATATACCAGTAAGCACTATAATTTGAAATGTACACATATATTGAAGATAATCTTCTATTTTTCTTGTTAAGGTTTAACAATTAAGATGACTGTCCCTGTGCGGATTTATATTCCATTTATAACGCCTCCAGCTAAGAATGCCACTATGTCTCTATTTGTGCCATCTGCACTGGAAAATCCACCACTTCCAAAGAGCACAGATGTTCACCTTGAAAGTTTTCCACCAATCTCAGTTTATGTAAAGTAAGTAAAAACCTCCTGGGCATGTTTTCTCAGATACATAGTTGCCTCTTTTTCTACATTTTGTATATCTCTGCTACAATGAAAAAAATTTGCAATTGAGTTTTTTTCTATTAAGGATAGGTTCACTACCACTGACATCTCTCTCATTAACACAACATTCCACAGAGATTATTTAGCACAATACTCTCCTTCCTGTGATGATGTCCATTTGGGGGTTTACTGCAAAAAGCTGCAGTAAACCCCCTTACCTCACCCAAACCCCCAAGCTGCAGTAAACCCTCGTACCTCACCCACACTCACACTCACGAATAATGAGAGGGATATACTTAATTTTAAAGTTGCTATTCAAATAACTAAGTCAGTATAGGTCCCAGGCCTGAATGGTCCCAGTTTAAAATATTATAAAACACATAAACTACACTGACTTAAGCTAGAACAATTCTAAATCTTAAACCAGACAAAAACCCTGGATTACCCCAATCCCACCAACCTATTATGCTGTTGAACTAAGACCTTAAACTGCTACAAATTACGGTAAATAGACATCCAGTTATTCTACAACCGAACAGTTGTCCAGGAAAAATAGGTATCCCATAGAAGACTCCTGGTCTCTGAGCGTTGATGCCCAGAGGGTATTTGACATAGTCTCCAGTCCAGACAGCACTTAATGCAGGTTCTTAAATATAGGTTTTAAGGGATCCTTCTCCCAATCTTGTTTGCAACCTTTATGAAAAAAAACTCAACTGTTATCGTAGCAATGGCTTGAACTCAGCTCCAGTGATCATGGGAAGGGGAGTTTGGCAGGAGTGACCTCTTTGCTCCCTTCTTTTCAACTTGGCCTTCGACCCCCTTTTGATGATAGGGCCTTGGCATTTCTGGCACTGAAGGTGTACCAGTTCATGCACACTATCATCCGTGGGTTTCTTTTACCTAACCTGCACCACTAAAGGCTAGGACTCAGCTTTGGTAGTGTATCCACTGACAATGCAGGATATACTATAGAGTTGACTCCGGATACTAAAGGCAATTCTACCTTCAAAGGTCCACTGGCAATTACTGAACTAGTAACACTCTATGGCGATAGATGACTGAAGGAAGAGTTACTTCAAGAAACAGACATAAAAAAGCTTCTTCTTCTTATTTTACAGGAACCAAGGTTTTTAAACAATCAGCACACAATCTACAACTATATCATTTGTTACAGTTCTCTTCCCCCTTTGTGCCTGTCCACCCTGACAAGAAGCAGCTATATTCATTGGCCAGGCTGATATCTCAACATGACAGTCTGTACCACAATCTGGAGCTCCCAGCTTTCTTAAAAGACCACGGCACAAAGGGAACGTATTTACAGATATTTACACCACCAGGGTTTAGTGCCTGTAAACACATTTGCCCTAATTCTCCAGATTTTTCTTATGGCATATGAGGCAGCTTAGAATATAACTAATATATCAAAATAAAACGCTACATAGGCCATATTGTCACACCACTCATTGGACTATTATATAATAAGAAAGAATTTCCAGTCATCCAAATGGTAACACCATCATGAAAAATGACAAAGTTTACAGGTCTACTATTCTATATAAAAAAAACTTGTTCATTCTCTACCACACATAGAACTTACAACTGTAGATAATTACATTGCAGTGATGATCTTCACTATCAATCTTGTGAAATCTAACGCATTGTACTTGGGGCCAGCTGCTTCCTGTAACATTACTTCCTCCTATGAGTTGCATCAACCATTTTCCATCACCTTGGTGATGAGGACTGGTGTCCTCAAATAGATTGATCAGCAAATCTTGAATCCTTAATCAGGCATTCCACAAGTTTAGTTTACTCCATCCTCAGGCAAATTACCAACTATAACGACTCATGCACTGTACCAAAAAAAAAAATGGCATATCCCCTCTCTACACTCTAATAGAAATTACTAAACTATGCAAACTCCTCCAAGAAGTAACTTGCCAAGAAACACATTTTCCCATCCTGTTAACCCATCCTGCTTACTATGTGACAGACAAGCAGTTCCACATGAGATTTTGAGACACCAGTCACAAGACACAAGTGAAGAGTTGATATGAGGTTGCAGATCTGTACCACTGTTTCTGGTCTGGTCAATTAAACAACGTAAGAAGGAGTTTGTGACTGGGGTTGGGAGGAGATGGCTAGTAAGAGGACAGATTTATGGTTTTCTTGTATCTGAGTATTTTTGTTAATGTGATGATGCCTACATGGGTATTCCTTTGCTAATAATAATGCTTTGCAATTTATACTTTATCAGAAAAAAACATTACACCAAATATAATTTTATAATAGTACTTGACAAAATATACAGCAACTTTTAGCTGAAATATATCTCAAACTGCAAAATATTTTTTCATTCCATTTAATCTTTTAAAATCGAGCAATATCCACACTTTTTTGTTTCGTTAAGCTAAATTAATTAACAAATTAGCAGTCTATTGTTAATTATACTTTAAAAAAAAGAAAGAAATCCATCCATTTTTTTTTTTTTTCATGAACTTAAAGGGACACTATAGGCACCAGAACAACTACAGCTTAATGTAGTTGTTCTGGTGAGAATAATCATTACCTTCAGGCATTTTAATGCAAACACTGACTTTTCATAGAAAAGGCGGTGTTTACATTGCCCCTAGGGACACCTCCAAGTGGCCACTCCTCAGATGGCCACTGGAGGTGCTTCCTGGCTCAGGGCTGCACAGTAGGCAGCACTGCCATTCAGTGTCTCCACGCACTGCATGGGGACGCTGAATTTTCCTCATGGAGATGCATTGATTCAGTGCATCTCTATGAGAAGATGCTGATTGGTGAAACCAGCATTTGGTCCTGCCCCCTTGCTAATTTTAGCCAATCCAATGCTTTCCCCAAGGGGGCGGGGTCAGTGCCTGGGACCCATGGAGAGCTGAAAATAAGGTGAGTTTTAACATATTCTGAGGGAGCTTGTCGGGGGTGGGTGGAGGTCACCTAAATGGTGGGTCTTGCACTATAGAGTCAGATATACATGTTTGTGTTCCTGACCCTATAGTGTTCCTTTAATCATCAGCTATGAGGTTAATGGGAGCAAGAAACCAGGGTTTGACTGTTGCCTTAACTAACCTTAATTGCTATTATTGCATCAATATTATTTAGGATGTAAAATAAAAAAAAATAAAAGGTTTCACTAAAAAATAACCCTTCTACGCCGATCTCTCCTAGTTTCTGTCGTTTGCAAAATATGTCTAAAATAAGCTACATCTACTTCTTAATTTTCAGGTCTTTTGGTGGCTATGCAATGAACTCAGACTATGAGAAAAAAGCTAAAATATTGTCAAAAGAGCTGACAGATCTGGCCTTACAGTTTGATAATACCTTTGGTACAGCGGCTGCCTACAATGATCCACTTACATTTTTTAAAAGACACAATGAAGTGTGGTTCACAGCTCAATAAAGAAAACTCAATCCATTGTATCTTACATCCAACCCAAGCAGTTAGAGGACGTATCATCCAAACAATGTTTGGGACTGAATACATAAATATTACCAAAATGAGCGAACGCAATCGCACGTTAATGCTATAATAAAGATCTAATGGAAAAAATTGTATTTGCTTTTTATTCTGTGAAAAATGTCTACCAATTAATTATTGGATCAATGAAGCCTGATATTGCCAGGAAAGAGTATTGTGCATTTGTTTGGAGCCTGCTTGTGGGATTGCGTGTGTGCAGAGTGAGCTGTGGTGTAGTATTGTGTAATAATGTCGGTTTTAGTCATGTTGTATTTTTGGTGTAATGTGATGCATATGTGGCTAGGGGCTGTAGAGACTGTGTGTGTGGGGGATGCAGTAAGTGTGTGCATACAGACTATAGTGTGTGTGTGTATAGGTGATGTAGTGTTTGTAGGGGTTGTAGAGAGTGTGTGTTTAGGGGTGTAATATGTGTTTGTTTACAAGGAATCTAGTGTGTGTATAAGGGATCCAGAGTGTGTATGTTAGGAATGCAGTGTGTGTGTGGGTGGTGCAGTGTGTGTGAAGAACCCAAATTGTGTAGGAGACCTAGTGAATGTGTAAATATAACGGATTCAGAGTATATAAAGGGATCTAGTGTGTGTAAATGATCCAGAGTTGGGTAAGGGATCTAGTGTGTGTCTAGAATGTAAAGTGTTTAGGAGTGCAGTATGTGTGTGAGGGGTTCAGTGTGTGTGAGGGATGCTTTAGTATATATATATATATATATATATAATATAAATAGGTTTAGTATTGTGTGTGCGCGCGTGTGTTTGGTGCAGTGTGTTGGGGTTCTGTGTGTATGTGTGAGGGGTGCAGTGGGTGTCTGTGAGGGGTGTACTGTGTATGTGAAGGGTGCAGTATGTGTGTGTGATGGATGCTGTGTTTGAGGGGTGCTGTGTGTGAAGGTGCTGTTTATGATGTGTGTGAGGGTGCTGTGTGTGAGGATACTGTGTGTGAGGGTGCTGTGTGTGAGAGTGCTGTGTGTGATGTGTGTAAGGGTGCTGTGTGTGAGAGTGCTGTGTGTGATGTGTGTAAGGGTGCTGTGTGTGAGAGTGATGTGTGTGAGGGTGCTGTGTGTGAGGGTGAAGTGTGTGAGAGTGCTGTGTGTGATGTGTGTGAGAGTGCATCACACACAGCATCACTCACTGCTTTTTACTTCCAAAAAGAGAAGAAATAGAGTGTAAGAACTAATCCATGTAAACCTGTTACTTGCACAAGTATGCAAAAGCCTTAATTGCCTTATAAACTAAAGTGCACTAAAATGGTTGGCCTACAGTAATTTTTACTCTTGAATCTCATTTTCTCAAACTAATCCACTATTCAGAGCAGTCCATGTTTAATATCTCACTCACTTTATCCATTGGTTAATGCAGCCTGGAACAACCCACAAGCTGGTGTCCATGTACATTTTTGCAAATCTGCCACTGGACATTTACTTTATAGTGTGAGTGCTGTGTGTGATGTGTGTGAGGGTGCTGTGGGTGAATGCTAGAAGGGATTGTGTGTTTGGTGGGGGGGGGAATAAAAAAAAATAAGCAGGCATTATGTCTCCCCCTCCCTTCTTACCTTTAGCCTGGTAGGGGAGGACCGGCATGGTCGTATCTGGGAGAGAGAGTGGGAGGGGGGTGGCACTCTCACTATCCCTGGTGGTCCTAATGGGTGAGTGAACTCTAGCCTGCGGGCTAGAGTTCACTCTCGCGAGATCGTGGTGTTGCCGTGGCAATGCTCCTGATTTCGCGAGAGGAACCCGGCGGAGCTGCAAGATAAAGCTCCACCGGGTCCTCCTCTCCCTCCCCAGCCGCATGTCTGTCCAAGTGGGCTGGTGAGGGAGATCTTTGATCTCCCCACCGGCCTGTCACTGAAAACAGCGGGACCAGCGCAACCTCCCCTGCCGGCCTTGGTCCATGGCCTCCGCAGCCCACCGGGCATTTGCCCGGTTTGCCCGATGGCCAGTCCGGGCCTGGCTGTCATCGGCATACAGGTGTTAGTGGAATCAAAAAGAATGAATAAATTTTCCAACAGAGACAGTTTAGAGAGAAAACAGAAGGGGACTGAAGAAATAGTATGGAGTTGTAGCCTCAATAAGACAATAAAAAAAGATAATAAGTATCAAGCACTCTTGGGATCTAAGTAGAAACCACAAAAGTACAGTGTTTTGCAGACAAACAGCTTTTTTATATGGTGAGGAGGCTTCGCAAATGGCATGACTCAGAGTGACTGGCGTCGTGCCATAGGTGCCTAGGTGCTTAGGTATTGCATCAAAAAAGGGGGCTGTACCGCAATGGCCAGCTTTGGAAACACTAGGAGGAGAGGCAGGAGAGGAATGAACAGTGTGCTGCTGAAACGGCACACCATGTGATTGGCGCAATGTAAGGACGGAAATGGGGTCCGTGACATGACTAAGCAAGGGGTATGGATATCGAAAGCATCAGTCCAAGACCTTTCCTAAGGACCATATCCTTTCCAGTCCACAAGGTACTGCACATGTCTCCTAGCCATTAGCAAATCCAAAATGGAAAAGATCTCATATTGCTCTTGACCAGCCACGAAGACGGGAGAAGGTTGCATGGTTACCCTGTATGGTGTCCTCACTACCCTTTAGCTAGACAGCTGGATAACAAGCACACAGAAATAGTTGTGTGTCTTAAAAAAGACAGAGTTTATTCATGTTGCTTGCTTGTAAAAACCGCAATATAAATACAACAAATTTGCTCTCACAATCTTCATATATACATTGGTAAATACATACAATGAAATAATTTCAGACACAAAGACTTTACACAAACAACATATACTGTAAATCTTCAACTTTAAAATAAGCATTACAGTCTTTTACACACATTCCATAAACTTAAAGGCATATGTGTATCCAGAAAGCAAGGGTTAAAAAAAACTTTATTGTTGAACCAAAATGGCTGCTGCAGGCTGGAACTACATTTTATCCTTTAGTGGGATACAGCATCACTTCCTTATGTCACGTCTTCCTATCTCACCTAGACTGCAATTACATCAAACAATCACTAGATGGAGTGCAAACACATTGACTGTACTATGGACAGTACACCCTGGTGTGTATACTGCATGTTAACGGCTTGAGTAAAGATACAGAAAACATATCGAGTATAAAAAGGGAAGGAGGCCATCATAATTTGTATGCAAAGGGATTCACGTTCCTGATGAAAATGTAGAGAGTGATATTTCTAGAGGCCAACTTCATTGTAGGTACTTTCAAATTAATGTTCCTAGTGCTTAACTACACCTTATCACCAACATGATATGTAGGAGCTGTAAATCTTTTTTTTTTTTTTTTTTAACTTCGACAATTTTTATTTCAGTTTTATAAGGGTACAGAATAGAATGGGTATAGGGAACAGTGGTAAGGTAAATATCGTCTTATACATTGACATGCATACAATTTGCACATTATTCATATACAACATTTTAATATTCGACTTTTTTTGTGTACAGGCTTTGTGTTTCTCTAGGTTTGTCTAGCGGTTTGGTCAGTTTTCTACCGTGGGAAGGACTCACGTTTGACTATCGGGGTCCACATTCACCTGGTTTTGGCTGTAAATCTTTTTTGAACAGAAGACTTCTGATTCAGGATGTGTCGAACATGCGCCCATGTCCTCTTCAAATCACCAGCATGTTCCTCAGCTATAGGTGTTCCGATATTCCCTCTGAGGAAATAATATTGGGAGTACAGTGGCATGGAAACCATAGTTAAAGTAGAAAGGACTATGCTGTATGAATTCACACACGTTATTATTACAAGTCATCCCAATTATCCTGATGGGCTGAAATAAAACAATGCAGATACTGCTCTAAGGATTGGTTTGTTCTTTCATCAGCACCATTGGATTGCTTGTGGTAAGCTGAAGAAAAATAAAGTTTGATACCTATTAGATTGCAAAATTATTTCCAGAATATGGATATGAATTGAGGCGCCTTCTGTCAGAGACAAGTTCATGAGGCAATCTGTGCCAACAGAAGACCTCTCTAGCAAATATGGTAGCCAGTTCTATAAAGCAAGACAATTTAGCTAATGGTACAAAATTAACTATGTTTGTGAACAGTGCTACGATAGTCATGATAATTGTTTTCTTTTCAATCACAGGTCAATCATCAATAATATCTATGTACAGGCTGGACCATCGTTTATTGGGTATGGCAAGTAAGTAATTATATGGCTAGGTGTTGCGACTGACAGTCTAAATTTATGTCAGGTTCAAACTTGGGCCTATACATATGGTTAGCATTTATGGTACCCATCCACACATCCACCCACTCATCCATTTATCCACCCACCCATCAATCCATCCATCCATCCGACCATCCATCCACCTACCTAACCATCTATCTATCAGCCCATGTGGAAACTTTTTATGTTGTTTGAACTGTGGACAGCCCCATCATGCCACGTGAGAGAGCGGTCTTTCCCTTACTGCAACCGAGCCATGATTGGGGAAGCTATAAACAAAGAAGCTGAATTGCAGCGGCACGTTACCAGCTAGAAGTCTGAAGTTTGTAAACTGCACAAAACATTTGAACACTTTTTAAATATATCAAAGTTTTATGTACATAGTTTTTCACTTTGATTTTTTTTCTTATTTTTTCACTAAAATTGAGTTTTTTTACTCTCTGTCATCCCTTTGGGAAGGAGGAGATTAAATTAGTATTGGTATTGTGCCTAGGAGTGCCCTATCACCCTCTATTGCCAAGTTGACCTGAAGAAAGAAATCTAACTGGTTTAGAAAGATTTGACTCAGTGGCTGAACTAACCATTATTTAGTGCGATATATATACTACCAGTGATGTTAACATATATATATATAAAAAAAATTACCAGGGATGGGGTCAGACGTAATCATGCCTCCACTGGACCTCCGCAGGAGTGGGGTAAGATCAAATTTTTTTTATTATAGTTTTTTTAAATAAACCCAATCCCCCACACACAAACACACTCAGTCAATCTCACACACATTTGCATTCAGTCAACTCCACACAGAACTCTGCACTTAATCACACTGATCCAACCTCACATACAATCATGCTAAACTAACTCCACACACAGTTACACTTAGCCAGTCCTCACATTCAACCAGACCTACACATACGTATCACACTTAAAAGGAAACTATAGTGCCAGGAAAACAAAGTGGTGCAGAAGGAGATAAAAACTCCTTCTGTCATTTACCCGTTTCCAGCACGGATGTTCGTTGGCGCTGGTTCAAGCACCATCTCCGCTCCTCCCCCACTGACATCAGCCTGGATGGAGGACCTAATGCACATGCTTGCATTAGAACTTTCCCCATGGGAATGCATTGTACAATACTTTCCTATTGGTGAAGTCTTAATGTGAGCATTTCTATTGAGTTTTGGGTGAGGCTGGGTTCCTCATGCATAATGTAAGGACGTCCAGCATCAGTTAAGCGACCAAAAGTCGCCAAACCACCAAGAAGTTCCTCTAGTGGCTGTCTGGTATACAGCAAATAAAGTTGGAGTTAACCATCAAAGGTAATTATTGCAGTTTATTACAAACTGCAATAATTACCACTGCATTTGTACTAAGGAAATCTGAATAGAAAAACACTGTGTCTAAAATAGCTGATCTGGAGATCTATCTACCGCTCATGCAACATAATTAGCTTTTAAAGAAATTCTGTGGGCACCATAACCACTTCATGCAATCTATTTACCATTAAGTGCTAATCTGTTTTCGAACTGTTTAACACTGAAGAACTGTCCCTAGGCACTCATCAGTTACTTCTCCTCCTGAGCTCAGGAAGCATTAGCTCCAGCAGTGGAAAGGCAGCAATTATATATTGAGAGCTGCAATTTGCTGTTTTACTGCCCCTCCGCCCCTACCCCAAATAACAAGAGGTTTATCGTACAGCGGTGATATAAAAGTAATATAACGGTTAATAAAGAAATTAAATTTGAAGGGCCTGTTTTTTTTAACACAGAAAAAAAATATATAAATTGATATAACCCATATTATATTACCTGTGTTAATTTTAATACATTGTATCAAAATAAAGCCCTGTATTAAATGTTTTAATAACCGATCA
The DNA here is from genome assembly GCA_933207985.1 of Pelobates cultripes. Taxonomy (NCBI): domain Eukaryota; kingdom Metazoa; phylum Chordata; class Amphibia; order Anura; family Pelobatidae; genus Pelobates; species Pelobates cultripes. The sequence goes on along the minus strand of OW240913.1, from coordinate 307,742,971 downwards.
GGGTGCTCACTGAGATCAGGACAAATGCACCCCTGGTCATAATAGTGTAAACACAATTATAAAACCATGAAGTTGTCAATTCTTACTGCTGACCACATCACTTACATAATGGAAAAATAAAAGAGCCTTGACATAGTGACCATTAACTAACCATTAACTAAATATTTGGTCCCCTCAGATTTCCACATGTGTAAGTAGGGAAGGGTATAGATAATCCCAGAGATAAGAAGTATCTTTAACCCTAAATTACATCCCAAACCAACAACATTCTATGCATTCATTGATTTGTAGGAGTAGCAATCAGCATTCACCCCTCCCCTTCCCCTCCCTCTCCATAAACCCTGGCAGGCCCGGAACAGGCTTAGTGTTTGCTGGTAGCTGTGATGGGTGCTAGGTCTGTGCTGGTGCTGAGCTTGCTCTGTGTGTGGGGTGCTGTGAGGGCTGAGGAAGGTGGCCATGATCAGTACAAGACTCCTTCCTTCTGTGGGAAACTTGAATGTCCTAGGTATCATGTAGAGCAGGACTTTAAAGTAAGTGGTTTTTTTTTTGTTTGTTTTTTTGAATATCTTATTTTCAAATGGTGGCTATTTTGCGCCACTGTGTTAATACTTGGTAGATGCATGTACCTGTTCATAATACAGAGTTATTACCTGTAGGTGAGACTAATCATGGTGATGTGTTAGTCTGAGGTAACATGTAAAGACCAATCACTATGGGATCTGCAGAATGTTGTCATAGTACCTTCCACACAATGTGTCACCTGTTTTACCTGATCAGGTTCCCCACGGCAGGTGGTGTGCTAAAGGGTATCTATGTCTGCACTACGGTAACCACCTAGCTGGCATGTTGGGCTCAGATCTGGTTAACAAGTGTGAACATCCAAACTATTAAAAGTCTATTCAGTGATCTAGGGATCCACTGATATTATGTAATCAATCTGCCTGTCAGATTCTAACGCTTTTTAATTTTTTTCTACCATGTTAAAACTAGTGTTAAGAGTGTTTATTCACTAATCCAAAGTATTCATCCACAAAGCGCAGCTTAGTTATAGGGGCCCTCTTGTGCAGCCCAAGTTTATTCAAAGTATAGACTATTCGGGACCTTTATTCCTTTATCAATGATAAATGCTGACTGGGTCCTGAAACGTCTGTACTTTGAATAAACTCGGGCTGCACTAGTGGGCCCCTATAACTAAGCTGCGCTTTGTGGATGAACACTTTGGATTGCTATGTTTTGCTTTCTGTTGGGGCTACAGCAGCTTATACATAATGGCTGCTCTAGGGAAAACTATTTTGCCTTTGGTATTGTGTTATACCACACCCCAAAGATCATATGTCTGCTTATTCACTAAACTGGGAATTGTAGAGACCTGATGTGGAACATTTTAGGTCAAAATGAAAACTCCACTTGCCAACATTGTTCCCTGCTTAACAAATGTGCCCTTAAATTTGCCATTCTCTAGGAAGTTGTCAAGTCCTCAGCCACTTAATAGACCATAGTGTGCACCCTAAAGCACAAACACACACCGCGTGTATATGTATGTGTATATATGTGTGTGTGTGTGTGTGTGTGTGTGTGCTGCGTGAGGGTGGTTTGAGGATGTTGTGTTAAAGGGTGCTGTTATTGGGTGTGTGGGTGATTGTGGGGGTACATTACTTAATATCCCCCCTCCCTTCTTACCTTATGTAGGGAGGGGGGATTCTTGTTCCTGCTGCTTTCCCTGGTGGTGGTCCAGTGGAGAGTGAGCTCTAGCCCATGAGCAACGCTCAGAACTCGTGAGAGGAACCCGGCGGAGCTGCTGGTTGAGCTCCCCGGGTCCTCTCCTGCCTCCCTCCATGCTGCAGTGGGGAGGGAGGCTGAGAGCAGAGCTGGTGCTCAGATAGCGCCGGCTCTGCATGAGCCGACAGGGTAGATCCTGCCGTGGGGATGCACACCTATGAATAGACCCATGTGTATAAATGCAAAATTATATTTCTATAATTTGTTTCTCTCCTCAAACTACACTCAATACCCCATAATGACAAAACAAATGCCACACTTCAAAACTCTGTGTAAAGGGGGGGGAGGTGAGAGGTACTGAGGAAGGCTACAAAATATTTTGTCTGTATGTATGCACTATACTACACTACAATCCAAATAGATCTCTTGGCTCTGTAAAAGGGACCCTGCTGGCTAGCTGTGTGCTGTATGAACATGTAATAAAGTCACTCTTAATGTAATATTTCTGTGTTCCAGAGTTTTGAGCTTCGTGTCTATGAAGCCACTCAGTGGGTGTCGACACCTGTGAATCTAAATGTATTTGGCACAGGGAAGGCCTTTAGACGCTTGTTTAAGTATATCACTGGAAGCAATAGTGAAGGTGAGTAGGTTTTGCTTTTCACGTTTACCTGTGGTAGCCTAGAAAATGGCATTGCTAATTAAATAAAAAAAATTTACTCTTCAACATAAAGGTTGGTCATCGCCGATGGAAATTAGTGTGACTGCTAAAAACAATCGCTTCCAATTACAGTGATTAGACTTTATTTAGAAGAAAAATGATAATTGTAATTACTACTTAAAGTGAGCAGAAAGTGTCTGTCATTCTTCGTACCATTTTATGTGTTTCAGGATATCTCTAATCTCTCAGCGTTTTGCAAACTATAGCACCGGGGAAACTTTACTCCTGAATAGGGACCTGGTCGGGTGACCGGGCACCTCTGTCGGCCGACTGGGAATAAGTGACAGCCTGTCACTTCCTCCCAGCGTCATGCAGGGAGGCAGCCTTAGCACTTAGTGGATTTTTCAAAGTGGTATTCGTGTATTATTTCAGCAATCAACGTTTCGACCCAGGAGGTCTTTATCAAGACCTTGATAAAGACCTCCTGGGTCGAAACGTTGATTGCCTAAATACACGAATACCACTTTGAAAAATCCAGAGTGCTCTCCTCATTCATTCATTCATTCATTATTTATCTCTCTAGCTCTCTATCTCACAGTTCATCTCCCCACCTTCTGCATTACATTACGAACTGTGAATGTCCTAATACGTTTGGCTTGTACTGTAATGATGAGGGGGGGAAAAAAAAATGTAAGTGGTAAATTAAGAAATTGTTGTTTTTCCCCATGTTCTGGGTTGCATTACTATTTCTTTATCACTTGGGGGAAAAAAATGATTATTTCTTTTTAATTAAATGTGTGTTTTTCTTCTTTATTGCTTCTGGCTGGATTGGCAGATACTGACCAAGCCTTGCATTTTCCAGATTAGCTTGATTTTAAGATCAATTGTTAAGGAAAATACCAAGTTCCTGGAAGACTTTTGATCTGAGCTGAAATGCTTTCCATAAAACCTAAGCCAGCTAATAGTATGATCTCTAGCATGTTACCAGCATAAAGTGATTCACTAAACTCCTAATTGTTGTGCATTTAAATCTGAATGGAAAAAAAATAGTTTATCTGATCCAAATCTGGCTAAGCGTTTCAACTGATCACAATCTGTTACAAAAAAGCTTTTGAAATTAGTTACTTATAAAAACTCTGCTAGGCTTTAATTGAAATTTAATTCTCTAAATAAATCATTTGGAATTGTTGTGTGGGTTTTTATTCATTTCTTTTCTTTCAGGTCTGAAGATTAACATGACTGTGCCTGTATTGGTGTATCTGCCCATTAATAATCCTTCTGCTAATGCAACCATGTCATTCTACCTTACACCTACACTGAGTCCTCCAAAACCACTGGACCCTGATGTGTTCTTGGGGAATGCCGGAGAAACACGTGTCTATGTCAAGTAAGTTCGTTTACGTATTTCTCTAGGCCTATTTTGAAGCCCCGGCCAAGAGGAGCAATTTGTAGCTCCATGCTGAATCTCTGAAGGGTTACTTTTTAGCAGTGTACTCCAAATGGGTGCAAAGTTGCAGTATAGTGTGAGTGAAATGTCCATCTCGGTACTATTTAATGCTACCTGTAGCCCATGCTACCAGATATATAGATTGGCGAAAAACCTACTTAAAAATGCATTTTTTTTTGTTTTTTTTTTTCTCTCGACGTTCATTAATTGCCACGGCAGACACTCCGTGCTGATGTGTTGACTTACAAGGCAGAGCAGAAACGACTTCTCACAAAAGGTCCTTCTGCTCTCCCAAGCATGGCAACCACAGAGCTTGTGCTGCAGTTACTATGGAAACTCCCTTGCAGGAGCTGAGGCTACGGAGTATAATAAAAGAGTAACATGACATCACTCTGTTCTGACACTGGCAACAAAGACAACATGCCGGTGTACTTGGGATGGTTTGACTAGGGCTGAATAAATAAAGTAACTTAATGAGTCATGTAAGACTTTAGCTTAATGAAGCAGTTTGGGTATCTAGATCATGCCTCTACAGTTTCATTGCTCAAATATCTGCTATTTAGGAGTTAAGTCCCTAATGTTTCTGTTTATGCTGCCCTAGCCATACCTAGTCTGGCTGTGAGTGAAGATCAAACAATTTTGTTTTAATGCAAGCTGTGTCAATCAGATAAACTTTAGAAGTTATTTAGTTTCTTGCTCTATTGATTGAACTTTAATTACATACAGGATGCTCTTGCACAGTGTAAAGCTTTTAACCGTGCAGGACATAAATTCTTAAACAGAATTTGCAATAAAGGAAGTGTAAACATTAGATGACTCTTTACAGGAAGTGATAAAGAAGTCTGTAAGTCACATACAGCTGTGTTTAGAGCTGTATAAACAAAGTGACTTTACCTAGTAAACATGGGCATAATGATGGGGGGGGGGAGGGGGGTGTCAATGTCCAGTGGGGAGGTCAGAGCTTGGTGGTCTCCTACTGTATTGGAGTGTAACTGTGGCAATGCCATGCTACATGCCCCTGTGCTGGCCAGAAGGTACTGTCTGCAACCACTGTGGGGGAGCAGACTAGCCTATTTTCCAACTGGACCACCAGAGATAAGGTGTCCCCTCCCTGGCCAAGGCGGAGGTAAGCGGAAATAAATTAATCAAGGAGGAATTTATATTTCAAAATTCTATTGTGTACTGCTTTATCTGCAAAGAATATGGACTGGACCTGCCTAAATCGAGATGGGAGATACCACAAAGTGTAGTTGAGCATGACAGGGCTAAGATCCTGTGGGACTTTTGGATTAAGACCAACAAAGTAGTGGCCAACCAATCTGACATTGTGGATGTGACTATAACATCAGAAAGAAGGAACATGAGAAGGTAGACCGATACCAAGGACTGAAAGAAGAGATAGAAAGGATGTGGAAAGTGAAGTCAGCAGTAGTCCCATGAGTGATAGAAATAATCTGGCCAGTGACCCTCCAGTTGTGGGACATCTGGGATCGCTGTCCAGAAGAGTGCAGTTCTAGAAACATTCAAAAATAAAGAATTGAAGCAAAAAAAGTACACAATACTTAAATAACTAGAAGGTGAGTCTTTATCTGTGTATCCCTCCTCTACACCAACTGCAGCAATTATCACCCCTGCGACCACTACTGTGATGTAGTGGTGGAAATTATTGGTGCCCCCCTCCTATTTTGAATGTGATATCTTATGTGAGCTCCCTGTGTATTGTTCCTAAATGGTAGAGAATCGAGCAGTGAGACTGCAGCGGCATGATCTATATACCAAAGCTGCTTCATTAAGCTAGTTATTTTGGTCATGTCTCCCAACTGTCCCAATTTTGGTACAACAGTCCTGATTTTTCAGGTGTTGTCCCGCCTTTTGGGGACACCAGGGAACTGTTCCCAACGATGATTATCATAAGATGTACTTGTGGGGCAGGGATAGGCAACCTTTGGCACTCCAGATGTTGTGGACTACATCCCCCATAATTCTCTTACACCCAGAATGCTGGCAAAGCATCCTGGGAGGTGTAGTCCAAAACATCTGGTGTGCCAAAGGTTGCCTATGCCTGATGTAGGGAGCACTAACCTAGTGTTCCCTGCATGTTCCATCAGTGGGCCAGCTAAAATGTTTGGCAGGCAGCTTGGTGTGTATTCACAACAGGCTGACCTCCCGCTTACATGGGCAGACTCGCCCCCTTTTCCTGGCAGGTTCACCTCTTTGGGTTGGCGCTAGTGACATGATCCCATCAGTGGCTTGCCCCATTTACCTTCCTCCCACCGACTACCTGACTTCTCAGGACGCTGGTGTTGGGAGGTATGTTTTTGGTGCCTATAGTGTCACTTTAACCCCTTAAGGACACATGACATGTGAAACGTCATGATTTCCTTTTATTCCAGAAGTTTGGTCCTTAAGGGGTTAAGCTATAGTTTTGGTGGATTAAAAAAAAATTGGATTTTGCTACTAGTTTGCACAAAGTATATAATGGGAAAACATTTTTAAAGATGGATTCGATACCTTACGAATAATACGTTGTTACAGAAAGTTCCAATCACATAAGTTGGGGATGTTATGACATAAGGACACAAATATGCCAGAATCTGCATGTGACGTCACATACAAGTATATGGCAACACTGACCAGAACTGAGAAAGGAGAAAGAAACATAAGCGTTTAACACTTGTGTCTAGATGCCACCATTATGACCCTTTCAGACATTCGTTTCATCCACTATTAAGGCTCAATCTGATGTTAGTCTTAAGTTACCTAGAGGTACAGACTACAACTATTCTTTGTGTTTTTGTTTTGTGGAGTCACATCACCAATCTCTTTACTGTTATCTTTAGCCTAAATCTTAAATACATTTACAAAAATGACTTTTTAAAAAAATTTTTTGTTTTTGTTTTTTTTTGTTTCCCCCTCCAGGTCATTTGGTGGCTATGCTTTTGACTATGAATACGCAAAGCAAGCCAAACTGTTGTCAGAAGAGCTGCTTGCCCATGGAATTCAATTTGATGATTCCGCTTATGAACGTGCTGGCTATAATGATCCATTCACATTTTTTAACAGGCACAATGAAGTTTGGTACTTGGCAAAATAAAAATGCAAACGTCTATAAGACTCGCTTTTATTTAGATGTGCCTTGATCTCAAGAGTAAAGGAATCTAACCCTGCCATGAATAAAATAAGTGTAACCCGTGTATGTTTAAATAAACTTGCATGTTCTAATGCTGACTACTGTCTTGTTTTGTATCTGAACTGCAAGATCTTAAACAAAATATGGCCTGTAATGAATTCAATAGCTAAGGGACACCCTTTTAATTGGTTGTGCTCCTTGCATAGTTTATAGAGCAAGCAAGGGGCACCCCTTAACATTCTGTCAAAGGTGACACACAGGTATAAAGATATCAATTTTATGTATCGGACAACGTATTAAAATGAAATACGCTTAGCCCACCTCTTGGGACATGAAATCTCAAGAATATGCCACACCACCACCAACGGCCAACTCAAGACCCTAGAGACCATGACAGGGAACACTAATAACCCATTCATGCTACAGTTCAGGTACCAACAACTGAAAGAGTTCACACAAACAATACTCCAACCATGCAACACCACCAGACCACTAACACCATTCGAATAAACTTGTATGAACCCAGACCCCCTAGCAAAAGGACTCTCCATGCTCTATGGCATTCTAATGCGGAGACAACCGCCCCCAAGCTTCATGGGGAAATGGGAAGTAGCCCTGGGCACAACCTTCACACCTGACCAATGGGACAAAATATGTACTCACACTACACTGCGCACCGTCAAATATTAGCACTCTGGTACTGCACCCCATATAAAAAAAAAAATATATATATATATATAATTTTGACCCCACGACTGACGACACATGCTGGGGATGCACAAGACACACAGGCACCTACCTCCACATATGGTGGGAATGCCCACTCATTCAACCATACTGGGAGACATACAAAATCATCAGGAGGTTCACTGACATCCTACCACCAAAGGACCCTGCAACATTCCTCATCCACCACACCATGACAAGGGCATCAACATGCAAAAAATCCCTCACATTTAGAATACTTAATGTGGCTAAAAGCCTCATCCCTATTTACTGGATAAAAAAATCTGCACCACCACTGGGAACATGGTACCAAAGCATGGAGGAACTCAGAGCACTAGAGGATCTCTCCCTAATGGCAGAGGGGAAGGCGCAGACATACCTGATGATATGGACACACTGGATCCTGACTACTGAGCGCCCGGACTTCAAAGACATGCTACACCAACCGTGATGGCACAGACAGGATTGGAAACAGTACCTCCCCACTCTGCAGAGGGCCAACGGGCTGGGGAGCGGCAATATGCATAAGATAGGAGTAGATGACGAGAAACCACAGGTAGGCAGACTCGAGCACAGAACATAGAGTTATAAAAAAGACGAGGATACAGATGAGGGGAAAAGAGGGAAATGTAAACACACCAGCAATAGAGAGGAAAGGGACACCTGGTAGGTAACCCCGCGGCCACAGAGCTGGTTACCACATACAAGAAGCAGGCAGAAAACCACAAGAGAGAGACCGTAAAATAGTTACCACTGCCGGCAGACCTCAGAAGGGAGACCACACCACCTCTCCCCCCTCCCCCTTACAGTAGACGACACCTACCCTTAGCACACAAGACACCAATGAAGACTCCCATTAAGACTGCTAGAACCAGACAGGGTAAACACACTGGGAACTATAGAGCTATGCCTGTCTGATTGTATATGTGAAAGGACCTGTGAGTCCACTGAAAAAGGACCACAAGAGCTCAAAAGTGACTTGTATGTCACCATAGTATACAAGGTTACACCGTATCCCCAGAAAAACAACGGAAACCGAAAATGATTGGACCTGTGTGTCCACACTGTTGGTTAACTTTATGAAAATTTTGAAAAAGTCAAATAAAAATATATTCACAAAAAATAAAATACGCTCGTCCCAAGATCCTGAAGCAGTACAGATTAGATGTTTGCAGGTTCAGTTCTACTGTGTCCTCATGAGGAAGAGGTCCAACCAATCTGGGGCATCTTATTCATTCTGGTATAAGGAGTCTGCTCTCCCATATTCCATCCAGCAGAGGTTTATGGCACAAGTAGCTAATCCACCTCCCCCACCTTCTGTCTTCCTGAACAATAAACCGATGGCAGTCGCGGTGTGGCTGTTATCAATTTCAAACAGCCCAGTTCAGGTTATGAACCAGGTTTGTCTCCAGCAACCAGCTGAGCTGCCATCTGTACATTTCCTCTCTGTAGTGAGGCACACAGCCTGTGCTTATTAAGGGCAGCTAGGGATGTATGGGAACTGCAATTCAAGAGCTAGCACAGCCTAAATACTACATTTTCGAAGTAAATACATCAAAGAATACTCCAGGCACCATAACTACTAAAGCTGACTATGGTTATTGTTATGGGGGTAAACCTGACCATAAACTGCAATAATGAAAAGATGCTAAGGTACCTGGAAATCAGATGTAAAAAGGAAGTTAGTGCTAGTCTCTCCAGTTAGCCATGTAATACTTTATTACCACTTAATACATTTAAAACATATGGTCTTTAGGAGCTAACTTTCAAAGTAATACCCAGATCCAGGAAAAAGGTAAGAAGAGTGCTATATTTGTAGGGAGGAATGCTTGCATGATTTTCACACTAAAATGTGAAGTGTCTGGAATTCAACTTGAATTTCAAATTATAGGCCAAAATGTGTAAATGAGAATCTGTCGGTTGGGTTCTTAGTATTTTGGCCTAATGTTTAAAATTCACTTTGTATGCCAAACTAATTGCACTCCAATGAATACCTAAGGAGGTTTTCTCCACAGCTTTTTGTTCTGGACTGGCTCTTGGCTAGGATATAATAAACTGGTGTTGTGTCCCCTGCATGTCAAGTGGTAATAATGCTTTAAGTGTTCTTAGAATCTGAACAGCCAATTAAAAGGTAGATCTGCAGCAGGCAATTAGGCCCTCAATCAAAATCCTTTCGTAAGCATCGCTGATTCAAAGGAGTGTTTTGCTTGGGAAAACACATGAACAGAGTACATTTGTTGAACTCTAGCTCAATCTTTAAACTGATTTGCATCAGAGAGATCGAAGCAATATGAAAACCGCACAAGCAAATCAGGATCATAAACTTATTCAAGGAAAACATCTGTTAGGAATAAATGTTTATATTTCTAATGTTCATTTCTTCAATAATTAGATTGAGGGTTTCCCCATAAAGCTAAAATTAATTCTAGTTACCTATCATCCCTCATTACCACTCTACTACTGGCTGAGGTCATCCTTACAATTTATCTCAGACAATCCATAGTGAAGCATTTAGGGCCTACACAGCACCAATCAGCATTTCCTTTGGTTTCTTCCTGCTGAGTGTAAAGTTGGCAAAGGATGGTCAGTTCTGCAAAAACAGAAGAACCACTTGGAGCTGTCTGAGCAACAGTCCCTAAAGATGTTCTTCAGGACAAATGTGAAGATGTGTTTACAAAGGACAGACATACTTGTTCCATGACATCCACTGCATTAAGCTATAGTGGTTCTTGTGTTGAGTGTCCCTTTAGAAGTTTTATTTCATTAATGGATGAGGCTTCAGTCCATGCTGTGTGCACCTCCAGTTTGGATAGGCGTGCATGCCACTCATTGGTCTCACTCACAGCCAGGTCAGCAGCGCCGATCTCCTGTGTAGAGAGAGATCTTAGGACCAACAGTCAATCTGTGAGGCTCCGTCTGCCTTTGGCATTTCATAGGGATCCTACTTAATCAGAGGCTAGCATTTACACCAGAGACTGATGCTCCTGACCTGGCTGTGAGGATCCCGGTGGAACACACTAACACACGCTGATCCAAACCGGAGGTGCACACACAGAACTGACTGAAGCACTCATCCATCCAAGGAACAGGGATATCAGGTTTCATTGCCAGCTGTTTAGCCTATTTGTCATTTATTTAATATATTCTTATGAGTGTGGTTTTTTTTTTTTAATTCTTTATTTTTGTTGTGCACAAATAACAATCAGTCTTACGCTTCCACAACAGCAGGAGCAAGAGTATAAACACATATAGTATAACCGTGGCATTAGATATAACTGCACATTTTAAATATAGATGCTCAATACTCAGTGCATACAAAAGCGTGTGGTACAGTGTTCTGCTTTACAGTAGTTGTACAGTGTTTTGTCAAATTTTATGTTTCATACAAAAAATGAAAAGTTAACAAGGGTATTAAAGCATAATAGATCGTGTCTTTGCTTTTTATATCCGTTAGTAGAGCATGGTTGGGTCAGAATGTTTTTTTAGCAAAAAGATGCAGATTATTGTTGTGAAGGTGAATGTCTGTACCCCAGCCGGTGTGGTGTCCTCAAGGCAGACGGACGTTGTATGGAACGTGTATGGGAAGAGGGCCCTGGCCTCCGTTCTTGTCTCCACGGGGCCTGTCTCGGGTGTGGTGGTGTAGCGTGTGAGGAGCCCCCGTGGTCTGCCGATAGCAGTTTCGTTGGGGTATTAATGGGGCAGCGTCCCCGTCAGCAGGGCATCCCTGTGCTGTTTGAACCTGCTTCTGGGGTCTCGCCCTCCGTCGTGTTGTAGAGAGACTACATCTCTCCTGTAGGAGGTGGTTTCTGGTGTCTGCTTGGTTGTGGTGATGCGTAGTGAAGGTTGGGGAGGCAGGAGGGGAGGAAGAGAGAAAAAAAAAAGGGGGGGAGGGAAGGCCACGTGGAGTTCCCCCAGCGGCCCGCGGGGGGGGAGCGCGGCGGGCCCTGTCTCTCGCTCTCGTCAGGTGCTGTAGGTCTTAGTCGCTTATGTATTCCTCCCAGGGTTGCCAGACTTTATGGAACTCTGTTTACGTGTTTCTTATTTGGGCTGTGAGTTTGTCCATTAAGTACGTGTCTTTAATTTTCATGAAGATGTCGGTATTTGTCGGGACTGAGGGTGTCCGCCACGCCTGGGCTAGTGCCCGCCTGGCCGCCAGAGTTCTTATGAGTGTTTTTAATCCTTCTTTTGAATAACATTTCAGCTAATATAGTGGGCATGTGAACTGTTTCGTTTTAGGCTACACTGCCTTTGAATTATTAGGCAGTTAGCTGGTTTATGTACTGCACTACAAGTGTATACTGATTTTAGCGCTAGATGATGCTTGCATAAGGGTCTATGTTGATATATACTTCCATGTAGCTTATCACTCTGCTCCTACAATTTTTGGACTATATTTTTATTTAGTTTTCCCTTTTTTTGGACTGATTTATGGGGGCTACTATTATTTATCTGTTATTTTTGTATTGTACTTTATTTTATAGATTTGATATCTTGCTGAATACTATTGATATTAATTGCATGTATTTTCATCTACTTTATTTTATCACTTTCTACATCCAGATTTATATACGTACTTTTATAACTCCTAGATGTCGCACTGTGTCAGAACAGAGGTACTAATAAAAAGTCATAGTTGGGTCCAGTAGTTTGAACCCCTACAAGGAGCAGAGCAACACATACATATTGGGTGAGAGTTAGCAAAGTATCCTGTTCGAAAAAGCAGGAAAAAAATTAAAAGGAGAGGAGTTGTATAACTTTAGATGACTTTTTAGAACACCTTAATAAATGTTCCTCATGTGTGTCATAGCATCACACAGTATGTATCTGCCCAACACCATGGCAACATGCATCTCACCAGTACATCCAAACATAAAACACATTTATTTCCTTCTTATGATATAAAATGAGCCTTCAGTGTACTAAGGCATTTTTATTTCATTCATTGAGGGCTTTCAGGATAAGAATGAGGGGGCGTTATATAACTGATTTAGGAGGGCTACAATTAAGATCAGGAGACATAGATGAATGGGATAGGCTGCATAATGTGGGAGAGGAGGGAAGGAGACGGGCAATAGCACTTAATAGGAAATATAAGAAAGGGGACAGACACTAGGACTGACTGTGAAAGCAAAGGAGAATAGGGGCCAGAAATGGAGAAAAGGAAATATGACTAACAATAATATTGTAAAGCGCTACGGAATATGTTGGCGCTATATAAATGGCAATAATAATGTAAAGGAGGGCAAATAAAGGGGATAGAAATACACAAAAATAAGGCTTGCACTTAAATTAAAGGAACACTATAGTCACCTAAATTACTTTAGCTAAATAAAGCAGTTTTAGTGTATAGATCATTCCCCTGCAATTTCACTGTCATTTAGGAGTTAAATCACTTTGTTTCTGTTTATGCAGCCCTAGCCACACCTCCGCTGGCTATGATTGACAGAGCCTGCATGTAATTTACCTTAAATAATTGTCTCTCAATCTCTAAATTGAACTTTAATCACATACAGGAGGCTCTTGCAGGGTCTAGCAAGCTATTAACATAGCAGGGGATAAGAAAATCTTAATTAAACAGAACTTGCAATAAAGAAAGCCTAAATAGGGCTCTCTTTACAGGAAGTGTTTATGGAAGGCTGTGCAAGTCACATGCAGGGAGGTGTGACTAGGGTTCATAAACAAAGGGATTTAACTCCTAAATGGCAGAGGATTGAGCAGTGAGGCTGCAGGGGCATGTTCTATACACTAAAACTGCTTCATTAAGCTAAAGTTGTTCAGGTGACTATAGTGTCCCTCTAACAATTAGCTGTAAGTCCACTAGCCACTATTAAGGGTTAATAAGTATGTAGGGGTTTAGAAAAACACCCCTCTCTGTCTGAGATTTCTTAGCCTGAAGCTGAAGGAAGCAAGGTAAATGGTTAGTGTAAGACCCACCTAAGGTTTGCCTTGACATGGCATGTGGGCTTACATCTAATGGCCATTGGAGTTACTAAATAACCTCCATTTATTTAAATATGCACATGGATTTGCGCTACTACGCAGGTAACCTTTTTCATTGGTAAATAAAGTGGATATGACTGGAATAAATAAAGTGGATATGACTGGAAAGGCAGTAGAGGGTAGGGGACATTAGATATACCTAACTGAGGAATAAAGAAAAACAAAACACATTTGCAATACATTCTAGACACAGAACTAAGAGGATGATCGGTAACGAGATACGAGGGTCAAAGAATGTGCTGCCCATATGATTGACAGCAGAGGAAGTGGATGGAAGGGGGCTAGGAGCTGTAATAGGAGGGAACATAACTGGCAAAGAACGTAAAGACAAAAGAGGCAAAGAAATGGGAGATAAAGAAGGTGTGAATGACAGGAGCATTGTCATATGATGGTCATCGTGAGGAAGCAATAAGCAGCATTCAGGAACTTTTTACCCTATAGATTTGCATGTAATTTCACACTGTGTAAAATAAATGTGCCAGTCTGACAGTCACTCCTTAATGGACATGAGATTAAGGCACACTTCTCACACAAAGTTTTTATTGCTTTATATTCAAATCTGATTATGGGACATGCAAATGTTATATAAACTTAATAGATACCTAGATGTAGTCTTTTGGGTGGCAAATTAAACAGTTACAATTCAAATTCCAATCCTTAAAGGACCACTCTAGGCACCCAGACCACTTCAGCTTAATGAAATGGTCTGGGTGCCAGGTCCAGCTAGGGTTAACCCATTTTTTCATAAACATAGCAGTTTCAGAGAAACTTATGTTTATGAATGGGTTAAGCCTTCCCCCTAATCCTCTAGTGGCTGTCTCATTGACAGCCACTAGATGCGCTTGCATGCTTCTCACTGTGATTTTCACAGTGAGAGCACGCAAGCGTCCATAGGAAAGCATTATGAATGCTTTCCTATGTGACCGTCTGAATGCGCGCGAAGCTCTTGCCGCGTGCGCATTCAGGCCAGGAGGAGGAATGGAGGAGGAGAGCTCCCCGCCCAGCGCTGGATAAAGGTAAGTTTAACCCCTTTCCCCCTTCCAGAGCCGGGCGGGAGGGGGTCCCTGAGGGTGGGGGCACCCTCAGGGCACTATAGTGGTCCTTTAAGTGCATGCATTGTACATGGAGTATATCTACTAAACATTGAATATATTATTTTTGTACTTGGGCAGTGGTGTGTCTATTTAAGGGATTGGCAAATGGCTGTTGCAATGCACTCTCCTGCCTCAGAAATTAGTCACAAAATTTTATTTCAACCCCTCCCTCCAAGTTTAAAATGATTGATACACTTTTTTTTTTCTTTCAGTGCAATCATAACAACTTGTTAGATAACATAACACAGCATGCTATTAAAGGAACTGTTAAGGAGATATTTCCTCCAAGATGTATCAATTACTACGCTTTTATTTTTCGATTCTCAAATCCTTCTTAATAAACTATAATATAATGCAAAAGACTACCATTGTAAATTAGTCTTGTGCTGCCATTAATTAAGGAATGCCGGGGCAAACACGTTCTTATACAGAATTACTTTATAGATAGCTAAGTGATTATCAGCACTCCCTGAACATCGTGTCATCATGATCATGTAAGTGCTGCATAAGTAAGCACAATAAAAAAAATAAAAAAAATAATAATTATATATATATATTTATATTTATACTTGCCTTGTATTATTGGTCATGTAAAAGGTTTCTCTAGCATTTACTGGCACAGGTCATGATATGCATTAAAACACACTCTCTCTCTCTCTCTCTCTCTCTCGTGGTGGGGGAAAAAAAAATAGTGGATGAAAACCCTTCCACCTGAAGTAAGTGGATAGTGAATACATTGCTAAACACAAATACACACACCAGTCAAGCCATAAGACTTGCTTTCCCCCCAGAAATCTCACTTTAACAGTGCTCTCACTACTGCAAGGGATTCTGATGATTTGCATTAACAACAAAACAGCTGTCCATGAGTGGTTCACTGGCTTTGCTCCTCTTCCCGAGTTGTGTTTCAAAGCTGTTGTATACAGCTGACACATACTTCAAGGAATCCATGTATAAAGTAGAATTGTGAGGCAAAACTATGATTCTTTGTTGAGATAATTTGCATACCCCTCCCCAGAATCCCTTGCAGTAGTGAGAGCACTGTTAACGTGAGATTTCTGGGGGAAAAGCAAGTCTTATTGCTTGACTGGTGTGGGTATTTGTGTTTAGCAATGTATTAACTATATATACACACAATATATATATATTTTTTAAATGCCTGTGTATCAGAGCAAACAAATGTGTCTCGCTCAGTTTTACTACACCACAGGAATTGTCTGAGCATATGCATTCATCAAAACAGACATAATAAGCATACATTTCCGCCAGTAGTGAAAATTATATTTTTATATACATTAGAAAAAACTAAATAAAAAAAACCACACAAGACATTAAAATGTTGGAACAGCATCGGAATTTATTCAACCTATTTTATTCTCTCACTTCAGCCTCTTACAGCTTCATTGCCTCCTATCACACAAGAGCACTGCAGACACCTAAATAAGAAACACTACATATGTACACACTGTGCTTGGTTCTTGGGCAAAAGATAGAAAACGTTACCGTACGCATTGAACATTCGTATCAGTGCAGAAACTCCACACACTCTTATATTCACACACAAAATAAATAATACGAAAAATAATCTACCGTAATTAAACTTCAAAATCCATTCAAATAAAATGCTTTTTCTTAACCATTAATTTTTCCTTTTAAATATAGTTCACTGACTGAGATCATCATATATGCAATACAAAGAGTGAAAGGATCTATACAGGCATTGTTGCTGCATCCAAACTGGAAGAATTTTCCCCATGTACATCACTATGTAGACAGTATGCTGCTATTCAGAATCCTAATGCAATGCACCACGGGGTTCCATCACTGTGATTTGTTCCCAATTGGTTGGCATATTCAAGAAATTAAAACACTTATCTGGCTATATAATTCACAAGTTATGTGCTGCTAAAACCCAAGTACCCAAAGACTTGCAAAACAGCTCATGTACTGCTACTACTTGTAATACGGGCATTTTATCAATATATACAGTGTGAAGCTCTTTGATAATGGTGTTAGATGGCAAAATTGCCAATCTAAACTATATATAAAGCAACATTAAAGAAACTCAAAGAGCAAATTTAAAAAAACAAAAAACCTATAGGGTTCATTCATTGAGCACTAAGTTGTAGGGGAAGGACAACCAACTGAGGTGGATGTTTCATCTAGTCTATTTAGTGTAAATTTTGAAGTGGTTGTCAACTTACAAACACAGCAAAGAAAAGTTATTAAACGCTAGGTTTAATAAAGGCAGATTTAAAACATTTCCTATCTACTGAACTCTTATTTATTATGATTTATTATGATAAATTATTAGGATTTATTATGAGTGAGGTTTACATGGCAGAATAAAGAAATGTTAATTCCTCCACTTGGCGTGAATGTAGTAGGAGCTATTACAAACGTATTTTCCAACAATTTTTAGATATCTGATCATTGCATTTAATCACTATTCACAGTGAGCATTTTATGCAAAAACCCACAAGGGCTTTTAGGCAGTATCCTTGACTGGCAGCTGAGTTTGTTTTATAGGGATGTACAGATACAATCCACAGACAGTCTTTATAGCCCACATATATGTGCAGTGCCCCGAGTGTTCTAGAGCAATACAAATATATGCAGCCAGGACGGTAAGAAACAGAATTCTCATTAAAGCAACAGAAGGAAGGTGAGGCAGATAACCCTCAGGAGTAAAGTGTATTAATAACCCCAATGAAACCATAACGCTCATCATAAATCAAAAACCATATATATATTACATATGAAGAGTTATTAATATAAAACAAAATCAAAGAAAAAAAAAACCCCCAACAATTATTGGTCTATTTAGAATGTGCTTTTTAGAGTTTTGATCACCCTTTCTGTATAGCAGAGAATAAAAATAAATTTTAGGTGTCGGATATGAAAAGCTATTTTTTTTATATTCTAATTGCAGGACATGTTCACTTTTTTCAGTCAGTCACTTTCATTTTGCATAGGTAAATACAATGCATTTATCATCCTTTTGCCCAAGAACCACAGCTAGGGTTATTCAATATCTTCAGGCCGGACCGGGTGCTGGAGAGGGACGATGGATTTCTTCTCTGTGTCTCTTGATAATGCCTTTCTCATGTCTAAAATAAAACAGCAAAAATATATATATACACACACACGTACATAAAATGAACTTTGAACCCCAATGTAGATAGTAGAAAGAAATATTTAGAAAAACAAAATGCCAATTTTTTTTAGGGAGGTAAAAAAATAAACAAAGGAACACACAAAGCATTTTATCTTGTTGAAGTGCTTTAGTTGTTAGTTTCTGGTCACTGCAGGCTTGTTTTATACAACTGCTGATTTCAAGAGAATATACTTACTAAAATCTCCAGCTGCTTCATTTACTGCAGTTCAAAGTGAATGTGAGTGTTCTACTTAAAGGGACACTGTAGGCACCCAGACCACTTCAGCTCATTGAAGTGGTCTGGGTGCAGTGTCCCTGTCACACATAGTCCTGCAATGTAAAACATTGCAGTTTTAGAGAAACTTACATTACATTGCAGTACTAAGACAGCCTATGGTAGCGGTCTACAAGACAGCCACTAGAGGTGCTTCCGGGATTTATCGGACTCTAGGTCGCATAACTGAGGCTGGACTTCTTCTCACTCTATATCAGGACATCCAGCGTCTGTTAAATCCCCATAGGAAAGCATTAAGTCAAAGCTTTCCAATGGGGAGGGACTCAGCGCTCACTGTGAATGTGTATTATCCCCGGTCAGAGAGGGGAGGGGTGGCAGATTTGTATTTTTAGCAATATGGTATCCCTTTAATGCATACCTTTCCTAACACTATAGTGTTCCTTTAAACTCACCCTGTGCATGATGTACCTACCCTGTGCATAGAATTTTTATGGGAGATATTTTACAGTGTCTCCAAAACATTTTCTGAATGTTAACTATTTTGCATGTGTTGGCATCAGTGGAGATGGTTAATTGTACTGTAGGGTTAAGTGTCATGGGACATTGCACCCAGACCACTTCAGCTCATTGAAGTGGTCTGGGTGCAATGTCCAATGACACAAAATGCAATAATTACCACTGTAGGGATAAGTGTCATGGGGACATTGCACCCAGACCAGACAAGTAACCACCTCCACTGATGCCTTTTGAGAGAGAGGGGCTTGGGGGAGGTCCTCCGCTACTCCCATGGGTTGGTCCTATCTTCAGTGCCACCTATTTGTCCAAGAGGTCGAGGGAAAAATGTTTCAAAGAAGTCCTCTTGGACCCTCCCAGGACTGCCAAGGGAGCTTTTGCATCTGTTCGATCCTTTTTAGATGCCATCTGCTTACTGGATATTGTGAGATTGACAAGGATTGTTGTGTTGCCTCGAGAGAGCTCAGTTCATGCGTCCATACTCTGGCTGATCCTAACCACGCCCCCCTATATTCAACATTTTAACCAATAACAGTTACCTATAGTTATTACATTATTGCTCCATTTAAAGATATTCCTGACATTTCTTAACATAACGTATGGATTACCGAGATTTTAAGAAAATATTTACAGTGCAATACCAATGTTAAAGAAACAGATTTTTTCGCGCTGTGCATGAGGACTTCCAGCGTCACCGGAATCCCCATAGGAAAGCATTGAATAAAACTTTCCTATGGGGATCCCTAATGCGAGTGCAGCCATTGCTGCGCATGCGCATTAAACCACCACCGCCGGCTGACTTCTTGCAGGAGAAGAGCGTGGGCGGAGCCCTTTAGCGACGTGTGATGGGGGCGGACTGGAAGGGACACTGTAGGAGTCTAAAGTGCCAGAAAAACGGGCTTGTTTTCCTGGCACTAGAGAATCCCTTTAAATGGAAACAACAGTCTATTTTAGCGGACACTGGATATCCTGATGCAGAGTATCATTCTTTTTACCTTTGTAAACCGTTATTCTGACCAATTACCATTTATTAAATGTGTATTTGCTAGGAAATCAACAGAAGGTGGTGTAGAAGTTAAGGGAGGAGACTGGAAAATAGACATGCATATGGCTCGACAGTACTACCAAACGCAGGGACACCCTCAAAACCCAAAGACGAGTGTTAAATAGGTTATTACATTATCCCCAACTAAAGGATTGCTGGTGCCTTATGCATCCCATGGTGAAGGACAGTACTTTATAATTGCAAACATCCAAAACTTACTCAAGATTAGATATGATCTTTATTTCTCACAAACACACTTGCTATGGGACTTCTCGATTGGTATCATTACTTGGTCTGACCATGGCCCTGTGACTTAAGATGGCAAGCACTGGACCATCTCAATATCCTGTCCCTTCACATCAAATTAAAACACTAATCGACAACTTAGACATCTTGCGCAAAGTCAGGGCAAAACCTACTAATCACTTAAAGGAAAACGACACAATGTAATATGGGAAGCACACAAGAGTGTGGCTAGTGGAACATTAACAAAGCCAGGCTCTAGACTAAAAAACAACGATCTGCCACAATGGATTCCCTTCCCCTTAGAGCAAAAGTACAAATAGGAACCATCCCCTGATGTTTTTCGGGAGTGGATAGCTTTAAGAATGTGGTAAATAAATGTGGTAAATTGCTGGAGAAGGCCCTGAAACATAGGCGTCAATCCTTGTTTATTTCCAAAATAGTAAATCCCAACCACCACGCATTAGGCCTTCCCCATAGCAAAGCACTGAATCAATTATTTCCTATGGGGGACTTTATGAGTTGGATGTCCTTATGCAAAGTTTGAGGATGTCCAGAGTCGTTTCACAGAGTTAAACTAAAAAGTAGATTGCAAAATGAATGCTAAAAGAGCCATATTGTAACTTTTTCCCAAATCTGCTAATTTTGTCTAAATCTTGCAGTTTGGTGTTCAATTCCCTAAAATTCTACAAATAAGAACAGACCAGGGAAATTTACGGTTTAATTTTACAGCTACAGATTAATCAGGAAGACAAGCGGACTGGTACATGTTTAAATAGATTAAGGACCTGCTTGATTCTTTGATCTTCTGGTGTGTTACAAATGTTACACATTCTGATAAGCCTTCAGAATACAATGTTAGGGCAATATAGCAAATTCAAGGCTTTATCCCACCCGACACTTTTTACGATGCTTGGACGGTAATAGAATAGAAAGGATAACAGGTGATGGAAAACAACAAGCAGGTGAATATGTAAACTGTGTCTGAAACTTGCCAGTTCAAAGATGCTAATTACAAAGCAGTATAGAAATTTAGGTCAAAAGTAAGCAGGCTTCCAATACATTGTCCTTACCATAGGCATCCTCATCTGGCTCTCCATTGCTGGCTGAGTAGTACTCGATCACAGTCCTGTATACACTGTAACCAAGCTGCTTATACATGTTTACTGCTACCTGATTGGACACTCTTACAAACAGATCGACAAAGAATCCTCCTTTTCTGGATGGGAAGAAAGAATGAGGTTACTAGAAAATATCTAGAAAGGAGCAAGTTGGTAAATAGTCCAAAGAGCTGATTACACAAGGACTCCTATTAAGTTAAAGGGATACTATAGTCACTAAAAGAATTTAGGCTTAATGAAGCAGTTTTGGTGTTTGGATGATGCCCCAGCAGTCTCACTGCTCAATTCTCTGACAATTAGGAGTTAAATCACTTTGTTAATGCAGCCCTAGGCACACCTCCCTGCATGTGACTTGCACAGCCTTCCTAAACACTTCCTGTTATGTGAGATCTAATGTTTACACTTCATGTATTGCAAATTATGTTTTTTTTTTTTTTTTTTCTTATCTCCTGCACAGTTATTAGATTGCAAGAGCCTCCTTTATGTGATTAAAGTAAAATGCAGTGCATGAAGTAAAAACGTCTAATAGTAAACGAACATCTGATTGAATTTGAAAAAACATCTTTCTTTTTAGGTTTGGCTAGGGCTGCATGAACAAAAATAAAAAAGTGATTTAACTCCTAAGTGGCAGAGGGTTGAACAGTGAGACTTTACAACATGACCTATACACAAAAACGGCTGAAACAGTTTTGGTTACTATACGGTCCCCTTAATCAGGAAGAAAAGATAAAAGGTATACACAACACGCAAAAAAATTTATATAAAATAAAAAGCCTCTCTCCTATTTATATGTATGTATATATTAGAGGTTTGTCTAAATCACAGTGTTTAGTACCCATTCCATAGAAACCTCAGAATGCTGTATTTTCAGGATCTAAAAAAAATAAAAATAAATAAACACGCCACACACAAAGCACTTCTGCTGGCTGAAGCTGTATGTGCCTGAAGATTGTCAGGTTTTAAAACTGCCAATTTCAAAATAAATCTGCACCTTTATAACTGGGGGCAGAACGGTCTCTTAGTAGAAGCAGCAGGCGTGCTGTACTAGCAAGCGGCTACCTTCCCCATTCTCAATGAGCTGTATTAGAGTTCATTGAGAAGCTGTGGAAAGCCACAATCGCAGATCCAGCACAGAGGCTTTGCAATAAAGGAAAATACAAACAAACTCAACAACAACAATTACATTGACTTAAGGGCTGTGTGCATTTCTAGACAGGTTAAAGGATTATTACCTTTCTGAAATCTCTTCCAGAAGCTCCATTAACTTGGCAGCTAAACCGAGGCGTCGGAACTCAGGCGCTACTGAGAGAGCTGTCACATGTCCATGCCATTCTTCCCGGGCAACTGACCCCTCAGCTTTCCCCATTACTTCAAAAACATAATTGAGCATTTAAAATGCATGCATAGGATGCTTGTAAGAGTACAACTATCAGCACAAACCGTTACCTTTTTATGTAAGTGAAGGAGAGGAAATAAAGTGTAATTGCATGGTATTATACAACCGTTTGCACTCTAACCCATTTAATGCAGGGCACTGTGTCTCCACTATGGCTGTCTGTGACGTGCATCTGGCTTCTGCAGAGCCAGATGCAAATCCTGCCAGCCATTCACTGGCTGAGAGAATCAGCAGACTGCTCTCAGCCAAAGATTGCAGACCTACGCATAGAAAAAAAAACGCAAGGTCCGGGTTGGCAGATGAGGCCCCAGTGATGCTGCCCGACATGGAATTACACCGTATTTGCAGTGTTTCATAGCGAAATGCTGCACATACAGACTCCAGGCACTATGACCACTTCAAATAACTGAAGTAGCAATGGTGCTTGAAGCAACCCTTTATTGTCATTCAAAAACCAAGTAAAATAGTTGCCATGTTTGAAGAGGAAACAGTTTAGTCCCTTTCTAGCATGTACATTGAAAGGGACAATCTGAGCACCAAAACAACTTTAGTTTAATGAAGTAATGTTAGTCTATAGACCATGCCCCTGCAGTATTACTGTTTAACAGAGCAGGAGATAACTTCTAAACACCAAATTACCTCCGGAAGGACAAAATCCGGTGAAAATTATCAAATTTTGACCATACTGGCAATTCTCAGATTTACTAAAGTCAAAAATGGTCGGAATTTGGTCAACTCGAGTGAATCTGTAGGAACTGCCTGGATGCATTTGGTATTCGGAATAAAATTGTGCATTCACATCTGATTGCTATACAAATTATAGGATTTGGAAAATTCACAAAGCAGCGGTTTTAATAAAATTCAGAACCAAATGCAATCCAGTAGAATTCACATTTGCAAACTATCGTTTACTTGCTATTCTGGAAGTGAATAATCTTAAGTACTATTGAATTCGAATTGGGAATTTATGTTGGATGGCCTCATGCACAGCGTGAGGACGACCAGCGTCGTTTTCAACTCCATGAAAAAGCAAGTACCTCTGGTGGTCTTAACCCTGCAACATAAACATTGCAATATATCTGAAACTGCAATTAGATGTTCATTTAAATCAAAGTCAGACTCAAATGGTACTGTTTATCATTCTCCACTAGATGGTGGTGGTGTGCACTGTATAGGATGACTTCAAGTCTCAGTGCTTTTTACACACACACACACACACACACACACAAAAAAAAAAAGTTCATAGTAGATAGCTGGGATGGAAAATGTTTTCGAGTGGACCTGAAAGTACTCAAATTCTACTTTTATTCACCTCTTACTGATTTTAGTCTTTTTTCCTCACTGCTTATTCTTATTTTAAATTTCCCAATTTAATTTTTCCTTTGTGCCCACAATTAAATTTCAGTTGTAGTGGTTATATTGCCATGAGTGTCTTGGCACCTCGCAGGATAAACCATCTGCAAACGGTATGACAATTTACCAGGCGGTCCAAGGCTTCACAGAGAGCTCAAAGGTCTTGCATGGAGCTTCTGTTTGCACCCCTAGGCTAGTTATGAAAAGTCTCCAAATGGTTTAACTGCAGATCCTGGAAGAGTGCCAGGGCATTCCAGTACACTGTAGTGGTTATGGTGCTCAGTGTTCCTTTCAATTCACCATTTATTGCAATTCACTTTTTACCTGCACCTTCCACTCAAATTTTCTGCTTCCCACTTTTATACTAGCTTGACTTACAGCTTCTACTATTCTCCCAGTTGTTACAGAGCCACAGCTCCCAAGATGCTCTGCCATTCTTAAAGCAGCACTGCTACCACCTATCCCCCATACAAAATGAGTATTTGATAAAGATAGAATCTTTACAAAACACTCATTATGACGGTGTTGTAATTTCACATAAACTCCATCACAGTCAAAAGATATACAGCAAGCATGTCAAACTTGCGGCCCACAACGGATATATTTGCGGCCCACCTGCCCTGGGGACACTGAGTTGTGGCTACGACCAGCCACAAGACAGGAAAGATATTTCCTGTCTGATTCTAGTCTTCCCTCCCATGGCCGATTGCGTGCTCCCGCAGGCACTCCCTCTTCCCTTCTGCTCGCAGTGCCAGAAGAGCGTCTGGCCTGCTTGAGCAAAGAAGAGCAGGGCTGGAACTGGGGGATGGGTGGCTCATCATAAGGTAGTGGAAGAAGGGATTGGGGGACCTTCCTGTGTAGTGTGTTAAATTGGGTAGTGGAGAGCAGTGTATTAATTTCAGGGAGGGGGCTTTTATATTTATTTGGGGGTGAGGGGCAATGTACTAATTTCGGGGAAGGAAGGCAGGCAGTGTATTAGAGTGGTGGGAGGGGGAGACTGTATTAGAGTGGTGGGAGGGAGGGCAGTGTATTAATTTGAGGGAGAGAGAGGGGCAGTGTATTAATTTGGGGAGGGAGGGGGGCAATGTATTAATTTGGGGGAGGAGGCAGTGTATTAATTTGGGGAGGGAGGCAGTGTATTAATTTGGGGGAGGGAGGCAGTGTATTAATTTGGGGGAGGGAGGCAGAGTATTAGAGACGAGGGAGGGGGCAACGCATTAAATTGGGGGAAGGGAAGTATTAAATTGGGAAAGGGAGGGGGGCAATGTATTAAATTGGGGGAGGGCAGTGTATTAAATTAGAGTACAGGGAGGAGGGTCAGTGTATTCAATTAGAGTGGAGGGAGGGTGCAGTGTACTGGATTTGGGGGAAATGTATTGGATTTGTGGGCAATTATTAGAATTGGGGAGGGGGCTGTGTATAGACTGGGTCTGCATGGAGGTGCTGACCGCTCCCCATGGAGATGCTGATTGGCCACGCAGCTTTTTGCCACACATTCACAATAGCCTCCCAGTGCTTTCCTATGGGAAAGCATTGGATTGGTTGAGGTCATCAAGTTTGATTATTTCAGTCAAAGTGAAGAACACACTTATAGGACTTCAAAATCAACATTATTTGTTTTTTACAGCTGTGCAACAGCATACATTCACAATTTCAGTCCCATTACCAAACTTTTCTTAATATGTTAAGGTAGTTGGACTGAAACATTGGTTATATGCAAATGCACATCTCGTTAAAATAAATTTGCTCTTTGTTTACTTTGAACCCTACGAGCGCGAGGACATCCAGTGTCAGGCAACTTTTTTTATACTGAACTTTTCTAAATAAACCTACGTTTTTTATTTTTTTGCGGCCCACAGACTTAAACCTTGTTTAATTAGCCTGTATTAGCCTTTGAGTATGGCAAGCTTGATATACAGAGACAAAATAGGGACTCATAGGAGCAGAAGAGGACCAGCCAGAAAGGTATGGTGGCACCTGCTAGGGCAGGGCTCGATAAATTACAGGCGCCAGGCCTATGATATGTCGGCTCGCAGCGCCAAGGGAGAATGCACGCAGGCCGTCCAGCTGAGGGAGAGCAGAGACAGGTTTGTCAGTGTTGTAGGAGAGCAGAGGAGGTGGCGAGCTGTGTGGAATTGTGCCAGGCGGCGAGGGAGAACTGAGGTGGCCAACCGACTGTGCAGAATGGAGCAGTCATTACCATGCTCTGCTCCCTCAAACACCCTGCAATAATATTATTCCCCGACCGTGAGTATGTGTGTCTGGGAGTGTGTCTGTTTAGGTGGCCGGCCCCTTCTGCATGGAAGAGGCTATTTGACTCATCTTTTTTTCCCACAACGTGACAGTCTCGCATGGTTGGACCTGCCACCATGGCTGAGATAACCAATCTTGATGATCTCAGCCAAGCCAATGCTTTCCTGGAGGCTATTGCACATGCACTAATCTGCATCTCCTCATAGAGATGCACTGAATCAATGCATCTCTATGGGGAACGTTCAGCACCTCTATGCATAACATGGAGACTAGGAAGCACCTCTAGTGGCCATTTGAGTTCTCTGAAAAGGCAGTGTTTAAATTGAAAAGTCTGTAGGGACAGGCTAGACACCAGAACCACTACACGAAGCTGCATTGGTTCTAGAGGCTATAGTGTCCCTTTAAGAACTTTATTTTTGTAGCTGAGAATGATACTTTGGTAGTTTAAAAAACAAACAAAAAAAAACTGGCTCCTAACTTTTTTTTAGCTGGCCCCCGAGATTCAAAGCAAATTTGTCAAACTTGCGCTAGAGCCAGTTTCAGGTAAGCTCCCCTCCTCCACCCCCATTCATGACTATGGCTCCAATAGGGTCTTTGTAAATGATGTAAAATCCCCAGATGGTGCTAGTGCTGCATTAAGGCTGGTAAATCATCACAGGAGGGATGTTTGGCCTGTGTCACCTCAGGGTCCTCTGCATGACAAGCTATAAAATATTACCAGTCTCGACACCTTTTGTGATAATCAATTTTTTTACGTTTATTTTTTTTTAAACCTTATGTTATTCTTTTGTAATAGTTTTTCTTTTTAACAAATTGCTGTCTTACAACACATTTTGTGTTATTCAGTGTGCTTGTAGAATTTATTTGAAACTTGCCTACCAATGTAAATTGCACTTCACTTTTTCTGAGTACATTTCAAAATAAGATACTAGTTTACAGGCTACATTTCCTTTAGAATGGGGCTTTATTTAAGATGAAAGCAGAGCCCCCATTTCTGGTAGATCGTGCATTAAAGAGAGCTTACATTTCATCCAGCAAACATTGGTATTTTGGGGGTCCCTCTGCTTTTCCATAGACACAGACTTTGTTTTTATTTTATTCCTCATATTGATTTAAAGAGAATAAACTAATGAGAAAGCACACCTACAAGTTTGTCCCCCCACCCTCTCCCCCTCCCAACCTTTTTTTCTACTGCTTTACATGACATGTACAATCAAATGTGACATTTTTGTAATAACTCCCCACTTATAAATACACATGAGCAATTAGCTTGCAAGCAATACCATCATAATTTAAACTTTAAAAAAAAACTATATATGTTTGTCAATCTTTTAGAATACTTACTGTAACCCATAAGTTCCCCTCCAGGAGCCTCTGCAACAATGAAATATTCTGGCCAGTGAGCCAAATATTGAAGGTAAAAAGGGATCCCATACTGAAACAGTTAGTCAAGGTATCCAATGGTGAAACTTTCAAAGCATTTACAATAATAAACATCAATTACACATAATGGAATGGATAGCACTCATGCCATAGCCATTATGTAAGCAGTAAGTTGGTGGTGATCGGTATCCACAGATTGTTCCAAAAAGTGGATAGAGTTGACAAAGGCCACTAAAGGCTGAAACGTTGTCATGATTGCTTGCTTCTATGTAAGTGTGCACTTTAAAATATTTGCCTGGACCCTTTGTAGAGTTTTGAATCCCATCATTTAATCTGCCCTTAGTGAAACTGCACTATCTTTATATATACCTCGGGGACAGCACAGGCAATTCCCCAGCATTCCTCGATTTACTGACTGCATTTGCTTTCTTTACTTATAATGGAAGGCTATCCCAGGTAAATACATATTCTCAAGATGGATGGAGGGAAAGTAAGTTCATAACTCACTTAACCAAGCACTAACATGTATTTATAACATTACAGGCAATTTGCAAAAGCTAGCGAAGGATACAGTCTCTGTGAGAGGATCCAAATTTCTGCGAAAACAAAAAACAAATCACAGATTATATAAACTCACAAAAGGCGAAATGCTAATTTCAATGTATTCGTATTCAGTTCACTGTAAAACATTTTGCTGCATTGATAACATGCAGAGGGAGGCTCTAAGCAACATAACCTTTCTTATGCAATAAATGAACACAGCAAAGATTTGCTATAACAGCTGCAAGCATGCGCTCACCCACCCAATATGTGCTGACAAATGTGAAGTACAGCACATCCCTACACCACATGTTATAAATGACTTGTGTGGATGTTCTCCCATACATTCCAATGAGAGAGCTTATAGATCACAATGTATAAAAACTCTTGCACACGTGGCTATTATTTCACATTCAGTACAATAGAAACGCAAATGGAAGCATTTGCCACAACGTTTGCCACAACGTTTAATTAATTCCCCCTCCCGCCCCCAATTATTTAAAAGGGTAGTTAAAAAGCCTTTCCCACAAAGACCTGCAGTGCAATATGCATGGAATATATACAGCTCTCCCAATGAAGATTATGGAGGATCTATTATGAAATGACAAAAATTGTGGTGAGGGAGAGCCAGGAATTAAATCAGAGAGGAGTGTTGGGTTGGAAGAGAGAGAAGCTGATCACAGAATGTGGACAAAGAAGAGGCACAAATTAATCACAGCAATGTTGTCAAATTTAAAAGTCCATAAGAACCTAGTCAAAGAGACAGGGTACAATGACAGAGAAATGAAAATCCACTACAGAGTGATTTGCTAAACACCAAAAAATAAAAATGGAGATTAGTGAATAACAGAGTGTTGGGATTTTTTTGAATGGAGGAAAGAGACGCAAACTAGCATAGCTAAATTGAAAAGCAGAAGCACTGTATCAATTTATAAAGCAAGGTGTAGAGTGGTGATGCAGTACATGCTGTTATGCTTTGTGTATCACATTTAAATCTGAATGGCAAAATTTAGGCTCAATAGCCAAGTCGTACATATAGCAGTGATAGAGAATTTTCAGATTTTAATGCTTTAGAATTTGTAAACATTAATGTAGGTGCTGCAAAGTGTGAAGCACTGACACAGGAAGCACCTCTAGGAGTCATCTGAGTTACTGTCGTTAGAGGTGTCACCGAGCAGCAATGTAAGCACTGCCTTTTGTCTGAAAAGTCAGTGTTTACATTTAAAAGCATTCAGGGATGTATGTATGGGGGAAGTTATTGTGTCTCCAGGGGGTAGGAGGGAAAATTCATAAATATATCATTTTTTTTAAAAAACAATGAAAAATAATTAAATAAATATTATCCCCCCCCTCCCTGTTTACCTTTGACTGTGAGGGGGGACATTTCCTGCAATACCTGGTAGTCCAGGTGGTGACAGTGAACTCTAGCAGCTTCAGGAGTTGCTAGAGTTCACTCACGCGAGATTAGGAGTGTTGCCGTGGTAACAGCGGCAACACTCCCAGCTCGTGAGAGGAGAACCCGGCAGAGCTGCAGATTAGAGTTCCCTGGATCCTCTCTCCCTCCCTCGCCAGCTGCAGCATTACACTCCTGCAGAGCCGGCAGGGGAGAGGGAGGCACAGTTCCCGGTGCAATCATCATAGCACCTGGAAAATATCTTGCAGCGCCCCTGTGTGCCCGTCGTGGCGCCCCGGGTGCCATGACACACAGTTAGGGAACCGCTGCTCTAAGCCAATCAGCAACTCTACTTTGAAAAAAAAGGCTTGTAAAAGGTACATCCCTAACTGTGACAGCACTTCACCGCTGTCTCAGGACAGTAGGGCAGAGCAGAACACCGAAGTTAAGATTAAACAGTTTGTGAACGGTTTAACTAGTAAGGGTAAGCCACCGCCATGGACCTCCTGACACCATAACAGCTTAATTTAATGATTTAATGCCCAAAGTGTTCCTTTAAACCCTGTGGGACATTTGCATCATAAAGCGTGGGACAGACATTTTATTACTTTGGAGTAACCATGAAATAAATTCGGTTTCTCCTATTACCTCCTCTCATTATTTCTTTGATTTAAAGTGGCACGGTCACCGCCTGGGGACTTCGCTGAATTCGCAAACACCCCCTGACCGTAACATTGCATGCGTGAGAGTATAGAACTGAGGTCTCTGGAGGCTGCCACTTTAAGTGAATAGAGGTTTGACAATGACACTCCAGTTTTGTGGACTATGTTTCCCACAATGCTCAGCCAACTGGGGAACATTTCTGTAGACTCACACACAGACTTTGGTATAAACTCTGAATTATCTCCAAACCTAACTCCTAATGGCAATGTCTATGATAAAACCAGCTGGACTGGGACTATGGTGAAGTTGGAGAATGTCTCCAGGTGGACTTGTTCACACATGTTGCCATTTCCATGAGTAAATCCCATGATATGGAGCACACTGACACCTCCCCTCCTCCTCCACCAGGACAGACAGGCTGGTTACTCCTGCTCTTAGTGCCCTATTTCCCCCGAGGAGGGATACATGCGGCTATCCCACCACTATCCCCGCTATACTGCCTGCTCACATGTTGTTGAATCTGAAGAGATCGTCGCAGGTGAACGCTCTCAGCGTGGTCATCTTGTAAGGCAGCAGGAGAACTCCAACCGGAAGTGCAGAATGTGGCGAGTTCGGTCGGCGGAAGTGACGTTCCCTTCCTGGCAGGACTCCCAGGCGCCATAGTAAGTGCTGGCATGTGTTGCCATGGGTCACAGTTATTGAACTCATTGAAGTTTACTTTCCCTTTGTGTATCAAGCACCTTGCTGTGAAGCTAGTCATTATTATCCACAGAATTTTAAATTTGAAGAAAGAACGTAAAAATTAATTTCCCTTCATTTTCTTGTTGTGTGGGGGTGTGTGGGGTCTCTTTTTATCCTTTATAATGTCAGCTGGCTAGTGAGTATGGAAGGGTTGGTAGCCAGGTGGCCAGGCTGTTTTTGCTGGAGGCATTTGTCTCTTTAACAGCGACTGCTTATACTGACGCACATCCCCTTGGCAAAGTAAACTTGGATTCTTATTTTTTTTTATTATTACTGGCATTAATAAAGCGCCAACATATTACGCAGTGCAGTACAATTGGGGAAGAAAAACAATACAATATAAACAGACAAATACAAAAGGTAGAGAGGGCCCTGCCCATGAGCTTACGATCTCAAGTCATCTTGAAGTAAATTTCACATTTTATTTAAAGGACGCAATAACTGAAAGCGTAACTGACATGGTGAATTTTTTTACAAATTCAATTATTTTGGTGTAACTTTGGAAATTAATGGGTTACTGGAAGCACCACAACCACTTTAGTTAAATTAGATTAGCTCCTTTGGACAAAGTCCTCTTCACCTACTGTACCTATCTGTCATGTCATGCTTTGTTAGAGCCAAATGTTTGTCTTGTTTAACTATTGTACAGCGCTGCAGAATTTGTTGGCACTGTATAACCAATTGTAATTGTCGTGGTGCTTGGAGTCTGCATGTGCAGATGTCCCTTCAGGTGTGCCATAAAATAAAATTAAAAAAGAAAGCTTTTTATCTTACCTTTTTCCAGCGTTGAGACTCCCTTTGCTTTGCTTACTGCCCATACCTTAATATGTATTTGAATAGGAACATATAGACTATGTAATATTCTACACTTACCTCACCTCTGCACTGGTACGGAGTTAAGTTTTAGCTTTATTTTGGCTTTTTTAGCCTCAATTTTGCAATTAGGTTTTTAGCACAGCAATTAAAGGGACATGCCAGGCAACTTTGGTACATTTGATAAGTTTAGGCCTCATATCCATGCCTTTTCTCCATACTCAAATCTCTTTATTTAAAAATAGGTTCAAAACTTGAATTTATCTTATGCATTTATCTAATGCAAAGTATTTTGAGGCCAGATGCAGGATGTGCATCATATACTTCTCTGTCAGAAGTGTTAGAGAAGCCTTGGACTGGTAGATCACGGCAATTGCAGTGCATGAGCTGTATTGTCGCAATGCTTCCCTTAAAAAAGTATTCGATTAGACACAATAATCAAACTTGATGATCTTATAGAAGGATTGGGTTTCAGTGGCCCCCCAGTCATCCTGTTTTCGGCTGCACAGTCCCAATATTTGGGTTCTGTCCAGAGAACTGGCCCCAACAAGCATAGCGTGAGCACATTGTTAGACGCACTTGCCCTGAGAACATGACACTAGGATCCTGCAGAGAGCACTGAAAGAGTGCTCAATTACAGGTAAGATTAATTGTGTGTATCTAAAGATTTTTAGTTTTTTTTTTTTTTTTAAAGTGTAGCCCAATAATTTTAACTGATAATGGAAAATAGACTCACAAATGGCGCATAGACTCACACAGAATTATGAAGGACTCCGTAAACTGCAATCATCGTGTATTATATAAAAAAAAAAAACGAAAAAACTTTCTTCTTCAAGATTAAAGATTGCTATACGGTGGCAATTTACTGGTTTGCAGCAAAAGAATACAATATTTTTAAATGAAAATAACAGAGAAGAATGGTTTTAATGGATTATCACTAGTCTGAGCGTCTGATTGTATCTATCTTCTTACATATCAGTGAACATGAGAGTGTACCACTCCAGGTTACGTCTTGCACGAGTATAAAGATTTGTCATGTATTGTCCTGTAGTGGGTGTGGCAATCATTGGAAATACACTTACCTTCAAATAAGGTATATATGGATTTTGTTCCACATTAGTATTTTTTTTGGGGGGGGGGGTGTGCCATTAAAAGCACACTCTAAGTAAAGGAGACAACCCCTTCAGCAGCTTACCTTATTCCAGCGCCGGGCTCCCTCGGCGCTGGTGACCTCTCCTCCCCCGCCGACGTCAGCTCCCTCTGCCAGCGGAGCCAAATAAGCATGCACGGCATTTCTCAATGCTTTCCTATGGACGCTCTGCGCGATGGAGGCATAATATACCTCCAGCGTCGCAGATGCGCCTCTACTGGCTGTCCGGAAGACAGCCACTAGAGGCTGGCTTAACCCCAAATGTAAGCGTTTGCATCTGAAGGGTTAAAACCTGAGGGACCTGGCACCAAGACCACTTCATTGAGCTGAAGTGGTCTGGGTGACTATAGTGTCAATTTAATGTGACTGTGCACAGTTTTTAAAGGGGAACTTTAATCACCAGAACAACTACAGCTTTTTGTATTTGTTCTGGTGAGTAGAATCATTCCCTTCAGGCTTTTTGCAGTAAACACTGTATTTTCAGAGAAAATGCAGTGTTTACACTATAGTCTAGCAGTTATACCTCCACTGGCCACTTCTCAGATGGTTGTTAAAGCTGCGTCCTTGGGCAGTGCTGCCTAATGTGCAGCACTACCATTCAGTGCCTCCACCCTCTGCATGCAGACACTGAACTTTCCTGATAGAGATGCATTGATTCAATTAATCTCTGTGAGGAGATGCTGTTTGGCCAGGGCTGTGTTTGACTTGTGCTGCCCCGATCTGCCTTCTTGACAGTCTCAGCCAATCCTATGGGGAAGCATTGTGATTGGCTCAGACCACCACTTCTGATGATGCCAGCAGACTGGGGCAAAGCCAGCAGCTGCAGGCTTAAATACAAGTAAGATTTTACAATATGTAGAGAGGAAAGGGGGGCTAGATGGTGGTTTTAACACTATAGGGTCAGGAATACATGTTTAATCCTTTAATGACTTGAAGCTGGCAGAATATCTTGGTTGTACAAAATAATAGTTGGGAGCTTATGAATTGGTTATAGTGATTGTGGTCTCCTGGATCTTTCCCTCGATACAGTGTTAAACCATATTTGAGCTGTTAAACACTGAATGATGGTCCCTGGCCACCCACAGCCGGCATATACAGGAGGTATGGCTAAAACAGAGATCACACACTTCCTTCTAGCCATACCGATTCATACCAGCAATGCTGGTTGTGATAGGATGAACGTGGTCAGCTGACATTCTCAGTTTAGCATCGCCACCAATTGCTGCTCAGTCTACTTTAATGTTTCTTCATTAGCCCAAGCAGCATTGAGAGGAAGGGCTGCTTGGGCTAATGAAGGGGGAGTCTGGTTAAGCATTAAAAATGGTTTAAAGTAAACCTGTCGCTTATATTTTAGCTTCGCCTAAATTGTTTCCAAATACTTTAACTACATCATATATTGCAAAGTTACTTAATTCAATGTAGATTTTTCATATACTTACAATACCTGGTGGGACAAAGAAACATTTTAAATAGTTTTTTTTTCTCACAATCTATACATATGCCATCAAATCTGCTAGAACAATGATCTTAGACATGATAGGTATCCTTTAAAGGAACACTATAGTGTTAGGAATAAAAATCTGTATTCCTAACACTAAAGGGTCCCTCTGCCTCCTCTCCCCACCAAGCAATGTAAAGGGCTAAAACAGTTTTATTCTCCTTACTTAATTCCAGAAGTCAGGCTCATCCTTTATCACCAATGTGGGGAACCTCTTGCGATGGATGTCCTCATTCAAAGCGTCAAACGCCGCTAAAAACTGCAGAAAACGCCTCTAGTGGCTCTTTGTAATACTTTTAATAAACCACGATGAGCGAAAACAAACAGTTTTGTTTCCAGTACAGTACTCCTATGACTTACTTTCCCAAGTGCCCAGTCTTCCTGTGAATTTAAGAACTTGAAGGTTTTGCTCTGAACCATTAGGTACCAGGTGACGTACACTCATTTCTGATTATTTAGTGGCTACAACTGAGGGCTAGGAATACCCCTAAAGGTAAGGAATAACAGTAACCAAAGAGAGAGGAATCGGTGTATTTGGTTTAATTACTGAACTCAACTTAACTGTAGAGAATTGAAATCCAAATGGCAAAATTAGGCAAGCTGTAACTACATAGGCAAAAATATAAAGCAGCGTGGTTCATGCAGTTATCTTTGATACACTTACTGGCTGTAACATTCACTTGGAACAGCTTATTGGGATCAATGTAGCGTCCCTTCTGCAGGACTTACCGGATACCCCTACACCCACTAAATGGCAATATATATATATATATATAAATATATAAACACAAGTATCTTGGCACTTACCCTTTAGTCCATAATTTCCAAAGACAGTGCAGTCCCACATTGAAATATATACCAAATCAGAAAAAAGATGCACTCACTGGTCTTTCCATAAATTCAATGGTTTTTATTGAAACAAAGTCACAAATATAATCAACGTTTCGACCCTTTCGGGTCTTCCTCAAGATCTTGATAAATATATATTTATTTAATATGTATATTTTTTATTTTTAGTGTGATTGAAAATTAGATAAGTATTTTTGTTTTTATATACAAGAAATGTTTAGATTGATGTTTTGACGTAGTGAGTTCACTTCATTTGTACTGTTGTCTACTTCTAAGTACTATTTTGACTGATCTGTGCCATAAACTGGCTGTGATTCGCTGATGTTCATATACTGTGTGTCTATTTACATTTTTTTCACATTGATTTATTCAACACAAGTGAGCTTATCACTGTTCTGAAGCCAGCACGGCCGCCATCAGGGGGTGACAACCATGACGGTTTTCATGGGTCCGGTGCACGCTGTTAGGGCTCATCGGATGGCCCAAGCATTTAGGGCCACCCGACAGGCTCAATATCTTCAGGGGCCTGGTCAGTGCTGCAGCTGTGTAATAGCGCGACTGGACCTCTTTAAAAAAATTGCAGCTGCAAGTACTGCCGGAAGGAAGTGATGGCCAGTCACTTCCTCCCAGCTCACTCCGTGCGGGAGGGAGACAGGCCGCGAGAGTCAGTCGAAACCCATCAGCCCCAGCCACCCTCCTTCAAAGAACGGAGAGCCAGACCTTGAGCAGTGTTAGGGGCTTCAAAATTTCTGATGGTGGCCCTGGAAGCCAGTATTGGTTAGGTGAAGTCCAGTGAAGGCATATTTCTGCAACCTCCCCAATTTTCCCTCAAACTTGTTATACTCCCTTGCAATTTCACAACCATTTTGGTCTCCCTATCTTCATCCTTTATCCTCTCGGTTTGAACCATCTGCAGTTGTTTCCTTTATACCCCAGCCTAAAATAAATTTTTTTCTTTATTCTCTGGTATAAACATGTCCTTCTCCCCTCCAGCCTAAATACAGTTGTTTCTCTGTATACAATATAATTTTTTTTTATCCCTATTCCGTTTCATAATTTTCTATCCTTTGAATATTTGTTTTCACCCTTCTCCTTTTTTGGTATCTTACCCGTTACGCTGTAGTGTAGGGTAATCCCTAGTGGATTAGTGGTGAAGGAGCAGAGATTTGTCAGACTGCCCACAAACATCTCACACTTCTATTTCACATGTAGAAATTCTGTAAGTAAGGATTAGTATATATTGGTCCACAGAGTAGGAACGTTATAATAGTCAGTACTGTTCCTGTAGTGAGGGGGTTCCTACAGTGAGGCAGCTTTTTTTTTTTTTAAATCAAATAAAGTGACAGGTACCTCTCAAACCATTTCTCATTTATTATGTGCAAAATACATACAATAAAATACAGGTATATGCAGAGGAGTCATGTACTTTTTTTTTTCTTTATACAAATTTGATCATTGTTACAAATACTAATTTGGTTGTGCCAGGGTACAATCAAAATGCATGGACACACATTGACACCATGAAAAAAATACAGTATTTGTATTTATTTAAAAAAAATAAAAATGTTTGTTGTTTATTTTATCTTTATTCTAAAAGCAACCGGTACAAAAAACAAACATTGTTTTAAATAATTAGTGTTTTAACATGTTTTTATTATTTGAATGCATACACAAATGTATACGATCTAAACGAATAATAACAGCATGTGCCAGCACATCCGAGTCGGTTAACACAAATATTCCATGAAAAACTCCTCAATTACCTGCATGTCTAATGTCTGAACCAGCAGACGAGTACAGTACTACATGTTATTCCTATGTTAGAAATCACATCTTTCTTTACCAGTTCCATTTGGGACTACATCTCGCTTTAACCATTAATTCGAATACACACCTGCAATGCTGATGGGCCAAGCAGCATTAAATCAATGTTTACATTCACAAACCTCCAACATTTACAGCTTTAACCCTGGCAATTTTGCCATTTTGGCTGAATTTTGCAAATGAACTAGAAACGCACACTAGGAATCGTTTTCTCAAGTTATATTTGCTTTATATCTATCTCTTCATATAATTTAGAAAAAAAATACTGCAGCTGTTTTTTTTTTTTTTTTTTAAGGTTGGGATATAATATAAATACAATAACAAACATATGTTAAGTGTTGTATTGATTTTGAGCTTTTGGGAAGAAATTATCTGCCAGTTTTGTTTCTGATCTAGAATTATGGGAAGTGTAGTCCAATAATACGAGCAGAACTACATTGGGAGAAACTTGTCACTGGTATATAGTAATACTTTTTAGGTCAAACTTAAGGTAACTTGGACCCTGTATATTTAATAAAAGTATCCCCATTCTGCTTGACATAGTCATATTGCTCTCCAGAAGTTCATGTTCATAAACAGAACAGTTTCACGACCATTAGAGACTTTACTTTAACCCCTTAAGGACCAAACTTCTGGAATAAAAGGGAATCATGACATGTCACACATGTCATGTGTCCTTAAGGGGTTAAGCATCATGTTTAAATATTTAGTTGCTAATGTTGTTACTGTTTAATTGTTGGAGAAGAGAGACTTGCCATTTTTAATAGTTGTCCAAAAATTGAATTATGATCTGTCATCCCACTGAGCACATAATCACTAGATGTAAAATTATATTATACGATGGGCTGAACATAGTATTAAATAAATTCTAACCTAGCGGAACCTCCTGGAGATATTTAAATCCCATCCGTTATGTTATTCAGTGAAGTTCAATGAGAGATTTCACTAGGAAACCTGAGTGCTGGGATGTTCAGAGAATATAGAGAATTATCTGCATTGCTAAATAGGGGACGAGAAAGTCAAAACAATAAAAATGGAGTTCTATCTGTTCTGGGTCCTGCCAGGTGAAGGCGGTTAAATGCAATTTTTTTTATAAACTAGAAAAAAATAATACACTATAAAAAGTTTTAATTTTGACAAAACCAATATTTCTTTAAGAAGTAGCAAGAGATTATCTTGCATAAACCTTTTTTTAACCACTGGATTAGTTTACGACAATGGCTGGGTTACAGAAGCCAAAACATTATGGGAAACAACAACAGCAGCAGTGTGGCACTAAAAACTACTTTCATAATTTGAATATTGATTCACTAAAGACTGGCATTAGCATAGGGAAGGGTAAAGTCTGGTTAATGAAACTGACTTGCTGTAACTTTACATTTACTGATTGACATGAGGCTTTGACTCAGTCAACCAATCGAAAGGCTGTCATACAATTTCCACCTTGCTTCACTTGCTTACAGTCCTGCTTTTAAAAGTTCACTGTTGCTGTGATAGGGACTTTATTACCCCTTTTCAAACCACAGCATTCAAACTCAAACACAAATATAGATATAGGAAGTTCTGAATGTGATTGGCATTCCAAGACTTCGTTACACTCTGCACTCCAAATGCATAATGCATATGTTAACATATATAAAATGTACTTCTCTACAGCCAGCAAGAGATATACTAGTTCACTATATATATTAAATGTTAAATCACATGCACAATAACAAATTATACTTAAAAAAAACCCCAAAAAACCCTAACAGTTTACCTGAAACTGCCTTAGAAATATGTACATAACATATATATATATCAAAACAACTTTTATACCTTTTTATTTGTCCTATATTTTTTATTATAGGCTTTACCTTTTTTGTGTATATTTAATATTGGTATCACGGTATGAGAATTTGAGGTGATGCACTGCATCGAACAGTGTTGTCAAAAAAGACTGGTAAAGGTTGAGACAATTCCAGCGATATTTCGGTTTTGTACATTTACATGACAGTTTTTACAGGGAGTAAGCATTAATTATTTTACAATTTCCCCCAAAATACATGTAGCATAACGCAATACATGTGAACATCCTTATTAGGTTTACAGCACACGTAGCAAAGTTTACTGTTATTTGTGAGCAATTACACAAGTATAATTTGCATGTGTGGCTGTCCTGGTCATTCACTGTGCATATTATTTCGACACCCTAGGTTGGAAGCTAAAAGCTCTATCCTGGAAGATGAGATGACATAGGGTATCAGGGCCATATATAAAATACAATACAGTTTGGCTATATGTCATTATACAGCTAAATGTAAAGGCATCTAATCAACAGCAATAATTAGAGGAGATTTACAAAGTAATGAAGAACTGTTTGTTTGGTTTTTGGAACACTGAACTGTGAAAATTCATTATTCGATTATGGAGCTGATTAATTAATGCCATTATAATTATGAACAAAATGCAATAATATTGACCTTTAGCTTAATGTTAAATATTCATTTTAACATCAAAAGTGAGACACTGCAGTGTAAACTAACTTCTGAAAACATTTTTGTCACTATTATTATTATTGAATAGTCTTTAGAGATTCAGAGACAGTTGTTGATGTATGCAATACTTATCAAAAATTGTTGCTCTGTATTTTTTGTGATGCCATTAAATCCAGTCATAGAAAATCTGTCCGAACTTTTTAAAAACTCACTTGAACCCATTTTGGGAGGAAAAAAAATATTAAATTGTGAGAACGTTGTGAAGTACTTAAAAAAATTAAAATAATGTTTTTGTCTGGAGATGATAGTACTTGCAGTCCAACTACAGTTTATGGTCATGCAATTTGCCATTGTAATACAGATTCTGTCCACTTGGTGTCATATGTGAGAATATATTAAAATATATGCACAGTCACAAACCGCTGACGTAAAATGCTGTCCCTTCCAGGAAAATATTCCTTGCGCTTCGAAATTCTTGCCTGAAACATTGCAGTCATACATAAATAACATTAACCTTGAGATCAACTTTATCAAAAAGGCAAACTTCCTGAAGGTATCAGGCCTCCTCACGACAGGAATCAGAACAAGCGCAAGCCTTACTGACTTTATTCAAAGGCTTGTAGTCACAGAGTTAAGGATTATTTTGGCAATTTAAGAATTTACCAGAGGATTGCATAAACTGAAAACATTGCAGACTTGGAGAATTTTTCCAGTGTGACTGCTTTGGCCTTTAACATGCAATTCCCAGTGTAGTACATAACCCTGAGATTGGCACAGCCTGTGGATAAGTGTGACGTAACATTACAATTGAAGCGTCATACTTAAATCGATGTATTTAAAAGTGACATGAAATATAGTACTGGGCGCAACAAGATGATTTACGACTATTTGTGCCTTCAGGGTATATAATCTATCTAAGGATGCTTTGACCTGTTCACTGGCACAAGAAGGGATAATTAAACTTAATATTTAAAAGAAAGATATTTTGTAAACCTTGTCAGCAGTGGTTTATATATCCATCAATGATCGCTTAAATCTGCCAAAGAGCTGAACACAAAGTTCTACTATGTATAAAACAAAAACATCTAATGTTATCTTAAGAAATGGAGAATATATACAAAGTACACAATGTATGTATTTTTTTTCGTGAAGCAGAACACAAACTAACAGTACAATAAATCAGTTGAGAAGTATTGCCAAGTTTTTAGGCTTTCGTGTTGTGATTGGTGTTGGATGGAAATGCAAAGTGTTAGTGCCAAGAAATGCCATAAACAAAGAGATTTATCCCCATATCCATGGTACTCCTTGAATAAAAGAACCCGTTTGTAATAAAATACATAGGCACGTAAAATTTGTTTTTGAGTCCCTTCCAAGCCAGCACTGTCCGTCCAAGATACAGTAGCTAACCCCACAAGGATTGAGCAATATTTCACTTGTTGGTATTGATTTCTTGTTCTTAATTTACACATTAAACACTCCAGGGAATGTTCATAACCCTCTAGCGTAGTCCACAGACATGGCTGTTGCTAGGGCCCGAAAGTCGCAATCTAGCCCAGTTAAGATCCTTGTATCCATCTTCTAACTGGCGTGAGTGTTTAAATTGCATACAGAATGCCCATTACAGCAAGACCTCCATCTTGACAGTCTTGTTTGCTGTTGGCAGCCAGCCATTTCAAGTGCAATATCAGCCTTTTACAGTGAGAGTTCGTTTTCTACATGTCGTCACATTCATTGTCATTACCATAACTGATAATACCCTGAAAATCACAATTGATGCGCTTATATACAAAATGGAAGACCTGAAGATTAGGGCGACTGTGAAGCTCTGCTTTGATTTTCTGAGGGTATGTGTCCTCGCTCAACTGTTGCCAGGTGTCATCGATGAAAAGGAAGAGACCGTAACTTTCGGGATCTTGCACTTTAAATCTCTGTGCACACATCTGGCAGACATCTTCGGTGGTGGTATAGGGCTTCACTATTAAAGTTTTGCCTGTGCATCCAGTATCGACTTCCTGCAGGGCAACTCTTAGATAATTCTGTTTTGAGGAAATAAAAAAAACATTACTAAAAATTAGCACACATTAAATTAAAAATCCCGCATAAAAACATTGCAAGTGGTGTCTGAAATTACCCTCTGTTTGTGCATGATTGCACTGGCAAGAAACCTTGATACCTATTATGTATGCCATTTTAAGAAAATTTCATAAAATGTATACTAAACTTTTATTCTCACTTTTGTGATGTTTGATAAAGAAAAGGTTAAAGTCAAAATATCAACTAAACCGTTTAAAACGTCTGGGTATCTTTGTCGGCTGTTACTGTTTACTTATTTATGTCAGTATTCTATCATTCATCTTTTCCAGTCAATGGAGAAGCTGTGAGTGGTTCTACTGTGTGTGCTAACGCAGATGACATAAAACTTTGTAAAGTAATAAAATGTGAGCAGGATATTGCCTTGCTGCAGAGGGATTTAGAAAGATTGGGGGACTGGGCACTAAAATGGCAGATAAAATGTAATTTAGAGAAATGCAAAGTTATGCACTTCCGGTCAAAAATGCACTAGCAACTTCCACCCTAAATGGTAGTGAATTAGGGACAACAACACACAAAGCATTTGGGAATTGTTATAGAAAACAAATGAGGCAGCAATATGCAATGTTAATCTGCCGTTGCTAAGGCCAGTAAGGTTTTGTCATGTATAAATAGGGGCATAAATTCTCGGGATGAAAATATATTTTTGCCTCTTTATAAATCGCTGGTAAGAGCACACCTTGAATATGCTGTGCAATTTTGGGGACCTGTTCTAAAAAAGGATATCATGGCACTAGAAAAAGTGCAGAAACAAGCTACAAAATTGAAAAAAGGAATGGAGCATTTTAGTTTCGAAGAGAGTTTAAAAAATGTAAATCTCTTTAGTTTGGAAAAACGGCACCTCAGAGGGGATATGATAACAT
The DNA here is from genome assembly GCA_933207985.1 of Pelobates cultripes. NCBI lineage: Eukaryota > Metazoa > Chordata > Amphibia > Anura > Pelobatidae > Pelobates > Pelobates cultripes. Next base: position 307,700,596 of record OW240913.1, on the reverse strand, counting down.
TATACAAATATATTTGGGGCCAGTACAAACCTTTATCTGGAAATCTATTCATAAACAGGGCTATACACGAGGTCAAGCATTTAGGCTGGAAGAAAGGAGATTTCGTCTGAGGCAAAGAAAAGGTTTTTATACAGTAAGATCTATAGGGATGTGGAATTGTCTACCCGAAGAGGTGGTTTTATCAGAGTCCATACAGATGTTTAAACAGAAATTGGATAAATATTTGCAAAAACATAACATACAGGGGTATAATTTCTAATTAGTGGGGTAATAGCTGCTTGACACAAGGAGATATCGGACTGCCATTTTGGGGTCAAGAAGGACTTTTTCCTAGTTTGTTGCAAAATCGGAAAGCGCTTCAAACTGAGTTTTTTAACTTTTTTTTTTTTGGCCTTCTTTTGGATCAACATCAAAAACATATTTGAGGAAGACTGAACTTGATGGATGCAAGACTCTTTTCAGCTATTTTTCTATTTAATTATGTAATATCCAGTGACTTGTATTAGAACATAGTTACATAGCTGAAAAGAGACTTGCGTCCATAAAGCACAGCCTTCCTCAAATATGTTTTTGCTGTTGATCAAAAAAAGGCAAAAAAAAAAAAAAAGTTTGAAGCACTTCCAATTTTGCAACAAACTAGGAAAAAAATTCCTTCTTGACCCCAGAATGGCAGTCAGATTAATCATTGGATCAAGAAGCTATTACCCTACATTGAAAATTTATATCCTTGAATATTCTGTTTTTGCAAGTATGCATCTAGTGGCTGTTTGGACATCTGTATGGACTCTGATAAAAACACTTCTTCAGGCAGATAATTCCACATCCTTACAGTAAAAAAAACAAAACTTTTTTTTGCCTTAGACAACATCTTCTTTCTTCCAGTCTAAACGCCTGACCTCGTGTCCTATGTAAAGTCCGGTTTGTGAATAGATTTCCACACAATGGTTTCCACTGGGTTTACGTTTCATTCTAGCTTGTTTTCCTCAGATTGAAAATAGGGTTGGAGCAGAGATGCATTGAGGTTGGGTATTTTTTTTTGTTCATAATATGTGACTGGCATAATGCAAATAGATTTAGCGTGGTGCTTTGTCAAAAGCATATTCTGCTGTTTGTTTGCCAGACGTGCCCCTTGGGTGTATACTGCTTGGATCTACAGCTACTTGAGGACAATTGACATATCCCCGGCTTATTGTCGAGCTTGCCATAGATTAGACAGAGTTATTTATAAACAAAGACAGTCATATTTTGCTAAATTTAAATTGAATTGCTGCAGCGAAGGAACACTATACGCTGGTCTGTATCCTCATACCTGGAAGTCAATCATCATACCTGGAAGTCATCAATAGATGGGATGGTCCTGTTAGTTGTTCTCCGCTTATGCCATTGTTTCAGGGTGTCTCTCGTCTCGGAATTGAGTAATCGGGAAGCTTGCTCTTCACGAAAGTTCTTTATCAAGGAAAGGGCCCCATACGCACTTGTCAAGTAGTAACCTCCTGTGAGGAAACACAAAAGGAATGTTCTGTAAAACAGGAAATTGCCTAAGTAAACTATGGCAGTATCAGGATCTGGCTGTATGCCTTCCTTCAATAACCAATATAGAAAAAGTGATGAAGATTCAGGCTTTGTCTTATCTGTACATAGTGACAGATACCAGCAGAGAGATGAATATAGTGTATTTTCGTCTTTTTTTCCTTTTTCTTTTTTGGGAGCTATATTCTGCAGCAGGAAAGCTGGCAAAGCATCATGGGAGTCATAGTTTTGCAAAATCTGGAGAGCAGTCTTTTTGTTAATTCTATGGTATATAACTATAATCAGTCTGACCCATAGCAGCATCCCTATTTAGGCTGATCAATATATGCATTGATTTACAGAGTGTGAATTGAAACAGAAAACATCACTGACTTGGAGACTTTTCACAGCTCGGTTGTTATAGCCTAAATGCTAAACCCCCAGCAATTTGCACATTAGAAATGTAACCATATAAGTATACACCAAGCATGGTTAGCTTGCTTATAATTAGGATTTATGTATAAAAAAAATAAAATGAATAATTTTAATCTTTGCACACATTACATACACAAGTGCATCTTGTATAGAACGTCTTCCATACAAGTAAATGTGGTAACAGGGACTGACTGACCACCTCATAAAGAGGATTAGAGACATCTGCATTAAAGAGGGCAGCTATAATTTAAGTACAATGGACTTGGTACAATGAGTTGAATAATTTGTGTTCATATTTTTTCCATACTATTATCTCTACGTGTCTAAAACCTGCTATTTTTTCTTCGGTTGATCCCAGGACGTTACATGACAAGAATGCTTCTATTTGCAGACTTGAGATTGACAAGTTCAGGAAGGGCGTAGGAGCCACTGGGTTATCTGAAACATACCACTCACCCAACAGGATGGAATGATTTAGTTCAAAGCGGTGTAATAGCTCAGGAATTAAACCATGGAAACAATTGCTGTAAGCGTATTGGCAAAACAATATTTTAACCGTCAAGGAAAATCTTTGGTGCACAATGTTCCTCTTTGTGGGAACAATTCAGAATGCTTTTATAATATGTTCCTAACATATTCATTAAATCCGGAATTGTAGAGATTTCACAAGGGAATTGTGAAGTTCAATCCAGAATAGCTTAGCTGGAAAAGTAGCCAAGTTTGAAACATGTTTTTTTTATAGTGCTACCACTTTAGCTTATGATTTGTAGATCCATTGTCCCATCTCTACAATTCACAGTTTAGTAAATAATTCTGATAATATTTAGTTTTAGTTTTACTTTTTACCTTTATGGATACCCAATAATGATGCTTAACAAAAATGGTCTGATGTGAATTGTGGCAAATGTGAAGATTTGCCAGAGGTTTTAGTCACAGGTCAATATATTCTGAATCCTTCTATCAAAGGTCTTACTCTTTGAACATAAGTTAAGTGTGGTTCTGTTTAATGCAGTGGTTTCCAAATCAGTCTTCAAGGCACGTCTACCAGTCCAGGATTTAGGATTACCCAGTTGTGTTAAGGTGTTTTTTTTCCTTTTTCTAAAAACACCTTAGACACAACTGGGTAATACCTAAATCCTGACCTGGTAGGTGCGCCTTGAGGACTGGTTTGGAAACCACTGGTTTAATGAAAAAGTATGTAAAAGTTTAAGACCCCTGTCATGTTGTTAAGGAATGCTTGCAGTTTTTAGGTTTGGCTCATCCTTGACCTAGTTTAAAAAAAAAAAAAAAAAAAAAGAATCTAAACAATATTTCAAAAAGCCTTTACCTTCTCCATGCAGCAGAACTGGATCCAATAGCTCCATCATGTATTCAATTTCAGTGTCTATCTCCAGCATGTCACACTGAGCAATGACGTAAGTCAGTACTGGCAAAAAGTCATCTGCCCCATACATCCTCCCTAGGAGATAAATGTTGAGGATTTACAAACCATATCGGATCATATGCATATAACAAATATTTTACTCAGCTACTTTGCATTTAAATTGCATGCCAATCAGTAACAGACCTGAGTTATTTTCCATGCACGTATAAATGAGTTTGCAGATTTTCAAGAGCAACATGACTTTCTTATCCGGGGAGTACATTTTCTGCATAGTCAAGAATTTGATCTGAATCTTCTCAACATCCATGGACTCTGGTGTTGGTGTCAATACACCCAGCTCCTGAGGGGTTCTCTCTCTCACCAACAGCAGGTTCTCCTTCAGCTCCTTCCACGACCCGTCCGACAGTCGGAATTGTTTCAGCATTGTCGCAATGTGATTCTTCAAAGGCTTTAAGATACATTTATGCATTGCCTTCTCCAGAACCGTATCTGAAACAAAAATTTGAACCAGTTACTTTACAGCCCATATGGCCAAACATTAATTTATCTAAGGAACCATCATCTAGACAATATATAGTAGGTTTACCATCTAAAACAAATTATCTACAGTTTTAAAACAAGGGACTTTTGTCCCCATATAACAGCCTTCCACCTATTTCTTCCAAGCTCCACAGTAAGCCATTTTAAAAAGTCATATTGTATCTTGGATATATTATTGTTATATTATAACAAGATTTTGGTTAATGCAAATATTAAACATATCTATTTATGTAAATGCAGATAATGTGTTCCAAATGTAATTCACCACTAGATTAATCATAACTTCTACAGCAGTTGTAAAAATACACCCAGTGCATTTTACATTCAGTTAATGTGTTAACATTTTGAAATGATACAAACTGGTTTGGTAAAGGATATTCATAGTTATACACTTCAGTTGTTTTATTGAAACCCTTATTAGGTGGTGCTGGGTATTCATATGGTTTTATTTGTTATGTATGGGAAATTGTGTTAGTAGCAGTGTCAAAAAAGCTGAGAGCACCTCTATGAATGGAGATTTTCAAGAAATTTGGAAGTTCTGTCCTACATTTAGCAAGGGACATTTAAAAAATAAATACTTCCTTATTGACTGGTATTTTCCCGTAGTTAATAGCGATCTATGAACAAGACATTCATACATTACTTGAGAACTTGTTTTTCAGATGCAGTCCAAATTTCATTGCTCACGGCAACTAAAATGACGTAATTAGTGATGTAAGAAAAGCAACATTGAAGGGAAAACCCCGCTAAGGATTTTTTCTTCACATATTTTTCATATCAATAACCCTAGATCGTGATTTATGCCCTCACTTTAAAGGTTCAGCATTTTAGGTGTAATCTGTCATTTTCTGTCATGGTTGCGGCACTGCAATGGTAAATTATTATGTTAATATTTATATAGCGCCAACAAATTCCGCAGCGCTTTACAGTGGGTGGATGAACAAACATCTAGTTGTAACTAGACAAGGTGGACACTCAGGAACAGAGGGGTTGGGGCCCTGCTCAATGAGCTTACATGCTAGAGAATAAGCACTCTGCCTTGAGGAAACAATGTAACATTTAAAAGTGGTATAATTGCATAACAGAACATTGCCTACTATTTTTGGGATAGTTAGAATTCAGGGGATTATTTAAAGCACCTTAGGTTAGCCCTATTCTTATCCAATGTATATGTATATATATATATATATATATATATATATATATATATATATATAAAAAAAAAAATTTTTAATCACAAAAAAACAGTGTAAAACTCTCAGTAATCTTTCACTATGGAAATGAGTCACTCGATACAGAATAGTGTAGAAGTGTAAGTTTACATGTCATAGTTTGTAGATTCATTTGAGGGATGCAGAGAAAGAAATAAGATTGGAGGGAATTGGTGGAATAGGAAAAATTAGCTTAGAAATTGGGAGCCCACATTAACAGGTATTGCCGTGGAAATTGTGGAAGGAAAAAGTGCATTCAAGGGAGGATTGGTCCAATTCTGTGATGTGTCTGGAACAAATGGTGCCATGGGATATCTCTGGGATGGGATATTCTCTTAAAAAAGAAACATTTGAAAAAGGTCATCTGAATGTATATTATTAAATACAGAAGTGCCACTGATTAAGATCATTCAGGAGTTTGAAATATCTTCATATTTTAATATTTACTTTAGAAATGGCATTACAAGACTAACATTCCTTGAAAATATTAAAATGGAAATGCTTTGAATAGCCTATTAAGAGTATGGGAATGATTCAGTATGTGTGAGAACCCCATCGTAATATGGGGAAGTATTCACCAAACTTGTGCACAAATCCTTTTCATCTACTACGAACAAATCAAATTCCTTTTGATTTCTATACTTGAACGAATCAATCCATCCAGGATTTACCTGCGGAGTCTTATGCAATGAGAGATGAAACAGATTTTTGCAAAAGTCTAGTTTTCAATGGCTAGTCTTTTACACCACCAAGTAATAACATGGACACAGATTAACAGCTTTCTGAATGGCATGTTATTATGGATCTAAGTAGTTGTTTACTTGGTTTAGATATGATTTAGCACACGAACTGCTTTCATAACAGAGGCTACATTGTTTTAGTCCATGAAATCAGTTTCCTTTTTAATTGGATGGCATATTACTTTAACTAGCATTAAATAGAACACGCTTATTTACCATAATTGTGGAATAGTCCGACTGTCCGAGGATGCAAAAACTACAAAACTCATGTGATCCTGAGCTGTATTAACAGAATATGCCTGCCGTACAAAAATGTCAAACTTTATTGGTGGTACCATTTCTTTTCAACGTGGTGTATGCCAGACTGATTGGAAGTTTATAGAGACTTATCTAATATATAAAAAATTTTGATGATATTTCACTAATCCATATATTGTGGGGTTTTCTTTTCAATTTTCTTTTTTTTACTTACCACATCCTTAACACATTTTTTATTTACTGGTCCACTTTTACTACCCAGTACTAATTCTGAGGAATATAAGAAAAGCCCCCATGTGGTTATTTACTTAAAGGACCACTATAGGCACCCAGACCACTTCAGCTCAATGAAGTGGTCTGGGTGCCAGGTCCATCTAGGGTTAACCCTGCAACTGTAAACATAGCAGTTTCATAGAAACTGCTATGTTTACACTTGTGTTAATCCAGCCTCTAGTTGCTGTCTCATTGCTAGAGGCACTTCCGCGCTTCCGACTGTGATTTTCACAGTGAGAAGACGCTGCCGTCCATAGGAAAGCATTGAGAAAAACTTTCCTATGGACTGATTGAATGTGCGTGCGGCTCTTGTCGCGCATGCACATTCAGCGGATGACGTCGGAAGAGGGAGGAGAGTCCCCAGTGCTGGAGAAAGGTAAGCGTTTAACCCCTTCCTCCCCGTTCAGCCCGGTGGGAGTGGTGTATGAGGGTGGGGGGGACCCAAAGACCCTACAGAGCCAGGAAAACAAGTTTGCTCCCACAACGCTCTTACAGCCATAATGCTTTTAAAGTATCATGGAAGATATTGTCCACAACATCTGGGGTGCCAAAGGTTGCCTATCCCTGGTCTAGAAGGTGTTTGTTGCAGATAGAGGCAGATATAATGCTGTACTTATCTAGGCCTCTTACCTGTAATGGAGTTCGGTTTCAATTTGTATTTTTCTCTCCTCTGCGCTCTGAGCAATACCGCTCTCTCCTCTCCATTTCTATTAATTTTTTTTAAAATCATTTTTTTTGCACTACCAGGGGCCTACCTCATCTCTCTTTAATATATTACCTATATTTTCTTCAGGCAGCATGGAATCTAACAGGTTGTACTGGTTACAATGTCACCTGTTGTATATCCGCCGCATGTTCTTTTGGTTACATAAAATTCCATTCACTTATAAAAGGCAAACAAGTGTCACTAACAGAAAAGTGATGTTAAGTGCGGAATGTTGACCATCATAATGGAAACTAGTGGAATATTTCTGCAGAGCGCATTCAATAAACAATCTAATATCATCTTTCTCCTTAGAATAACAATTTAACCACCAACATAAAATCTTTTCAACATTTCACAACTTAGCAAATCTCCTCTCACAAAAAAAATAATTATTGTCATGTTGATTTCATAACTACGTTGGCTTCCTGACCGCAATCTCTCATCTGCACACTCACATGTTATGGGTTCCTCTTTGAGAGATAAGGGTCTTGGCTATTCGCTTACTTTGCAAATGATATCTTGCAAAACTGAGCAGTCTAACAAACTGCTATACATAGATCTCCCTGGCTACAAAGTTATTTCAGGACACGCTCACTCAGACGCGCTGTAATTCAGATCACCTACACGATTTACGACATCAAAAGCTATTAAAGTGCTCAGTCCATTAAAAAGGCACAGGGCGTATGATTCTTTAACAAACCTATAAAATTCAATTAACACTTGAGTACTATTAACCTTACTTTAGATATTTAAATATGATACTAAAATCACAGCTACCTCAGAGAGCATTCGACAGGAAACTCACAGTTCGCAAGCAGTAAATCATTTGTGTGCTAAGGAGACAGGGCTGTGAGCAAATATATTATCTCATAGAAAAAAAAGTTCTCTACTTTGTTTTCAGAACATCATAGGTGACCCTCTGTTTAACCCCTTAAGGACACATGACATGTGTGACATGTCATGATTCCCTTTTATTCCAGAAGTTTGGTCCTTAAGGGGTTAAATCACCTTTGACATTGCACATAAATATATGCAGTTGCTAATTTTGAAGCCGCACATTGTTTTGTAGCTCGGTGTTTCTTTTTATTGTTTGTGCATAAGGTAATCGCTATAACATGTTTGCTCTAAGAGTTTTGGAGAGGTGAGGCTGTTACCTTTGAAATCTGAATTTTGTAAAAAAAAAATTTAGAGTTCAGAAAATAAAAGTAAATTTTCCTTGTTTTATTCATTTTTAAATATGTAACTTATTGAGGTATTCTCACTTAAGTGCAGCATTTTTTTTACGACAAGATCATATGAACTGCAATAAGATTTCATGGAAATTCCAACACAATCAGAACATACAATGAAATAATGTGAGGACTGCTTTGTCTGGTGGATGAACCAAGCTTTTGGAAATGAATCAAGAATCATAATGTTCTCTTGCCATTTCCAATCAGCAATCAATTGCAACAATTGATGGTAACAGACACCTTCTTGTACGATCAACATGTATGGCATCTCATTGTACATGGAGATCTATGTAGGATCCAACTATTGTAAATACATTCTATAGAATACTGATTAGCTGTTGCACACGTGATTGTACACCTGTGACGCTGTTGCTGGACAGGAAAGCTTCAAAGATCTGAAGTGTAAGTTGGTGTTGACAAGGAAGGGCAGTTTCAGGTAAGTATACTTACTTTTCCTTCTACACTGACCATAACTATATTTTGTAAAATACAGACCTGCAACTCTCGATATAATTAATACTTTTTATGTCTGCTGTGTTTTAAAACCCACTCCTTAAAAAGTTCCTCTGTTAAATTCAATCTGTTTTGATTACTTCACCACACAATGCTCACGATATGTGCGTGTGGTCAGTTAGGAATCCAGTGTCTGCTCAGTTAACGTCCCGGCCAAGTTAGTAGAATAGGACAATAATGTGTTTGTTTACAGTGCTTCTTTGTTAAGTTTGAAAATGTAAGAAGCCATTGAAATACCATGTAAACATGCTGAAGTCATTCCTTATATTTTTGTGGTACATTTCAGGACTTCATAACTAATAACGCATTTCTGAGTAGCGGAAGAATGCAATAAAAATAAAAAACAGTTGCAGATTATTCCCCCTGGAATCAAATGTTTATGGCATTCAGATGGCGTTAGTAAATGTGCATAACATAGCAGAAGTAACTGTGTAATACACAACTCAGCGAAAACCTGCTTGAGATATAAGTAGATGTACACCAACCTAATGAGCTCCTGACCACCTTTTTGTTTTGGCTTATTTGTATATGTTTAAAGGAATACTATAGTGGCAGGGATACAAACGTGTATTTGACACTGTAGGTTTGAAATAGCCATTTAGGTAACCGTCCCCCCTTATCCTTCCTCCCCTCTCTGTTAAAAAGGTGATTTACTCTTCTTTTTCCAGCACCCTGCAGATCTACTTGCACCTGGCCTGCCCCCGTTCCGCCTCCTTGGCTGAGATCTTCAAATCTGATGAGCTCAGCCAATCCAATGCCTACCCATAGGAAAGCACTGGGAGGCTATCAAGCATGCAAGGCAAAATGCAGCTCTGTTCAAATCAGCTTCGCCTCATAGAGATGCATTGAAGCAATGCATTTCTGTAGAGAGTGTTCCGCGTTTCAAATACACTAGAGGTGATAGTAGGCAGGAATGTAATGTATTTACATTAAAAAGCTTGCAGGGACAGGCAGTAGACACCAGAACAACAACATTAAACTGTAGTTGTTCAGTTGACTAAAGTGTGCATTTGAAGCATCTTCTTAATTCTTGAACTTTTAGAGACAAAGAATTCCAACTCAAAAATTTTCTGAAATTCTTCTTGCACTAATTGAATTGTGTTTTTTCTTAATGGCAAATTGAACTCATTTGACTTTTCATCTCCTGGAATGAAAAGCCCACTGGAAATTCAAATCCACTGGAAATTCACTCAAATTCTTCATATTGTTGCAGCACCTGGGTCATGAGGAGATGGTCTGTCTGAATGAGTCCATGTACATCTCAAATCCTTGTCAACAATTTAATTTGTACTTTAAATCAGTGTTCTCCAACCCAGTCCTCATGGACCACCAGCAGTCCAGGTATCTCCATTGGAATAAAACAGGGAAATACATAAATCCTGGACTGTTGGTGGTCCATGAGGACTGGGTTGGGGACCACTGCTTTAAATGACACTAAACATGCCCTTCAAGTTGTTCCAGACATTAAGAGGAGAGAAAATTATATGCAGGTTAAGGGAACATAGGATAAGGGGATACATGCCTTTAACCCCTTAAGGACTAAACTTCTGGAATAAAAGGGAATCATGACATGTCACACATGTCATGTGTCCTTAAGGGGTTAAGATGCTGGGAACTGTAACTCTTATCTAATAACAGTCAGCACCTTGAAGGCAGGTACCCACAAACTGAAAGTCCCTTTTACCCTTTAAATGCCATGCATATGTAATGGTTTTTGGATTGCAGCGCCACGGTGCCAGTCCAGCTCAGGTCATTTAATCTTTTTTTATTTTTTTAACCTTTTGGTTGTAAGATGATTGACAAACGCCCTACAGAGTAATATATCCATAAAGTGGCTTTTAAAGGGTTAAAGTGAGGTCTAGAGATGGACACCTTGCTCACTGACTGGGGTCTTTCATGCACAGGGCACATACTTAGCATTTTGGTGATCCCATTAACATTTTTGAATAATGACAAAAACACCCACCTGCATCTTATTTCTCCCTTTGGAATAAAAATGCTTATGGCCTACAGATGTTATAAGTAACATCTGCTACTTACTCAAACATAACTAATCGTTCTAATGCCAATGAGGAGAGTAACTATGGCAGTTGCCGGGTTAAGCTAATGCCCTGCCAGTGGTTGGCTTCTGGTAGCTGCATTGTTGACTATAATAATATTATAGCCTGTAACTTCCACTCCTTTGCCAAAGTTTGTTTTCCCAAAATAAAATCCAACAAAACAGATGTTAATGATCACTAGGTAGAAATACAAAAAGAGGACAAAAAAAGGCACAGTGACCTTTACGACTTACCATACAATGTTTAAATTATAATGTGATTAACAACCATGTCATAGCTGTCGTTGCAATGCTACAGGCCATATTTCTTTGTAGTTTGTTTTTCCAATTGTGGAAAATGCAAACCTCACAACTTTATGATATATGAAATTGGAATAGGATGTGATTGAGCCTACAGTGGAGTCCCAGTGATGCAGCTTGCCAAAAATGGGTGCTCCGTCCAAACAGGGTACATGTCAGCCTGGTGTGAGTGTACATTAACAGCCTCTGGCTGGGCCCAGTCAAGGCGGACTGCACAGAGGGCTGCTGAAGAACTCTCTGCATGGTCCTAGAGCCCTGGCACAACGCCAGCGTATCTAATAATGTGCTCTTGCATTGCAAATAGCAAGAAAGGACTCTGAAATTGGGACTGTGCCACCTAAATCAGGGAGGCCTGAAAATGTTGTCCAACAACAAAAAAGCCTGCTTTGGATACTCTAGCCTACATAAAGGCCTAAACATGTTCTTCAGCAAGCAAGGACTAATCTCTCCAGGGATATTAGTCTGTGGAGAACATGGTTAGAAAATAGTTGACACAAATATTATGATATTTCTATGGTGCCTGGATATTTCACATTCTTTTCATAGTGTTAACGTGTTGCTTGGCAGAACTCCTCAAGCTCCAGGCATATAAAAAACAAAAAACCAAGATGCCCTAAAAATAAACCACACCCTGACTTCATATTTGTTTCTTCCTCTCTCTCTCTCTATGTATATATGCGCATTATCATCAGAATGGATATCCCACTAGCAAACTAGCATATACTCCAAATAAATAACTTTAAATAATCTGACTTAATTGTTTATAATTGTAAGAAATAATTTAAGGGAGTCAGCTGAGCAGGACGTTTGCTGTGTTGACTTTATATTTACAGTTACTTTTTATATGAATGCCTTTTTTCTAGGATCCGCTAGTAAAACGGAATACTGCACTTTTAACAATTCTACAAAATTAAATTATGATGACTGAATTAAAACCAGAGCCAATTTGACCATAAATATGCACTAGGTCAGCCACGTTACAGAAGAAATGTCATAAATCCTCCTCAGCCAATTGTAAGTTATTTTACTGAGTGCATTATGGCTCTCCAAATGGGATGTGGTGAATAGAAATATTATGCCTTGGAAAAGGGGTGGTCCCACTGAAGGCCACGCTGAGTTCTGGGCATGCCACCAAAATGACAACTTCGCTGGAGTATGAATATGATTTGGAAATATATTAACCCCTTCCTTCTTCAAAGGGTTATTCCAACCCTTTTTTTTTGTTTATGTTTTAAAAGTATAATTCCCTATTGAGCAATATTCTTTAGGTCCCCCTATTTAAATGGAAATTATAGTGCAAGGAAAACAAACTTGTTAAAAACCCCTTCTGTACTTTACATGGGTCCTCAGCACTGGCTCGGGTCAGCCGAAATCAGCCGGTGGGAGAGACCAAATGTGCATGCGCGGCAATGTCCGTGTTTGCATTAGGATTTCCCCATAGAAAAGCATTGTAAAATGCTTTCCTATGGGGTTTAGGGTGATGACGGACGTCCCCATACATAGCGTAAGGACGTCCATCGTCAGTTTGGCGAACAAACGTTGCTTAACAGCCCGGAATGTCCTTCTAGTGGCTGTCTGGTACACAGCCACTAGAGGTGGAGTTAACCCTGAAAGGTAATTATTTCAGGTTCTTAAAAACTGCAATAATTAACTTTGTAGGGTTAAGGGACCTGGGACATTGCACACAGATCACTTAAATGATCTGAAGTGATCTGGGTGCCTATAGTGTCCCTTTAACTAAAACATTGACTTTTAAAATAACTTTTACTTCTCTGTGCTGCATTTTACCCCTCTTTGTGATTTCAGGGCAGTTTCTCATAGAGAAGACTGTGATTGATCCAATTCACCAACTCCAAGGGCATACGTGCACTCCGGGGCAGTAAGGAGAGGGAGAAAAAGGGGCAGAGGTTTTTCTTCTTAAATAAATAAATAAAATAAAACTGTTTAAAGGTGGGACACTGTACGCGCTAACAAGAGATGTAAAATATGCACATTATTGATATTAAGGTCACGTATGCCGCTGATGCAACTAGCCCCCAGCACAAAAGTGCCAATTACTCCGTGTGCAATGATTCAAGCAGAGACACTGCAAACAGATACATAGTCATATCACCATGATCACTTCAAATCACTGAAGTTGTCATGGGGAATGTAGTAACCCTTTAGCCCTGTGTATACATGTGCTTGATTTTTTTATTTTTATTTTGTCATTCAAAAGTAAAATTAAATCTAGACGAAAACCCCCATTTATACTTCCGCCAATGTTAAAGTGCGCATCTAGGCTTTATTAATTCTTTCTGCAGAAGTAATGTAAAACTCATCCATCTACAGCAATATACAGGTCAAAGCTCACGGTAAAAGCCATAGATAGTGCAGAGGCTTTCAGTACATTGTTGTATAATGAACTGCAATAGCATACTGGTATGCTCTGTATAGTACAGATGCCTAGTTTTGACCGGGCAGCTGCACATACTGTATATGGCCATATACAGATTTTCTTTTTTTCAATTATGGTGGCAATTAATAGTTTTATTAATTTGTATATAAAGTTTTGGTACACCTAGCCTATACAATAAAAAATATATCTTAATCTTGAAATATTTTCATGACCCAATATCTCTGTATAGGACAAAACAATATTTAAAAAAAAAAAAAAGAAAATCTAACTGTATATGTTTACAATATTTAAGATGTGATATGTTATGCCTGAATATAAACCTACACTCAATATTGCTGCTCGATCCGCACATCAGGTGATCTACAAAATAAATCCTACAATGTGTAAACCTTAAATTCTGGAAGTTATACTAAGGAAGATAAAATTTCACTTGACTAGACAAAAGCCTACAAACAATTGCATCATAGAAAGTAGAATAAACTATGTAGTCATTAGGGGATTTTTAACAAATAGCTGGAGCATGAAGTTTACTTACCTGTGGTCGGGACTTATTAATAGAAACCCATTTTTGTTAAACATTAAAAATGTTTATTCATAGTCCACCTACACTGTAAATACATGGCATTTATGTTGAAGCCTGCTGACTTACGATGCCAAACCACAATAGTTTCAAGTATTAGTCATGAGTTTCTGTCTGAAGAATTAGTACACAATACAGCAAGTACCTTTTGTTTACATCAAAGCCTGGCTAAGACTGAGTGCAAATTAATTGTGGAGGCCATTTTGAATTACCAACTGGCATTTAAAAGGCATTAGGAGTAGTTTTTTGCATCAAATATCAAGACGCAAGCTTTGCACGCAAACTCCTGGCATTATTTACTGGAACTTCCTTTTGAGCATATCAAGGAAAATCCAACATTAATATCAATATAATTATGCATACCAACCAAAACACGCGGAGATTACATTGAAAGCTTAATTTGGCAAGTTTTGGTTGGTGTGCAACCTTATATTTCTCATTTATCATTTGGTTAGCATTAGAATTGTTTACATGTATGCAAATCTATTGTTTTCCTTTGAAGAATATTATACAACAACAACAATTAAACAAGTTAGAAAAAGTAAAATAATGCTGATTTGCTGTCACTAAAACAGCAATCGTAGAGTCATACTGGTTCTCCAGAAGAGGTCAAACGGCAGCAACCTCAGAGAGACCTTCAAAGTTCCTTCATTTTTAAGGTGCATGGGATGGAGACCTTTTATGTCACTTGCCATTGTGAATCCTCACCTCCTTTCTGTGTTACAAAGACCAGCAATTTTTCTTTCTTTATGGCCAATAAGGTATTTCTTAGTACACAGTAAGGGTTAAATATACTGGGCAAGCTGGTAAAGGCTAACAGAAAAATAGTTTAATTAGCGTTACTCGTTCCAAGCTAGGGTGGGCTTTTTTCCTGATCATTTTTTCTTTCTTTCACTAGAAAGTCTGAGCAGAGAGTAGCTTGGCAAGCTACCTTTTTGGCAAAAGCCAAGGGGAAAAAAATGAGGTGATAAATGGCAAATGGAAATTCCTATGCATCTGGGGAAGGTTTAACCTCTTCACAAACGGAATAGACATGAACACAAAGGAAAAAAACAAACAAAACACACCTAAGGCAGAATAGCTTAACTGGGAACAATACCATTCATTCCCTTTCAGTGCTGTCATTCTCTGTTAACCCTTTACATGTAAGAAAGGAGAATACGGATGAAATCACACCATCTAGAATTCACAATTGTGCTTTGATAAACTAAATATCAATTGCATTGATGATGCAGAAGTTTCTTTCAAAGTGTCTTCAGGCATCTAAAAAGAGTTCCACAATATATTAGGATTCCGAATTTGCTTCTGAAAGAACTAGAGATGAGGACCTAACACCTGACTTGGCTGCTGCTGCTGAACTACAGACTTCATCTGCTAAATGAATCATGGGAGTTTTAGTCCACTAGAAATCCGGCCACAAGCTGCACACCCTTCTAATATGCCTATGATTGTTATTTTTGGCATTTATATAGCACCAACTTATTCTGCAGCGATTTATAATATTACATAAACAATCATATATTTTGAAACATGTTAGTGATGCAAAAAAAGCAAAACACACACAGCATGTGGTAACCATTCGGCCTTAGAAGTTCTTTAGAAATTTCTAAAGCTCTTGCTGGATCCTTTAAAGGATAAACACAAAACAGCTGGGGAGAGCATGAAGGCTCAAATAACACTTCCAAATATGATTTTACTGAAGACAAAGTATTCAAGTGGGTCGGCACTTTTTCTGAAATGAGCCAATTTATTTAAAGGTCAAGGGATTTTTTTTGCCACTTTGACACAGTGTTCTCTTTAAAATTATACTGTGATTTGTTGCCAACACTGCACTCAGGAAGCTGGAGGGGTTAATAAGTAGTGGTTAGCTCTGGAAGATACTTCAGCGACGCAGAGAATATGGAAGCCATATTTATTAGGGAAAAATAGAGCACCTTTGGGACAGATTAACTGTTCTCTTAAAAGAAAATAGAATGTTTTCTGTTCAGCAGTTTACTTAGATAACATATTCCTTGTGAGCTGCTTTTAACTCTTATATGTCTGCAAATGTAGTAAATTAAAAAAAGCCTTTATCAAAAAGTACTGTATGGATAGCTTCACTTCATGTTAGTATATCAGTATTACAATGTTATCTTACCTATCTGATCTTCAGGAATCAATGATTCAATTGGTGGATCCAATTCGGAGCTCTGGGATAAGTAGTTTTTCACTTGTGTCATGAATTGTCGTATGGTAAGAAGCATGTCCGTGCTGGAAACGTGGCATTCCTTATTCTCCTGCAGAAAACTGATGTAATCTTGGACAAGGCACCCAAAATACGTGCGTTTGTCCCGAGACATAGCTGCTATTTTCTTTATCATCTTCTTCTCAGGTGTCATGAGAGAATTAAAGACTCCACTCACTTTACGCAGGTGGCTCTTCATGATTCTGGAGAAGGCTATGGATGTGCCCCTTTTACTCCGAGACTTCACAGGGGGTGACATACTCTCCTGATCGCTTTCCTCTTCGCAGTACTCTAAACTATCCCCTTCATAGAAAGGTGGCACCATGCGATCGTAATCAAAAGAGTCAGAGGAAGAGGTCGAGATGCTCATATCGCTCAGCCTCTGATTCAGCAAGGTGGCCCGTGCAGAAATATCACAATTCTTATTTAGGTTCATGTTCTCATTTGTTTTCTGCGGTGGTGATTCCCCGGGTTGTGATTCCATAGAAGACCCGCAAGATGATCCGTTGAATGTCGAATTAATGTCGTTGCTCTGCCACCTGTTAATGGTGGCCTGTTTCTTTAGACGGGGAGGTGGGATGGGGGCAGTGTTTTTGGAAGGAGAGTCCAAGCTCCCGTTCCTGCTATGTATGACTGTTTCTGGCATGCTTGCCTCTTGCTTCACAGCTCTAGACAGCTGGAGACTTGAACGATGACTATTAATGGAAGGGGGAGGGGGTCTGGGAGGTGGTGATTTCGTCCTCTCTATGCCATTTGTCCCTTGGGTTCTTGTGCTCTCCCTCTTCAAACTTCCCCCTGAATCCTGGCTGTGTACTTTTAAGAAAAGTGGATTAATGAAACACAGGGCTCCGTTGGTCTGGCAGCATTCCAATTCTGAGGGCGTTCTAGTACGGATAGAATGCACTCCATTTATAAGAGGTAGTTGATGTGACTCCCTGTTGACGTAGTTATGGGGGATAGGCTTGGGGGAAGGTGGAGTATATTTTGGTTTTTTGTTTGTAGATGACTTCCAAAAGCCTGAAAAGCAATAAGACAGAGTTGCATAAACAGAGAATTTTAAACATGTAGCATACACTTTCAGCAAAATACTTTTGCAAGTAAACAAAAACCATAATGAAAAATGACCGACAGTAGTCATTCTAAAAATGTGTTTAACAAACCAAGTTAGTAAAGGGGTATTACAATAATGCAGTAAGTGTAAATAAAATGAGATACTCAATTTGCAATGTTGTTGCACTTGTACGGTAAAGCTGCATCCGATGACAGACCTCACCTCTGACCAGGAAGGTCTACCTTAGGGGTCTCTCATTCTAGTCTGTGGAGTCTGATTTTATGTAGTTCAGCCCCTATATGCATCGCCACTCATTACTTCTGATGAGATGCAGCTATACTGCTTTACAGTTACAATGGACATGTGTAAACAAAAATATTGTGTGCTTTATTAACTCTTGGTTTTGCTAGAACATGTGCCAAGGAGAAAACCAGTAAATGAATCTGCCAGTTACAGTGATTTCAATATATTTATTTATTTTCTTAACCCCTTAAGGACTGGACTGTTTTTGCGATGTTGTACATTTGCGACCAGGAATATTTTTACACTTTTGTGGTGTTTGTGTTTGGCTGTAATTTTCCGCTTTCTCATTTACTGTTCCCATACAAATTATATATTGTTTTTTTCAGGACAAAAGGGGATTTCTTTACATACCATTATTTATATAATCTCATGTATTTTAATTTAAAAAAAATACAAAAATCTGATGAAAAATTGAAAAAAATACATGTTTTTTGACTTTTACTTGAAAAATCTTTTACTCATCTACAAAAGCGAATGAAAAAAACTGCTAAATAGATTCAAAATTTTGTCCTGAGTTTAAAAATACCTAGTGTTTACGTGCTTTTTTGCTTTTTTTTGCATGTTATAGGGCTATAGGTACAAGTAGGATATTGCGGTTTCAAAACATACATTTTTAAAATTTATCAATAGTGACATTGTAACACTATTATCTGTCATAAATCTCTGAATAACACCCCACATGTACATATTTTTTTTAAAGTAGACAACCCAGGGTATTCAATATGGGGTATGTCCAGTCTTTTTTAGTAGCCACTTAGTCGAAAACACTGGCCAAAGTAAGCATTCATATTTGTTTGTGTGTGAAAAAAGTAAAAAAACTAAATTGAACGCTAATTTTGGCCAGTGTTTGTGACCAAGTGGTTACTAAAAAAGACTGGACATACCCCATTTGCAATACCTTGGGTTGTCTTCTTTTGCAAATGGTATGCCATCATGGGGGTAATTCTCATTCCTGGGCTACCATACGCTCTCAAAGGCAACGTAACCAACCTGGCCATTTTCAATGTAAAAATATTTGACCCATATATTTGACCTTGTAACTTTCAAAAATGCTATAAAACCTGTACATGGGGGGTACTGTTTTACTCGGGAGACATCGCTGAACACAAATATTAGTGTTTAAAAACTGGAAAACGTATCACAACAATTATATCATCAGTAAAAGTGCTGTTTGTGTGTGAAAAATGCAAAAAAAGTAACTTTCACTGACAATATCATCGCTGTGATATGTTTTACTGTTGTGAATCACTAATATTTGTGTTCAGCGAAGTCTCCCGAGTAAAACAGTACCCCCCATGTACAGGTTTTAGGGTGTCGTAGAACGTTACAGGGTAAAATACAGTGCTAGCAAATTAAATTCTCTGGAATTTCGGCCTGGGTTGGCAGGCAGGTCCCTCAAATTGCAATCAATAAAATTACTGAATTATGTAAAAATATTACATAAATACGCACGTAGAATTTAAATATATATGCATATTTATATATTTGAAGTCTACGTGTATATTTATATAATTATTTATGTAATTTTGTATATGGACGTATGTATATTTCTTATTATTTTTATTTATTTTTATATACATAGATATATATACAAATTCATTCTAAGTGTATTTTGATATAAATATATATATATTAATTTTAAAATACAGTTAGAATAAAATTTCATATAGCTATATAATTTTTTTTAAATTTTTTATTATTATTTAAAAAAAATTTTATTTAATTTAAATTACTTATTATTTATATTTTATAATAATATATATATACAATATATATAGTTATTATATATATTATATATATACGTGTGTAATTTAATTATAAGTGTATTTTTATATTAATATAAGTACATATTAATATAAAAATACACTTAGTATGACATTATATATATGATATATAGACATATATTATATAGATATAATATATGTCTATATATCATATATACACATATATAATTATTATTATTTTTTTTAATTAACACTAACTTTATTTTTTTTTCTGATTTTACACTAGCAGGGAGACTGCCTGTCAGTACAGACAGTCCCCCTGCAGGCAGACACATGGACACCTATTGTGACCATGTGATCGCTGTGTTAAGCGATCACATGGCCACAGGGGTCCTAATCTGCCGTGGGGAGACTGTCTGGGCTGCAGGCAGTCTCCCCACAACCGGAGGAACACTGATCGCCGCCGGGGGAACGACGGCGATCAGGTAAGTACCCCCAGACCGTTAGGACGGTTCAGGACCGTCATCGGTCGGCAAGGCAAAAATGCCGATGACGGTCCTGAACCGTCCTCGGTCCTTAAGGGGTTAAAGGACCACTATAGGCACCCAGACCACTTCAGCTCAATGAAGTGGTCTGGGTGACAGGCTTTCTGCTGTAAACAAAGCAGTTTCAGAGAAACTGCAATGTTTACATATGGGTTAATCCAGCCTCTAGTGGCTATCTCACTGACAGCCGCTAGAGAAGCTTCCGCGCTTCTCACTGTGATTTTCACAGTGATAAGACGCTGCCGTCCATAGGAAAGCACTGAAAAATGATTTCCTAAGGGCGGATTGAATGCGCGCACGTTCTTGCTGCGCATGCGCATTTGTCACAAGAGGGAGGAGAGTCCCCAGCGCCGAGGGAAAGGTAAGCGTTTAACCCCTTCCTCCCCTTAGAGCCCGGCAGGAGGGGGACCATGAGGATGGGGGGGACCTATTAACACTATAGTGCCAGGAAAACGAGTTTGTTTTCCTGGCACTATAGTGGTCCCTTAAGTGAAATGATAGCATTATGAGGAATTACAGCAAAAAGGCAAACAATGTTGTGTCTGTTTCATAGCTTGCAGCATTAACCCCTTCCCTGCTAGTTCCATGTATACTTGATGTTTGTTTTATAAAGCAATGTTTTGCTTTTCAAGTAAAACAAAAATAAATTACAAATGTACTATTTAACTCAAATACATATTTTTGATGCCCCCCCCCCCATCCTGCCACACTTAATGCTCCATGTAAAATCCTCTAATAGCAGCAGAACATATGGGGGGGGAGGGGCACATTTACAAAGTGAAAAACAGCAGCCGTCATGCCCTTTAAAAACTATTCTTCTACGCTACATTTTTTCAGTGAAATGTCCTTGATAAAAGCATCCAGGAGGTGCCAAAACGTTGGGGGGTTCTTTGTATTCGTGTTTCTGCCCTATCAGGTTGTGGAATTGTGGTAAATGTTTACTGTGGATTTTTTGTCTAGTCTGTTTACTATCACTTTATTTGTATTATTTATATCATACTTGTAAATCAGATATTGGCTTATTAAACCAAGATATTCATTTCGTATGGTTTTTGGTGTGCATTCTCTGTTCATGTATGTACTGATTGTTCTGGTATTAGAGGTAGTACCATTTGTGTTTACATTATTATCTAGTCTCTACATACTTTGTATACTATATGACATTTTTTCAGTGAAACTTAACTTTTAGATAGTAAGCTCTTTCTTTCTTTTACACATCTTAGATTGAAGCTGACAGGCATGATTCTCAACTTGTTATTGTTCCAGTATATCTTCTTATTTTTTTTTATCTGTAACCCAACCTAATAAGCAATTGCAATATTATGTAAAGCGCTCAGGATAAGAACTGTCAAATAAATAATTAATAATGCACAGTTAAAAGGACCCAATAGCCACCCAGACCACTTCAGCTCATTAAAGCGGTCTGGGTGCAATGTCCAAGGTCCCTTAACCCTACAGTGGTAATTATTGCAGGTTTTAATGAACTGCAATAATTACCTTTGAAAGATAACTCCACCTCTAGTGGATGTCTACCAGACAGCAATAGAGGGATTTCCGGGTGGTTAGGTAACTTTTGGTCTGCTAACGCTGGATGTCCTCACACTATGCATTAGGACATTCAGCGTTATGTAAAACCCCATAGGAATGCTTTACTAAGGGGGACATCCTAATGCCAGCGCAGCGCTCGCTCCTCATGCGCATTAGGTCTCCCCTGCCAGCTAACGTAAGGTAAGTGGTTTTTAACCCCTTCTGCACCACAGGGTGGAGGGGAAGGTACAACAGAAGGGTGGGGGGAGGGGGTCTATAGGGAGCTGTAGTGCCAGTTTTCCTGACACTATAATTCCCTTTGAAGCCAGACAAGGTGTACTAAAATGTATGTCATCTTATATGTTAAAAACTCACACATAAACTGAGAAGAAAAAGATTCTGCCATTTTCAGTATCTGAATTTCCAAAAACAGCTGCCCATAGGCAGATCCTCGAAAACTTGTTTATATACTTCTATCTCCCCTAGTACCTGATGACTCATCGTCATAATTCAACGTATGCATCCCCTGATTTCAATACATACAAGATTATTCACTACAGTGAGAATTCAAATTGAACATAAAGTGAATTTCAAATTTAAGGCCAGAGTAGCCAAACTGAAAGCATAGCTGACTGAGAGAATTTTTCCAGTTTGCTATTTTACGCTTAAATTTGAAATTCACTTTGGTTTCACCTTAAATTCTCACTTTAGTGAATAACTGTGGTAGTATGTACTATTTTTGTGAAAAGAACTTTGTAAAGAAGGGGTTCAAATTTCACCGTCTGCATGTTATTATTCCCTGTTTGATTATACAGTTCTAAGTTATTGCATAAGTCTATACAGAAGGCTCATACGTCACAGCACCTCGATGCAAGTATGCGGTGAATCTAATTATTTGACACATTTTGATACCAGACGCACATTTCTGCAGAAACAGCAAATACGGTCAATAAACCATACATCCTCTTTTTCTCCACTGCCTAAATAATGAGCCAGGATGATCAGCTGCTTTTCTCTCTCTCCGAGCCCGTAAACACAGCTGGGAGGATTGCAAAACATTACAATTTTGGATGTGCGGTTTTAAGAAAAACTGGCATATGGTGTGCTGTTCAAGGTTAAAACCATGAGCAACAGGAAACGCTGCTAAAGATTCTAGCACATGTCTGCCCCACTTAACTGGAATTCAGGACTCAGACTGCACGAGAGAAACTTATACAATTAGTGGTTTATTTACTAAACAGTGAGTAGTGGGGCGTTAATACGTAATTGTAATGAATTGAAAACCGAATTGCATAATGCATGTAAGAGAAGACAAACTGGGATTAAAGCCGATTTGGATAATGTGTTCTGCCCAGTCATTTTTGCAGTACAGTATTAAATTCACCTCAATGCAGTGTTTAATAAACCCAGACAGAAAGGCAGCACAGCATGTAAAATGTCGAGAATCATACTGTAGAAGATATCTAACCCTCTTACTATAAAAGAAACGTGCACATAATACAATCAAACTTTATTAGTAATCCAAAAGACAGAAGAGAGAAAACAAAAAAATGATGTGTGAAACGGTGAGAGACCAACTAGCGGGTCTTAAATGTGAAAGAAAATAAAATAAGAGACTGCTAGATCAACTGCTCTATTGGAGATCCAGTATTTGGACATGTTCAATACCATTACTGTGTGGGATAGAGGAGTAAAGGGACTCTACATCTAAACTACATAGATCGTGACAGTCTTTTTTGACTATTTTAATTGGGGCATTGATGGGAGGTAGGGGATGTTTTTGGACCTCATTACTACTCGTTTGGTTCCAGATTTAAGGGACTGGGGGACCAGATTGATATATTATTTGATACCTGGTATACGCTTACCTCTTGTCTGTTTTTTTTGTTTTGTTTTTTTTTTAGAAAGATGAGAATGTGCCACTAAGCCCCTTATATTTAGTTCTATTCCCCATTTCTCTATATGGGCTTATAGATATGTTTGTCTCCTGGCAATGTTCCAGGTGTCTTTATGTTGCCATATATTTTGTTAGTGTTTCAAC
This sequence comes from Pelobates cultripes, assembly GCA_933207985.1. Taxonomy (NCBI): domain Eukaryota; kingdom Metazoa; phylum Chordata; class Amphibia; order Anura; family Pelobatidae; genus Pelobates; species Pelobates cultripes. The sequence goes on along the minus strand of OW240913.1, from coordinate 307,677,043 downwards.
TGCAACATTTGTTAGTCTCCCTACACTGTGATTTATATCTATTTTACTTGTGACTATTTAGATTACAAGGGTACACGGTTACTGAACTGTAACATTATTCAGTTCGGCAACTCAGTGATCTAGTTAAATCCATTTGGGACTTTATTTCTATGGACTGCATCATTACCTGATTTTCATACATTGAGATGCTTTTCCATAATAAATACTGGATCTCCAATAGAGCAGTTGATCTAGCAGTCTCTTGTTTTATTTTCTTTCACATTTAAGACCCTCTAGTTGGTCTCTCACCGTTTCACACATCATTTTTTTGTTTTCTCTCTTCTGTCTTTTGGATTAGTAATAAAGTTTGATTGTATTTTGTGCAAGTTTCTTTTAGAGGTAGTACTAGTGAGGGGGCTGTTTTTCCTGCTTTTGCAGGATTCTCTCCCCTCCCAGTTGTCATCTTTTTATTCTAATCATTCGTATCCTAGGGTTAGGCCCGTTACTACCTCTATACCCTTTTTCTTCATTCCTGATCGGGTTTATCCTGGATCAAGGAGTGTTGCTTTTTCAAGATATGTAACCCCTCGACGTCCAAAGCCAAAATGCAAATATCACAATGCCATAGTATTGCCTAGTTCAAGCATAGGCAGCCTCTGGCACTCCAGATGTTTTGGACTACACCTCCCATGATTCTTTGCCAGCATTATGCGTGTAAGAGCATTTTGGGTTATGTAGTCCACAACACCTGGAGTGCCGAAGGTTGCCTACTCCATGCCTAGTTCCTTGACATGAAGAGGTTAAACTTTAGATAGGTATACATGAAGATTGCTAGAGCAAAATCATTTATATACTCAAGTTCAAGCTGCAAACTTCAACGAGTCAGCATTTTCTGCAAACATCGACATTTGCATATTTTTATATAACCACAAAGCTGACACAGGGCAGGAAGAGTGTAATATAAATCTGGAGTGTAAAATTTTTTTTTGTGTTTTTCTTGCTGGGTTCTTAAAGGTTTATAAATCTCAAGGACATCGTGTAAGAAAAAAAAATATATGATACGAAGACTTTTGTGGAAGCCTGTAAACCACAGACATAGATGGATATAAAAACATAACCAGCGAGAGAAGTCAATATAAAATGATGTATTTGTAATGCTCACCAATTCCCAGCTGAGCTAACTCATCCAGTTCTGCTTCTGTCTTGGCCTTGGCAATGGCATGGGGCAACTTCAAGGTAAATGGAAGTACATCTCTGGTGGCAAAAAGGGCAGATAAAAATATGGTTACACACAAATGATTTTTCACACTTACAGGATTATTTACTAAATACCGCATTTGAGTGAATTAAATCTGAATGGTATATAATTCTCATTATTATTATTAATGGTATTTCTATAGCGCCAGCATATTCCGTAGCGCTTTACATTATCCGTTATCATATATCGGCTAACATGAATTCAGATAAGAATGGCTTTTCTGGCTCAGTACTAGTTTGTAAAATCATGAAACCTTTTAATTCTCTACCAATTTATACATGCACATGTCTGTAGAGTATATCACGGTGTGCAGTCAGTATGAGACAAGCTGTAAAATAGTTTTAGAAAGGCTTGCCGATATCGCTGTTTTAATCCATCTTGCCTTATTTTGCCCCATGGACGCAACACACTGCATCTATAACTAATTTTCAATGACATCCAGTGGAACCAGTAGATTGATAACTAGCCCTAATGCAATCTAAGTAGTCCCATTTTTACCTATATCCTCACATTAATTGTTGTGAAGAACAGATTGTTTGTGTGCAGATTGCTTTGATGGCTAAGTGATGACCTAGCCATCAAAGGTTACATTATTTAGTAACACCGCTGTAATTCCGAGATTTTGCAGACAATCACAGAATGCAACAACATTAAATAATGTAGAAAAGCAGCGTTGTGTAAGTGTCATTTGCCTATCGAATCACTGACAGGATAGAAGGTGTGAAAACATGGAAGTTTGATTTTCCAAATGTGGCTGAAAACGTGCAATTTGAAATGTGGTATACGGTACATTTCAAGCGGCCAATGAGAGTAACAGTATCACAGTGGCCGGAGAAATAAAGATGTATGCTAACATCTAGATATATATATGGCCATTTAGTTATGTGTGGGTCAGAACTGAATCCCCATATTTCTTTGCTAAGATTGGGGATTTTAAGTAGCCTTGTAAACTGCATTTTTTTCTGTGTGTGTGTTCCTTAATCTGTATTTTGTATATATTTAGTTTTTTATAGCAGCACCACTACTCAGAAACATGTTCTGAACCCAGGATCCCTTTGGGTTGAGCACCCAACCATCCACTAAAGATGGCGCTATATAAATAATAAAATAATAATAAGTTCCCCTTTGGAGGTGACTACAGGAAAGCATAAATTTGAGGAGCGTCTCTGGGAGCCGTTAAAGCAGTAGGTATTGCAGTTAGCATGTTAATCTCCAATGTTAAAATTAGTGTATGATATTGGGGTACTGTGACGTAGTTGTGGGTTTAACACAATATGGCCATATGGTGTAACGGAATCCTTATATTTGTTTGCTAAGATAGGTGATTTTAAGTGGCCTTGTAAACTTTATAACTGTGTTTTTTTTCAGCGTGCACTGTTCCTTACTCTGTATATTTTTTAGCTATATCGCATGCCTGCAGTTATACTTATCACTTATTCAAAGTGCGCCTTATTTTTACAGAGGAGTTAAAATTCCCAGAAGTGTGTGACTAATAAAATGTATGGATTCAAAAAGCTTTTTGGCAATGGGATGAAATAAGAAGTCTATTGCCTGCACACAATAAATATGGCTTTCTTTTCTTCCTGCAAACTGCACCGTTGAAGTTTATTTGAGGTTAGTAGGGAAGTTAAGTCCAACAAACTCATTGTATATATTAGAACCTGGAACAAGTCCAGCTGCCTTAAAACACCCTGCATCAGTGAAGAACATGTGATCGGAGAGGTAATGCTTACAGTCTCAAAAAAGAGTAATCTTTTACCATTAAAATCCCTCAGAAGGACTAGGTTTCTTATTAAGGGATGGGGGATGGGCAATAGATAAATTATACCTTGCAAGTTACAATTTAAACAATGGTTAGTGAACTGCTATAAGTCTGTGGGATAGCAGTATATCATAGAACCTCAGAACTAAGATTCTGGCCTAGTTTTGAGTTCACCACGCGCAACTTAAGACACAGAAGGACTTTTGTTCTTGTATACAGGGATTGTGAGTGCGCATATTAAACGCACAGTGCATTGTATGCAAACCCTGTTTAGAACTGGGCATTTATCATTTGCTGTACGTGGGTGTTCACTAAAGCCGAAATTGTGTCAAGGGGACAAGAGAATTGTAATTTTAGGTGAAAACAGCTCATTTGGAAACATTATTTATCTCGGCCATTTTCCCAGCTGGACTACTTTGGTTTAAAATGGTTAATTATGCCTGCTGTTCCATTGGTTTCTAAATACAATGATGTTGACACATAAAACTGAAAATTATGGAGTAGTGACAAAGAAAATAAACACAAGTAGAAGATTTCTTACAATTACAACTGTTTTGGCTGAAAATTGTAGAATTCTCTTGCCAATTCTTCACATTTCCCAGATTACAGAATACATTTCAGTACATATTTTTTTTCTCCCTTCAAACATTTTCACGTACACTTCTTGCTGGTGAATTTAATCACCAAATGTATGAAAGATTTAATATACACCCAAGTGCAGCACAATAACTAGAGATTCTATAAATATACATGAAAATAAAACCTACTTCCCAAAAGCAGGAAGTAACAAACAAACAAACAAGGGTGCAATGAGTTTATCCAGGCGTGATTCATCATTTAGTTCATTTATGACATAGCTTCTGTTTGGATTTTGTGTGTGAATGAAAAAGTCCCTTATACTTTGGAAAACCAGCTCACACTGAGCAGAGCAGTGGCACAAACCCATCATTAGACAGCTCCGTTCACTGAGTGCATGAGGTCACAGGGTGCATGGGCATCCTGTACTTCCCTTTGACAGATACTCATATTATTTCATCGTTCACTGGGCTCCTGCCCAGATTAACATGATCCTCATTTACTCAAACCCCATTGTCATGTCAGAAGCACTCATTCATTAAAAAAATAAAAACTTCACACAAAATGATTTTTACATTATTTAAGCCTCTAGGGCTGGCTAAGAGGTTTTGCTTTCTAACACAAAAACAATATTTTTGTTTGGTTGGAGGTTTAAAAACCCAAAAACAAACAAACATAAGTAACTGCACAGAGCACAAGGAATAACACATTAATGGAATGGGGCATGACAAACAACATTTGTCAATAATATGCCAGTTCTGTGCAGTTTTTGGCACAGATTGTGTTGGCAAACTCCCCCATAAACAATCACATAGAAATGCACAGGGTTATTCACTAAGCTCAGGCATATGGTGTATTTTAAAAAATAATTTGGGATGGACATGTTATTTTGTGGTGATTCACTAAACTTCTAATTGTAGTGAAATAACATTTGAATGACAAAATAGCTCATTTGGAAAAATCCCCAGCTTTAGACACAGCTTGGCTATTTTAGTCTCAATTTTGCAGGTCGGATTTTATTTCAGTACAATTATGAGTTTAGTAAATAGATCCCACAGAAATATGTTCATGCCAAATGGGAGGAAGGGGATAAACGCATCAGCTCCTTCGGCTTCCAGTATCATTTCTATGCGGATAACACGCAAATCTACCTGTCCTCCCCTGATTTCCCAGCACCCATCTTGACTCGTGTCTCTGACTGCCTCTCTGCTATTTCCAACTGGATGGCTGCTCATTTCCTTAAACTGAACCTGTCCAAAACAGAACTTCTGGTCTTCCCTCCCTCAATCGTTGCTTCTCCCTGGTCTGTGTCCCTCCAAGTAAATGGCGCTACTCTAGTATTATCTTGTACTAAAATATAGTGGTTCCGTCTGCTTTGCCCTCTCCCCTATGTCTCATTATGGTAATATTCTGTATATGGGTGGTTCCCAGTTATAACCTAGATTGATTAAAGGTAGGGTTTTTGTTTGTTATTTCACATAGTCTTTCTAACCTTTCTGTGCTCTCTTTCAGTGGGTACTTTACAAAAGGTAAAGTAGGAGAAGGAGCACAAAGGAACAGGAAGGGTCAGTAAGGAGCTGGAAAGGGCAGTAAGGAGCAGGAAGGGACAGAAGGAGCACAAAGGTAAAGTAGGAAAAGGAACAGTAATGAGCAGGAAGGGTCAGCAATGAGCTGGAAGGGGCAGAAGGAGCACAAACATAAAGTAGGAGAAGGAGCAGAAATTAGCAGGAAGGGTCTGCAAGGAGCAGGAAGGGGCAGCAAGGAGCAGGAAGGGGCAGCAAGGGGCAGCGAGGAGCAGGAAGGGTCTGCAAAGAGCAGAAAGGGACAGAAGGAGCACAAAGGTAAAGTAGGAGAAGGAGCAGAAAAGGGTAGCAAGAAGCAGAAAGGGTCTGCAAGGAGCAGAAAGGGATCAGAAAGAGAAAGGAGCAGAAGGGGGAGCACAATAAGCAGAAATTAGCAGAAAGGTTAAGGAGCCAAGGAGGAGAGAAGACAGTGTCAGAAGAAAAAGAAGACTGTGTCAAATGAAGGAGAAGAAAAGGAGATCGGAGCAGGAAGGACAAGTGAAGTGAACCCTCCACTTTATTCTAGACACCACATCATAAGGCTTTGGTACCTGGGCCTGGCAGGGAAACTTTGGATCTTCTCATCTCCCCAGGTAAAAAAAAAAAACCAGTGTTAATGTGTTCACTTTTATTTACTGAGTGTCAGGAAGCACAGAGTGCCGCTGGGTAGGGGTGTCACTGATTGGCTAGAGCGGTCAGCTGACATTCTAAGCCAATCAATAGCTCCCCATTCATAAAAAAGCAAAACATTTTTATGAACCGGGAACTAGCAATTGGCTTAGAGCGTCAACTGACCACTCTAGCCAATCTGCAGCACCCAGGCCTGACGTCAATCTGCACTTCCTGACACTCCGTTTCAGAAGCCGAATACCACTGAGCGACCTGGAGATCTGGAGCTGGAGGAAGCCTTTGGGGTTAAACCATTTGAGAGCGGTTTAACCCCTTAACGGAAAGAGAGCACCCAGGGGCTTCCTGGCATCATAGCATTTTCATTTAGATGAAGTTGTTATGGTGACCAGAATGTTCCTTTAATTTACTTAAAAGAACACTAAAGTGTCAGGAATATAAACATGTATATATAGTTGTGAAAACGCTATTCACCCTGGCTTTATATGATAATGACTATGCCCCTTCCCCTTTCATGACACTGTCAAAAAGGAACCTAGCATGGATGTTATTACAATTATGCCCCCCCCCCCCCTCCCCTGGAAAAATCCCTGCGGACGCCCATGGCTCCATGTCCCCTTAGCACAGTGAAGTTGACTTTAAAATACATTTTGCCTTCTGAATGCTTCTTATAAAATGCCTGCTTTTATTCACTGTGTTGTTTACCACCTCCTTTTTTATTACTCCAGTTTTCTCTCCTCTTTAATGTTGATAATATCAGTGGCTTCATTTTTTTTTTCATTGTATAGAATTAAAATGTATAAAATAAAAGAACAAAGAGACTGTGCTATCAATATTTTACTGGTACTTTGTCTTTCTGGTTTTTATTATCATGCCTCACTGATATATTGTGTCTGCTGAATGTACACATTACTTGTATTTCATCAGAACAAAAACTGGAACAAAATATCAATACTTAGATTTTTTTCCCAACTGGCAACATTTCAACATTTTCTGCATATTTAAAGCAACTGGTACTATACGTGAGATTTTGGCACATACACGTTCCTCTGTGAATTTTCAACTTTTTTAATGTTATGTTTTGACATTTTTTCTCCATTAAGTGTATCTAAAATAATTTGCTCAAATACTGGCAAGCACATATTACAGCCTGTAAAAACAGTATGTCTCTGGATTACAAAATGGTTCAGCTTGATCGGAACATTCCAATTTGAAGGAAGGAGACTCGATGTCACCCCACACAGGGAAACATTATTGATGGTAGCAGGTACTTAACCTTCACTCCACACCTCAATAAACACTATAGGATTTTTATGGTGGTGATGGAAGGAGGGACTGCCACATTGGAAAAGTGACTGATCTTCAAATGACTGCATTAAAGGAAAACTGGCATAATTTTTTATGAAAAGTGAAAATCCAATATTTCAATTATTATAGTTTATGTGTGTATTATTTTGTCATCTATACTCAAGAGGTGCACCAAAAAAAGCAATTACCTCTGACATATCCTTGCATTAGAGGGTCGACCATCTTTAAATCCATTTTGGTCAGAAGACCATAGCACTAGGCAGTGGCGTACACATGACCCATGGGGCCCCGGTGTGAAAATTGATCCGTGCTCCCCCCCCCCACCCCCGCGCTTACTCGGCGTGAGTCGGGGCCGCAACACATGGCGGCGGGCACCTGGTCGCAGGGCTGCGACCGCGGTATGCACACACACTTAAAGGACCACTACAGACACCCAGATCACATCAGCTCAATTAAGTGGTCTGGGTGCCAGGTCCCTCTAGTTTTAACCCTGCAGCTGAAAACATAGCCATTTCAGAGAAACGGCTATGTTTCACTGAGGGTTAATAAAGCCTCTGGTGGCTGTCTCATTGACAGCCGCTAGAGGAGCTTCCGCGATTCTCACTGTGAAAATCACAGTGAGAAGACACTGAACGTCCATAGGAAAGCATTGAGTAATGCTTTCCTATGGGCGGTTTAAATGCGCGCGCGCCTCTTGCCGCGCATGTGCATTCGGAGCTGAGAGGCGGAGGGATCCCCAGCGCCAAGGGAGTCCGACGCTGGAGAAAGGTAAAGGCTGAAGACACACACACATACTCTCACAAACAGACGCATACACACTAGCTAACAGACACACACATTTACTGACAGAGACACACTCAGTGACAGACATACATACAGTAACACACTCACTAGCAGACACACTCAATGACACACACTAACACACACACACAAACACATACACACAAACACTAACATACACTAATACACAAACACACACACTAACACGCAAACACACATACTAACACATACACACAAACACTAACAAACACACAAACACACTAACACACACACAAACACACTAACACACACTCACACACACACACACTAACACACACACACACTAACACACACTAACACACACACTAACACACACACTAACACACACACTAACACACTAACACACACACACACACTAACACTAACACATTTTTTTTTAAATTTAATCCCCCCAGCCTCCTTACCTTTTGGAGAGCTGAGGGGATTCCCTGGGGTCTAGTGGTGCTGCTGGGCGGGCTGTCTGTCTGGGTGGCCGGCGCGCGAGGGAGCACTCTCCCGAGTGCTTCCTCTTCAGCTCCCTCGCGCGTCGCATACGAATGCCGGAGCCGGAAGATGACGTCATCTTCCGGCTCCGATATCAGTGCGGCGCGCGAGGGAGCTGAAGAGGAAGCACTCAGGGGAGAGTGCTCCCTCGCGCGCCGGCCACCCAGACAGACAGCCCGCCAGGGTCAGCCTCGGGGGGGGCCCTGAGGTGGCCGCCTCCTGGGCCCCCCAGGAGAAGAGGCTGGCCCTGTGGGTACATACCAGGTCGCAGGGGTGGCCTGGCCCCCTGGTGGGCCGGGCCCGTTCGCAGCCGCGACCCCTGCAACCCTGGTATGTACGCCACTGGCACTAGGTTGTCTGCATAGGGTTTGGGTGGATGGAATGCTTTACCGAAGAATATAAAGAGGCTGAGCTAGGATAAGGTTATCATAAGTGCTGGAAAACCAAGAAAGTCTGAGTACTTTAGAAGTTTTTATCTCCTGCTCTCTAATGGAACGTTAATCACACACAGAAGGCCTGTGCAAGGTCTAGCAAGCTATTAACAGTGCAGGAGATACGAAATTCTAAACCAAACAGTGCGGTACAGGAAGTTTTGATATTAGATCTGCTGTACAGGTAGTGTTTAGGAAGGCTGTGTAAGTCACATGCAGGGGAGGTGTGACTAGGGTTCATAAACAAAGGGATTTAACTCCTAAATGGCAGAGAATTGAGCAGTGAGACTGCAAAGGCATGATCTATACACCAAAACTGCTTCATTAAGCTAAAGTTGTTTCGGTGACTATAGTGTCCCTTTAAAACATTTTTAATAATATTAAATCATTTTAAACGTTTATTCAAAAATTTGCAATCATTTTAAAATGTATGTAACAATATTAAATTGAGGCCTAAGACTGTTGTTCATCATACTTTGTTATTATGTCCGTAAACAATAAAGTTCTCCTCAGAGGCAGGAAGATGGCATGGGTACTTGTGCTGTGAGGTCCCAGGGAGCCTTTAGACTTCAAGTCATTGCTCATTTACATACATGTTTACACTATTATATAATACACATAGGGTTTTTCATGCAAGCTTTTGTCTTAAATAATAATAGTAATAAAAAAACTACAACAGTTTTCCATTAAGGGCCTTTTGGGACCATTACACAGGATTCTTGAAAATCCACAGTTTGTTCCATGAAGTTTTTGGACAGATTAACAAAAACACATGTGCTATATTATTTTAGTCACCCATAATTATCAGCAGATATTCATCTCTCTTACCTGCTAATGCAATAAAATGCAATGAGCCTAAATATATCTGGAAAACTGATCCCGGAGCCTTCCAAAAAAAAAGCTGCAGAGAAAATAAAAGGCTTAGATTAGAAAAAGAGCCATATGAGATTTATAGTCTAAACAGGGAGTAGCTATTCATTTGAGAGTTGACTTGCAACATTGAAGGAACACTATTGTTCTCAACGGTTTAACACCAAAGGTTGACTCCAGCATCGGTTCTGCAGGCACCCACATTCTGAAATTAAAGGGCACCACTGATTAGCTAGAGCTGAGGCTCTAAGCCAACCACTAGCTCCCCATTCATGCAAAAAGTATGAACTGCAAATCCGGCACTGGAGCCAGTCCTGGGGTTATAAGGTTTGAGAACGGTTGAACCCCTAAAAGTATGAAAGCACCCTGGACCTCCTAGCACCATAACAACTTAATTTACACAAAGTTGTTATGGTGACCGGAGTGTTCCTTTAAGGCCAATATATTTGAGTTGAAAAAAGAAAAACCCCAAAACTTTGGTTGCCGTCCAATTCGGTATTTAGTGAATAGACCCTCTTGATGTTATTCTGCAGAGGGTAAGCAGTAATGTTTTGCAACTATCAAACAAAGTAGTGTTCTTCTAATTGAAAACAAATGTGCTGGCTAGTATTCTTGCTGCCAAGAAAGCAATTCTGCTAAATATACGGAGCCTGAAAGTTTTTTTGTCTGTTTTCCTCATTCCAGGAACATGCGATCATCCACAAAAAATGGGTCAAAACAGATCTGGATTTCACAATGTGGAAGTATCAAAACAAAGCCCTCACATGACTCAAGGCATACTCGACAATAATAATAATCAATATTGTTGTTTTAATAGTATCCCTGTGATGAAGGTCCCTGATAAGTTATCAAACATTTTTAATAAGCACATATTCATTTAAGAGACTTAACCCCTTAAGGACCAAACTCCAGGAATAAAAGGGAATCATGACGTGTCACACATGTCATGTGTCCTTAAGAGGTTAAAAAAAAAAAAAAAACTCTCTTTGTTAATCAAAAAATGTTTACAAAAAGGTCAACATGTTTCTAAATGGTTTAACATTTTTTTTCCAATTCCTGCTTGCTGCACCAATTATAAACACATCTGGATCCTCTATAGGGACAGTAATGGGACATGGTCGCTTGGAGAAAGATAGGCCCTTTTTCTAAAACTGTATTTTCAGGACTGCATGATACACAGAAAGTTGGTGGAGGCTTGCTTTACAAGTGTGCCTGGTTAAAGTTGGCATACCTAAAGACCAATTGTTAGAACCATTAACACCATTAAGCTGTCAAATATAGTTATAATAACATATTACTAATATTTTTTTTTTTGGTGGGGGGGGGTGAACAATTAAAAAAAAAAAAAAAAACTGTGAGCCAATAAGCAAAAAAAGAAGAGGAACATATATGGAAATATAGCCTCATCAGCACAAAAGAAGGGGAATCCATGGAAAAAAGTGGTTACAAATATATCTTAAAAAGCACAGAATAACGTTAAGATTCATACAGATTTGTTTTAATACTAGTGATTACTAGAAAGCTCATATATACAAAACCATGTTACCTCATTACCTGGTCAGTATGCTCGCCTGGAATTTCTCCTCCCCTATGACTTATGTTCCACACCTAACTCTTAACTTTGTATCTCTTACTAGGAAAACATGTGGGTTATGCAGATTTCCCCTACAAAACGTCACGAAAGTATAAAATATCAAACCTGCCAACAGTCTCAAGTCACTGAAATCATCTACCATAATCAAGCATAATCAACCATAAAAACATACTGTCAGCTAATGTATTGTCTATGGCTCCTATGCTTTCCTATGGGGAAGTTCGAATTCGAGCAGTGTTCGCCACACGAGTATTAGGTCCCCAATGCTTATCTATGAGCATTGCATCGGATCATGGGGGAGGAGGCCATTATTACTCTCTGACTTCAAAGGATGCTGATAGATAAGCAGCGCCGAGGGTGCCTCAGTGCTGGGAAAAAGGTGAGTAAATCATTATTTTATACAATTTTTATTGCACAGGGACAGAAAGAGGGGACCTCAAAAAGAGTATAGACAGGGACACTACCGCATCAGATTTGCTGTAATGTTCCTTTATAAATATTTTTCTAAAACTTCTACAAGCAGAAAAAACTCACTAGCTCTAAAAAAAACATTTCCTTCTTCATTACTCTGGCAATAAAAGGGTTAAATGTATGATGTTTGTGTTTAAAAACACATGTATGGCAGGCCTCTAAGTGCATTGTCAGTAAATTTAACATCAAAACGTGTTTCTACTCCCTTTGTGGTCACCGCAGAAACCAATTCTGTAAGCTCTCGTATGTTGAAATAAAAAGGCCCAGAATAGCACTCTGCAAAACGTTGTAAAATAAAAAGAAAAAGAGTTGGGAGTAAAAATTTCAAAACAAAAAGAGCTTTTTCCATATAAACTACACATTAGCCTTTTCAAGTACTAATTTAATATGGAGCTAGGGCTGCGTACTTGAAAAATATGTTCCAGGCGCCTCTGTGATTAACGAATAGTCAGAAACAAGGCTTCTGGTTCAGCCTCTTTTCAAGACACATAAACTTTAAACTGTTTTCTCAAAGACTTAATACATTAACGTTCAAACTTGATGAAAATTTGAGTTCAGTATTAAAATTGCTGCCAGGTTGTATTTAACATATTCCCATGTTGTTTGCCATGTTACTTGAGTGGCTTGGTATGTAGACCCCCTAGGTGAATTTCCAAGCACATTTATGTTTATGACAATACTAAAAAGAATGTGCCAGGATACTCATATAATTTAACATATGACTGAGCATCTTACTTTGAAGAAGGGATTGGCAATGGGATTATCATCATTAAAAAACCAAATGGTATGAATAGACAATGGACACATTATATTCAGGGTTTCTCTCAAGGGGATTCAAGCAGTGATATGGTAATGGCACGCTCATGCAGGGAAAAATAATGCTTTATTTATGGATCACATTAAAAATCCACCTGGATGGATGAAATGTCATGTACCTTCCACCCATCATGCAGAATGCAGTACAAGAGTTCCAACATGCTCCCACTGGAAGCCAGGAAAGCCACACTCCTGCACCCAAACCATAGGAAAACAGCAGGGGAACTAAGGACAATGTCTGTACTATAAAACGCAATGTGTGTGTCTTGTAGGCTTGCTACCTAATAAACCCCACCCCCTTAACAGGTGCCATTGTAACGATATAATTAATGTCATTTACTTCATTTGTCAGTAGTTTAAGGTTATGGTTGATCAGCACATAAGCTGAGTTCCAGAATGGGTCAACTGACTTTGCTTAACAGAGCCAAAATATTTCAGTTCATCTCCACAGGAACTCTGTACTCTATACTGAAAATGTAGCCAAGTCAACTTGGGGCTGAGTAAAAGGTGATCAATGCACGGATTCTAAAATACATGATAAAACTTACAGAAATAAATGTGCACGGGATGGTTACTTACTGTATGAATACTCTCTTATTATAAATTCCTGCAAACAGGATGTGGATTCATTTGGTACACGGAGGGATAATACTTTCTTTTGAAGTTTTGTTGATTTTCTAACGAGAAATGTCTGCAAAGCAAGATATTTAGAACAATAACTCAACTGCTTCTTACATTACATACATTTTTGTTTTTACTTTTGCACAAGAAATGGCATCTCCAGATTGCGAAATATAATACATATATGCCCCTAAAATAGAGAGAGAGATGGGTAACTTTCAGCCCTATTGCAAAACCATCCAGCCCCTTTTGGCAGCAGTATTCTGCCAAGCATGTCATACCCACTGTGTACAGGCCATCTATATCCTTACAAACAACATATAAGGTATATATTAATTACATTTATTGTCAATTATACTCAGTAGCTCCATATATGCTGAGCAGCCTCATGCAGTGAATAAAGTAGATAGGCGTAAAGGAAATGATTTTCATTGTCAAAAGCAGAAGCAATGATTACATCTTCAAGGGCAAATGCAATGTATTCAGATTAATACGCTATAACTATGAAGCCCCTTGTGGCCACTTTCAAGTTGCAGGCAGAAATAATTAATATATACTTTTTCTGGTGAAACTTTTACATAATGTTATATGTTGTGTGTCAAGACAAAAAGCATGTGGTGTAAACACGGATTGCTGCAAACTTAAATACAAAAAAATGAAGAAGGGCATTTTCAGCAGAAACATTAAAGGGACTTTCATATATATATATATATGACACTTATCTAACTATATATTTGGATAAGTATAGCCTTAAAGGGTTAGAGCAGAGGTTTTATTCAACATTCTTTAAAAAAAAAAAAAAAAAAAAAGATGGGTAAATGGATGTGCTTACATGGACGTGTTAGAATTGCTCTTACACTGATTACACCTTACACTTACACTGGTAATGTACTCTTTTCTTTCAGTGCACTATATTATTCGTGGGCTTGACATATTAACCTAGTATTTGTTGGGCTTGATGTTTCAATAGCTTAATATGCTCTATTGCATACCATAGTCTTGCCACTGTTACTAATCACGTTCTATTTTAGTGCATTATCTTTTACCTGGGGTGTACTGCATATGAAAAAGGTGCTGTCACATGAACCATGTAATGAGTCTGGTGCTACCGGAGCGGATTAGTCTTACACTTTCATACCTACTATATCCATGTTCTATATTAATGCTGCCTAAGCCTTTGGTATATTGCTATGTTAAGTTATATTTCGCCCTCTTTGTCTCTCGCGTGTTGTTTTCTTGCATCGTCTACATTGGCTTTGTTTTGATTTATTGTAATTCACTATAATTACAATAAAGTTCGAATGATAGGAAAAAAAAGAAAGGAAAAAAAAAAAGAATTGCTCTTAAAGTAGTTATATGATCACTAATTCCAAGTGATGGACTGCCTCCGGGCTGTCACCCTTCTTCCTACATGCCATGCTATATGTGCACTCTTAAGGATATTTCAGAATACAATGTTGCAAAAAACATTCATAAAACAGGGTGGAGATTTCCTTGAGAGTGGAGATGTATGGCCTTTCTCCAAGCCAACTTTGGCTTTCACAGGAAGAAAATTAGCCAAGGTCAATTGTAACCTCAAAAGATCAGCATATTTTAACTCCTGTCTTTTAGTACTCTATTCAGAGTTCGATTAAAGTTCAGAAAACATTGATCTTGACAAGGAAGCAACTAGTGGAAAATACAGTTGCACAATATCACTAAAGGATGGTGACGGATCAGGTTTTTACAGAGAGAAGGCTTTCGAGGAACAGCTTTTCAGCAACACCTGTGATAAACAGAAATAGTAAGGACAACTGGCGAATACAATGCACCTCAGCCGCAGCTGTTCAGAGATTCTGTAGAGAAAGGAATGGCAATTGTCTTTTCAGCTGTCAGTGGCAAAAACTCAGTCATATCACTCTCCATTAACCTTGGTGGACCTGATACATTATTTGTTGTTTTACTTTCCCTGTAAATGATTTGTAGATCAGTGACCAATTCTTTTGAGTACCTGCTTGAGCTGAAATGTTGCACTGTATGCTTCAATAAATCTGCCTTCCCTCGTATCTTAAAGGGACACTATAGGCACCCAGAACACTTCAGGTCTGGGTGCAGTGTCCCTGTCACACTTAGTCCTGCAATGTGAAACATTGCAGTTTCAGAGAAACTTACATTACATTGCAGTACTAAGGCAGCCTCTGGTAGCGGTCTACAAGACAGCCACTAGAGGTGCTTCCGAGGTTTATCGGGAGCTAGGTCGCATAACTGAGGCTGGACTTCTTCTCGCTCTATATCAGGACATCCAGCGTCTGTTAAATTCCCAAAGGAAAGCATTAAGTCAAAGCTTTCCAATGTGGAGGGACTAATGCGCTCTTAGCGCTCACTGAAAATGTGTATTATCCCCTGTCAGAGGAGGGGGAGGAGGGGAAGCAGATTTGTATTTTCATCTTACAGGGTTTTATTGGTTCTAGACTTTACCTCACTTTAAAGGAATACTAGAGGCACCCAGACCACTTCATCTCAAAGTAAAACTCTGCAATTTTTTTCAGATGGTCTCAGCTTGGCATTTTGCTGCACATGCACACTAGCCTCCCAATGCTTTCCTAAAGAGTTGGAGCTTCCTGGAGGAGAATAGTGTGGCGAAGGAAAAAAAGTAAAATCACATTTTTAAACCCTGTCAGCGCTGGCCTGGTCACCTAAACAGAGATTAGTTGACTATAGTGTTAGGAATATATATTTGTATTCCTAAAACTATACTGTTCCTTTAAACTCACCATGTGCATGATGTACCTACCCTGTGCATAGCATTTTTATGGGAGATATTTTACAGTGTTACAGTGTCTCCAAAACATTTTATGAATGTTAACAAATATTTTGCATGTGCTGGCATGTACGATGCCGGTGACTGTAAATCATGATTTGATCTAAAACATAAATAAAATACATAATTTTAACACAAAAACCATAGCAGTGGTTTAAGCAACTGGTTCCACTGGTACAGTCAAAGTAGCAAAGTCTACTTTCGGAACCTTTTTTCATGCTTCCATACGTACCGCAGGAGGTTGATCTTGAAGGACATCGAGCACTTTATCATCACTCAGGCCAAGTTGAAGCCACACAGGATGAGTGTGAAGGAGTCTGTCTAGGATGCTGGGTTTGTAAGACACACTCTCGTATCCAGAATCTCGAAGAGGGGCTTTCTTATCAATTTTTTCAGTCAAACTACTGTTATCCATGTCTTCATGTATGCTGTAACATGAATAAACAACACTATTAACAGGAATATTGAGCAAGCAGATTAAAGATAGTAGGCACCACCAGGGTCGCTATACCCAAGGGGACAGCACCGGGAGTGTCTACCTATCTTAAGTACCGAGATGACACTCCAGGGGTCTCTAAGGGCTTAACCCCGATATCATTGACAAAAAAAGACAGAAAAGGATACAAATAATCACAACACCTAAAGTGTGTCTCCTGGAAGTACATGTAGTCCAGTGGATAGTCACTATACAAAAATAGAATACCAAATAGCTATAGACAGGTATATATATATTTATATCGCAAGATCTGGTGACCAAATAAATTATAAATTGTTGCCTAATAAAATATGCTCCTATATAACGAAGGTATATAACAGGTCAAAGTATCATGTGCAGGTGTAGTTCAAAATTATATATAAATGAGCTTTATTAAATCTGGCTCTGAGTAAAAAAGAACCATCACCTGTTTATCTAATTCCTGTTATATATTGCGAAAATTCTCCTCACAAGGTATATCCCGTATCGCTATTAGAGTACAAATCCTCTTACATAAACTAGTGTCCCTTCAGAGAGTACTAAGTATACAAGCTTGTAATGTTCCTTGGGGATACCAGATAAAATTAATTAAAGGGACTCTCCAGTGCCAGGAAAACAATCCATTTTCCTGGCACTGCAGGTCCCCTCTCCCTCCCACCACCCATCCCCGGTAGCTGAAGGGGTGAAAACCCCTTCAGGTCACTTACCTGAGACCCTGCCGATGTCCCTCGGCGGTGGTTTCTGCTTGCCGCCGCTCCTCCCAGTAATTACGTCAGCCGGTGGGCGAGACTGATCCCGCCCGCCAGCTGAGGAAACCTAATGCGCATTAGAGCTCTCCTGAGGAAAGCATTGAAAATGCTTTTCAATGCTTTCCTATGGGGAATTGAGTGACGCTGGGGGTCCTCACACAGCGTGAGGACGTCCAGTGACGCTCTAGCACAGGTTTCCTGTGCTATGGACACGGAAGTGACCTCTAGTGGCTGTCTTGTAGACAGCCACTAGAGGTGGAGTTAACCCTGCAAGGTAATTATTGCAATTTATAAAAAACTGCAATAATTACACTTGCAGGGTTAAGGGTAGTGGGAGTTGGCACCCAGACCACTCCAATGGGCAGAAGTGGTCTGGGTGCCTGGAGTGTCCCTTTAATAATGACTAATGGGATATAACAAAAAAAGGATATATATCTGGATCCAATGTCACAATTTATCCTAGTAAATCTTCAGAGGATAGATGCTGTCAGAGTGTTGGTTAGAATAGAGGGTAGGCGGTAAGAAATCATTTATTTGGTCACCAGATCTTGCCTGTCTATAGCTATTTTGTATTCTATTTGTGTATAGTGACTATCCACTGGACTACATGGACTTCCAGGAGATACATTGAGTCATAAACACTTTAGATGTGATTAGTTGTATCCTTTCCTGTCTTTATCTTTATTAACAGGAATAAACAATACTATTATGATAGATGATGATATGTTCATTATATTATTTCATGTTTAGTTTTTTGGGTATTCTCAATGAATATGGTTAGATTCTGTCCTGCTTGATTTAACTTATTACTCCATTACTCCAATAAATATTGTACCAAATAATATTAATATTTAAAAACACACTATAACTACTAGTAATAATATGGAGTGCACAAGTGAGTATAGACAATAAGTAACAATAAGTAACAAAAACCTGGAGCAACTTGGATACATTAGGGTGCTGCTCCCCACCTTCACCCCTCAGCTAGAGAGCAGGACGCTCTTGGTCATAGATAAGTGCAGGGGTCTGCTTATTGGTGGAGAGCAGTTGGACGATTCTCTCAGTCGGCTAGGTTAGTTCAGGAAAACTGATGGAAGTTACAAAACAGAAGTTTCTAACTCTCCAGCACCCGGCAGACCCCAACTCTTTCTAAAACAGTTTGACTGTTTACAATGTGGGTTGCAAGGGCACGCCTAGCACCATAACCACTACAGCACATTGTAGTGGTTATGGTTATTGGAATGTTTTTTTAAGTCTCCATTGTTGCTATAATAAGCCAACACTGAAATCAATGGAGATTAAACTTTGCTGTTGAAATTTGGGAAACTGAGTTCTTCTTGAGTTCAGATGCTTTAATGAGCATTTGTTGCAATTTTGACAGGCTGATTCCAACTTTCACACTGACTTAAATTATAATGATGTAAAGCAACAAGCACACAAATATTAAACATATTCCAACTAAGGACAACATATGATTGATTTCGAACCCTATATTTTATGTTCTGAGATTGAAGCCTATTAAATTATTATAACTGATAACTCTTTAGAGTCCTCTACTGGATATTAATAGTAGTGACCCATTTTTTGCTACTCTCTTTTAATTGCACAACATAAACATGTACGTGCCACATAGATAATGTCCTGGTTTATTAACAGTGATGTGATAAAAAAAAATGTATGCGTTGTCAATCAATACGTTGTACTAATGGTTTAATTACATGTCTGCTAATCAGTTTGAGAATATATTCATATTGATTTTATTTCTTGAAAGAAATTCTATAAAATAATAGGGGATTGTGCTCAACAAATAGTGGCTTGTAATGACTTAAAGGGACACTATAGTCACCTGAACAACTTTAGCTTAATGAAGCAGTTTTGGTATATAGAACATGCCCCTGCAGCCTCACTGCTCAATCCTCTGCCATTTAGGAGATAAATCCCTTTGTTTATGAACCCTAGTCACACCTCCCTGAATGTGACTTACACAGCCTTCCATAAACACTTCCTGTAAAGAGAGCCCTATTTAGGCTTTCTTTATTGCAAGTTCTGTTTAATTAAGATTTCCTTATCCCCTGCTATGTTAATAGCTTGCTAGACCCTGCAAGAGCCTCCTGTATGTGATTAAAGTTCAATTTAGAGATTGAGAGACAATTATTTAAGGTAAATTACATCTGTTTGAAAGTGAAACCAGTTTTTTTTTTTCATGCAGGCTCTGTCAATCGGGGAGGTGTGGCTAGGGCTGCATAAACAGAAAAAGTGATTTAACTCCTAAATGACAGTGAATTGAGCAGTGAAATTGCAGGGGAATGATCTATACACTGAAACTGCTTTATTTAGCTAAAGTAATTTAGGTGACTATAGTGTTCCTTTTAAAACTGAACAACTGTGGAAAAAAATCTCCAGTTCGATAAGAATTCTTCAAACTTGTCTAATTTAGCTTATGTTTTTATTCGGTTTCCAAGTCAATACAAGCCAAATTAATGTAGACAATTATCTTGTCTGATTGTGAAGCATTTTCTAATTAAAGAGATAGAAAAAGTATGACAGGAGCTACAGTCAAAATATGTCAGTATACCAGCAGTAGCTCTCCCAGTGGTGAACTATAACTCCCATCATGCTCTGACACATTGAAGCCCAACCTATGGGTGACTTAGATTCAAGGATATTGTATTTTCACAAAAACTGCAGGGCTACGTCTTGATCATCCCTAAGGAAAACAGCTTTAGTGTCTGACAGATTAAATCACTGTTTTACATATAGTTATTTGAATCCAATGATTAGATAAAATAGCAATAGGGACATTAGGCCTGGATTTGATTTAAAATTAGCACCATTCTAAACTAGATCCCAGTGCGTACATCACATAAGTCAGCCAGAAACCTGAATATGGGCATATATTTTACATAGTGATAAAAATGATCCCTTCCTTAAATAAACGTATTAGGGTGCCAAAACCACGAGAAAGGCATTTTAGACCTCAAAACAGATGTTCAGCCTGGTATAGGGGAAGTACATTAACCAAGTTCCTAATCACAATACGTTCTGTAACAGAAACATGAAGAAAGAGATCAGCATGTCCTTACGGCTCTGAAAACAGAACAATCTACAATACCATCACAGACTTTGTTATGCATAACAATCATTCAAAAAACAACATTGGAAACATAAAATAGTCAAGATAAAATAAATACTAGTGAATAGTATATAAAACATTGAAGCTGGAAAACTAAAAAATAGTCAGTGATTTTGGCCTGACTATTGAAATTCTTTATATAATTCAAAACCATGGTCTGATCTATAATATCCAATAGGTTACTGTTACCTACCTTGATGTACTATGTACATGTGGGTTGATTCACTACTAGACTCTAGTGAATGAACTTCCATGTACACAATATGTCAAGGTAGGTTACAGTAACCTATTGGATATTATAGATTAAATAACACCATTTACGAACTGTTTAGGACCAAAACCTACCATCTATGGTTGCTTTTCCATTTTCCTGGTTGTTTGCAACATCGATTAAATGAATTGACTATATAAGAGAGCTTTCGACAGAGTTGTCAAAATGCCGACTTTCAGATAAGCCTGGACTGTAACTCTCATTTTGCTCTGTTGTGGCTGGCAAAGAATTAAGGCAAGTGTAGTCCAGCAGTATGTGAGGGGTCACAGTTTCACATTCCTGATGTAGAGCATCCACACGTAGTTATCCATATGAAATGCTCAAATGATCAAAGGCTAAGTCCTTGTGTGCAGCACTTATTACTGGTTTTTCTAATGTTTGCATGTTTTTTCTATTTAAAGAAAATTTGCACCAATTGTTGTGGTATTTGCAGGTGCTTTACAAATCATAATAAACTAAATATATTTTGGTTTATATTTTTTCTTTTTTGGTTTCCTAGGCAATATAGCCCTAGCGTTACATAGAATATAAATATACATTCTACAAATGTTGTGCAACAAATGCACTATTATATTTAATATCAGCTGCAAAAGTGTTTTTTTTTTTTAAAAACCATTTTTATTTTTTAATGTTAAAATGTACTTTCTTGAGGACAGTTGCTTGGATCTCACTGTACACATAGAAACAAGCTAGATATAATTGTATATCTCATAGGTTGGAATCTCAACATAGCTGGTTAATTCAAAGTTGATATGAAGGTATTTGTATATACAGTATGAAGGTACCTGTGTACACCGAATGAAGAATGATGTGTAAACATATTTTATTATTTTATAACTAAGTTCCTCTCAGCAAAAATCTTAGGAAGTCATCAGTAATTCATTTTACAGTCATGTTTTGAGCCTCTGCAAAATTTCCCCAGATTTCAGATATCTAACCTAACACTTAAAATGTAGGGGTAAACCAATTGAAAAATGCTTTGAAATGTGTTGCAGAAAATTATGAATACCGAACATGTATCGCAACATTCACTGGAATGGTTGTCGCCATAGACAGCTCTCTAATTAGGCGATTTATGCGGCTATCTGAGACCTCGCACTCATTTTGGTCTATGGCCACCTAACTCACCTAACTGGAGAGCAGGCCTGTAGAATGGGACAGGCTGGAGCATGTATGTATCCCCATGAGTGTGTCTGGATTGTATTTGTTTGTGTGTTAGAGTATTCATGTGTCTAGAAGCATGTTTGTGAGTATGTGTGGGTTGGTGGGTGTTCAGTGAGTGTGTTTGCAAAGGGTCTTTCACATGACATTGCAGCTCACAGCAAATCATTGGATTCAGTGATTTCCAATGAGAAGCAGTGTCTGTGCATGCACATCAGGTCCTCAATATTTCATTATAACATTCATCCCTCTCCAATGGAAGAAATGATTGTCACTGTAAATTAGTAACAGTTTACAGGCAGACAGGTATCTGCTCTCAGATATGACCCTAAAAGTTATGCACACAGATGAGTTTCGTGGATAAATGAAGCACCAGATTTCTATTCAGACATTTAATTCTAACTTTTATGATACTGGAACATTAGGTGAGAGGGCCCTGCCTAAACAAGATTAAAATCTAATTGAAGACAATTGCATCAGGTTATCGCATATGCCATTTCCTAGTTACAGATTATTTGAATGAACACTCCAAACACCTAAGGCACTTCAACTTGCTGTAATGCTTTATGTGTGAAGAAATTGTCATCTTTTTATTTTACAAAAAGTTCAGATTTCAATAGAAATTGGCACTTTTATAAATTACCCTTGTTACACCCCTCACGGCTGTTAATAAGGCAACGTATCCTGTTACTTCCTGGTTTGTTTATCTTAGTGGAGCTAAACTCAAGAGGCAGCAAGTGCCCAGAGGACCTGCTTTGCAAAGACTTCTCATTGAACTGCATTGGGAAGTCTGTGATTGGACAGCCATGGAAAGTCTGAGCTGGGGAAAAGGGGGAGTGCTTGCAAAGGCTGCAGAAAGCAATACTGCAGCAATTGTAGATTGTTTTTAGATATACTCCATTATTTCATTTGGAGGGATATCTACTAAAGTGTTAAAAAAATATATAATTGGTGTGTTCCTTTACGAATAATGCTTTGGTGACTGTGCTGATAAGGGAAATAAGTACAGCAACATTAACTAAATGGGTGACAAAACACATTTAAAGTGGAAGATCTGTATTCCATAGTATAAGTGGGATACGGTTCAAAAATACAAGTCCAATGCTGCTAGACTGCCTGAAAGTTACTCGTCACTGCAAGCCTAGAAGGTCCATAGCACACTCACCAGGGGTGAGTTTCTACTTGCCTGGGCTAACTTTTCACATACCTACGGCTAGAGAGAAAGTGGCAATTTTGAACCCTGTATCTATTTTATTCAAAAAAATTGAGCTCATTCTCTCAATAATGATACAATAGTATTGAAAACCAAGTTGCGAAATGTTGTGGTCTGGGTGCCAGGTCCCTCAGGTTTTAACCCTTCAGATGTAAACATAGCAGTTTCAGAGAAACTGCTATGTTTACATTTGGGGTTAAGCCAACCTCTAGTGGCTGTCTTCCTGACAGCCGCTAGAGGCGCATCTGCAACGCTGGATGCGAATTTCTGGAGCTGACGTCATTGGGGGGAGGAGAGGTCACCAGCACCGAGGGAGCCCGGCGCTGGAATAAGGTAAGTTGCTGAAGGGGTTTTAACCCCTTCAGCGTCACAGGAGGGGGGACCCTGAGCGTAGGGGCACCCTCAGGGCACTATAGTGTCAGGAAAACCGCTTTGTTTTCCTGACACTATAGTGATCCTTTAATAGGAGACTTAGAAGAGTAGTTGACTAGCACAATCTTTACACCTTGTTTTGTATAATGCACATAACCTCACTGTCTAGTGAATATAGTCATATAGTCCCCAGAGCTACTGGTCCAGGAATTCAGTCAGGATGGTCAGGAATTCAGTTAGAATATATGAGTTGTGATGCAGAGCTACTATGTACTAGTCTCCCTTAATGCTGGCTAAGCATCATGGAAAAAATAACGGGGCAAGTTTTTACACAGCTGTACAATAGCATTTTGGCTTGGGTCTCTCTGCCATACCTGATATCAATGGTAAAGCTGCACCTTTGTTTTTATAATCTATTATTTTTGTAAAATAAAATAAAATAAAATAGAAAGAAACATTTTAGTTTTAAACACCACTTCCTTATTTACTGTGTCAGAACCTCTGTAAATTATAACCTTCAAACTCTGCCATCATCCCTGTGTGGTATTTAGGACAATGTTTGGGTGGGCTGTGACCTTCACTTTTAATGTGATTAATGGTCACGGATAAATGACACCAGGAAATATATTAAATAAATACAATATCAGCGACTGCCAGCATGTTTCCATGAAAACAATCTGTGCCACGCATGCCACTGTAACCCGCAGGGATTTTCCAGAACAATGTGGCAGACCAGTTTCACCCAGTCTGACTTTTTCTACTGACTGTTGATGAACAAAACAAATTAAGAACCTAAAACAAATATTAGTTCTGGCTAACTAGCTTTAAGTCAAGTGCACATATGTAACTAAATCACCCCACCAAGAGGAAGTACAAGAAACAACAACCTACACAGAATAATATTTACAGTGCTTACAAATGTGACTCATTTGGTGCATTGTGCCCACAACTGTAAACCCGAACGTATCTTATTAAATCTAATATTATAATACAATCAATAGGAATATGGGGACATTGCCTACCAAATAAAATCTGCTAATAGGAGGTGCTAACTTTAAGTAGTAATAAATGATTCTAAAACACAAATTTAAGAGATTAGATTGATTGTGGTAGCATTGTAATTCATTTTGCGTAGGAAGGTTTTGTCAAAGACAATGGTTAAGTGGTTTATGAAAGTTTCACTAATGGAAAAGGTAGAATTTTTTTAAAAAACTGAGCAATTTTAATGGAAACCTCCGGAACATTCCTGTTGACACTAACGTTTTCCTTGGTGATAATCGCCACTTTGGAACATTTTCTCAAACAATTCCAATAATCTTCACAGACAGTAATGGTAAGCAGCCACTGAGAATGTTGTGAGGATGTGTGTTATGTAATTTAACAAGTTTTACGTGCAGGAAAAAATGGCTTAACGTCACACAACCTTTAAAAAATATTTTCGTTTTAATTGTAGTTAATATACATCTTTCAATAGGCAGCGACCATAGTTATAAATAAATAATAATGGCAAATGTAATCTTATATGGTGCGGTTTTCATTGTGAAATTAACAAGGGAACATTGCTGCAACTTTATTTCATGTTCTTTCGTTTAAATGGCTGAACAGATATCAATCAGCTCAATATCAAAGTAAATGAAAAAATTCTGCACAAGAAGATTCAATGTTTGTCTGCATGGTGTTATAACCATGAAGCCTACGCATTTTGGTTCAACCTTTTTCTTGGAACGCTGATGTTTGTAAAACGGATTTCCTCTTTATCGACTCCTTTCTCCAACTTATCCTGTGCTACTTGACTATTCCTTGAGATCCTTCCTGAGATCAGCTTATAAACTAGTTTTTCAATAGAACAATACTATTTAAAGCGACATTGTCACACCGTACTTACCTTTTCTCAATCGCTTACTCTTTGCTACTCTGTCTTTCTTTTTTTCATTTTTCATCTATTCCGAACTAAAAACATAAGACAAAGTAGTGACAACCATGTGTGATGTATTTTTCCTACGCCTGACTTTCTTAGTCACTGGGCAGAGTAACAGTGTCAATCCCAATAGCCGTCACCAGTAACGGCTGCAGGGAACTGGCTCTGTCCTTGGAGGATCCCATGAGACCTCCAAAGACCTGAATGGTATACTCTGGACGTCGGTTCAGTACCAGGAGCTGAAGAGGAACCATCAGAGGAAGATGGCGGCGCCTGCGAGTTACAGGTGCAAAGCAATATGTAACTCTTAAAACAATTGTACGCCTAGAATTTATGTCATTCAAAATTTATTAGAAGGTATTTAACAAATTGTTAGACCAACTTTATTTAGCATGATACTCAACATCCAAATCGGTTAGGAGGTTGGGGAGCTAGATCAAAATAAACTATATAATACTCAAGCATTGTAATTAAAAGCATATATTTGTAATTATGGTATTCAGAGTTCCTTTAAATAGAAGTGAATGTAATTTTAATGCAATGCATAAGAGGTCACAAAATCCGAGCACTGAATAGGCACACTTTAGAAAAAAAAAAGTCAGTGCATTAATTCTTAAATAAAATATTTTGCCCTCACTGTAGGCTGAAGAAATTGATGGCACACACGTTATAATTTATTTCATGGATGAGCAATCAGAAAATAATTATTCCATTGCTTATCAGCAAACTCAATTTTCTTTTCATTACATACAAAATATGATTATTTTTTAAAACAGAAACACAGCTTCTGGCAACAGATAAAATCCAATAGGCCCATCTAATCTCTCCCATGTGAAACTATTATTTGTTCTGTCGGAGATTACGGCATATCCCAAGCATTCTTTAAACGAACACTCAATGCTGCAAGTGACTCCCACTGTATTAAAGCATTCTATAAATCAGTGGTTCTTAACACCTGGTTCAAGACACTGAAATTGTCCTCCAAGTCACGGTAGTAAATCCTCACTGGTAAGAGTGGACACATCATATTCATAAGGCACCAGGCAACTGTACAAAATAAAAGGTGTATGGAGAAGGCACTGCTGTCCCCAGTACAATAGCATTTGATACTGGGAAGAGTCAACGTTAAGGAACTCTTCAAGCACCATAACCAGAATCTGCAGAACTCAGGAAGATAATGGGAATATTTCATTGTTCTTTTTGCAAAAAGGAAAAAAATATTCCCAGCACGTGAAAGTGGTCTACTACTGTGCTTTACAATGCCCTAGCCTGGACCTGACTGCTCCAGAGTTGGAAGTTTTTTACAGAATTGCAGCATTGTGCGAGAACCTACTTGCTCAATTTCCGCAAGCGAATTCAGCATTCCAAAAGAAATCTTGTCAGTGACTGGTTACATGGGATTGTTATAGTACCTTCTCTGCTCATACTTTAACAGTATGAGCAGAAAAGGTACCATTATTTTCCCTCTACCCTTACTCTGAATATTAATTAAAATCCATTTACTCTAAAATTCCAACAAAGTAATCATCCCAAAAATATAAATGAGCATGTTAATACATTTGCCCAACCATAATCACCGTACAGCAGCAGGACATCTACATTTTGGCCATTCCTGTATTAACCTTTAGGTCCATTCACACACAGGTAAATGCTTCAAAGAGCCCACCTTCCTTTATTTTAAAGGGACACTTCTTCATCCCCCCCACCCCCTCCCCCAAAATAAATAAATAAAAAATAATGTATATATATCATTGCTGAGTAGATATGGCCCTACTGAAAACACGTATGCATTTATTTATAAATTTCCCATTGGCTGTTTATCTAAAAACAGATTGTAAACAGCTTGTAAAAGTAGATCTCTTGCCTGAAGCCTTAGCAAGCCCTACTCTTCTAATTCCACCCAGACATTCTGTGGCTGTCCAATCACAGACTTCCCAATGCAGCTTAATGAGAAGTATTAGCAAGACAGGTGCTCTGGGCAATACCTGACTCTTGAGTTTAGCTCCATTGAGTTAACCAAACCAGGAAGTAACAGGAATTGTTGTCTGCTTGAAAGCCAGGGAGGTTTAACCTATATATAAAAGTGACAGTTTCTATTGAAATCTGCACTATTTGTATAACAGAGGACACACTCTTCAAGAGCACACTGCGGGCACACATTACATACAGCCAGCACACACACACTACATACATTACACCCATCAGAAATACACCACAAGATTTTCCTAACATTTCCACATTCCAGTCACATATAAAGCATGTTAACAAGCTAAAGTGCGTTAGGGGTCCAGAGTGTCTCTAAAGGCTATTGGTCATTCATAATTAATTTTTGATCTACTGAAACGTCCGTTCTCCAAGAAAGGACAATAAGTCATAAAACTATAGGACGCTAAATATGAAGCAGTATAACTCCAGCAGAGGAGACGGCCATATGAACATTCTTGAGAAGCTATAAAGCTTAAAAATGCACTTATGGCGGTGCATTATAGAAAACCATATGCAAACAAAACACCTCAGTGGTTTCGGTGAAACATGCTGCTTTCTCATTTAAAAGTGGTGGAAAACTGGGACTGGCTGAAAGATAAATCTCTAACTGAAGAGTACTGCAGAAAGCATAACGCCCATATTATTGCTGCAATAGAGTAATATTCAAAGATGAGTATTTTTTTTAATCTTTTTCTCTTTCCTTGTACTTTTAAACATATTACCATTTCAAACGCCATAAAAATCAAAGTATGTAAAGTACTTGAACATACTGAATGAACATTTTATAAAAGTAGAGTTATAGATACAAAACATTCCTCTACATACAGTGTATCAGTTAGCAGGGCAAATCAGTTGGTTACATCCTTGCAAGCGCGCTGTCTTGGCGTCATACTTGACTCTGGTCTCACCTTTGAGCCTCACATCCAGCATGTTGCCAAATCCTGTAGATTCCATCTTAAAAACATAGCCCGCATCCGCCCCTTTCTTGCACCAGATACTACCAAGGAGCTTGTCCATGCTCTAGTAATTTCCCGCATGGATTATTGTAACCCTCTCCTGCTTGGTCTTCCCAAAAGCCGTACTGCACCGCTACAGTCTGTAATGAACGCTGCTGCTAGACTGATTTTCCTCTCTAGTCGGTTCTCTCACACCTCACCCCTCTGCCAGTCCTTACATTGGCTTCCTGTGTGCTATAGGAGTCAATTCAAGGCACTCACACCTATAAAGCACTGAACAACTGTAGCCCATCTTATATCTCCTCACAGATCCATAGGTATGTCCCTTCTCGGTCTCTCCGTGACCACCTCCTGTCCGTTGTCCGCACCCGTACGGCCAACTCGCGCTTGCAGGACTTCTCGCGGGCGGCTCCCTTCCTATGGAATAGCCTGCCTCCCGCCATCAGACTCTCCCCTAGTCTTGCATCTTTTAAGAAGTGCCTTAAAACCCATCTCTTTAGGAAAGCTTATGGCCTCCAAGACTAACCCCTACCTCACATACCTGTCTCTTGCCCTCTCCTAAAGGGCAGCCCACCTTATTTGATTGCAAATTCCTGTCCTACTGTGTTTTACACCCCACCTCCTATAGAATATAAGCTCGATTGAGCAGGGTCCTCTTCAACCTATTGTTCCTGTAAGTTTATTTGTAATTGTCCTATTTATAGTTAAATCCCCTCTCATAATATTGTAAAGCGCTACGGAATCTGTTGGCGCTATATAAATGGCAATAATAATAATAATATGGTAACAGCCCCACATCTTCATAAATAACCTAAAAGTATCATATGTGTTTCCTATGTGCCTATGCAGTCTACCAATGTCTTGGTGTTTTTTTTTTGGTTCTCTGTCTGTGCACCAAACCCCTGCAGTAGACTGTAATTATAAAATAAATATTTGGATGCTGTCTCAGAGATTTTGCAAAAAGAAGAAAAAAAACAAACAAAAACCAGGATCTGCCCAAAGCCTGGAAACTCAAAGCCTGGTCCATCTGCCATCTGCCAATAATGATAGGTTGTGAGAGCTTGGTGGAAGCTAACTCCAGCACTCATGGTCTATCGTTGATGATCAAAGTTGGACACCTTTGGAAGAGCCATTCAGAAATGTAACTTTCACATTAGCCTGGTTACTGAAGATAGGTTGGGCTTTGTATACTAGAGACAGCTTCAGTTTTTATCAAACCAAAACATGTTTATTATTTGCCTCTCGGGGAATGTCACCTTGTTGGATAATTTTTTTTTTTTTATCGACAAGAATCTCGAATCTCTTGAAAAGTTAATGTTCCTGACTATCTAAATCTAAACATGTAAAGTGTTCTATTCCTATGGATACATATGATTTCATATCATGGCATGTTATAACAATTTAAACAGCTCTTTTGTTAGATTATTTAATACAGTTTTCTTTGTTAAATGCAATACGAGGCAGTGTAAAAACCAGTCCAAAGGTTATATGAATGAGATCACATTAATCTATTTTAGTACAATAGAAGTTTGTATAGTAGACTGTATTCTGCATATTTGCTGTGTTGCTTAAGTGATTGGATTATCTATTGTATTCCATCTTAATGTTCAATATGTGTATACTGAAGGAAGGGATCTAACGAGATGCCAGCATTTCGGTTACTTAACTTTAGAGAGTTGACAACTGTTTTGCAAGATTTAGTTGAAAAGAGCTGGAAAATTCTCCAAATTCACTGTACTGGAATTCTTTTTCCAGTTTGACAATTTAGTCCTAAACTACATTTGTCAACTCACCGTAGCTCACATTTTATTACATAAAGCCCATCATACACCCTATATTTTATTTGTCCAAGTAGTTGCCATAATTTCCAGGTCCACCACTATGTTTCATTTGTGTGCGCCTTCTCCCCCCCCCCCACTTTTTTTTAACCCCTTAAGGACCAAACTTCTGGAATAAAAGGGAATCATGACATGTCACACGTGTCATGTGTCCTTAAGGGGTTAAACCACCCATAGAGATATATATGCAGAACTTTGCTTTCAAACACCTGTGGATACATAAAAGGTCTGTAGATCCCAAAGGAGAGGGACTGTCCTCCTTGCTTACTTTATTAATAATTTATTCATAAAGGTCCAATAAACAGAAATTATAACATGCTCAGATAAACTAACTGACGTTACCTGTCTGGTTAGTTCTATAAATATATCATTAATTCTGTCTGCAAATCATCCTCCCTGTCAAATCATCACGTGGATTGTGTGTATTTCATTTTACCTCTGGTAACACAAGGAGTATATAAAACAAAAACACCCAAGTTTACCTTTAGGTTCAACACCATATGCTTTGTTTATATTACTTTAGTCTCGCCAGTAGCCACTAATCTCATACGCAACCCCTCCAAAAACTGATGATTTAAGAGTTTTTGCAACCATCACAGTTTAAATCTATAGCCCTCTGTGTGTCAGAAGAGTTTCCAAGCTTCCAAGCATTCTTTTGCGATGAGTTACATATAACAATATCAGGTAGTTTAATAAATTCAATACAAAGACCTGATGGGCTGTAAACTTTAGTTCCCTTCAATAAAAAACAACAACCTTGTATTAATATGTCTGGTTAGCGAAATCATGATGAAAAATAAATAAATTCAAATTTCCACCAAAACAATCCCAACACCACCACCATGTTACAGATAACATTACACACACCAACAAATCTAATCTCATGACAAGTGAAACATGCATTAAAACCAATATTCCAGGACAGTCTACTATGCCAATTAACGTGAAAAGAAAATTGATCAAAATGATAAAATGTAGTCACCTCAGACAGTCGGGAGATTCCATTTCGTCTCGGACACGGAATTCTGTGTGTACCATTTCTTGTTTCAGTTCTCCGATCTCTGAGGCAATTGTGTCAATGAGCTAAGGGAGGACAAAAAACTGTGACGTTAGTTAGTGGAAGAGGCGGGTTTGCAAACTTGAAGCAGGTTTAGCCACTTCATTGCAAATAGTAACACAGACTGCTTTTTTTTTTTTTTTATCTGTACTGCCTGCACTTCCCTATACTGAGAACAGAGAGATAGGAGACAGGATGAATCAGATGAGCAGCTTTGAACAGAGCATAAAGTAGAACTTTTTACTCGACAAAACTAACAAAAAACAACAAATGACAACTTTTTCGAAAGCTGAATAAAATAGTCAAAAACATTTGTAAAAAAAAAAAATCAATACCGTGCTAGTTATAGACATATCAGGGGTTTAAATAGTCTCCAAAAATCATTCTGTGTTAGAGAAAAAAAGAAATTTAACTCATTCAGCTCCACACAAAGTCATTTTTTACATTTTGATGGCATTTATAGAAAGGGACATTCCCAGATATGCCATTAGAAACCTTACAAAAGCCCATAATAAAAGCTGTTGGATCATTTTTATAACAATAATTTTTTTAAAATGTTTTATAATAACTATTGTATGTGCAAATATTTCAGATTTGAGCCTTTTTGAACATTCCCTGCAGCATTTGTTTTCTTTTTAAAACCTGGCTAAATGAATTCACTATTCACATGTAACCAGCTTAATTATCTTACAATAAACATTTGTACACATAAAATGTATTCTATCTAAAACTTCATTGTAACTTGCCAAACACAACCTAAACATAAATATTAGCTTAAAATGACAATATGCAGAATACGGGGTCTAAGAACCAGATTTATCAACTTTATTTATCAATTGCTACCTGGGGTTAAAGGAGCACTTTAAGCACCATAATCCCAACAAAGCACTGGGTGTTGGCTGTTTTCAAAATTTCTGACACTTATCTGGGTCATCTCTGTGTGCCTGTAGCCTGGACGTATTTCACCGATTTTACTAAAGCAAAAGTTCCCTATTGTTTTACCAATATCAATTTTTGTTCGGTTCAGATGGAATTAATTTGTTTAAGATTGCCATTTGACACTCTCAAAAGATAAACCCTGTCCAGATGACATTGATATAACTAAATGAAAGTAATAATTTCTGTTTTTAGCGATATCTGTGAAGCGAGGATGAGTGCAAACAGCTGTGAACCCAGGTAAGTGTCTTAACTGTTGGATGTATCACAGCGACGTAATCACTACAGCATGCTGAAGTGGTTACAGTGCCTCTATAAATGTTAAGTAAGCAGAAAAAACATGACCCTTTCAGATAAACTCTACCCATGTATAATTGTGCCTACCTTGCCATCTGCAATTTTCATTTTTCTCTGGCTTCGTAACTTGTACACAGAATACGAGTTACCCATTTTGCTTTCTTCGTCACATCTAAAACATTGTGACTGTTGAAAGCAGTATTTTCACCAAAAATCTGATCAAAGTGCATATTCAGCAGAATGATGCAAGCACCAAGTCTACATTTTCACGCTTTCTATCTTCGCTTCCCTATTTCATTTAACTGCGCTGTACTAATAATTTAAAAGAGTAAGAAAACAATCAAAATATATACTGAAAAACACTGCTAGAAATATAGCATAAAATTAGCAAGGAAATATATTATCAGTAACCCATAACTGAACTCTCTGCAGTATAAACAGAATTCTGTTTCGCTTGAAGTTGAATTGAAGGGTAGAGATTTGTGTTTCCTGTTCGAGATTTAGGCCATTGTTTTCAACGCGGTTTCCTTTAGTGTATTATAAGGAAACCCAGGAAGAATATTCTTTTTCTTTTTTTTTAATCCGTGTATGTAATAATTTACATACAAAAACAGAGAATATGAGAACTCTGAAAACAGGCAAAAACTTAGAGAAACCTCAGTAGCTTGCCCCTTTGGCTAACCCCCGCTCAAGTCTCAACACTTTTGCCATTACAGAGAGAATCTATTTAATTTGCATATCAGACTGATCCCACCAAAAAGGGCAATCTAGAATTGAAATGCTGGTTCCCTCTGCCTTCTTTGAAACTTGTCAGTGAGGCGTAGCTGATACCCCTCTAGGTACAGTGAGCATGGGGTCCACGTCTGGATTACCCTTTTAAAGGGACACTACATGCACCTAGATTATTATTTTATTATTTATATAGCACAAGCAAAAATAGCGCTGCACAATGGGTGGACTAACAGACACGTAATTGTAACCAGACAAATGGACGCACAGGAACAGAGGGGTTGAGAGCCCTGTTCAATGAGCTTACATGCTAGAGGGAGTGGGGTATAGTGACACAAAGGGTATTAGTAGGGGTAATGAAATGGGTTGCTAGAAAAGTATTCACTGAAAACTTAGTAGGTAATTTTTGACAGTTGCAGGAGAGGAGTCATATGCGCTCCTGAAGAAGTGTGTTTTCAAAAAATTTTTTGAAGGAGTGTAGACTGGGTGAAAGTCT
The DNA here is from genome assembly GCA_933207985.1 of Pelobates cultripes. Lineage (NCBI taxonomy): Eukaryota > Metazoa > Chordata > Amphibia > Anura > Pelobatidae > Pelobates > Pelobates cultripes. Next base: position 307,643,479 of record OW240913.1, on the reverse strand, counting down.
AATGCAGAAGGGAAGGGAGTTCCACAGAAAAGGTGCAGCCCTGGAGAAGTCTTGGAGGCGAGCATCAGATGTGGAAGTACGCACAGAAGATAAAAGTAGGTCTTCGGCAGAGCGCAGGGGCCTCGACTGGACATACTTGTGTATTAGGGAGGATAGTTAGGTTGGAGCAGTATTATGTAGGGGCTTGTAAGCAAGCACCAGAATCTTAAATTGAGCCCTATATCTAACTGGAAGCCAATGTAGGGACTGACAGAGGGGGGAGGTGTGGGAGGACAGGAAAATGAGCCTTGCGGCCGTGTTCATTATAGATTGCAGTGGTGCAATCTGAGAATACGTAAGACCACTGAGAAGGGAATTGCAGTAGTCAAGGCGAGAAAGAACACCCGCACGGACCAGCACTGTAGCTGTGTCTGATGTTAAATAAGGGCAGATGAAAGCTATGTTTTTTAGATGGAAGCAGCAGGATTTGGCGATCGACTGGACATAAGGGGTGAAGGAGAGGTCGGAGTCAAAGAGAACCCCTAGGCAGCGAGCCTGCGAGGTAGAGTTGATGGTGGCGCCGTTGACTTGGAGGGAGACAGACACAGGAATAGTAACACTTGAGGGAGGAAAGACCAGAAGTTCTGTTTTGGACAGGTTGAGTTTAAGGAAGTGAGCAGCCACACAGTTGGAAATCGTGGAAAGGCAGTCAGAGACACGAGTCAAGATGGGCGGAGAGAGATCAGGAGAGGACAGGTAGATTTGTGTGTCATCTGCCTATAAATTATAATGGAAGCCAAAGTAGCTGATGAGTTTACTAAGGGAGGCAGTATAGATAGAGAATAGTAGGGGACCAAGGACAGAAGGTTGGGGAGACGTGGCAGAGCAAGAGAAAGAAACACTGAAAAATAGATCACTTCAGTTTAAAACATTACAGTTTTATAGAAGTTGTAATGTTTACATTGCAACACTAAGACAGCCTCTAGTGGCTGTCTACCAGACAATGCATTGATTCAATGCTTTCCTGTGGGGAGGCCTAATGCACGCACCTCCCTTATTGTGCATGCAGATTAGCGCACCCTCGTCTGGTGCTGTAGGAGGAGGCTGAGGTAAGTACGGTGTTTTGAACCCTTTGCTCACTTTGGCAGGGGAGGGGTGGTGTGAGGGAGGGGAGAGTCAGACGGAGCTATAGTGCCAGGAATGCACCTTTATATGCCTGGCACTATAGTATCCCTTTAACTTAGGGAGAACCTAACAGAGAATATGAGAACTGAGCAAAAGCTTAGGGAAACATCACTAGCAAGTTTTTTGGTTGCTCTCCCTTAGGTAAAAGGAAGATTAATTAGTCGTGAATTTCACAGAAACAAACCTACAGGATCAAGCATGCATAGTCTAAATAACGCTACTAAAGCTACATAGTGTTTATGCACGGCTAGTACAGATTCTCCAAGACTAGGAGAGATCCTCTGAGTCAAAGTGTGACCTGCCCTGCTTGGGTCTCTAAATCTTTCCAATTGGATATTCCTATATATTCCTATACCCCCATGAACATCACTATGCTAAAGCTTTTAAACATGTAATTTGAAACAGAATCGCATGGTTACTTTTATTTGCTTAGAACTGTTCCTCGGATGCATACACTGTTGGTTCAGTTCTTATATTTTTTTTTAAATAGCCTGACTGGGCTTTACACATTTACTTCTTTGGTCCAAAGGTACTGTGTTGACTACAGGTTTGAGCTATATGACGCTATGAATCATAAGCTGTCTAGTACCTTCTCAAAGGATGTGGGCTCAATGGGGCCAAACAGGTCAATATATCTCTAACCAGTACCGTAACACTGTGTAATAACTGAATCAATGTCCTAGTGTTATCATATTGAAAAAGCGCAAACAAGGAAAATTGAGTATTCTATTTTATGATCATTTTTCTAGTTTAAGCTCTTTAGTACATTAACGGCCATTCTTAAAGGGAATATGAAAATATTGGGTAGTTGCAGTCTGCTATAGCTAGCAACTCGCTGTCCGTCTTAAACCAATTTAACCTCCTACAGATTTAACCAATTTCACAGGTACTGCGATCTTACACAACCAAGTAAGAAAAATAAAATGAAAGGTACTTTTCCACTAAACAAGAGTTCAACCTTGCGGTATTTCTACATCAGCCTTGGCAACAACACATAAGGAAGATCTTTAAAAAAAAAAAAAAAAGAAACCGAATGTTGCCCTTAGCAATGGTAACGGATTAAATGGTCTAAGCTAAATTCCTTTTAGACTATATGTGCTAAATACAATTGTCATATCTGATGTGTTTTTCATCACTATTTTACAGTTGCAAAACATTTCTTTGACATTTTCAAAGGGAACGGTCATACTTTAATCTCTATCACTGAATAAAACAATGAAAAATAACGAATCATTTGTGTTTATTTTTTCCATGAGATATCTCTTTTCTTTTATATTTTTATTGAAAGAACACTCCAAGCAACTTAATCAGTACTGTATGCTGTAGTGGTTATGGTGCCAGGAGTACCCGGGTGCTTTCCCAGGATAAGTAATCAAACTGTTTGCAAACTATTTTACTATTCACTCTGGGAGGGAGCCAGGGGACTTCTGGCACCAAAACCACTTCAGTGTGCTTTACTGGATATTTACTTAATGTCTTTTTTTTAACAGTTTAGCAATGATATCACATTGCAGTTCTGGCAAGGCAAAGCATCGGCAAACACTGCAGTTGGTGAGAAGAAAGAGGAACACTGAGGGATATTTACCAGTGTCATCTGTTCTAAAAAAAAAAAAAAAAAAAAACACTAAACAACCACCATAAGAACCATAAGGTACATTCCATTAGTAACTCCGCCCCCTCTACATCTTTCCACCATTTTCAGACCAAAAAAAAAAATGTATTCCCAATGTTTCATTTCCCTTCTCTCTTGCTTGCTCTGTGCTGACTGCCAGGTGTAAGGGAACAATGATTGAAAGGGGAAGTGCTGACATATGAGGGCGAATCAATGATATCAGTATGCCTATTAAACAGAATATCAAATGTTCCTTCTCTTGCCAGAGTTGTCTCCAATGAGTGTCATATATAGCTGCAGCATATTTCACCACTGCCACGTTACAAAAGCTATACCAGGTTAATAATGCCAAAAAAAAGCATAACAGAGCCTGAAAGGGTTAAAGTGGATATGCCTTTTTTTTCTGGCTTTCCTTTCATTATGCCTCCCTGTATCTTAAAGGGTTTTAACAGAACAGAGTTTATCAAAAACTGCAATAATCACAATTGCAAGGTTAAAGGGCCTGGGACACTGGACCCAGAACACTTCAATGAGCTGAAATGCTCTGGGTGCCTATAGTTACATAGTTACATAGCTGAAAAGAGACTTGCGTCCATTAAGTTCAGCCTTCCTCACATTTGTTTTTTGCTGTTAATCCAAAAGAAGGCAAAAAAAAAAAAAAAACAGTTTGAAGCACAAATTTGCAACAAGCTAGGAAACAAATTCCTTCTTGACCCCAGAATGGCAGTCAGATTTATCCATGGATCAAGCAGTTATTACCCTACATTGAAAGATTATATCCTTGAATATTCTGTTTTTGCAAGTATGCATCTAGTAGCTGTTTGAACATCTGTATGGACTCTGATAAAACCACTTCTTCAGGCAGAGAATTCCACATCCTGATTGTTCTTACAGTAAAAAAACCTTTCCTTTGCCTTAGACGAAATCTTCTTTCTTCCAGTCTAAACGCATGGCCTTGTGTCCTATGTAAAGTCCGGTTTGTGAATAGATTTCCACACAATGGTTTGTATTGGCCCCGAATATATTTGTATAATGTTATCATATCCCCTCTCAGGCGACGTTTTTCTAAACTAAATAGATTTAAATTTGTTAACCTTTCTTTATAGCTGATATGTTCCATTCCTTTTATTAATTTTGTAGCCCGCCTCTGCACTTTTTCTAGTGCCATAATATCCTTCTTTAGAACAGGTGACCAAAATTGCACAGCATATTCAAGATGTGGTATTATCAGTGATTTATAAAGAGGCAAAATTATATTCTCGTCCTGAGAATGAATGCCCTTTTTCATGCGTGACAATACCTTACTGGCCTTGGCCACCTCTGTCCAGCTTGAAAATTTACCATTAATGACAACTCTTTGTACTCTGTTTTTAAGCCAATGTTCTACCCAAGAACAAGAATATTCATCTAGACCGATTTCCTTGAGTTTGAACACTAATCTATTGTGTGGAATTGTATCAAATGCCTTGGCAAAGTCCAAATAGATCACATCCACTGCAACACCCTAATCTATTCTTCTACTTACTTCTTCGTAGAACGCAATCAAGTTAGTTTGACATGACCTGTGCTTCATAAAACCATGCTGATTTTTGCTGATAACCATGTTCTTCTCAAGGAATTCTTGAATATTATCCCTTAATAACTTTTCAAATATATATAGTGTCCCTTTCATAACAGCTGAACTGTTGTAAACATATATGATAAAGATGTATTCTCTTACAATTTTTAAAAAAATGTATAAACATTTTTTATAATACCAAATAGATTGCTAGATAGTTAGATTGATCGATTTATCATTGTAGGATAGAAGTTCGAATTAAAACTACACATTTCTCCTCCAGTTTCATTTTCTTGCTCCTTTTTGATGGATTTTTTTTTTTTTTTTTTAAATCCGATCCAATGACATACCAAGATATTTGGTTGCCAAGACAGTTAAGTGGAAGAAGCAGAATTTACATCCTTCCTGCTACTGTACAAATAGCCTTCTTGAGAAAATGAGCAAGAAAAACCCCAAACACTGGATGAATCAGCTCAGCCCTCTTACTGAATATAATGAGCGGATACAAATGTAAACTAGCAAGATGACAAACAGGAAAATATGTTTTACTCAACACAGATTTATGAACTTACTCATCACTTACAGCAAGGATGTCAAACTCAAAGTCTAGCACTTGTTCAAATAAACAAGGTTTAAGTTTATGTGGACCGCAAAAAAAAAAAAAAAAATTAATTTTCATAGAAACGTATGTTTATTTTGAAAAGTACATTATTAAAAACAAAACAAAAAAAACAGCATCCCTCTCTACTAAACTAACGCACCCCCCTCTACTAAATCCCAGTCCCCCCTCTACTAAATCCCAGCCCCCAATATAATAAATCCCAGTCCTCCCCCTCTACTAAATCCCAGTCCCCCTCTACTAAATCCCAGTCCCCCCTCTACTAAATCCCAGTTCCCCCATATACTAAATCCCAGCCCCCAATATAATAAATCCCAGTCCTCCCCTCTACTAAATCCAAGTCCCCCTCTACTAAATCCCAGTCCCCCCTCTACTACATCCCAGTTCCCCTCTACTACATCCCAGTTCCCCATATACTAAATCCAGTCCCCCCCACTCTACTAAATCCCAGTCCCCCCACTCTACTAAATCCCAGTCCCCCCCTCTAGTCAACAAGCAGACTCCACTCACATTGCCGCTGCCAGCTTGCAACTCTGGAGTCCGGCCTCTGGTATACACCAAAGGGTGCCGTCTGCACCTTGTGCCAAAGAGGTACTTTGCAAGTCGACGTCACGTCGGAATGTGACGTGGTGTTACATGCTTCCGTGCACCTCCAGGTACTCCACTGTCCAGCCGCGGCCATCGCAACACTGACCGACACATACACACTCACACTCACTGGCACACACACAGAAACACACACTCACTGACACACACACTCACTGACATACACACTGACAGACACACACACACACACTGACAGACACACTCATTGACATTTACTCAATGATAGACAGACACACACACACACACACATTTACACATTCTTCCACACACTCACATCATTCCCTGGGGTCTAGTGTGGATCTCTTATCTGGAGATCTCCTTCCTGCTCCTCACTGCTCTCTCACGCGCAGTTAAATATTCCAGCACCTGGAATCACTGCAGCTGGCACGAGGGAGCAGTGAGGAGCAGTAAGACTGAGCTCCCTCGCTGCCCCCAGCGTCCTGCTTCTTCTCCGGCCAGGTAAATTTTAGGAGAGTAGGCACCTGCAATGTGGAAAAAGCAGGTGCCTACTCTGCTTTAACACCAGCATGTACTCGCAGCTTGCTGGGCCACAAAGATGTTTATTGATGACATGCTTGACTTACAGTAACTCCTCTGGTTTCCATCCAACATTTTTTTTGTGAATTAAATCTAAGTGGCTAAATGGAGGTAAAAATAGCTGGTTCTGCAACTCTAAGCTATATAGTCATAGTTTGGCTATTTATTGCCTTAGGTTTGCTTTTTGGATTTAATATGCAAAAATGAGTTAGTGAATAACCCTGACAATTTTTTCGGGTTTTACACAGGACCAATTAATGTTATTGACTACCGTGTGAATTATTGGGAATTCAAAGCAAATTTAAGGCCAAAACAATCAAACTGGGAAAATTCTCCATGTCTAGTACCATTTTAGGTCTTGCAATTTTGGCGTACAATTTAAAATTTGCTTTTAATTCACACATTCAATTCATGACATTTTATACTTCAATAAACAACACTGTATGAGTTATAGACACCCGTTAAAGTGACATTGTAGGCACCCAAACCACTTTAGCTTATTGAAATGGTCTGAGTGCAATGTCCCTTAACCTTACAGTGGTAATTATTACAGTTTCTGAGAAACTGCAATAATTACTTCTGAGGGTTAACTCCACCTCTAGTGGCTGTCTACCAGACAGCCACTAGAGGAACTTCTGAAACTGAAACCGACCTTTGGTCCGTTATCTGACGCTGGACGTCTTCACGCTCTGCATGAGGATCTCCAGCGTCAGATTTTCCCCATAGGAAGACATTGAAAAATGCTTTCCTATGGGGAGATCCTAATGCGAGTTTAGTGCACAGTACACACATAAAAAATACACTTTTAAATCTTACAGGCTACTTAAAATCACCTATCTATAAATTACTTTTTAGGATACTATGGCAAAGTGTTGGACTTAACATGGAATGGCCATAATATGTATTTAGCTTATATTTCGGCCTTTACATCACCACTACTAAGAAATGCACGCTCTGGGTGTGCCCCAAATTCCCTTTTTTTCTGTGTATTACTTAGTTTTTGGCTTTCGTTTTTGCAATATATAACTATAAATTAATGCTGACTTTTGCCTGGCTGGTTGCTAATTTCTACCATAATTTGCAAAAGTATTCTACATATACCTACATTACAGTAATATTGAATGTAGACTGACAGGTAATTCTGTATATGTTAGAATGCCACAGTATTGAGCTTAACCACTAACAGGATTATTAAAAGGACACTACAGTCACCAGAACAACTACAACTAAGCTTTTTGCTGTAAACCGTGTCTTCTCAGAGATCATCAGAATTGACAAACTCAGCCAATCCAATGATTTCCTATATGATGATTGGCTGAGATTGTAAATTCTGATGATCTCAGCCAAGGGGGCGGAGCCAGCGTTTGCAGGTCCACATGGCGCTGGATAAAGGTAACTTTTATTACACATTTGTATTCCTGACCCTATAGTGTTCCTGTAACTAAAGTGACATTAGTCGGAATTCAAAGTGAGTTCAAAGTTATTAGCCGGATTGTATATATTCTCCAAGTCAGCTCTGCTTCCAGTTCAGCTATTTGGTCTTAAATGTGACATTCACTTTGATGTCCTGCCAATTCATACTTTAGTAAATAACCCACCAGTGTCAGAAAACAAGAGTCTGCTCTGTTTAACCATATACAATATGGTGATTTTGCCAGTTTGATGTGAAACAATTTTGAAAGTAGGTGTTCCGTTTGGAGAAGATAAATCTTTTTTTCACAAAAAGGTTTATAGAACTTCCAGAACTAAAATGTAATGCGTCCATGATAAAGAAATAATCATGGTTTCAGTTCCTTTTTACAGGACTAAACAAGAAACAGGTCTGGGGATTTCTGGTATTTGTGATATGACGTGCCCATTTGTGCATGTTCCACATCTGCACAAATCCACATTAAATAAATAAAAGCCATATTTAAATATGCACATATTTAGAAAATAGCAAAACAAGTACAGTACTATAAATGGATGTTCAATTGCTGGACCTTTTCCTATTTATGAACTTGCTGATGGTCATTTGCATATTTGTAACACAACACCTTGCTGCTTGTACACTATTTTCAAAACTATTACATTCTAAAAGGAACAATCCGGGCTCTATAACAACTTCATTAGAATTAACTTTATCGTAGGTCCCCGGCGCCAGCTTACTTTCAGTGGCTAAAATTGTTGAGAAGCTGTTTAACAACAAAGTGATCAGTCCAGCGCTGATCAGCTCTTACTCCTTCACATTCTTTGAGTTCTAAACTGAAACAGGAAGCCTTGGATTGGGTTCAGCTGATAGATTGACACTCTCAGCAGATCCGCATTTACAAGCCAGCAACACTTTAGACCAGGGGCAACCTTCTAGTAGTACTGTGCCAAAACAAGATTTTGAAGTCCATTCGGCGTGCCGATCCTATTTGTTTAAATCGAGGTGTGTATGTTGCCGTATTCTGCTTGTGCTGCAGTTGCTTTGTAGCGTTGTGTTATATTGTACAGTATATGTTCATGAAATGTTTGTGGTATTGTGCATGAGACATATGAATGTAGGCTGTATATGGGGGCTGCTTGTGTAATTGTGTCTGTGTATATGTCACATTGTGTGTTTGGTGGTAAGTTTATGTGTTGGGCTAATTTCGATATTGCATGTGAGAGGCTGATTGTGGGGTTGTCAGTGTTGTTGTGTGTGTGGGACTGTGTGCGTGTTTGTGTATGGGCTCTCTGTGTTTTTTTTTTTTTGAGAGGGAGGCTTATTCTTCAGCAGCTGTGGGTTGCTCTGCTCCAGTGTTGATTCCCGTTCACGAGTGCAGGGAGGAAGGGATCTGAGATAAATTGAGGATTGTCCCTCACCACCTTTAATCACCACTTAGCTTGAACTAGCAGATATCTAAAGTCCCACTGGGACTTTTGATAAGCCAGAGACTGTTTGTCTATGGCAGCCTTGAGTGCCGTGCAAAGGCACCTCGAGTGCCATAGGTTGCTGACCTCTGCTTTAGACCTTAGCTTCTCCAATCTTTGTTCTATCACTAACCTCACTTTGATCACCACTTCCAAAGCTCCAAGCTTGCACCTCACTCATCCACCCTCATGTCCCTCACCTTGACTCTGCAGAAACCCAAAAATCTGTGATCTGCAGCAGCTTTTCATTTGACATCCAAGCTATGCTCTCATTGATCTCGACTACCACATGTTGTTCTGTGGCAACCACCTTCTACAACTCTGAACTCTCAAGAACCCTAGATAAGCTATGTCCACCTAAACATTCTGAAAGAGGAAGAGAAGAAGAAACAATAGGAGAATGGTAAGTTTGAGTTGACAGAGCCACTTTAAGGGGGATGATATATTAAATAAAATGTTAAAGGGACACCATAGTCACCAGCTTATTGTATTTGTTCTGGTGAGTATAATCATTCCCTTCAGGCTTTTTGCAGTAAACACTGTCTTTTCAGAGAAAATGCAGTGTTTACATTACAGCCTAGGTATACCTCCACTGGCCACTCCTCAGATGGCTACTAGAGGTGCTTCCTAGGGCAGTGCAGAGTGTGCAGCACTGCCATTCAGTGTATCCACCCTCTGCATGGAATCACTGGCCTTCCTCATATAGATGCATTTCTTCAATACATCTCTATAAGGAGATGCTGATTTACCAGGGTTGTGTTTGGCTTGTGCTGGCTCTGGCCCTGATCTGCCTCCTTAACAGTCTGAGCCAATGTGAAAGCATTGTGATTGGCTCAGAACAACACTTATGATCCTGTCAGCCAAACAGGCAGATCAGGGACAGAGCCAGCAGCTGCAGACTTGAACAAAAGTAAAATTTTACTATATTTAGGGTGACATGGGGGGAGAGGGCAGGTTGGTTAGATCGTGGTTTTAACACTATAGGGTCAGGAATACAAGTTTATGTTCCTGACCCTATAGCGTTCCTTTAAACTTTAGGGACATACCCATTAAATTTCATTATGCACCTTACTAAGAGTACGAAAGAGTATCTGTGTGTCAGTGTGTGTATATGACAGTCAGTGTATCAGTGTGTTTGTTTCAGGGTGTGTGTGCATGTTGCAGTCTTTAAATCTGTGTGTCAGTGTATTTATCTGTTTATGTGCATCAGTGTAAGTATCTGAGTGTGATTGTATGTGTATGTGTGTGTGTCAGTGCGTGTATATGACAGTATCTGTATCTGTGTGCGCATATGGCAGCCTGTGTGTCAGTGTGTGTATATGTCAGTCTGTATTTGTGTGTGTGTGTGTCAGTGTGAGTATCTGAGTGTGACTGTATGTGTCAGTGTGTGTATCTCTGTGACAGGGTGTGTGTATGTGTCAGGGTGTGTATCTTAGTGTGTTTGTATGTGTCAGGGTATGAATCTGAGTGTGACTATATGTGTCAATTTGAATCAGAATGTGTATGTGTCAGTGTGTTTATATGAGTGTATCTGTGTCTTTTAATGTGTATTTATAATTTTGTATGTGTGTGCCTAAATCCCAGCAAACACCAACACAACATGAAAACATACTGCTGCTATCTGTAGCGGACTCCAGGTAACCCGACTGGTTACCTCTGGTATTTTCCCTCTCAGCCAGACTGGAACCGTTGTGTGATTAAGCTCGTATCCCCCCAGTTACTAGACGAGACATAGTTCTGGGAGTCATCTGTTTTATTCAGGGCAAACACTCTCAATTTATACACAGACCCCCAACAGGGGGTCTCCATACAGAAACATAGCAAGCCACTTCCTGGCATCCCTGTGTCTGGGAGATAATTGAGTCAGAAACTATAACTCAATTATCTCTCAGTTACAGGGAAACATATATTATATTTATATAACACCCCAAAAGTATCCCCAATATTAACAGGAACCCCACAAGAGTCAGATCCCCACATAGCCCTGATCTGAGAGCCCAACTTAGCCAAATAGAGCTCAGATACATTTGGTAGAATAGAATCGCCACTGGGGTAAAGTTATGACCTGCCGGCCACAAGGTGAAAGCCCAAACCAGTTCGAGCGAAATGAGTGCAACAGCTGGTCTCCGTTCGGGGGTTCCTGTGTGAACACCATACAAGATATTTTCTTGCTTTCAGGGAGTGAATGCTCCCCCCAGTCGGTAGTTCCTATCTCCCGAACGTCGTCCGTATAGGTGGTCGGGAAGTAGGACGGGCAGCGGTACAATCTTTGCCAGGGTTCATGCGAGTGCATAGCCGAAAAGAGTTCTAGGCACTCGACGACCAAGAACCACTACCTACGTTCGGGTGACAAAATGTCCGTCATCCTTTTTTAGGCTACCCAGGGGAAGCACTCAATTATTTCCATTGCGGTTTCGCACATATGTTAACTGCTGATCCAAGGTTCTAATGAGGTACAGGGGTGGTCCTCGTTCGAGAGGCAAACTAAGTGGGTTCAGCTACAATAACTCCCGAACAAAAGAAAAGTTAAAGTAGTATAAATGAATGGCACATTTTGCCACACACTCAAATACAAACATTATATACATGCACACCCCTGCATTCAAACTCCAAAATTATATACAAACACGCCCCTTCATTCAAAAACATGCATACATTCAAACACACAAATCCTGCTCACAAATACAACCATAAAAGGTCTGGGTGGGATTGGAAGAGAAGAGCTTGTAAAGACTGTAGACAAGAGATCTGCAGGTTTTGCAATAGGTTTTTAGATATCCATCCCTATGAAAAAATGCATAGTTAAATGCGTGCAAGTTTTGATTTGGGGCATATCTACTAAACAGTTATTTTTATTTATTTTGTCTCTGGGCAGTGGAGTGTCCCTTTAGTTCTGCCACTGGTTTCAGTGTTTTTATATATGTGCGTCGATGTGTTGGATTTTTTTGTGTGTGTGTGTTTACGTCTGTGTTTTGTACTGAACACTAGCTCGAAAGGCTGGCACTCCAGCTGCAGTGGGAAAAAAATTCAATAGAAACATATTTAAAAAAAAAAAAAGAAGTTATATAAAAGATGCATACAGTTGAAATGTGCGTCATAAAAAATAAACCACTAGCCCGATCACAACAGACCACAGCAACCTGCACAGCTTAACAAAGCTCTGATGGAGTACAGATGCCAAACTGGCATACATTGACCACGACCCCCCACTGGGACACTGGGACAGCACACAGCAAATCCATAAACTAAACTAAACAACCATCAGAATCCAGAAGCTCATATACGGAAGGGTAGGGGGGATAAGGAGACGGAGGCAATTATCCTTCACAGGACACATAATGAAGATCACAAACACAGCACACCAAGTAAATACACCACAACCTTGACATACAGGACGCCTGACATGCATGCTGAGGGAGCCCAGTACCTCCATTACAATATCAGGCCTGTCAGGGGCACACATAACACATACAAGATGAGCGAATGGGACTAGGTGACGTGGAGACCCGGTGACAAACCCTAGAGACTATGATGACTTGACATAAGCCAGAAGAACTGCGAGACCTAGGACAACACTCAACATGCACGCCTTGCGGTCCTATAATCACTAATCTCACAACTACAGAAACACACACCACGACTCGCAGGAGACCTACAAAACTCCCAGTTAGGTCAGGCAGACTCGAGAGCTACACATGCAGTCCATACACATTATGACAGGTCCTGAGTGACCGAAGGCTCTCTATTATAGACCTGCGAGTCTCATGACACCATGTTGACCTCCTCTCACTTTAGTTATGGAAGGAAAGAACGAGATGAACACAGAGTACATATCTGACTAGTAATACCGCACCTAACAGGATGTCACCTGACACACAACTCTTGTTCCTTTGTTACATGTTTGAGGCCCGCGAGCCCTAATGTTACACACCATAATACGGACCTGCGAGTCCACAACGAGCTGAATCATCAACCTTACTTGCGATCTCCTATCCGAGACCTCCGTGTCTCACTATGTTATTACTTATCTGCTTCGCATAATTGCGGTTATGAAATGAAAAAGATCAATAAAAACATATTTTAAAAAAAAACAAAAAAAAAACACACCAGACATTTGGTCTCCATAACCCCTAGATGGCATTATTTACACACTTCATTGTTATGAAGCTTACATTTTTAGAATTCAGATAAATTAAATTAAAGCTAGTCATTAATAAACACGTATAGATTTATTCCGATTCGATGAATGCAAATGGAAAGTTGTGTGCCAAAAATATTTCCAAAACAACTTCTATATGCTAACAGTGTAAACTAACGTGAATATGATGAATTGCCTGGGTATAGAGTAAACTCTAAGTATGTTTCCATTTTACATGACCAGGCACAGATGATGTCATCATCACTAGGAAAAAAGGCGATGTCCTTGAATGACCTGCAAATAGCCCTGCATGAGGTTAGCACTATTTCTATACTGCAAAGAAGCGGTATGATATTGCTCAAAGTGAAAATCTTTTGAAAAAATATTTTTTGGCTTATAGATATTGTGCTTGAGACATTGCAAAATAAGTTTGTACTTCATGTAACTCATTGCACCTACTAAGTATACTTGTAAAATGCAATTATACTTCACTGATATAGTCAATATGTTGGCAAGTGTCTGAGATATCCACATATTTGAATGTCATTTAAGGGATATGCCAAGCACATTTGATTTTTTTTTTTACTCAATATACTAGACCTTGCAAAAAGTAGTTCAAACCTCAAGTAAGATAAGTTAAAGGGACACTATAGTCACCAGAGCAAATACAGCTTAATGTAGTTGTTCTGGTGAGTATAACATGTCCCTGCAGGCTTTTTGCTGTACACACTGCCTTTTCAAAGAAAATACAGTACTTACATTACAGCTTAGGAAGATCTCTAGTGATCACTCCTCAGCTAGCCAGTAGATGTGCTTCCTGGGACACACTGACGTTCAGTGACTCCACACTCTGCATGGAGACGCTGAACTTTCCCCGTAGTGATGCACTGATACAATGCATCTCTATGAGAAGATGATGATTGGCCAGGGTGGTGTTTGGCTCCGCCTTCCCCCCCCCCCAAACTCACTTCCTTGGCTGAAATCATCAGAATTGACTCAGACAATCCAATGCTTTCCTATGGGAAAGCACTGTGATTGGCTGAGATGATCAATCCAGCTGATGTCAGCCAAGGGGGTGGAGCGTGGGTGGAGCCAGCGCCGGTGGACCCAAGAGGCGTTGCAAGTAAGCTAAGTTATTACTAGATTCAAGGGGGGTCAGGGGGGTAAGTGGTGTTTTTAACACTATAGGGTCAGGAACTCAAACATGTATTCCTTTAAGATGGAAAATAAATAAAAAATATTACATCTTCAATAGTATAAACCTGTGTATATGAGGAGTAACAGGGAGGAAGAGAATGACTGTCACATTTTGTGCATTAGAGCGCTTCACTGATTGGGACTATGGGTCTACTGAGAGGAGCCTCAGTTTAACTTCTATCAGGATAAAAAAACTATTCCAATCATCCTGTGACTAGTGAAACTACTCTTAGATGGGATACATTCATTATCCAATAAACCTCTGCATGGTTACGCCCATTCAGTAGAAAATCTGCTCTAATTTTTCTTTATAAAGACCTCATTTGAGGTGGAAACATTGCTGCTGTTACTTCATGCACTGCATCTTCAATAAATCTGCCAATGCCTGGATCTTTTTGCATTTTTTCACTTAAGAACTGGGGTTTGCCAGCCTCCGGATTTGCATCTTGGATTCCTACTACAGAAAATTGTGGACTCTCACTACCCATGAAACTTCAATTTTTTTCATTATAAAAATATAATTTACACAAACATGGATTTACTTGGACGGTCTTTCTGTGGTTTATTTTTATTTCACCAATAACATTTCAAAAACACTATAATCATATCGTACATCGATTCTATATATTTAAATGGCTTTGATATAATTGTATATCCCGTTAAATCTGGTCAATTCAAGAAATCTCTTGTGACCAAAGAACAAATTAAACGAGACAGATGAAGAGTGATTAGGTATTATTTTAAAATACCAGTTACAGTTGCTGGTTAGTCTTAAATATATATTCCAGATCAAGATGGATGCTGTTTATAAAGCTAATTTGCTATAATATATAAAGTCATGTTTGTTTTCAAAAAGCTGTATATAGAAAAACCACAAATTGATTTATTTTTGCCAAGAAATATAACTATTTATAGATCAGAGAAGCCACAGTATATTCACAATGCCAGTTGTAAAATGTAAAGGAGTTCAAGTACGGTATATATTATAATGCTTAATTTAGAAAGCATCCACATATTTCACAGTACAAGGATTCTACAGATTGTAAGAAACATATAATTATTTAAAGGGATACTATAGTCACCAGAATAACTACAGCTTATTGTATTTGTTCTGGTGAGTATTTTGAAGTAAACAGTGTGTTTTCAGAGAAAATGCAGTGTTTACATTATCGTCTAGTGATAACGCCACTGGCCACTACTTAGATGGTTGCTAGAAGTGCTTCCTGGGGCAATCCTACACAGTTGGCAGCACTGCCATTCAGTGTTTCCACCCTCTGCATGCAGACACTGAACTTTCCTCATAGAGATGCTGATTGGCCAGGGCTGTGTTTGACTTGTGCTGGCTTTGCCTCTGATCTGTCTCATTGACAGTCCAAGCCAATCCTATAGGGAAGCATTGTGATTGGCTCAGGCCACCACTTCTGATGATAATAGCAGACAGAGACAGTTCAGGGGCAGATGCAGCAGCTCCAGACTTGAATACAAGTAAGATTTTACTATATTTAGGGAGGCAAAGGAGTGCAGTGGGACTAGATGGTGGTTTTAACACAATAGGGTCAGGTATACATGTTTGTGTCCCTGAACCTATAGTATCCCTTTAACGGAATACAGCAAATTATGGAACAAAATAGTATTTCTTACTTTAATTTTAGCCTGTCACGTCACAAAATCTTTGGACGCTAGATTTAGCCAAAAATGTATGAATTTAAGGTGCTACTCAAATGTACTACTTAGGTTATGGTACAAAGTGACATCTTCATGTCTGCACTAGATTCGAGAACTACAGAAGTTGGCAAAATTGATTGCATTATTCAACCCTCTCACTCATATAAATCTCATAAAATGCATCCTTTATTGCAGATATTTGCTATATGATAACTCAGCAAAAAGAGAAACGGTCCCATTGTCTAAATGATTTTTAAAGACTGTTCTAAGTAGAAAGAGGTAGAACAATCGGAACACAGACATGCCAGCATTCTAATAAGAAGACCATAGAAATATCAGCACTAGCTGCCTAGAGAAATTGTATTTTTAATGAAAAACATAGACTTTATTGGGTTAATTTACTACGTTCATGTCGGGTAATAGCAAATCAGGATAAACATAAAACGAGAAGTGCACTGCAATATAAAATGATTATAAATCATATCCTATAGGTGTCTAAAATGCTGCCCATGGCCGGGCCACATTCCTGTATTAGATTTAGTTTGAGTCTGTGTATTTATAAGTTTGAAGGCAGTGGTATAAACAGCTCACTAAATTCCGTGGCAAAACTTGTCTGTGTAAATTAGTAAAAAAAAATGTATGCCTGGCAAAGCATTTAAGCAGAATAATTTATTGGGCAGGAAAGTGCCCCACCAGAAAGGCGGGGAAATAAAAATTCTCCATCAGGACACATCTATCATGCCATGTGGTTCTGCTTTGCACTGCTCAGCAGCAAAATGAGAAACTTGCGAGAATCCAAGTTTTACTTGGAAGAGAAATGGGAAAATTCTGCAAAGATTTGACAAAAATAGCAGGTGCTATA
Organism: Pelobates cultripes; assembly: GCA_933207985.1. NCBI lineage: Eukaryota > Metazoa > Chordata > Amphibia > Anura > Pelobatidae > Pelobates > Pelobates cultripes. The sequence goes on along the minus strand of OW240913.1, from coordinate 307,626,644 downwards.
TGAGCATGAGCCAAGAGGCATAAACTGACATAGCAACCCAGTAACAATATTGTGCTACCTGTACTATAGCAAAGGGCAGTTTATACCTTATTTGCCACCACGGTTAATTTGCCCACTCCGACATAGAAAGTCTGGTTTATTTCAGGAGCTGTGCAGGGATAGCATCATAGGAGGGCAGGTTTTCTTCCATGGATAAATATGTTGCTGTTCCTTCCAACTAGTCTGTAGCACATAAACCTACCCTCTCTAACAAATGTTTTTGCAGTTTCAGAATGGTTTGTGGTAAATTGCTGAAGGTTTGAAGTGTGAGCTGGTTCCTTAATGGCACAGATTTCTCTTTCCTGTTCCTCCGTAGCCCACCTGATCATCAAGCACTTGTTCTCGATTATAGCATAGTGCTGCCTCCGAGGCAACAATTTGCGACTTAAAGGGACACTATAGTCACCTGAACAACTTCCGCTTAATGGGGTTGTTCAGGTGAGAACTATAGCTCCCTGCAGCCTTTCTCATGTAAACACTGTATTTTCTGAGAAAATACAGTGTTTACATTGAAAGCTAGGAACACCTCCAGTTGCAGTCACTCAGAATGCCACGAGAGGGACTTCCGAGTTGATTGAGGCATAAAATTCCCCAATCCACTCAGATCTGCTGTCAGCAGAGCACAGGGCAGCACTGTGTCTCCTCCCTCTGCAGGCAGACACTGAACTTTCCTCATAGAGATTGATGGAAAAAAAGATGAGGAGATGCTGATTGGCCAGGGCTGTGTTTGAATCATGTTGGCTCTGCCCCTGATCTGCCTCTTTGTTAGTCTCAGACAATCCTATGGGGAAGCATTGTGATTGGATCAGGCTACCACTTCTGATGATGTCAGCAGACTGTTTCTTTCTTTTTTTAGGCAAACAGCATGCAGAGTTACAGCTTCTGGCTTGAATACAGTAAAAGTTTGCTATATTTATGGAGGCATGAGGGACCCAGGGGGGCTAAATGGTGGTGTTAACACTATAGGGTCAGGAATACATGTAGTTGCACTAGTGACTATAGTTTCCCTTTAAGTATAACAACAAATGCTCCTCTCTGTCTTTGTACTGGGAAAGCACAGTCCCCACACCCACCACAGAGGCATCAGTCTGCAGAAGGAGTCAGGTGCGCTAAGTACGGATTGTTTGTACAACATAGGACAAAGAAATGAAAAAGACTTCTCTGCGTTACTGTCCCACCACACCATGTCTGGACTTCTTGCTTTAATGAGGGGAGAAGCTCAAGTCACAAAATGTAGTATAAGCCGTCTGTAATAGCCAACAATTTGCAGAAATGTCGTAACTTGCTTCTTTCTAAGTGGCTGAGGCCAATCCTGTATGGTTCTTACTTTGTGAATCTGGGGTTTTATTAACCCTCTCCCAACAACGTAATCCAGATACTTGGCCTCTGCCAAACCAATCAAACACTTGTTAGCCCAGCTTTTCTGAAGGTGTCAAACACAGCCTCTACCGTCTGCAGATGAGAGTCTATGAATTCGGACATCATCAAGGTACGCAGCTTCAGGTCTTTATCTTAATAGTCACTCTAGGTTCCATTATTATCTTGTGAAAAATTTCACGAGTGCTACCTGGTATGGGGGTGAAGACATCCCTATTTCTTTCCACCATGCCATTAAAGAGACACTATAGGCATCCAAGCAACTTAAGCTTAATGAAGCAGTTTTGTTGTATAAATTATGCCCAAAGCAGTCTCCCTACTCAATTCTCTACCATTTACGAGTTAAATCACTTGTTTCCATGCAGAAACATCAGATCTCTATTTACAGGAAGTGTTTAGGAAGGCTGTGTAAGTCACGTGCAAGGAGGTGATTGAACTCTTAAATGGCATAAAATTGAGCAATAAGACTGAAGCGGCATGATCTATACAGTAAAATTGTTTAATTAAGTTAGTTTGGTGACTATTGTGGCCTTTTAACTTTTTCCACTTGGCTATCAGCTCAGTGGAAACAGTCCCTGACTGTTCCTAGGACTGGGGAACGGGCCGGGTCTTGTCTAACAGGATTACATACGCCTCTATCTTTCCATGGTTTCCGGAGGTTTACACGGGAAAACCTGCTCTTTCTTTCGTCTGTCAGGCTAACTAACTTGGTAGTAAACAGGGCTAATCTTTTCTAGAATATAAGCATGGCACGGTCTGTTTTGTTTGTGCTTCAGTAGTTCAGCACTTCATGTAGTGCTGCAACTGAAGATGCATCTTGTCTGTTGGTCTCTTGCTGCACAGCAAAAGCTTGTAGCAGAGCCTTCAAATCCTCTTCCGTTTTCTGTGGGTCCTGTACCTTTAATGCCTATATAGCAGTGTGGCCTGTACAACAGGACATCCCACTGCTGACACCACTTGTGATAAGAAGAAACAGCCACTGCAATGCTTTTTCAGGATGTGTCTGATCAGCAGCCCTAATGAGAAAGTCTCAGAAAACTTAAAAGTGCTGGGTGGTGTTAATTAAGTAAAAGCTGAAGCTGATACAAGTATTAACCCTAAAAGCAGGGAAAAGTTGCACTTTGCATATGCTTGCTTATATAACTGCCCTTAAAGGGACACTATAGTCACCTGAACAACTTTAGCTTAATGAAGCAGTTTTGGTGTATAGAACATGCCCCTGCAGCCTCACTGCTCAATCCTCTGCCATTTAGGAGTTAAATCCCTTTGTTTATGAACCCTAGTCACACCTCCCTGCATGTGACTTGCATAGCCTTCCATAAACACTTCCTGTAAAGAGAGCCCTATTTAGACTTTCTTTATTGCAAGTTCTGTTTAATTAAGATTTTCTTATCCCCTGCTATGTTAATAGCTTGCTAGACCCTGCAAGAGCCTCCTGTATGTGATTAAAGTTCAATTTAGAGATTGAGATACAATTATTTAAGATAAATTACATCTGTTTGAAAGTGAAACCAGTTTTTTTTTCATGCAGGCTCTGTCAATCATAGCCAGGGGAGGTGTGGCTAGGGCTGCATAAACAGAAACAAAGTGATTTAACTCCTAAATGGCAGTGAAATTGCAGGGGAATGATCTATACACAAAAACTGCTTTATTTAGCTAAAGTAATTTAGGTGACTATAGTGTTCCTTTAATTAACCTGCCCCAAGTGACCCTGTCACAGGACATATACTTACCTGAACCTCTCCCTTTGTGGCACCACCATCTCCTGGCCCATCTCCATCGTCCGGGAGCTGCGTCAGTGGCCTACCAATGCAAATCGAACATAAAGGAGTCTCCTGAAAGAATGCTACTGGCATCAATCATAATCCCGTGACAGTACGCATGTTCTCACAAAAAAAATCTAAAACAAACAACAAAATAAAAACGATACCATCATATTCCCTGCTGCTTCTGCTAAAATACTACAGGCAGAAGTCGCTCTTTCACTTATTAGATTTGATAAATGAAACTGCTCAATAATTTGATATTAGCCACAAGACAGCTGCTCTGTTATCATCGCATTCACAAACCTCTATGGATAAGTCAAGTGCGCATGTGTACATATATATTTAATAATATTTTTTATGATTGGGTGCACGTTGATAGCTGAAATCATTAGCTGACACTCTCAACATATCGGAGGCTATCCGGCTGACCCTTCCCTGTACTCCATTGCAGAGTGTTGAAATTCCAACAGATTGCAAGAGTTGCCACCTTACACTACCATAAGGCAGACACCAATATGATCTGAAAGTATATGTTCAGCGAGACAGTATAGCGAGAGAAAGGAAATGGAAAAAAAAAATGAGTGGAAAATTAGTTAAAACATATCTGGAGAAATAATTAAAATATCTCTGGAGGTATATCCATAACACAGTGAGGAAGAATAAATACTGGTGGGAAAAGAATAAGACGGGCAGTGGGATGAGAATATACAAGGTCTGTGTTTCATGGAGAAACAAAGAAGGAACGGGCATTAAAAATTGTTGCCCCCTCCCTGAAACCAAATTTCTGGGTTGGTGCCCCCTCACCACTTTATTTCACACTGTCAGATAGCACTTTCATTTTGTACAAATCAGGTAAATATAATGTTGTCTCAAACACTATTTTAATAACATTTAAAGGGAAATCAACCATTTATCGAACACTTATTATATACAATATACATACAATCCTTTTTCAAGGATAGGTGAAAACGAAACAGCACTGTCAATCTGTCAAAAACAAGGCCTTTTAATATTCTACAGAATGTCGAGCACATGATGCTGTGAATGGAGTGCTAAATTTAACCTGTTGTATGCCAGAATGTGGCACTCAACAGGTTAAATATCAGCTTTACTGGTACTTTTGCAACCTGTGTAGTTCCAGCAACACACTACACAACTTCAGCACTCTTTGTTTTAAAACATTGTTACAATCACATTTATTGTCTAAAATAGCTCATAATTTCACTTGATTTTTAAACGCTGTTCTCAGCCAAATATATAAACTTTGCTGGATAACTTCAAACATATTGGAAACACAAACCATTCGTCCATGAAAGCTTTGTAAACATGCTGAAATAGTAGGAATATGAACTAACAGAGACACAGATGAAATGCTTAAATTCCACCACAACAGCTGACCGCAGTCTCTGCGGGGATAATCTCTTGAAAAAACACCAAAAGATTCATAGTTAGAAAAATAGTAAAAAAAAAAATATATATATATAATTTTTTCATGTTATTAGTCTTACCTTAAAGAAGCTCCCTCGATCCTCCAGCAGAGACATTTCCATTGTCATCTTAGATGACTTGTTCTTCACTGTTGCACCGCTATCCCAGCACTTCTGAGAGTAAAGACATTTTAATGGTTAGTCCAGTATGTAAGGAAATTCCTCCACAAACCACAAAAACAGTCACAACACGCACTCTGCCAAGACCTTTTCCGTCAACAGAGCTAAGCCATTAGTTTTCCACCAGAGACATACAGTTTTTCATCTCGTTTGTCCAAGTTTGTTAGGTGCACAGAAAGCAGCAATGAACTCTTCAAGAATTCTTAATATCAGTCACTGGTCTTTGACAGGGGAAAATGCTGCAGGACGTCTGTTTATGTTTTTAAGTACGGTTTTAGTTTTGTTTGTTTTTTTCCTTTCAATTTAAAGAGACAAAGCTCTTATGTGAGATTCTCTTTATAAAGGATCTGAAACCCAGAAGGTTGGAGAAAATATTCTCTTTGAAAACTCTTTTTTTTTTCCCCTGCTTTGTTTAAACTAGGGTGGATCTGTTTAGAATTCCAGAGCAAATCTGTTAAGAGTTTAAATGCAGGTTTTAGAGATTATTGTAAGCACCCCCACTAGACAGCAACATTCAATGTGATAACAGATATAAAGCAATTGGCTAATCTAGTATGCCCATTTCCCTGTCCAAAAAACAAACAAACTACAAAACAACTCAATATTTATCGTCATTTATTAACCATATTAGGGCTTATTTATACAACATTTTTATAGTTCTTCTTTCATTATGTATTTACAGAACAAGAAATGTGTACAAGCAAATTACAAATAAAGTAAATAAAAGGTACTTCCAGATTATTCATTTTAATTTGTTGATAGATAAAAGCAATGCAGGTTTTGTGAAGTCTTCCAGATTCCAGATTCCAAAAAGCCAGAATGCACACTTGGCTGGACCGGCACTTTTATGTTCCCCAACATAGCGATTGCGATGACACATTTGGGACAGGAGGGCTACAGAGCCAAATGATGGCCTTCTGCATGTACGTTAGAAGTAACTCTTCAAACACCATATCCATTACAGGATGTTGTAGTAATCATGGTGCACTCCTGATGCCCCCCAACCAATGTAAGTAGTTTAGTGACGGTTTAATTTCTTGCCTGCGGTCTGCAAAGGCCCTGCTTTCCACCTCCACTCAGTCTCCTGCTAGGAGCTTCTGTTAGCTCTCCTGAGCTAAGCCCTATGGTGCAGTCCCAGCTCATTGTTTGAGAGCATCAGCTGAGCTAAGCCCTGCACCACAGGAGTCCGTTGAGAAGAGATAGAGAGCAGAACGAGGCAGACCTCAGGTTAGGAATGAAACCGTTAGTAAACTGCTTGACTACTTGCACATGCCTCCTAACTGTTCTACTTTCAGCGGGACAGTCCCAATTTCCCAGGAAACCACACCAATTGTGGGCCTTGCTAATGACGCGGAACTTTAAGGGGTCTTATATTGGGAGGTATGCTTACATTAGGGGGCTCCTGGTACCATACTGACTACAGTGCATTGTAGTAGTTATGGTGCTTGAAGTGTTCCTTTAATTAACCATTTGTGCTGTAACTTTTACAAATGTCTTCTGGCCTCCCCAAAAATGTAATATAATGTGTGTCTCAGGGCATTATTTCTTTCTGATCAAAAAGTAAGTCTCTTTCCAACTTTCCTTGGCTCCGTAGACTTGTCGCCTCTTGATGGAATGGAAATAAACAGGAATCTATCCCACTCCGGTTCTGACCCTGCTAAGAATGAAGAATTGGCATTTAAGAGACACACAGAGGCCCTTACTGAATTACCCTCTTATTATTCTGGCACATTGCGGACCCCTAGTTGGCTCTCCAGGATTCTACTCATTCTATTCATTTTATTATAGATCTTGGAAAGTTGCACTAAACATTCAGGTCAATTCCTTTTTGTCCAAATCTCCTAATCCCTTTAAGTTTATCTGATCGTCTGATGGATGTTTTCTACACATCTGTAGAAAATGAAAATTCAAGTCACATTTTTCTGATGTTTCTGTTTTGATTGCTGCATTCCATCTACACAAGCAGGTTTTAACATCCTAACCTCTAGATAGTGTCTGACTTCATATCTCAGTATGAGATTTTCCTTTCCAAAAATACATTTTTATCTAGTTTGGCATTGTGTCACAGGAGCCTGCTGGGACTTGGTGGGGAACAGCTTTTGTTGCACTATGTTTTCTCTGTTTATTTTTTTCAACTATTTCAACTTTCAACTAAATATTTCCTTAAAGCGGACATGTCTTTTTTTCCCCCTTTCAATAGGCATGTCCCAAATTCCCCTTTTGGCTCCCCTGTTTTTTTAAATTAAATTTTTTGTTATATAAAAGGGTTAGTGTAACCATTTAAAGTATTCTACTAAAGAAATACTTTAAATGCACCAACCCCTTTTTTTTGTTTTTTTACATTCTTTATTTATGAAGTGCAGGTGAGTACAGACAGGTTTGCTATGCCACAACAACACTGACGAACTTATATGGTTTTACATTAATTTGGCACAGATAGAAATTGCACTATTTCATAAAAATAATAAGACACAAAACAGTAAGCACGATATACAGTATCCCACAAAAGTGAGTACACCACTCACATTTTTGTAAATATTTTATTATATCTTTTCATGTGACAACACTGAAGAAATGACACTCTGCTACAATGTAAAGTAGTAAGTGTACAGCCTGTATAACAGTGTAAATTTGCTGTCCCCTCAAAAAAACTCAACACACAGCCATTAATGTGGAAATGTCCAAATTGGGCCCAATTAGCCATTTTCCCTCCCCGGTGTCATGTGACTCATTAGTGTTACAAGGTCTCAGTGAATGGGAAGCAGGTGTGTTAAATTTGGTGTTATCGCTCTCACACTCTCTCATACTGGTCACTGAAAGTTCAACATGGCACCTCGTGGCAAAAAACTCTGAGGATCTGAAAAAAAGAATTGTTGCTCTACATAAAGATGGCCTAGGCTATAAAAAGATTGCCAAGACCCTGAAACTGAACTGCAGCATGGCGGGCAAGACCATACAGCGGTTTCACAGGACAGGTTCCACTCAGAATAGGCCTCGCCATGGTCGACCAAAGAAGTTGAGTGCACGTGCTCAGCGTCATATCCAGAGGTTGTCTTTGGGAAATAGACATGTGAGTGCTGCCAGCATTGCTGCAGAGGTTGAAGGGGTGGGGAGGTCAGCCTGTCAGTGCTCAGACCATACGCCGCACACTGCATCAAATTGGTCTGCATGGCTGTTGTCCCAGAGGGAAGCCTCTTCTAAAAATGATGCACAAGAAAGCCCGCAAACAGTTTGCTGAAGACAAGCAGACTAAGTGCATGGTTTACTGGAACCATGTACTGTGGTCCAATGAGACCACAATAAACTTATTTGGTTCAGATGGTGTCAAGTGTGTGTGGTGGCAACCAGCGAGGAGTACAAAGACAAGTGTGTCTTGCCTACAGTCAAGCATGGTGGTGGGAGTGTCATGGGGCCTGCATGAGTGCTGCCGGCACTGGGGAGCTACAGTTCTTTGAGGGAACCATGAATGCCAACATGTACTGTGACATAATCCCCTCCCTGGGGCCGCAGGGCAGTATTCCAACATGATAACGACCCCAAACACAACTCCAAGACGACCACTGGCTTGCTGAAGAAGCTGAAGGTAAAGGTGATGGACGGGCCAAGCATGTTTCCAGACCTAAACCGTATTGAGCATCTGTGGGGCATCCTCAGATGAAAGTTGGGGGAGCGCTGTTTTTTTACTTTGGCTATTCCTGACTATTCTAATTTCTGGTATCCCTGACTTGGCTTTCATATCGATCTTGTGTATTTCCGGTTCCCTTGACTATTCTCTATTCTTCAACGTTTTAACCCAGCCATTCAAAGGGCCGGTTTACATTCGGTCTGTTTTTCTATTCTATGTACATGTTACATTGTTCTGCGTGTTGGATCACATAGTTGTCATGAATTGACATTATGCAGCCCAGAATAGAGTTTTGGGATGCCCTAAGTCACGTGTGCTGGAGGTGATACACAATTAAAAATAACTCTGGAAGTGCACTATTTTAAGCTTTAACTTATATAACCTGCAGGATTACAAAAGATGACAAACGGAAGAGCTTTACTCAAGTTTCACGACCTTTATCAACTTTGCCTTTGGCTGTCTTTGGTTATAGGCACCTCCCTCATGTCGCACAATCATAAGAGTGAACCAAGGTCAATGGAAGCCTGCCCAAGGAAGAGCAGAAGATATGATTTCCGGGTGCCAAGATTTTATTAAGACGAAGGTGACAAGAAAGAACACTCAGCTGGACGAAAATAACTTTTAAAATGTTAAGATGAACAGGTCCAGGGCCAGAAAAGGTTGGGGGTGGGAGGCCAAGGGGAGTGAGTCACTTTAATATGAAAAAGTAAATTGCATCTACATCTCAGTTATTTTCAGACCTAACTAGGGCAGATGTCCTTTGCATAGTTTCCAACTCTGGTAGGTGTGCTGATCGGGAAAGGGATGTCTTGTGCAAGCAAGTTTCAAGGAACACTCAAGCATCATAACCACTCAAGCAAATGGTAGTGGTTATGGTGCCAGTAGTGCTCTGGTGCACCACAATGTAAATAGTCAAATAGCTTTGTAATGGTCTGTCTTCTTACTCAGAGTCTGCAGAGATGCTGCTTCCTAGCTCAACTCAGCCTCTAGGAACCATACATTACAAATTTATAAGGTGTGCCTATCAGAAAAGGGTGGGCAGGCCCAGGGGTGTCCCAGTGATGCAACTTGCATCACTGGTGATGCCCAAAATTTGCGGGCTGACCTGGGAAGGTTACAAGCCCACCCACAGAAAGGGAGTGTCAGCTTAGCATTAAGCACACCGGGCTGGCTGTCAGCTTCCAGGCCGGCCTGACATGCAGAAGACAATGCAGAGAGTACTGCAAAAGTGTTCTAAGCATGGTTATAGTGCCAACTGCACAGCACAATCATGTCTAATGATGCTCGCGGGAACAGGAACAAAACTGGAACAAAAGAAGCATGGCAGAACAAGACCATAAAATAGAGAATGTCCTGCCTAAAGCAGGCCTGTTAGGAGGCCTATCTGTGCACTGCAATGATCATAGTGTGTGCGCTAATAGAGGAGATCAGATCATCTCCCCAACAAGTCCATTTTAATATATATTAAATTCACCACCAGATCCAGACAATATACACTTTAATGAATAAACCTGTTGAAAAAATATTGGGAATAATTGTTTTTTTTTATACAAAATTTTATCTTTACCTTTAACAGGTGTTAGGCAAACCTATTTATATCCTCAACAGGTCATTTCACATGAAAGAGTTAATAGACACCTTTATCAGTTCTTTTCCAGCTACACTTTAAAAAACCAGTAGTAAGTCACAAGAGGGGTTAATGGTTATCTTAGAAAAGGTATTCACAGATGTACTGGTTCAGATAAAACGCCTTTGGGGAGTAAAGCCAAGTTGTTTTAGTTGAGTCAGAATTTTTGTCTATGTAGTTATGTAATGTTTAAACACAATCCAAGCATAATGTTCTGTTTCCATTACTGGGAAAATTGAGTGAGGCAAGATTAATCACAACTGTTTTGTGTGCCAAAGGGAAAAGCAGTTTTTTATTTATTTTTTTACTAACTACACTGGCAATGAAATGGTTCATAGGCAAATAGCAAACGCTTAATGATTGTTATGCCTTGCAAAGCATGTTTTCATAAGTCTAACAGAAGTGATCCCCCTTGTGGTCCCTTGGATTGGCGAGCATTTATCCCTTTATTAGAAATGACAGATAACATCTGCTTTCGGAAGCTAAGCAGGATTGGACCTGGTTAGAATTTGGAAGTGACGATTGCGAGTTTTTTGTTTGTTTTTTAGTTTGTGCATGCGCAGCAGATTAAAAGATTTTACGACTCACAATCCAAAGTATACACTGTCTGCATCAACACAGATAACCAGTTCATTGCTACTGGAGCAATGACATAAAAGGTGTGTATTAGGTAGAAAGAGACTACAGGACTCATGCATTAAAAGTCTGGTACTCACCAAGTCCACAGTGAAAGAATCTGTCAGACACAGATGGTGAAATCTATTATTATTAGGTATTTACACAGATTCTATGGAAAGCATTGAACAATCACAACACAGTCAATCTGAGTATTTTAGAAAAATTCTACATTTATGAAATACTCATTTGTGGGAGGGGTGGTGACAGTGCCGCTTTAACCCTGCAATGTACAAATTGCTGTTCCTACAGGACAGGGGTATTGAGATGAAGTGGTCTTGATGCCTTTAGCGCCCCTTTAAAGATTTAACAAATGAAATCACAAGCCAGTTCAGGCACAGCCAGGGCACATATTGCAGATGGAGGGGAGAAAAATAAACTTTGCTTAATTTCTACAAACTTTCTATCTGCTCACTATCAGGTGTAAAAGACAGAACATATATAAAGATGGAGGTGTCCAGTTGCAGGACAATGAGGTGTGGATTTTAACATTTTGTCATACAATACATATACCCATCTTGTTAAATATAGCAATAAACATGTTAAAAATCCAGGGAAGTGGACGTTCCCCTTTCAAAAAGGTTGAAATTGCTTGAGTGTGAAAAGATTGTGAAATGGTCAGACTTGGTGGTCCAAAAAGTAATAATCTGAGGAGAACGTGAATATGTATAATCTCACTGTAAATCAAAACATACTCCTCCTACTATACTTTATCTTTTACGCCTTCTTTGACATTTGTTTTCATTCTGTACTGTATCGTGTCCTTTTAAAAAAAAATTATTTATTTCTCTCGTCCTATAATGCTATCATTTAACAGGTATTACTGTAAAGTTAGCATGTGCTTTACCTGTATTACGTGTATTTTTTGTTATAGTTCCTGGATACAGGTTTTAACTTTTGCAAAAAGTCCAATGTTCTAACAAACATAGAAAAAAAAGAAAAATCAATGAATTCCTCAGAGCAGCCAATTTCAGGAATGTTACAGGAATGTTACGTGATAACTTGATAATGTTACCACAATTTAGTTCAGAAAGAGAACTTAATCCCTTTGGCTGAGTGCCATATTATTTCACAGCACCAATTACTCACTTCCTCTCTGTACTATCAGTAGGGCTTGGATATTTGTTATGTTAACAAAGTACCACCCATGTTGACTGCCACTTCCTACATGTCAAATGTGTTTTATTTCTAAGCTATCAGGAGAACCACACTTGAGTTTATTTTACAAGCCAGCAATGTGTTTAATGGATTAGCAGACATTAACATTAGTCATACTAACTGTTTCTCATTGTTCAAAGTATGAATCAAATTATGAATAGTCAGAAATTCAAAGTGAATTTAAAAACATGAACAACCAAAAAATAAGAGTTCAACTGCGCAGTCTCTCATTCTCGGATGCATACCTGTGGATCATGTATTTGCTTAGTATGGCCCAGTACGCTAACCCGTGAACCGGTCTATGGTAAACTTATAGCATTGTGTTATAGCTGCTACCAGTGATGAGTGGAAATGCTTTATCCCATAAATCTCTTATATCCCATAACCTCTGCAGGGCGAGCGTTTATGAGATAACATCTGGTTAGGAAGGGGTTTGTCTGTAGCTGCAGACAGATCCACTAAACAATACTATCAAGGGAGCTTGAGAGGTAACTTTTTATTTTATGTTTGTATTGTTCTATTTTTTGATACACTATCTATATACTATGTTTAAAAAAATAGGTATTCATGTGAAACCGCTCTTGGGGATAAAATACCCATGTCAAAAACCCAAACTGGAAGGCAGACCCACTAAACAGTACCCTGAGAGACATTTTCGAAAAATTTTGTTTTGCAAAAATGTATAAAAAAATGTGGATAATTTAACCCCATGTAATGCAAAATGACTGATCTGTAAATATATTCCACGTCAGCTCCACCTTAAAAAAGAAATGCAATTTGTTCTTTAACTCATCACAATTCACTAGTTGTGGCTTAAGGCGGTATTCACCAAACACAGAGTTGTAGTAAATTGAAAGGTAAACTGCAAAATTCAGACTGCTGGTATTATTATTATTATTATTATTATTATTATTATTATATTTATAGAGCGCCGTCAAATTCCGCAGCGCTTTACAATGGGTGGACGAACAGACATGTAGTTGTAACCAGACAAGTTGGACACACAGGAACAGAGGGGTTGAGGGCCCTGCTCAATGAGCTTACATGCTAGAGGGAGTGTGGTAAAATGACACAAAAAGGTAAGGATAGTATTAGACCGGTGACAGTTGCAGAAGAGGAATCAGTCAGGAGCTATTAACTGTTTAATTGATACGCTTTTATGAAGAAGTGGGTATTTAACGATTTTTTGAAGGAGTGGAGACTGGGTGAGCATCTAACGGAGGAGGGAAGCGAGTTCCATAGGTACTATAGTTGAAGAATATTTCCAAGTCAGCTATTTTGGCCTAAATTCCACAACTCAGGTTTCAGATCACTACAATTCAGTCTTTAAAGAATATAAACCACTAGGGGATTGTGTAGAATTGACTAGGGATCTACAACATTTAAGATAAAATAGACTGGAAAGGATCAACACAGCTCTAGGTACCAGTCTACATTAGCCTAAGAGTTCAGTTCTTGTGAAAAATCTCCACAATCCCCACCTTACTGAATATACACTTTAAAGGGACACTATCGTCACCAGAACAACTACAGCTTATTGAATTTGTTCTGGTGAGTAGAATAATTCCCTTCAGGCTTTTTGCAGTGAACACTGTCTTTTCAGAGAAAATGCAATGTTTACATTACAGCTTAGTGATAATTCCACTGTCCACTCCTTAGATGGCTGCTAGAGGTGCTTCCTGGGGCAGTCCTGCACAGTGAGCAGCATTGCCATTCAGTGTACCCACCCTCTGCATGCAGACACTAAACATTCCTCATAGAGATGCATTGACTCAATGCATCTCTATGAGGAGATGCTGACTGGTCAGGGCTGTGTTTGACTTGTGCTGGCTTTGCCTCTGGTCTGCCTCCTTGACAGTCTCAGCCAATTCTATGGGGAAGCAGTGTGATTGGCTCAGGCCACCACTTTTGATGATAATAGCAGGCAGAGGCAGTTCAGGGGCAGAGACAGCAGCTCCAGACTTGAATACAAGTAAGAATTTACTATATTTAGGGATGCAAGGGGAGGGGGGCTGTGAGGGGTGCAGGGGGACTAGATGGTGGTTTTAACACAATAGGGTCAGGTATACCTTTTTGTGTTCCTGACCCTATAGTATTTCTTTAACGGAATACAAATTATGGAAGAAAATAGTATTCCTTACTTTTAAGGGATTATCATTCAAGGTTCCATAGATAGTAGGTAATATAAATACTAACAGCATCTGGCTTCTCCCAGGCACATACATCCTATTTTAACATCAATATTAATACCATTCACTCTTTAACCCCTTAAGGAATGAGCCAATTGTACAAGTTGTGATCAAAACAAAACTTAAACATAACCTGGAATTTGACTATATGTATGTTCAACCATAATCTACCCTTTTCATATAAAGTGCACCTCCTTATGATACCTCCTCTGGCCACTCCTCAGATGGCTACTAGAGGTGCTTCCTGGGGCAGTGCTGCACTGTGTGCAGGACTGCCATTCAGTGTCTCCACCCTCTGCATGCAGACACTGAACTTTCCTCATAGAGATGCATTGATTCAATGCATCTCTATGAGGAGATGCTGATTGGACAGGGCTGTTTTTGCCTTGTGCTGTCTCTGCCCCTGATCTGCCTCCTTGATAGTCTCAGCCAATCCACTGCTTTTCTATGGGAAATCATTGTAATTGGCTTTTGTTCAACGCTTCTGATGATGTCAGCGAAGCAGGCAGATCAGATGCAGAGCCACCAGCAGCAGACTGGAATATTTAGGTGGGCAGGGAGCTAGATGTTGTTTTTTACACTCTAGGGTCAGGAATACATCTTTGTGTTCCTGATCCTATAGTGTCCTTTAATTTAACATGTTGCTGTCAGTTTTGGTTGCACACTGCATATAAATGAATGTTATATTGTCAGGAATACATATATATCAGATTATTGCTAAAAAAAAAAAAAAACTAATGCATACTGTAAATGCTTATAAACAAATTTAATTCAAACAGAAATAGGAAGCAAAAACATTCATTTTGTAGAGATCATGATTTTTTTCATTAAATAATCCAGAAAAGAAGAACTCTGTATAGAAGCCTTTCCGGAAGTAATGTGTAGGAGCTAAGTATTTTTTGTGGGAACAGCTGCACTAACACAAAGACCCATTTCAGCTGCTGCATTTATCAAACCCTGGCACCAAATAACTATTTTTTTTACATCTATTTATTTATATATTTTTTCATTGGGGCCTTTGATGCAAAGTAAAGGAACAAAAAAAAAATCTTCAAAACACTTCTGTGTTCACTTCTCTCAGTGATAGCTTCGAACATGCTGTCTGTGAGTTACATCAACAAGGAATGAGTTCCTATGACAGGAGGGATGTTTACCAAAATAAAATTACACAGAGCATCATGAACATACTTGATTTGCCTTGTAAAACAAGTAAACAAACGTAGTTGTAAGCAGTGGCGTACTAAAGGGGGGGCGGTCCGCCCCGGGTGCCACCAGGTTGGGGAGTGCCATGACCAGCCCTGCCGGCCCCCCCATGCTGCAGCCGCCCGAGCGCTCTGTATAGAGCCTCAGGCGGCTGCAGCTTTGCCCGGGCTGTGCGTCCATGAGGGCGGACCGCACCGCCCGGGCGCAGCCTGAGGAGAGGGGCTGACAGGAGGGAAGCGTTCAGCTCCCTCCTGTCAGCTTCCTTTGCTGTAGCGTGGCCGAGCCCTGCAGCATGATGGTCCGACGGGTACAGATAGCAGCTGTCTCCTGTACCTGGCCGGACTAACAGGAAGTACACACCGAGTGTGTACTTCCTGTTAGTCCGGCCGGGTACAGGAAACAGATGCTCCCTGTACCCGCGGACTATACAGGGCTCGGCCACGCTACAGCAAAGGTAGGGGGGAGGAGGGGTGAGAAAGAGGAGAAAGGGGGGGTGAGAAAGAGAAAGGAGGGGAGGCGAGAAAGAGGAGAAAGGAGGGGGGGTGAGAAAGAGGAGAAAGGAGGGGTGAGAAAGAGGAGAAAGGGGGTGTGGGAGAAAGAGGAGAAGCAAGTGAGAAAGGAGAAAGGGGGTGAGAAAGAGGGTGAGAGAAAGAGAAAGGAGGGAGGGTGGAGAAAGAGAAAGGGGGGATGAGAAAGAGAAAGGGGATGAGAGAGAAAGGAGGGGGGTGAGAGAGAAATTAGAGGGGGGAGAGATATCAGGAGGGGGAAGAGAAATTGGGGAGAGAAATTAGAGGGGGTGAGAAAGAGAAATTAGGGAGGAGGGAAGGAAACGGAGCTGGAGGGAGAGATTGACACCATCACATACACACAATGCACCCCTGCACACAGAACACACACAATGCATTACACACACAGACACACATACACAAGCAATGCAACCTTACACACAATGCATCCCTTACACACACAGAAACACACAATGCATTCCTTACACACACTCAATGCACCCCTTACACACATTCAATGCATCCCATACATACACAGAAACACACCTTGCAGCCCTTACACATACAAACACAATTTCACACAATCCATTCCTTACACACATATCAGGACATCCCTTACACACTCCACCCCCTGTGAACAAACTCATTGGTGGAACATGAAGGTGGACCCTGGGTCCCAGACCTTGAGCTGTGTAAAGGACCCCCAAAAAATGGAGCTGCTTCCCGTTCTCCCAGAACATTGATTTTTGTGACCACAGTTACAAACCGCCTCCAGAGAGCCTGTTCTGCACCAGACCAGTGGAGCCAGACTGCAGCTAGAGCCCATCATCATCCTCATCTGGTTGTAAGTAGGCAATATAGTATATTATTTGTGACACTAAGCTCTAATTTACCTCACATTAAAGAAACACTTTAGTCCCCAGAACCACTTCAGCTTAATGTAGTGGTTCTGGTGTCTATAGCCTGTCCCTGCAGGCCTTTTAATGTAAACACGGCGGCACTGCAGCACTGGCGTTAGTTAACATGGCAAATCATATGGGTGGGGCATTGTGATGTCACATGGGGGGGCGGCAAACTTTACTTTTGCCTAGGGCGGCAAAAATCCTTGCACCGGCCCTGGCTGGAGGGGGCTGTGTGATCTGTGGCCGCACAGTGTCCCATGGTAGTTAGGGTGCCGTGCGGCCAGTACAGCTCACACAAGCAAACAGCTGATAAACTGGCCGCACGGAGGAAATGTGTATGTGTGACTGTCTGCCTGTGATGGTGTGTGACTGTCTGCCTGTAACTGAGTGTGTGACTGTCTGTCTGTAACTGAGTGTGTGACTGTCTGCCTGTAAATGTGTGTGTGGGGCTGCAGGGATTTTGTAGAAGGGGGCGGGGGTTTTGTATTGGGACAGGAGTCTTTATAAGGGGGGATAAGCAGGGGATTTGTGGAAGGGGGTTGCGGGGGTTTTGTAGACGGGGCAGTACAGGATTTGTAGAAGGGGCAGGACAGAGGTTTTGTAGGAGGGGCAGGGCAGGACAAGGGTTTTGTAGGAGGGGCTGACAGCGGTTTTGCAAAGTTTACAAATTGTAAAAAAAAAAAGAAAGAAAACCTTTAACATTTTTTACAGTTTTTTTTGGGTGGGGGTGCCAAGCACAGGATCCGCCCTGGGTGCCAAATGCTCTAGGTACGCCCCTGGTTATACGCCCCTGGTTGTAAGCTATCCATTGTATTGCCCATCATTATTAATTCGTATTGTGAACATTAGATGATGTCCAATATTCTAGCAAGCTTCAATGAAAGTAGCTCTAGACTAGTGTACCCGCCAAGTTGTGCTCTAATGAAAAAGCTTAAAGGGACACTATAGTCACCAGAACAACTACAGCTTATTGCATTTGTTCTGGTGAGTAGAATCATTACCTTCAGGCTTTTTAAGAGAAAAGTCAGTGTTTACATTACAGCCTAGTGATAACTTCACTGGCCACTCCTCAGATGGCTGCTAGAGATCCTTCCTGGGTCATGGCTACCTAAAATGCATCTAAACATTCAGTATCTCCTCCCTCTGCATGTAGACACTGAACTTTCCTCATGGAAATTCATTGATTCAATTAATCTCTATGAGGAGATGCTGATTGGCCAGGGCTGTGTTTGAATCATGCTGGCTCTGCTCCTGATTTGCCTCTTTGTCAGTCTCAGCCAATCCTATGGGGAAGCACTGTGATTGGATCAGGCTACCACTTCTGATGATGTCAGCATACTGCTTGTTTTTCTGAGGCAAGCAGCAAGCAGATCTACAGCTTCAGGCTTGAACACAGTAAGATTTTGCTATATTTATAGAGACATGAGGGGCCCAGGGGGTCTAGATGGTGGTTTTAACACTATAGGGACATGTTTGTGTTCCTGACCCTATAGTGATCCTTTAAAGAAGTACTCTCTACATTGTGCTACTATAACTGTTACAAAATGTACAGATTTATATAAAAATCTGGTTAGAACTATGGCTTCCTCATCTATAAATCGATTCTTGGACAAAGTGCTTTTGGTGCCCAGTTTTTATTTAAATCTTAGGTGTGCAAAATGTATCTCCCCAGATGTTTTAAAATTACAGCTTTCATGATGGTTTGTCATTCTAAAGGCATACAAAGCATCATGGGAGTTGTAGTTCTACAGCATCTGGGGATCTACTATTGTGGCACCCCTGATTTAAACAGTTTGATTTCAAGTTAGGTTTCTTCATATAAACCATAATATCCAATAGATTGCGCTCTGCAATTGAACCACAACAGCTAATATGCTCCACTTTGGTGCCAAAATGTTTCCAAGTGGTTTGGCAAAAACAAGGCTCTCCTGGCCCCTAAAGTCAGACTCTTCGCTTGTTACTGGGATGTTTAGAAGTCAATTTCCGCAAAGTCCGCAGACAGATGGAGAGTACATGGCTAAAGGATGACAAAATAAACTCAAAAATAATTTGTGTCAGTCCCCCTTGTGTCAGGCAATTTAAAAAAATGTATATTTCTCAGGAGCTCTTCCCTTATAGACATGTAGAACTTTCCCTTCAAGTTTCCATAACAACAGAATGCACTTGTCTATAATTGTGATATTGTAAGGGTAATTTACATTCTAAGAAACCAAATTGTTGTTAAAGGAGCACTATAGCATTAGGACTATACATCTGTGTTATCCTTTTAATTTAGAGGTAGATAGAGTCTCCAACAGGTCCACAATCTGTCTCCAGTGGATTATAATGCTGACGTTTCTAAATGTCCAATTCAATGCTCCTCATGGAAGAACATTGGGGACAAAAAAAAACTTGTGCACCATTGCTATGCTCCTATTGGAGATTAGTTGAGAGAACTGACTTTGATTTGGTTACCACAACAGAAGTGCCTCTAGTGGAAGGAAGACAGTCACTAGAGGTGTGTTTAAGCCTGCAATGTGAAGATTGCAGTATCTACTAAACAGTAATGCTTTACAATGCATGGTTAAAACTAAAGGATCACTGCACCCAGACCACTTCAATGAGATAAAGTAGTTTTCATGCTGATGGTGGTCCTTTAATGTCCATTATATTCTTCTAGAATGTGCAAGGTGATTGGTTTTTAACCCTATCTTGACCAGGAGGGGGGCAGTGGCAGAAGGACGCAATAGTGTTAGCAATCCAGTTTTGTACTCCTAACACTATAGTGTTGCTTTAACGTCTGTTAGCAACTCCTCTCCAGTGAGGCTATTTTTTGCTTACTTTCACACTGCCCTGTAAATCATCCCATGCCTCTCTGCCCACATTTGACAACTTGTTTTGAAAAAGATGCTTTTATGACTGCACATTGATGCTTGGCTTTACGAACAATCTAATTAAAATAATACTTTATCAGTATGAACATTTTATAGTACAGCAGCTCGGACACCGATTGGAACATTTTATTTATGTTTCGGTAACTTTTTTAACACGAATACCTATAGACCTATAATGTAAGCTCGTTTGAGCAGGGTCCTCTTCAACCTATCGTTCCTGTAAGTTTTTTAACAACCAAAATAAAGTGAAAGTCCCTTAGCCCCTGACGAAGGAGTCCTCGCACTCCGAAACGCGCGTCGGGCGTTTCAGTTTACTATCCCTTCACCTCACTTTAGCACAGCACTATGCACCTGAAGGGATTTGTTTTTCTTTCACTTTATTTTGGTTGTTAATTTTGTTTATGTTTATAGATTAAGCAGGATCTAGTATTCTATGGAGGCTGGTCGTAGACACCGGATTTCAGTAGCAGCTTTAGCATAGAACACCCATGAAGGTGTTTATAGGAGTCTTAGGGAATCAGTCTTAATGGTGTCTACAGCAGCCGTTCTGCCTCTCAGTAGCAGTTCTTGGTGCAGGATTCCTACATTATATGCACTGATTTCTCTTCTAATAGCAAGCTCTATTCCCGTTGCCTTTGACTGAGGTGTCTGTGTACCCAGGATTTCGTTCATATATCGATTAGGGTATTCTGTCATCTGTGACCCGTCCTCTTTTTTCTTTACCCCCCCCCCCCTCCTTTTTAGTTTGGGGTCTCCCATGCATATTCCACTGAACCCCTACTTTATTGTGGATTGACAGTATATTCACATTTAGTCTAGGCGGTATGGGGGGTTTATAGAGTGTGTTCTAGTAGCCACTGGTTATATTGTTTACCGTAGTATCTTTTGGACATTACAAGGTTAATAAAGCTTTCTTTGCACCTATATTTATTTTTGTCCCTAGATACCCTTGGCTTTATTAGAGATGCTAGAGTTTTTACTGCTTATACCTTATATATACTCTATGAATTCTCGAGAAACATTGTATTAACGGTGAATATACCTACTATACCAGTTATCTGGAGGATCCACTAGGGGGTTATCGCTCCTTTAGTTTATCTTTGTTTTTTATACATAATATCTGGGTTCAAGCCCATATTTAGGTGGAGCTGGTACCACCACCCTGACCTTTTTTCCTCACCCCCATTCCAATTCTCAACCTTGGATGGGGGGTTAGGAAAATTACTTAGTTTTTTCATTACGTTTTTTTATTATCCTATTTATTGTTAAATCCCTCCCTCTTATAATATTGTAAAGTGCTATGGAATCTGTTGGCGCTATATAAATGGCAATATTATTAATAATGAATTGTAATTGTTATCTTACAAATAATACTAATACTAAGAATATATATTATATGGAAATATGTTTTATTTCTAGAAAAAAAAACAAAAAAAAACAACTTTGTAAATACATTCAGCCAGAATCTAAAAGGAAATGTAACTATCCCACCTGTTACACCCCATGGGGTTCAGCAAAAGTGAACAAATTGTGTTTTAAGAACAAAGCAGGTGACAAGTGTCTTCTAAGCAGTCGAGCAAAAGAAAACAAATCATTCCTTCTTAATTGTTTGGAAAGGTTGTAAAAGACAACTGGACAAGCAGATATATGCTGGGGGTAGGAGAAGCTGTTTTGGAATACAAAGGAGAAACTCTACACCCCAAGGACACAAGCTAATCACATCTAAAGCTGTGAGGCCATGAAGCAATGTGGATGGAAATTGAACCACAAAATACAATATATATGACTATTTGTCACTTAAATTTAAGTTACTAAATGAAGAGACGGTGCACAACTTACGCTTGACCTGTTGTCTACAAAATGCTGTCCTTGTTGACATTAGTAAGACTTTCAAATTTGAGCTAATCATAGTGATCTTAAACCACCTTGAAAAGAAACGATTGAAGATGTCAGGACTTGGGGTCCTATGTTTGGGATACAAATGCAGAGTGAAGCACATACATCAATGCAACAAGTATACCATCAGCAGACGACCACATCTCTAACGATTGTCTGCCAACGACAAGATTGGAGACAACAGCATCTAAAATGGGATAGGCTGCCTATTCACTAAAGTGAGAGAAACACTTCAGGCACCATATCCAGTAGGGCCTGTGGTGTGGGAACCAGGGTGTAAGTTGTCAAACCACACTAAAACATTTGTCTACTTATCATTGGACAGTGGCAGGTCACTCCAGCCACCATAAACACTGCAGTAAACTGTAGTGGTTATAGTGCTTCAAGCTTTGTTTTAATATTTAAATATTTTGTTCATGGTCTGATCTCTGCATCCACATTGTCTCTCAGAAATTACCTGGCTTTTTAACAACAATAAATCAGGATGTAAAGCCACTGGGAGAACTCAAATTTATTATTTATTTAATCAAATCAAATGTTATTCCCTAATTAGTGTCTCTTCCAAGTAGAAAGTACACAATTAAAAAATAAATACACATGAGACTGTGAACTTGAAAAGAACAGACAATTCTGGAAGTGGGTTATTATAATACAGTACAAAAATAATTTCAAAATGCAACCAAGAAACAGAGGAATGTCGTCACATTTCGTCTATATAATGCAATAAAGCACAGATAGGCAACAATCGGCACTCCAGATGATTTGAACTAAGGTAAGAGGAATATGGGAGATGCACATTTGGAGTGCTGTGGGATGCCTAACCCTGCAATAAAGAAACAGGTAATGTTTCAGTCCACTGCATTTATATGACAAATCTTCAATAAACCATAAGCACGGATTTGGAAACTGTGTTGTCTTATCCTCAACAAAGCACATGCACCCTTCTCCCTTCTAAAGGCTTGATTTTATTTTTCCTTCTTCCTTTGCCAAACTAAGAAATGATTCTCTCATCATGAGCTCAAGGTATACTTTTCATTCACTACCTCTCCCATTTCCATTTCATTCCATATCAACATGTCAGCCCATGACCTTGATTCCATTTATTCCTACTTCAGCCCAGTCCTATCATTCTCTCCTTTTATTGGTCCCCTCCAACCACCACTAAACATCTTCTAAGCCATATTTTCTATAATCCCTCCATAGCTTAACTGCCACATTTAAACCCAATTAAGATAATTTTATCAATGTTTGTTCTTTCTATTACTATTATCCATGTCCCTTCAGCCATCACTTTCAACCAGTGACAATAATTTTCTTTCTTTGAGATGCACTATAGCTACAATGGCATTAACAATAAGCACTAAATACATGCATATTAGGTGACACGCAATTTCTAGGAAGAAACCATCCTTGTGAACAGAAATCTCCTATCAAAGTTCTAAGTGTCCTCAGCCTAGTGCTCTGTAAATAATGAAGCTTTGATTAAGCCTACCTCGTGTGCTGCTCCTGCCCTGCATACCTGCACCCTGCTCCTGCCCTTCTCCAATCGTCATTTGATCTTCCAGCTACTTGGACTTGGCTTCATTTATTTGTTTATGAACCTTTGTTGTCTGCCCTGACCTCGGACCATCTAACCACGCATTTGCCTGTTGCTCCTGGACACCTCACTTGGACTCTGTTTACTTTTTACCATTTCATTAATCATGCCACCACATACCTCCTAAGAGCCTATCCTCACCTCCAAGTTGTAAGGGTATGCTGTCTTAACGCCATTGGTTCCAGCTCCTGATCCACCAATCAGGCCAGTGACAGTTGTACACATCATATTAAAGTGTATCATATATTTGAAGACAAAAGTTGAGCTCAGCTAAATAATTATTTATTTGACAACTGTGACCTAAATGTGCAATGCCTTTGTCACTTTTCCATAGTTGCAGTTCAGAGAATGACCATATACACTGATCAGCCACAAAATTAAAACACCTAATATCATGTAGGTCCCCCTTGTGCTGCCAAAACAGCTCTGGTGGGTCGGAGCATGGACTCCACATGATCTGTGAGCATGTTGTCCTGTGGTATGTGGCACCAAGACATTAGCAGCAGATCCTTTAAGACCTGCAAGTTGCAAAGGGAGAGCCTCCATGGATTGGATTTTGGGAGGCCATTGTGCACGTACAGCAAAACGCCGCACTGTGTGATGCCCACTAGAGGTGTTACTAGCCAGCAATGTAAACACTGCCTTTTCTCTAGGGATAAGTTATAGATGCCAGAACGACTACATTGAGCTGACGTGGTTCTGGTGAATATAGTGTATCTTTAAAGCTGTGGCTGATCAGAATATTTTTTATTTTCAATGGGTTGTGTAATTCGTTTTTTATACATAACACTGTGACTTATTTTTCTCAAATTACTGAGATTATTCACTAAACTCTGAAATGTTGGGAATTCAGAGCAAATTTAAAATGTTAGGCCAAAATAGTAAAACTTAAAACATAACAGACTTCAAGATTTTTCCAATCTGGCTATTGTGGCCTAAAATGTGAAATTCACATTGAATACTTTGAATTTACAGTTTAATTAAAAGCCATGAGAGCTCCCATATAATCAGAACTTGCAGGGTAGTGCAATTAGGATCCAGGGGTTAATATGGTGTTGTTTTATGTTTAATAAAAAGGTTTTCTGAAAAGACTGGTCAGAAGTGAGACGTTAGGGACCTCTATATTGGGAATATTTTTAATTGTCAGTAAACATTTGTAAGTGAATTTCTTGCAGGATTATTGTCAGGAATTTAAAGTGTATTTCAAATTTAAGGCCAAACTATTCAAAAAAGAAGCACGGTTGACTTGGGTGTTGGTAACCAGAGAAGTGGGACAGACGGAACAGGACCGGAAAATCTGGATTGTCCTGCAAAAATTAGGTTGGTTTGGAGGCATGAGTTCAGCTCTTTGGCCTTTGAAAAGATATTTGAAATTCTGTTTGAATTCCCGACCTCATTTTAGTGAATAAGTCTGCTAGTGTTTACCATATTTGACATCAATTTACCTGCCTTGTTACCCCAACAGAAGACTGTACGGTGATGTAATCTTTACAAACTTTCATATCTCTTTGATAGATAACGTCCAAGCTTATTCTGCTTTTTGGAAAATTCCCTATGGCCTACTAAAAGAATAATTGAGACAGCTGGAGAATGGTCAGGATTGTTCTGCCTGTCCCAGGGTACAAAGGTATTACCGTACTTTTAAAAACACCATGAGAGGAAGCCACACGATCAGTGTGTATATGTTTCCTTTTCAATTCGCTTTTCTTGGTAAATTTTTATAAACATAACAATTTAAGTTTAAAACAATCAAGTAACGATTTGTTTCCAGTGATCTCATACAGAATTCCTTCACCTTCTGACCGCTGATCAATAATAACAATTATATTTCATATGGAAAATAATCCTGTTTTGTTCTACTCTATGAACAATTAAACAACTTCAAATTAAACATAAGGGTTGAAGGTCACTAGCATGTTATCTTCCTACCCCGGTTTCCTGACTATTCATTATAAATGCATAATCATGTCTAATGTCATTTTGTGAATTAGCTAAAGGAAATCTGTAAGCTAGACAGTGTTTATTTCCATTATGGTTCTTTGACATATTTATATTCACATACTATTTGCATTGTTACATTTTTCCACTTTTTCCTTGCAAAAGGATGTTATTTACAGCAGAATAATGTAAAATATAATTACCGATGCCTTTATGTATCCTCTGGTTCCCCGTTCACACTTTGCAGATAATTGCTATGATATGTGCGCACCATTTAAAGATCACACCAAACTGATGGGACTTGATTTAGCAAATTAGTTACTGTTATTTATTTATTTATTACTGGCATTTATAAAGAGCCAACATATTCCGCAGTGCTGTTGAAATCAGTGCAGGCCCGGCCTCATGAACGCAATTCCTCACAAATGAACAAGCTCAGTTTTGGAAAGAACAAATAATAAGGAGCAATGGTAGATATTATAGGAACACTCTTAGCACCATAAGCACTGCAGCTCATTGTAGTGGTTATGGTGGCTTGTGTGCCCTGGCATCTCTTCATTGTAAGGAGTGTCAGATGATCACTCAGCCCATGAGCTACACCCTGCATTGCAGGGTTCCAACCATCTGAAGACGGAAGTGGAGGCGGGGTACTGCAACTGGCGGACACAGGTAAAAAGTCAAACCATTCGTAAACAGTTTGACTCATTACAAGGGGGGAGACAACCAGGACAGTCCTGGCGCCGTAACTAGTACAGTGTGGAGTGTTCCTGTAAAGGAGGACTGTCTACGTTATGAAATTCCATTGTTGGAATTTCTTTAACATTATAAGTAAAATTATAACATGTCTGTATTATAAGATATCATAAGGGCTACATTGTCTTATAGACAAATTTATTTTTGGTAAAATGTGCAGCTTCCATCAAAACATTTTGCCATACCACTGTCATCTCATTGTGCACACAGGAGGTCATCTGTGAGAACACCTACAGTCTCTTGGGTTACTCTTCGCACTTGTTAAATAAAGCCACCGGGAGCTAAAGACCAGGACCAAAAAATAGATGGTTGCATCAAGGAGAGAGAAAGAGAGTTACATATCTCTTATGTAACTATGTCTCTCCCCCACCTCCCCCCCCCAAAAAAAATAAATAAATACATAAAATAAAGTTAATATATCTATTCGCTGCCATAATGCATTCTTTATTTATTTTTTGGTCTTTTCTCTAATTAAAACATAAATGAACATTCCAATGTTGTTTTAAAACCAATAAAGATCTACTATCAAAGAAAAGGCTATAGTTTAGGGGGGATAAAACCCACCATTGACCAGTGCAGACTGAGTTAATTATTGACAGAAGCCAGCTGATAATAACGTTACTGGTAAATAATTTAACTTTACAGTCACACTGGACTAAGAGCAAATCCATAAAAATAACCATTACCTTAATATTATAAAGGAAATAGATATATTAAAATATTAAAACAACATTTATCAAAATTCCCCAACACAGGAAAGGAAACTTAAGTGTCATATATCATTTAGTCCTGTGAAGAATGTAAGGGGAAATTGCAGAATATGGATGGTTATCTGTAGTGTTGAATCCTTGAAAAGAGAAGCATTCTCCAGATTATGTGAAAATGTATGTAAATGACTAAAGCCTAGGGGGTATGAGATAATTATGACTTATATTGAACTGTCTCAACATGCAATAGATTTTATGAGTTAGAGCGTGGATCAATGGTGCATTTTAGACTAGATGAATACACACATATATGTTTTTTTATTCTACACTAAATATATTTATTTATATATATGTTTATCCATTGCCAAGACTTTATACGTTAGTAATTCGTGGTGGTGCACAGGAGTCAGAAGGAAAAATAGTGGGTGTGCTGTTATTAAAAGGGCACAGACTAAAGATGGACCATTAAATGAACACTATAGTCACCCAGACCACTTCATCTCAATGAAGTTGTTTGGGTGCAGTGTCCCTTTCCTCTTAACCCTGAAAAGCAAAACACTGCAGTTTTTTGAGAAACTGCAATGTTTACATTGCAAGGTCAACTTCAAAGCACTGTCAGTATGACAACCACTAGAGGTTCTTCCGATGCACTAATGGAAGTAAGGAATTGGGAGTAATTCCTTAAAATAGCCTCTGATGGTATATGTAACAAAAAACTGGAGGGCAGGGGGAGTTAATACAGTGTAGTATGTTATATAATAAAACTTAGTCATGTGACACAGAAGCCCCATAGAAAAGCATGCACATCAGGTCCCCAATCTATGAGGCCCTAACTCCTCCATGATGTCGCTAAGAGTAGAGAGCAGAGCAGAGCCGAGAGAGCCTTGTCGTTGGTAAGTAAATATTTTATTTATTACATTGTTATTGCACAGGATGTGGGAAGCACACCTAGAAAGGAATAAGGAGAGGGACACTATAGCATTAAAAATACAGATTTGCCCTAATGCTATAGTGTTTCTTTAAGACTTGCAACCCCAGATTATTTGGCAACACCAGATTAACTGAATACATTAAGAGCACCAAGTCTGGTGTCTAAATGCTGTTGCTGCAAGCCGAGAAAGAGAAGCACTGTTTGTGAGAAATGGCAATGTTTACATGTCAGTGTGCCTCTAGTGGCTTGCAATAAAGTGTTTACATGCAGCATCATTGCGACGCTGTATATAAATAAGTCTTCCCACAGAGAAGCACTACAATAACTGGAGCACATGCACAGTAGGGCCCTCAAAGCTTTTCAATGGACTCTGCAAGATCATCTGTATGGATAACAATAGAGACCTCAATGCTTCTCTACGATGCTTTGGATGATCCCAAAAAAAGATGGTGAAACTGTGATGCACCCAATAATCTAATGCGACCAGGAACACTTTAACTGTGCAAATACATATATGTATTTATAATGTTAGAGAGCTTCTTTAAAAGGATTTTGTTACTAATAACTGGATTGTGGGGAGATGAAAACAGAATTTGTAAAAATAACAGAAGGGCAAATATATCTGACTCATTTGTGTTCTCAAACTATTTTGCAATTTTTAATTTTTTAAAAATGTTATTCAGTACAAGTCATTGTTTAATAAAGAATGAACGGCAGAGGATAAACTGAAAGGTCTTTTGAGACCACAAAATGGCTATCCCTATTTAATTTAGTTTACCTTCGCAATGTCTATATGGTAATGTCCTTCTGTGATGTCAGCAGTAAAGAAAAAACTTGAAAGGTCCATGTGAATGCAAAACAGTACCCAAAGAAGTATTTAAAAGCCCTCTCTAGTAAATATTAAGCAATTATATATTCACTAAACAGTAAATTGAAAACTAAACCTCAAGTTTCAGACCAAAATAATCATGCTGGTACTGTAGCTGAGCTGGAGAGTTTTTTCTATTTTGGCCAAAATGTTGCAATTTGGTTTTTCATTACTGTTCAGTGAAAACCCCCAGTTGTGGTGAGTTCAAAAATAATTGAATGCTTTCAATTAAGATCAGAATGGCTGAAAAGTTAACATAGTCCAACCCATTATTTCTGCGGCCTAGCACACCCCAAAGATTTTCAGATCATTCAATCCGAGAGTGAATCCTTATTTTCTATTACGGTCACAGTGACATAATACCCTACACGTTAGTCTTCGGCTCTCAGTGATGCAAGAAACAATAATACAGAAAGCTGCTTATCTTTTAACTATATGAGAAAAAAAAAAATCACACAAAAAAGAATGGACACGTATAAAAACAGGGCTAAAAATACATGGCTTTCTTTATAAGTGTTGCGCGATAACAACCTTCACAACAGATCACTATAATACCAAAAATGTAGCTGGCACACAAATATGCATGTGCATATTGTCTTCATATTGGAAGAGGTAGAGAGTGGGTGCTGGCAGTAGACACGTCCATAACGCAATTAACATCATGGACAAAATGCCTATCCTCAAAACGGGACACATCATACTGAAGCAGATGTGCAGGTGCCTGGAAGGGCTGGCTGTAAGGGCAATTTTATCTCCAAGTTCAGTTATAAAGCAGTTGGCAGTGTGCATTTCATCAGTCCTGACATCACCAGGCTGTCGGTTGATTGAAAGTATTGAGGGGATATATAAATAAATGCAATCTTTAAGTCAAATAGTTGATTAATCTTGCAACTATTTTCATGCATCTAAAAATAAGTCACTGAGTTTCGAAAAGGTAAAACCACAGGTGTCTAATTTGCAAAAACTGAGTTTTTGGGACTTTTCCAAGTCAAATTGTTAAATTGTTAAACTTACAGGCATGACATGCTGACTTGTGAAAACAACGGTCGATCAATAGGTCATGATAAAACGGACAAGGTTATGAAAGTGGAGCAATCACCATGGAAACCAAAGTTTTAGAACTTTGCCCAGATTTTGATTAAAACATTTTAATAACTTCCATGTTGAAACTTTTGTGTGTTCATTGTAGCATCTGACCTCTAAAATGCACTCTAAATCCTAGGTACAGAGTTATTCAAAAACCATCAGTCTATTTTACAGCATTTTGTCATAGCTCTACTAAACTGTGTGCAACGTTTCACAGGTAAAACTGTAGAAACAAACAACTTGCTTTTTTTCACACTATGATTCCTACTAAGTGGTGAGTTTTTTCACATGTACATACAGACAGACTGGCGGACATGGAATTCTGACCTGATTGCATGATGATGAGGTAGTGGGGGAGGGAGACCAAGTGTGGGAAATGGAACAGGATTAATTAACTTATAGCCCTCTGGCTATTGGTACTACTGATTGAAACTGTTATCAATAATCATTACAGATAACATTTACTATCTCCTTAAAACACAATGCTTTCCCTTAAAGTATATATGTCACCTAAAAACAAAGGAGAAAAAAACAAATCCCCTGATTTCTCTCGTTTCTTCTGTACTCTTACCTAAACTATTGTTTGTTAATTTTTTTTAAATCAATCAATAAAGACTCATAAGAAAACAGGAATGACTGTTACATACTGCATTCTTTTCCTTGAATAATAAACACAGATATATAGATGGTCAGTACAACATTCACTGATTGGTTTGTGTATTTGATATAATCTATAAAGCATAATCTACCCTTACTATTGCTGTGTATATATTCCGTAAACTGCTGTGCAACTTTTTAAGTTTAGTGGATTCCTGAAACATCCCCACTGAAAGCAACAGAATCTTAAGGATTAGCTCAGATCTATCAGCCAATAAAGGTCACCCTAAGCACTATACCCACTAATCACCTGTAGTAGTTATGGTGTCAGGAAGGCCGTGAAACGATCCTGCGTCAAAGTGTTTTTGAGTAGATTGATACAAACCGAGGGATCGCTGGGAAAGTATCTCTATATTGTATTTTAAAGTGTCACTCTCACTGTAACGTGCTGCTAAAAATATTAACACTCTATAAAGAGAGTCTTGTACGCTCTATTGATTAGCTTAAAAGCAATCTGATAACACAGTGTGGGACTGTATGTTTTACAGTGAATGAGAGTGATATCTTTGTTCTACAGCTGGTTACAAACACTTTAGACAAATATCGAACATTTACCTTTTTGCACAAAGGGAGGCAAAGATTTATGGGATATGGTAAACATCAATTGAAAACAACAGTAAAACCTTGACAGGACAGGATGAATCAAAGTCTATAAATCATTTTGTTTTATTTTTTAACGTTTTGATTTAATTTGATGCATTATCTGTGTAATCTGTTTTAAAAAGCAATGGAATGTCCTTTTAACGCCTGTCATGAGTGATAAATCTTGGTGGCACATTTCTAGCCTTACATATTTACATTAAATAAAATAGATGTGACGTTGTAGATACATATATTTTCAATACAACATAAATAAATATAACAGATAGGCTCTGAGAAGGAGACAAACTCAGAATGCATTTTATTCCACACTGAGATTAGAGTCAGGTTTTAAACTATGGTTCAGTCTATGCCACTGTGTAAGCTATTATAAAATAAATACATGGGGCTGATTCCCTATCATACATTAGCAAATCAGACATGGGTTCCGGATTTATCCAAGTTGTGGAAGGAGTTGTGGCTTGGGCTGATTTTGACGTTCCCTCTAAGAACAGCAGTTTCACATGTAGATATTACAATTCAGTTCCTCACAGATATTTTAGTGGTAAACATTGTTTCATAAAAAAAAGAATCTTGCACTTTGTTGTGTGAGTGAAACATGCACGTTTTGCTTTTTTAAAGAACAGATTAGTGATTTTGTTATTCACCACAGTAATGATAATGGGTTTTTTTTTATCTATAAAAAGTGTCTATTTAGTAGGTCTGAATCAGCTTGCTGTAGACCATTTTGCATGTTAAAGGGACATTCTAAGCAAAATCATCACTTGAACTTATTATTGTTGTTATGGTGCTAGAAAACTGTCACTGAAAATGTAATCTTTGCTATTTTCTTCCTCTAAAGCAAAATCTAAAGGCCCAGACTCGAACATCCTAATCAAGGACTGTTTGTCTGCTTCCATCATTCAAGTCGGTCACCTTCACTAACAGCAGCTGTACTGTGAGCGCACACACATAAGTGAGCACCTTCTTTGACAGGATCCATCGCAGCTGGGTGCATGCATAGTCATATCTATAGCTCCTATTACGAAATAGTGAGTAGAACCATCACTAAGCTAACATTAGCTGTGATAGAACTGATATTAGCTTAGGCAGTAATGTCATTCATCTTGTCAAATACATTTTCTATTTTTATATGCAGTTTATTATTATTTATAGGTATGCATATATTAAAGAGCCTGGTGCTGAGGTGGGATTCTATTTGGGTTTATCTGTACGCAGCCATCTTTCATAGGCAGATCACTAACTTGATAAAGCTCCCCAAGTCAAATCACTGTGGACTATTTGCAGTGACTTTCGATAACGGTCCCTGCTTGAGATTTTAATTCTATTTTCTACTTCCAGTCTGTTTACAGATACAAGATGCAAGCTGCTCTTGTTCGAGCTGTCGGAGTCTGACTGAACCACCAGGAATTGGAATGGTATTGCTTTATATACTATAGCTGTGATATGGATTATTTTGTTTTTACCAAAAGTGATTTTATTGTGCACAATAAATATGTATTTTATATTACCCCAATCAGTGCCTTTTTTGAATCCTACTCTGAAAATTCATCATCCCCCATGCACAATCCTTAACCCAAGTATTACATCTCTTTCCATTCACTACTGATAAAAAAATATTGTCTCTAGAAGACTTGCAAGCAGGCAAATAATCTACAAAAGGTCTGTCTGCCTAGATGGTATAAAATATAGGCCAGACTATCAGATTTAGAGCAATTTACAAGACTAGATGGCTATTTACTAAACTCTTTGGCATTTAGTGAATACATGCATTAAACTTTACTACTTTGATCACAAATTTCAAACTGGGTTAATGGGTTTACTCAGTAAACAGTGAACTGCAGAGAGTTCAAAAATGAAAAAAAAAAATGAAAAAGAATGACATTTAAAGCAACTCCCTGACTTCTGAGTATTTTTATTAAACATTCATGCTTCCTGCGTTGGAATTTCATTAAAATTCCAAATGCAATCAAAAGATATCAGAAGACTTAGGGGCAAGCCTGAGGTTGATAAAAGACTGAGCTTTGCTATCAGCTCTTGCCAAATCCCTGCAGCCATCACAAGAAAGGGCACTAGGCACCATAACCACGTTATCTCACTGAGGTGGTTATTATCGTCTGTAAATTTGACTGGCAGCTAAAACAGAAAGTTGCTTTAAGCTCCACCCATTGTCAAGTTTTTTCAGGTTTACTGATGGAAATGAGGAAAAATAGTTACTACTTTTCTTTATGTATTTTACGAAAATAGTGTGTTAGGAAAAAGAAATAAAAAGAGAAACAGTGGGCTTTATAAAAGCAGATTAAATAACATTTATTTTTGGTGACAGAGCCATTTTAAATTCACTTTGAAATCACTCTGAATTCCCGACAATTTTCCCTTTAGTAGTATGCACAGTTTTCCATACTAATAAGGACTTTGTTGACTAAACAGTTTTGACAACCAGCGTGGGCTTGTAAAACCCATCCTTTCAATGAAACAAGCTGGTAGAGAACTAAGCAGAACATCGCTTTTCAGGTTATGAAATTCCTGAAAGTCTCAACAGGAAAGCTAATCTCCATAGGCCCAGATATACATTTCTGATTATAGACAGTTTTGACTGTAACCAGTTACTTAGTGAGGTTAAGAATCTGGAGCAACGTTGTAAAAGAGGAGCAGTCACCATGGTACATAATAGACTTGTGTAGTAACTAATGGGACGTTCTCATTGGCTGCTTCATTTTTACAAATCTGTTTGTAATTTCAATAGAAGCCTACAAGTGAGCCCATATAAATTAGTTAGGATATGTCAGGCATTTCATACATCATGAACTTGTTCAACCAGGAATAAGTATAGTTACTCATAGTGATGTCACTAGGAGCATCTTGGTTTATATAGCTGCAGCAATGTTTGTTAATCTCTGCAACTGTAATTAAAGGGCCACCATAAGCACTAAAGATAAATGTAAAAGTTATTGTGCTATTAGGGGTTAGATACAGTCCCTCCAGTTTTTATTAAAAAGTTCTAAAGTCGTTTAACAGAATTAAGGGTACATTAGACATCCTTGTACCAAATACAAGGTCGTTTTGCCACTTGAAGTTTGCCTTTAATAGGCAACAATGATATACGTAATC
This sequence comes from Pelobates cultripes, assembly GCA_933207985.1. Lineage (NCBI taxonomy): Eukaryota > Metazoa > Chordata > Amphibia > Anura > Pelobatidae > Pelobates > Pelobates cultripes. Next base: position 307,592,953 of record OW240913.1, on the reverse strand, counting down.
CCGCCCATAGAAAGGTTTCATATTTTATATGCATCCCCCCCATGAACATACCTGACTAGCAGACAGTGCACATAACAAACAATTAGTTAGATATGCATCACCTTCACTACAAAAATAGTCATATTTCTTCCACAATGCCATGAAATGTCTCACTCTTCTTCCTACCTCTCAGTACTACCAATTCTACTCTATGGGTACTATGTAATAACACAATGTCAAAATGCAAAATAGTGTCACTGTTCCTTTAATTTAGCTTTTTAGGAAAACAAGAGAGGCAGTTATATACATGCAACTCCTTGCAGAACAATTTAGGGTTTTTAATGAAATCATTAAAAACCCACTTCTTCATAAAAGCGTATCAATTAAACTGTTAATAGCTCCTGACGGATTCCTCTTCTGCAACTGTCACTAGTCTAATACTATCCTTACCTTTTTGTGTCATTTTACCCCACTCCCTCTAGCATGTAAGCTCATTGAGCAGGGCCCTCAACCCCTCTGTTCCTGTGTGTAAAACTTGTCTGGTTACAACTACATGTCTGTTCGTCCACCCATTGTAAAGCGCTGCGGAATTTGATGGTGCTATATAAATATCATAAAAATAATAAATCTTTCTAGCCTAATATCCTCTGCCATCTTAGCAGGAAGAAGGGGTGTAATGCAGAGACAGCATAGCAGGTATAGCAGCAGAAAAGTGCGAGCTTGTGGCCAGCAAGGTATTCTTTAACATGAGCGCCACTCCACCCTTGGAAGGATGGCAAACATATGGTTGTTAAAGCTGTACTCGGGTAGTGCTACCACTCTGATGTTGGTGCCAATCTTCCATAATTTTGATATTTTATAGATCCTAACCTTAAGTCTTGTTATCTCATTTATTAAGCCTCAAGTTACCCTCCACTGGAGCTGAAATTGGCCATTTTCTATACAGTACATTAGATGTAAAGAAAAAAAAAGGCTAATATGACAAGGCATCATTTATAAAACGCAGATATGGTTTTAAGGCGAGGATTTCTCTTTAACTGTAAATATGGTTGGTCTCTGCATGGGTTCACATTGTGGACATAATTTGTCTTTGGAATCACACTGGTTCCCTACTGCATGTGGGTGTCTGGTCCATGAAAAAATGCTGAATAAAATAAGAGAGACACTTATTCAACATGAGACATAAGCAGTGCATGAAAAGGCATGATCAGACAGGATCTCTGATTCAGAGTGAAACTCAACTTTGCTGAGAGTCAAACATCTGAAAAACTCATCTCTTTCATCTAAACCCTTCATAGCAATTCAACCTGCACTGGAGTCTCTAAACTGCACCATTAAAACACAGGCTGGGCATTACCTCTTAATTTATTGCAGAGCCAAATATAACCTTGTGATTATTCATTCTCAGAGTTCAGACACAATTCAAAGCTATGACATGAGCCTGTTAATACACCCCTCCCTTCATTTCCCAAATTCATTTTCTTCCATCCAATTTCAAAAGATGTTCTTGAAACTGAGATTACAGCAATCTATGCACCAAGATTAACCCTCTGTGAGCCAGGCTGGCATTTCTCTCTTTAGAAAAAAAAAATAAATCATAATACTATTCAGCTTTGCACATCATTACTGGTTATGTACGCAGAGTCATTCTGGAGCAATGTTAAATATGGAGCAATCAGCAGGAACATTCCATTTGTTTCCGTGGTGACTGCTCCACTTGTAGAACTTAGAACTTACAGAAGCATCACGCCATACCCCCAATGTTCTTTAACCATCTACAATGCTTTACTTGACCACAGCACTGGGAGAATTGATTTAATGTCCATGATAGTGACATAAATGGCAAAGAACAGCAATAAAATCAAAAATCTAAAAAAAAATCAAGCAAATAATGGCTAAGGGGACAGACAACACAAAGCTTACAATAACCTAATCCCTGCAGTGCATGCATTCCTAGTATGATTTCCCAGTACATGCTTGAAATGATTTCATTCCAAAAGTGAGGTCAGGTAAATGAGATGCTGTGTAAAATACCGGCACATCAATGGTTAGTTTGCCGGGGAGCACAAAGGAACAAGAGACTGGTCTCCTGGGGTCCATCCTCAGCCTAGCAATGAATAGGGTCCTTCACACAATGCAGAGGGCATCAGCCCCACCAGTCACTAATTATGGGCATTATATGCCTGCACCGGCTCTTACCTTGCAGTGAGGTGCAGCGTGCTTCCCCTGCCTCCCTCCTGGGCTGCTGGCAATGTTATGGCAGCTGTGCCTGTCCCTGTCCTTTATCCTTCCTTGAGGAGTGTGTGTCCAGAGACTGGGCTTCTTCCCCTGTACAATGAAGCTTCTGGTCTCTACCCCAGAGACATTGAGACAGCATTGCTTCTGTCTGATCCCAAAGCGCATGTGCGCCCTCTTTCCCTCCCCCAGCTGCTTCACACTAACTCCCTTCACCCCCAGGGAAGACAATAACAAAAATAAGGAGGAGGCACAGTGTGCTTGGGCTAAGGCAAACTTTGCCCTTCTTTAGTTTTCCCGTCACGTGTTCAGGATTTTTCTTCCTGGTATTTTGAAGTAGTTTTTTCTATTCTCAGCAGACTTGGGCTAGTTTTGTCAGGTCATCTAGGTACATAAATCTAGGTGTAAATAATCAGAATTAACGTCTTGCCAGCCTATGTGAATAGCAGGCACTGTTCCTGGGCAGGTGCATGACTAGGCACTATATATCGTGTGATTTAAAGGAATATTGTTGCAGCATTTGATATCAGAATTTTTTTTTTTTTTTTATTATTTCTACTACATACATTAAGATGTATACAGCTTTTCATCCAAATAGATGTGAACGAAAATTGTACCTGTCTATCTTCCTGTAAGTGATTACGACAAAACACAGAAAGCTAGGAAAATATAAACATATTCTCTAAAACTGCAAATGCCTTCCAATGTGGAGGCAAAACTGGTGGGCACGCATACTTGTGCCTTTCATTGTCAAAACTATTTCACAAAAAATGTCTGCAGTAACATGACTGCTGACCCAACCAGTCCCCCAACCAATAAACCCGTTGCCCCCCAAATAATACACGTGACACTTTCTTCTTGTGGATAAGGGCAACGGCCACAGCTTTATTTAACATAATAATTTTTAACTTAGTCCAACTCTGCCAGCTGTTGGGTGTTTCCCAACAGGCAGTTCTCCCAACTTCTATACCATGAGCCTCGACAGCCGGCTCCTCGCCATCAGCTCCGTGCAGGCTGTCGTCTCCCCAAAGCTCCTTTTTTCTTCTGCGCTGTCCAGGGAAACCCGCCAAGCTGTGACAACACAAAACAAGAAAACAAGACACAAGCCACAACACCAGAAACAGGGTGGGAGGGTGGGAAAACAGCCAAGATCCCTCAATGAACCTGCTGACTGGTAAGTCCCCTCCCTCTCCCTTTCCTTAAGAACCACAAATGTATCCATTTTAACCCAGCCCCCAATCTTGGGCAGCAGTCATGCTCCCCCTTCCTTATTCTTCCAGGGGGAAACTTGACTGCTGACCCAACCAGTCCCCCAACCAATAAACCCGTTGCCCCCCAAATAATACACGTGACACTTTCTTCTTGTGGATAAGGGCAACGGCCACAGCTTTATTTAACATAATAATTTTTAACTTAGTCCAACTCTGCCAGCTGTTGGGTGTTTCCCAACAGGCAGTTCTCCCAACTTCTATACCATGAGCCTCGACAGCCGGCTCCTCGCCATCAGCTCCGTGCAGGCTGTCGTCTCCCCAAAGCTCCTTTTTTCTTCTGCGCTGTCCAGGGAAACCCGCCACCGCGATGCCCACCTCGCGCACTACGCTGCGCGGGCATCGCGCCCCCCCGCCGACAGCGCCGCCTCAATTCCTGTTTGTAATCCCATATTGAAAATATCTAACCCAATGGGGGACAAATGAACACCATCCCGTCTCATGACATCATCATTAACCCCTTCCAACTCAAAGTGCCTCACAACTACACCCCCCAGTTGGCGTACAAACCGAGACATGGTCATGTTAACCTTACGCCTATAGCGCTCCAAAGCCTTACCATGACCCCCGGACCGCCACACCGGGCGTGGAACGATCTCGGACCAGACGAGGGTCAGGTCCCGGAACAACGCAAAACAGCGGGCCACGTCATGCCGCATTGCACGAACTAGGTCCACCGACCGTCGCCGTCCGACATCGTTCCCGCCCACGTGAATTACTAAGGTCACCGGCCCTGACACACAGCACCGGAGCTGAACCAGCTCGGTGTACAACCCATCCCAGGACAATCCCCGAATCCCCCTCCAACGTACCCGTGCTACCTCGTACGATAAACCGAGGTTACGGCCATAGGGTCTAGCCTCCGCACGCCTAGCAGCCCAATAAACAAATGAGTGTCCCACGATCCAGACAAATCGAGGAGCAGGACCTATAATAAAAATAACAGACAACCATCACCGTAACGATGCTAGCCTACAGCAAATGGGGGCGCACGTAGAGCTGGTACCGGCCCGACTGCCAGCGCCCCAAACGCTTGACCGCCTCCGTGGGAAGGCCCAGCTGACTAGCCTGCGTGGCAGCTCCGATTCGAAACGAGTGCGTGGTGTACAAACCCGGAGACAACCCAAGACTAACCACCCCTGCCCGGAGAACCCTGGCGAACTGAAACCGGCTGAGCACTGACCCATCCCGATGCCGCAACAGGGATCCTGCCTCCGATCCTCGCACCGCCAAGAAATCCCGCAGCAACTTAACCGGGCAAAACTGCTCACCAGTAGCCATAATCCGAACCGATGCGCCCACACCTACCTGATCTGTCTTAGATTTACGAATGATCAACTCCATGTCACCCGTCGAGACCGTGACATCAGCAAGTTGCATGGCAGCTGGCCCCCGCGTACTCGGTGCCACCAGCTCGCCTATCCGAAGAGCCGCAAAAAAGCAGACAGCAAACGCGGCCCGAAACAGGAGAACCTCATAGCCCGAAACACAAATCTGGGGCAGACGCTCCAGGAGTCTGCACAAGATCTCATAGGAGATGGGACGCCGAGCGTCCCGCCTACGACCCTTCTTCCAGCCCTTCATGATCCGCGAAATGCAGAATGACTTGGTCGCATCCTGCCACCCACACCACTGGAACAGAAAAGACAGGGCCGCTAACGCCCTCTCTGCTGCCGCTACCGACTTACCCTTCTCGCAGAGTGACTCCAAAAAGGCCAGAGTCGCTCCCAGCCTACCTTCGTCCGTAGACGCCTCCCTGTCCTTGCAGACACCTGTCCACTGCCGCCAGACCGCAGAATACGACTTCCACGTCGACTCCGCCAGCGACTCTCTCGCCAACCGGCTCAAATGGTGGAAACCAGGTCCCATATATCCTCCGGGCACGAGGTGCCAGCCTGCTCCGCCTCTGGAGCCGCCGCCCGAAACCTGTCCCACTGAAACCGAGAGAGAGAGTCGGCTATAACGTTCCGCTCCCCAGGCACATGGCGCGCAACCAGCCACAAATTATGTGCTAAGCTAAGCAGGACCAAGCGCCGGAGGAGCGTCAAAACCGGAGGCGACGCAGACGTAGATCGGTTGATCACATGGACCACACTCATGTTGTCCGTGTGCACCACTACCTTCCGATTCGACAGCTCCACACCCCAGAGCTCCACAGCCACCACAATGGGAAAGAGCTCCAGAAACGTCAAGTTACTCACCAATTCCGTCTCTCGCCAGTGTCGGGGCCAGGCCTCCGCGCACCACCGCCCCTGAAAGTAGGCACCGAAACCCACAGACCCAGACGCGTCCGTGTATAATTCTAAATCCGTATTGGACACCGCCGGGCACAGCCAGCAGGATTGCCCGTTGTACATACCCAGAAACGAACTCCAAACTTGCAGATCCTCTCGATGCCGGTGATTGATTCGAATGAAGTGAAATGGCTGCCTGACTCCGACCGTTGCCAAGGACAAACGACGGCAAAAAGCCCTGCCCATCGGCAATACCCGACAGGCAAAGTTCAGATGCCCTAACAGGGCCTGCAACTGCCGAAGCTGCACTTTTTTGGCCCCTTTAGCCGAATCCACCAGCCGCAGCAGGTGAGTCAGCTTGTCGTCCGGCAAGCGGAAAACCATGCTCCACGTGTCCACTACAATCCCTAAGTAGGACAGGACTCCCACCGGACCCACCGTCTTCTCAGCTGCTATCGGCACACCAAAATCCGCAGCGACGGCCCGAAAGGAATCCAAGAGCCCCACGCAGTCATCCGACTCCCGCGGGCCCACAAACAAAAAATCGTCAAGGTAATGAGTTAGGGACTCTATCCCCGCAACCCGAGCGACCACCCATTCCAAAAACGATGCAAACATTTCAAAGTAAGAACAAGATATAGCGCAGCCCATAGGCAAACACATATCAAAGAAAAAGGAACCTTGAAACCGACAACCCAACAGGTGAAAACAGTCCGGGTGGACCGGGAGCAGGCGAAAAGCCGACTCGATGTCCGACTTCGCCAACAGAGCTCCCTTCCCTGCCTCCCGGACCAACTCTAACGCCCGATCAAACGAGGCGTAACGAACATGTGATTCTTCCTTGTCAATGTCATCATTCACCGACCCACCCGAGGGATAGGACAAGTGGTGAATGAGACGGAAGGATCCAGGCTCTTTCTTAGGAACTAACCCCAGCGGGGATACCCGCAAATTGGGAAATGGAGGCGAGTCAAACGGACCCGCCATCCTGCCCAAACAAACTTCCTTCCTCAACTTATCCTCTAAGATAGACTCTTTACCCACCACCGAACGCAGGTTATCTGCCAGGGAAGGGGAATCCGAACGAACAAACGGAATCCAAAACCCTGTCGAAAACCCCTCTAGCAGAACCCCTGCATCCTTACGCTTGGGATACCGGTCGAGCCAAGGGCGCATCCTTAGCACGCTCACCGGAGTCCTCCCCTCTAGGGAGATCCTCCCTATTGGATCTTCCACCATGCTTGCCCTTCTTGAAACAGCGCAGCGCAGGGTGGGCTCCTCCACAATGAGAGCACTCATGCTTGAAACGGCATGATCCAAACCACTTGCAGTGACTCTCATTGTAGAGCCAGCAGACCCCCCTGCGCTGCCCAGCCGGCGCACTGGACGGCACGCCGGCTGCTCCTGGAAAGGGGGACGGACGACTAGGGGTCATCAGTAAGAGCCAAAGGCTCCCGTCCTGGACCCCAAAATCCATACCCGAACACACCGCCATCTTCTGGCGAAATTGTTGGTCATACCGAAACCAACATTGTCCCCCATAAACCTTGTACGCCCCCCATATGAGGTCTAGATACCCAAACAACGCTGGTGCCTTCTCCGGGAAGGCCCGCGTCATCACACTTGCAAAAATGGAGAACCCTTGCAGCCAGTTCCCAAACGTACGCGGCAGATGCTTACCTCTGTCGCCGTCCACCGAATCTCCCCGCCGCGTCCTATCCACGCACTCCCGGTCCGGAGGGACCAGGGACAGTAAATCTACGTATTCACCTTTAACAATCCTCTCTTTCACCTCCAAAGCCACGTGCATCCCAAGTGGGGACAGCTCGCAACCTGGCAAGCACTGCGCCCTACCTGACCGAATACACTGACCTTTATCCTGAGCATGGGCCTGTGCAGGGAGAGAAACTGGGACAGACAAAGGGCCCCCCCCTGGGAGTCTATCTAACACGGCCTTCAGCAACCCCAGAACCTCCCCATTAAACCCACTATCTACCCTATCCCCAGCTAGCGCATGCCAAGCGCTAGCGCAACACTTACCGCTGGCTGGCTGAGGATGCTGGGTCTCACCATCATCAGAACCGGAACTGGACCCCGATCCCAGGGGTGATTCACGGCCGGCCTCCTGGCCCGACCGCAATCTTCCTTCCAGGGTGCTGCTGCTGCTGCCACTCCTGTGGCCTCTCCGGCTTCCGGTGGCCCTCCTGGGCTCTTCTCGCGTGGTTTCCGGCTCACTTCCTGCCGGAACCACGCTGGAACGCAAGGCCTGTGACGTCCGCGCTCTCCTGCGCGGTGACGTCACGTACGCGCCTTGCGTGATGACGATCCTTCCGGCCGCGTCCGCGTCACGCACCGAGCGTGCTGACGCGACTTCCGGGCCGGCCGGAAGAGAAGAGCGCGGAGAGCGCGATCTTCCCGCCCTTTCGGCAACCTGGCTTCCGCCGCCATCTTGGACCTGGACACAACCACCGGCCTCACCGGAACGGATCCTCCTCCTCCCAGGTACCGGACTCCGGAGCGGTCGCACGGCCGAGCCGCCACTTCTTCCCCTCCTCTGCCGCCGAACTGGACTGGGAGAAAGACGCGACGGAGGCCTCGATCTCCTGGCCCTCCGTCCGTCTCGGCATGCAGACTGACCGGCCCTTACATCCTGGGGGACATTCCTCACGCCCGACACCAGCTCCTCCAGGGCCCCCTGTCCATGGGTCTCCAGGTAAGACTGCAATAGTCTCTGCAAAGCAGCTCCAGTGTCAGCCATAATTGCTGCAAGTGGACCGTCAGTAGCAGTAGAATGCGCTGTTTAGGTGATAATCAAATTTTTTTTTTTTTTTTTTAAATTCTAACTGTTTGTCTTGAATTACAGGGCCAGTCAGGTAAGAAAACAGCCAAGATCCCTCAATGAACCTGCTGACTGGTAAGTCCCCTCCCTCTCCCTTTCCTTAAGAACCACAAATGTATCAATCTTAACCCAGCCCCCAATCTTGGGCAGCAGTCATGCTCCCCCTTCCTTATTCTTCCAGGGGGAAACTATCACCTCAGTATAAAGCTACATATGACTTGCATAATATGCCTGCTCCTCGATCTGCTATCTGCAGCCTTCACATCTTGAGTCTTCTAAAAATTCAAAGTGGGGCTATGGTATCCCCAGAAACGTTTCCAGAGGCAGGGGAATAAATATGTCATCTGTGTACTTACTGTCATTCTCAAGATTTTAGTCAAAGGGAGGTGTATTTTTGGGGAGGGAGACACCTGCCACCTTTGGTCCTATGCAAAATTGTCACAGTTTTTCTGTATTTTTTTCAGTTTCTAGAAAGCCCCATTGGGATGTCATTACCCTAACGTTTTCCTAAAATGCTGAGAGCATCAATGGTATTGGCTACAGGTAAACTTTTGCAAGGAAGTGCCTACAGAGAGGCGTGCAAGTGCAAATCCATATTTTTGTGTTTCTAGAGCTACCCCATTTAAAGTCTAGTTATGGGGCTGCAGGTTTGTTTGTTTTTTTAATTACTTTTTTTCTGATTTTGTTGTGTGCTACTTTTTAAATTGAAATTATAACCTAATAATTTGTAATTATGGGAAGCTATTTCTATAGACCGAAGCCCTAATGATGCTACATTTGTATGATCTCAGTGCCATTAATTCTTTAGTGACACATGTTCAGTTTGCCTTTTTTGTACTTAAAGTAACACTGTCGCATTAGAAACACAAACATGTACTCCTACAGTTATAGTGTTAAGGGGACACTGTAGGCACCCAGACCACTTCAGCTCATTGAAGTGGTCTGGGTGCTGTGTCCCTATTGCACTTAGTGATGCAATGTAAAACATTGCAGTTCCAGAGAACTGCAATGTTTACAATGCAGCTCTAAGACTGCCCTCAGTGGCTATCTACCAGATAGCCACTGGGGGCGCTTACAGAATCCAAACGGATCTTTGGTCCATTATCTGACCCTGGACGTCCTCACGCTCTGCAGCATCTGATTTGCCCCATAGAAAAGCATTGAGTAATGGGGAGATCTAATGTGCGTGCAGCCATTGCTTTGAAGACCAAAACCCAGGAAGTCCCTCTAGTTGCTGTCAGGTTTCTCAGAACAGATAGCATTTACACATTACACTGCTAATGCTGCAGGTACAGGCTCATTGCCGCAGAATTACTATGTTGAGCTGTAGTGTAGGTTCTGGTGCCTATAGTGTCCCTTTTATCACACAAGCAATTTGGGGATCTTTGCTGTGTGTGTGTGCAGGGACGTATTAGCCGCGAGGCAAACAAGGCATTTGCCTTGGGCGGCATTTTTCAGGGGGCGGCAAAAAACGCCGCCCCCCAAATGCCCAGGGCAAATGCCTAGTTAGCTTTGCGGCTAACTGACATCCCAGGCGGGCGGCTGGCGAGGGAGCACTTCCTATGAGCTGTCTGCTCAGCTCCCTCGCGCGCCGCACAGTGAGGCTGGGAGCCGGAAGATGACGTCATCTTTCGGCTCCCAGCCTCACTCTGCAGCCGGCGCGCGAGGGAGCTGAGCAGACAGCTCATAGGAAGTGCTCCCTCGCCAGCCGCCCGCCCGCCCGGCAGCCACTGGACCACCAGGGAGAGAGAGACCTCCCCCCCCCCCAGCACTCCCAAAGGTAAGGAGGTTGGGGGGGGGAGGATTTAAATAAAAAAAAAAAGTTAATCTGTGTGTGTGTGTGACTGTGTTTGTGTATGTGTGTGTGTGTGTGTGTGTGTCTGTGTGTTTGTGTCTGACTGTGTGTGTGTGTTTGTGTCTGACTGTGTGTGTGTGTGTGACTGTGTGTGTGTGTGTTTGTCTGACTGTGTGTGTTTGTGTCTTTGTGTCTGACTGTGTGTGTCTGACTGTGTGTGTGTTTGTGTCTCTGTGTGTGTGTGTGTGTGTGTCTGACTGTGTATGTGTGTGTGTATGTGTCTGACTGTGTATGTGTGTTGTGTCTGACTGTGTGTGTGTGTTGTGTGCCTGACTGTGTCTGTGTGTGTGTGTGTGTGTGTGTGACTGTGTGTGTGTCTGACTGTGTGTGTGTGTGTGTGTGTGTGTGTGACTGTGTGTGTGTGTTGTGTCTGACTGTGTGTGTGTGTGTGACTGTGTGTTTATTGTCTGTTGTGTGTGTTTGTGTCTGACTGTGTTTGTGTTACTGTGTGTGTGTGTGTTTTGTGTGTGTGTTTGTGTCTGTGTGTGTGTGTTGTGTCTGACTGTGTGTGTGCGTGTGTGCGTGATGTGTCTGATGTGTGTGTGTGTGTGTGTTGGGGGTGGGTGAAGGGGGGGTGGGGTGGGGGGTGCCTGAGTTTTGTCCTGCCTAGGGCAGCACAAAACCAGGATACACCACTGTGTGTGTGTTCAATCACATCTTCTTTCTTTCACATGTTACATACCTTTTTTTGTTTTGTTTTTTAATTCTTTATTTTTGTGGGCATAAAATTCATTCAGCATTTTCAAAACATTAGTATACAATATGGCTGAAGCGTAGTAATGTCACAAGTAATGAGTGTACAGTGCCCTTTTTAAAGTTATGTAAGTAAGGTTAAGGTTAAGCAAAAGAGAATAAACGATTTACAGAAATTAAGTAAAACAGAGGAGCTGCAATGCAATTGGTTTGCAATAGAGCCTGATGGGCCAGTGGGCGAGAGAACCCGCTAGAGCAAGGGTAGGCAACCTTTTAGTAGTACTGTGCCAAAACAAGATTTTGAATTACCTTTGGCGTGCCGATACTATTTCTGTAAATCGAGGTGTGTATGTTGCCGTATTCTGCTTGTGTTATTTATGGGTGCTACAGTTGCTTTGTAGCGTTGTGTTATATTGTAAAGTATATGTTCATAAGTTGTATGTGGTATTGTGCATAAGACATATGAATGTGGGCTGTATATGAGGGCTGCTTGAGTAATTGTGTCTGTGTATGATATATCACATTGTGTGTTTGGTGGTAAGTTTATGTGTTGGGCTAATTTCGATATTGCATGTGAGAGGCAAATTGTGGGGTTGTCAGTGTTGTTGTGTTTGTGGGACTGTGTGCGTGTTTGTGCATGGGCTGTCTGTGTTATTTTTTTGAGAGGGCGGCTTATTCTTCAGCTCCGTGTATATCTCGCAGTGTGGGTAGCTTCCCTGGGTCCAGTGGGAACTAGGCTGACCAAGTACAGGTCAAGGGCAGGAGCCGCAATAGCTGCTGTGGGCTACTCTGCTCCAGTGCTGATTCCCATTCACAAGTGCAGGGAGGAAATAATCTGAGATAGGATTGTCCCTCACCACCCAGTTTGAACTAGCAGATATCTAAAGTCCCACTGGGACTTTTGATAGGCCAGAGCCTGTTTATCTCTGGCAGCCTTGAGTGCCGTGCAAAGGAACCACGAGTGCCATGCATGGCACACTTGCCATAGGTTGCTGACCCCTGCGCTAGAGCAAGCATGTCAAACATGCAGCCCACAATGAGTATCTTTGTGGCCCAGAGCCGGACTGGCCTATTGGGATACGAGAAGGCAGTATTAGAGTGGGGGGGCAGGGGGGTCAGTGTATTAAATTGGGGAGAAGGAGAAGAGCAGTATATTAAATTGGGGGCATGGTATTGCTTGCCATAGGTTGCTAACCCCTGCACTAGAGCAAGCATGTCAATGAGTATCCTGTGGGGAGAAGGAGGACAGGCATGGTATTAAATTAGGGGTAAGGAGGGGGGCAGTGTATTAAATTGTCGAGAAGGATGTCAGGCATGGTATTAAATTAGGGGTAAGGGGGGGGCAGTGTATTAAACTGGTGGAAGGGGGCAGTGTGTGAAATTAGTGGGAGGGGGGCTGTGTGTTAAATTGGTAGAAGGGGTGGGGGGGTGGGGTAGAGCAGTGTATTAAATTGAGGGAGGGAACAGTGTATAAGAGTGGTGGGAGGGAGGAGGCAGTGTATTACAGTGGTGGGAGGGAAAATAGTGCATTAAATTCGGGGAAGGGAAGGGGTAGTGTATTAAATTAGAGTGTATTAAATTAGAGTGGTGGGAGTAGAGGCAGTGTATTAAATTAGAGTGGTGGGAGCATGGGCAGTGTATTAAATTAGAGTGGAGGGAGGGGGAGGCAGTGTATTAGGTTGGGGAAGTGGGCAGTGTATTAGTGGGGGGGCAGGGCCGCAGGAGGCTGTGCATTAGATTGGGGGGCATAAAAAGTAACTTGAAGTGAAGCTTTTGAGTGAATTATATATATACTTATCTAGTATTACATATTGTTTGCACGAGAATGATGCAAGAATGTATCTACACGTGTGCAATAAGGTCAAAGTATGTGAGTGCACAATACATGCACAGGAATATCAGGAGTTATATAACCATAATCTTTAAAAAGAAATCCAGGTCCCTTGATTTACCAAATGTGCATATTGCAGGAGGTGGTCATCCATGTAGCAAAAACAAAGAGAGAATTTTTATTTTTTTTTAAATAAAAATTTCCCTTGGTCCCCAAGCGAGTGGGTAGAACACCTGCAAACAGCAATAGTACAGCATAGAACAGGCTTCCCCAAACTCCGGCCCTCCAGATTTTGCTGAACTACAACTCCCATGAATCTGTGAGTGAAATAGATAGGCTGAGAATCATGGGAGTTGTAGTTCAGTAACATCTACAGGGCCGGAGTTTGAGGAAGCCTGGCATAGAGGATCGAAGAAAGAAAGTTATGAAGAGGGAGGTAAAGACAGGAAATGAAGAGGGAGATCAGGTATAGTGAGAAAGTATTTGTCAGGTGAAGGGACTGTCTAGGATTTCAGTTTATTTTTGGTAGTTACAGGTTTATGTACCAGTCTACAACACAGGTCTTAAAATTCATAGAATAAAATAAAATTTTAATGTGACCATCACAAAATACTAAAATGCGACTCAGAAGCAGATATTTATATAAAGTTGATATCACAGGTTATTTACCTAAGGGTACTTTATACTTTTTATTTTTAACTGCCAATCTCTATTAAAGCTGTAGCGAAATGTAATTTTTGTACAAACACACATATAACAAAGTTCTTTTAATGCCTATTCCATAAACCTGATGTGTGTTACTCTTGTAAAAAAACAAAACAAATTGTGTTCAAGTACATCTTCTGACTGCAACAATGCCCTCAATGTATGCCTTTGTCACTATCCTGTGAAGGGAGCTGCTGTGCCATATAAGAAACTTGACTATTTCAGCTTTTACAGTTAGAATTTTGATAGATGGATTTGATGGGTCTATGTTTCATTTTGGGGCGTTGTAGCAATTTGACTGTTTAAATTAATTTGTGAAAGAAGCCAACCCAGGGTATCTCGTGTGGTGTTTACTGTGCCATCGAGTGATGCCATTTTTATGGGGGGGAGGAGTGTTCTTGTACTTTTTACATACATATTTTATTTTTGGTGGGCATTTTGTAAACCTGATTTGTGCCACTATGATCAAACCCCCGAAATTATGCTCCGCTAACTGGTCTGGGTAAAACAATACCCCCAATGTATGCCTTTGGCACTCTCCTGTGAAGTTACAGTGCCAAATAACAGACTTAATAATTTCATATTTTACATTTAGAATGTTGATTGATAGATTTTTGGGGTATTACAGCAACGTAACTGTACAAATTACCCCATAAATGCATACTATTTGCAAAAGTTAACACTACGAGTATGCCATATGGTATATTTTGAGCCTTATTGTACATCAATTTATTCACCTTTCTTTTTTCAAAATTGATGGAATTTTATTCCATTTTTTTTACATTAGATTTGCAATTTAGCTGTTTATTTTGCAAACTTGATGTGTGCCACTGTATTTAAAATAGCTAAATTGTATTCAGCAGCTATGTCTAATGACTAAAGAATGTCCAACTTCTCTTACCCGGGTCAGTTTTTGTGAATGTGCAAGGCTAAATTAATAGCCTGCTCACTGCAGTTATTGAAGGGTTGTGGACCAAATTTGAATGGTGAAATACCATTGTAAACATACAAAATAAAACCCTGTGCTCAAACAAAGTTATCTTTGCACTATCCCATTCCTATGCACATTTAAATAACTGGAGGCTTTTAGTATTAATTCAATGGCCATTAAAGTGCAAGCTTACCTGCCTCGTCAAGGGGCGTATAACTCTACACAATTATTAACCCTTAATAGGGCACACACTTGGTAACTTTTGTAAAAGTTTGGCAGAAACAGCTGATGTTCAAAAATTCTCCAATTGACCTATAGTCACAAATGGCCCAAATTTTGCAATCTGGTTTTCAATTTGCTGCAATTTAATTTTAGTTTATTGAATGACTCCCCTTAATTTAGCTTGGTTGCTTCACCTAAGTGCTGTTTCTAAGTGTGTAGTTGGAGATATTCTGGAGAGTTTTACAGAAACTTCAACTGTCTAAGAGTTGTGCTAAGAGTTTTCTTTTCTACTGTTACAGGTAAGATTCATCTGTAGGAAAAGGTTACTGATTGCACAAGGTTTGAATTCCTGTTGGTAATTATAAGGCATTTGATTTGATTAGTTAGCTGCTTGCTATTGATTGCTGTTTAAATTAGCTATTGTTTGCAAATAAGCATAGGCCTACCCAGGTGTTAAACATTCCTAGTGGGTGGTGATTTTAGGAGTTATATAAGGGTTGTTGTCATTAGCTTGGCTTATATAGCTTGATTGCTTCATCTAAGTGTTGCTTCTAAGTGTGTGGTTGGAGATATTCTGGAGAGTGTTGCTTCTAAGTGTGTGGTTGGAGATATTCTGGAGAGTGTTGCTTCCAAGTGTGTGGTCGGAGATATTCTGGAGATAACTTGGAGGTAATCTTAGGCATAGGCGTGCGCACGGGGTGTGCCGGCTGTGCCTGGGCACACCCTAATCCCCGCGGCATGCCTATGTATTGAGACCGGCAGGGGAGATCTCAGGATCTCCCCTGTCGGCTCATGCAGAGCCGGCGCTATCCGAGTGCCAGCTCTGCTCTCAGCCTCACTCCCCACCGACCCACAGGCAGGGAGGGAGGCAGGAGAGGACCCGGGGAGCTATTGCCGGCAGCTCCGCCGGGTTCCTCTCGCAGGATTCTGAACGTTGCCGCGGCAACGCTCAGATCTCGCGAGAGTGAACTCTAGCCCCGAAGGCTAGAGTTCACTCTCCACTGGACCACCAGGGATCGAAGCAACAGAAAGGATCTCCCCTCCCAGGCATAAGGTAGAAAGGGAGGGGGGATATTTACTAAATGGCCCCCACACAATACACACAATCATACAGCACCCACATACAGCACCCCCCACACACAGCATCTACACACATACAGCACACAAACCCTTACACACACACTAACAGCACCCTCACACACAGCACCCTTACACACACAGCACCCTTACACACACAGCATCTACACACATACAGCACACAAACCCTTACACACACACACTAACAGCACCCTCACACACACAGCACACTTACACACACAGCATCCTCACACATACACACACACACAGCACCCTTACCAGGGCCGGACTGGGGATACAAAGCAGCCCTGGAAAAAAAAATTGTGCCAGCCCCATAAGTCACTGCGCCATATATTGTCGCGTGTAATATGTAAGGCTATGTCTTGTCAGGACAGATGATTGAGTAATATATATATATATATACATATATATATATTGCTTTTTCTAATATAAAATATTGGTCCTTTCAGGGTAAAACGTTTAATTATACAGTAAGCATACTCACATGCAGACACAGGCAATTTCACTGACATTTCAATGACACACACAAGCTCATTGATACACAGCCTCATAGATAAACAATCTTACTGATATACATCAGCTCATTGACATAAAAACACAAGCTCACTCACTAGCAGGCACACGCATGCAAGCAAGCTCACTCACTAGCAGATGCACACACACAGCTTAATGTGGTGGTACTGGTGTCTATAGCATGTCCCTATAGGCTTTTCAACGTAAACACTGACTTTTCAGACAAAAGGCAGTGTTTACATTGCTTCAAAGTGACACTGCTAGTGACAGTCACTCAGACGGTCACTAGAGGTGCTTCCTGTTTTAGTGCACCTGCATTCAGGGCCTCCACACTCTGTAGGTGCTGAACGTTTCCCATAGAGATACATTGATTCAATGCATCTCTATGAGGAGATGCTAATTGGAGTGGCGTTTTGAAGCCAATCCTATGGCAAAGCATTGGATTGGCTGAGATCATCAAGCTTGATGATCTCAGCTATAGAGGCAGGGCCAGTCGAGGGAGACCAGCACGCTGAGTGGGGAAAAAAAAAAAGGTGAGCAAAAACACTATTTTTAAACACACATTTACACCATGACAGACACAGAAACACACATATACCATGACAGATACACACCCCATGACAGACACACACACACACCATGACAGACCATGACACAGACAGACACACACCATGACGGACAGATAGACACACACACACACACACACCATGAATGACAGACAGACACACACACACCCCATGACGGACAGACAGACACACAAACAAACACACCCCATGACGGACAGACAGACACACACACCCCATGAGGACAGACAGACACACACACCCTATGACGGACAGACAGACAGACACACACACACACACACCATACAGACAGACACCATGACACAGACAGACACACACACCATACAGACAGACACCATGACACAGACAGACAGACACACACACACACCGTACAGACAGACAGACACCATGACACAGACAGACAGACAGACACATACACACACACCATACAGACAGACACATACACACACCATACAGACAGACACCATGACACAGACAGACAGACACATTACTTATACCTGCCAGGAGGAGGTCTTCTGGGGGCCGCTGGGGGACTTTTACCGCTGGGGAGGTCTTCTGGGGGCATCTGGGGGACATGTCCTGTCGGCCACTGGGGAGGTCTTTTGGCGGCCACTGGCGGACTTGTCCTGGCGGCCGCTGGGGGAGCTGCGTTGTCTTACTTACTTCCCTCCTTGGTCGTCTTACTCCCCCACCTGTTCGTCTTACCCCCCTCCTACCTGTGTTCTTCTTACTTCCCTCCTTGGTAGGTCTTTACTCCCCACCTGTTTCTTCTTACTCCCCACCTGTTCTTCTTACTGTCCCTTCTTTTTCTTACCCCCTCTTCTTACTCCCCCTTCTTCTTACTGTCCCTTCTTTTTCTTACCCCCTCTTCTTACTCCCCCTTCTTCTTACTGTCCCTTCTTTTTCTTACCCCCTTCTTCTTCTTACTCCCCACTCTTCTTCTTACTCCGTCTCCTTCTTCTTTCTTACCCTTCTTATCTCCCCTCCTTCCCCTCCTCCCTTTTCCCCCTCCCCCTCTTCTTATTTACTCCCTCCCTCCCCTCTTCTTATTTCCCTCCCTCCCCTCTTCTTATTCCCTCCCCTCTTCTTATTCCCCCCCTCTTCTTATTCCCCTCCCTCCCCTCTTCTTATTTCCCTCCTCCCTCTTCTTATTCCGCTCTTGTTATTCTCCCCTCTTTTTATTCCCTCCCCTCTTTTTATTCCCTCCCCCCTTCCTCCCTCTTCTTATTCCTCCCCTCTTCTTAGGCCCCCCCCTCTTCCCTCTTCTTACCCCCCCCCCTCCTCCCTCTCTTCTTACCCCCTCCCCTGTAGCGTGGCGGGCACTCCGGTCCATGGTGGCCGGCGGGTGATGGGCGCATGCGCTGAGTCTTCCTGTCAGTCTGCGATTACAAGAACAAAACTCCCGAGTTTCTGTTTCGACTGACAGGAAGTGCAACAGCCGCCTGAGGCTCTTAACAGAGCGCTCGGGCGGCTGCAGTATTTAAAGGGCCGGCCCTGGGGGGCAATTGCCTCCCTGCCCCCCGGCCCAGCCCGCCCCTGCCAGCGGCCGACAGCAGACCCAGGTGTCTGCCCGGCCCCAGGTGCCGACGGCCCACCAGGAAATTTCCCGGTATCCCGGTGGGCCAGTCCGGCCCTGACCCTTACACACACACACACTAACAGCACCCTCCCACACATAGCACCCTTACACACCAGCACCCTCACACATACACACTAACAGCACCCTTACACACACAGTACCCTTACACACACACACTAACAGCGCCCTTACACACACAGCGCCCTTACACACACAGTGCCCCCACACACACACACAGCAGTATATATGTGTGTATATATATATATATATTGTGTGTGTTTGTGCTTTAGGGTGCACACCCTTATACAATAGGCTGCACACGCCTATGATCTTAGGTATTCAGGAGGATAAATAAAAAGTTAAGATTCGTTTGATTTAAATTATTCACCTCATTGGAATGGCAGACTTAGTTCAGTGTAATAGTTGCTATGCATTTGTTTCACGTTCCACTTTTTGGAGGTTTGGTTGTTCTCTATCTTGCGGCAGGAGATTGTATTCTTGAAGTCTGAGATTTGTAAATTATCTGGTAAACAAACTCAGACTGGAACTGCTGCAAAGCCACTGCCGCAGAGACATACTAGGAATGGCAGATGGATTACTGTAGGATCTGGTAGGCTTAGAGTTGTGGATAAAAGGCATATTGCACAGTCTGTTGCTCTTTCAGAGTGTAATGGTGTTGTGGAGAGAGGCACTGAGGCTAGTGGTGTTATGGAGACAGGCTTGGAGACTATGGTGAGGCCTAATAGAAAGCAGTTGTTGCTGGGGGATTCCATCATAAGAGGTGTGGAGATGGACAATGGTGGTCTTGAGAGGTGTCTTCCCGGAGCTACTGCTCACAGAGACAGGAGACGTATCTGTAATATTGTTAAGCGAGAAAAGCAGGAAGGGGAATGGATGTACTTGTCCATCTAGGGACAAATGACTTGGCTTGCAATGAGATTTCAGAGGTTAAGGACGTTTTTAGTGTTTTTGCCAATGATATATGGCAGGTTGCTTCCACACTGTCATTCTCTGAAGTTCTGCCTGTGCATAACACTCAGAACAACAATCGGATGCGTATTAGGGACTTTAATTTGTGGCTTGGTGAATGGTGTCATGGTGCTGAATGGTGCGGAACTTTCTCCATTTATAGATAATTTGTCTTACCGTGGATTGATGAACAGCAAGGCTTTTGGAGATACTTTTATAACCCTTTCCAGCTTTATGCAAGTCAACAATTCTTAATCGTAGGTCTTCTGAGAGCTCTTTTGTGCAAGGCATCATTCACCTCAGGCAATGCTTCTTGTGAAAAGCAAACACAGAACTGGTGTGTGTTTTTTATAGGGCAGGGTAGCTGTAACCAACACCTCCAATCTCATCTCATTGATTGGACTCCAGTTGGCTGACATCTCACTCCAATTAGCTCTTGGAGATGTCATTAGTCTAGGGGTTCACATACTTTTCCACCTGCACTGTGAATGTTTACATGGTGTGTGCAATAAAAACATGGCAACATTTCATTTGTGTGTTATTAGTTTAAGCAGACTGTGATTGTCTATTGTTGTGACTTAGATGATGATCAGATCACATTTTATGACCAATTTGTGCAGAAATCCATATCATTCCAAAGGGTTCACATACTTTTTCTTGCAACTGTATTACTTTACTGAGAGGGTAGTAGATGCATGGAATAGCCTTCCAGCTGAAGTGGTAGAGGTTAACACAGTAAAGGAGTTTACGCATGCGTGGGATAGTCATAAGGCTATCCTAACTATAAGATAAGGCCAGGGACTAATGAAAGTATTTAGAAAATTGGGCAGACTAGATGGGCCGAATGGTTCTTATCTGCCGTCACATTCTATGTTTCTATGTTCTATAACTACACAAGGGTTTTTGATCCCATATTATTTACCATTTTTAAACACACAGCTACAACTCAGTTCCAGCAGCTATTCATCTTAATTTTCAATAAGTGATGTCATTATTTTGCCCACTAATATACCTATATACAAGTATCCTGAAGGCCCCTCGGAATTTATGAGTACCATATGTAGTTTACTGCTGTTGAGCAATGATGTATATACTGTTGTGTAAAAATCACCAGCCACCGAATGTAATTTGCTGTAATGTATATTTAACCACCCAGATTTAGCATGCAACAGTATTGCGCAGTAACCTGTCCAGTTAAGTTTGTGTTCTATCTAGTAAACCTTTAATAATGTTGAGGTTAAATCAATAGGTATCACTGTTGGGATTTATAGTCGTCTTTCACTCAATGAATATAAATAGTACCCAAAAGGCTTACATTTCTGAAATGCTTACATCACTGGGAAGCTTGTAAACACTATAGACACAACAGGGGCCCAGTAAAAAAGAAGAATAATGGATTGTCTGTGTCTTTAACTGCAGATATTGTGCATTCTAGTGTTTAAAAACATCTAAAATAGCTTTATGAATGTGTATAGGTTAAATCAGGCAAACTGATATAAAAGGTGACCTAGAGAATTTTAAATTTTGTCGGTTATTGCGTAAAATTTGACATTCACTTAGACTTTATGAAACTTCATATTTTAGTAAATAATATTGTGTAGCTTTCAAGGCGAATTTGTTTAAAATTATAAATAGTTGGGGGGGCGGGGGCCTGACCGCTGAACTAAGAGGACGCTTGCCTCAACAGCTCCTGCGATTTGGGACACAAAATTTCAGACATCACAGGGACACTGAAATGGCACACAAAGGCCACCAAGTAACAGGAGATACTGAGGCGAACACACAGACACCACCCAAGCGACATTGTCACAAAGGTGCACCCAAAACAACGGAGAGGCCTACCAGCGTGGCAGGCACAGGGAAGACGGCCGCTTTCCTTTTTTTTTGAAAACTTTATTTTTGAAAGAATGATAAAGCAAAGACAAAGACATATGACATAATCAAAGCATAAAATAGACATTGCCAATGTTGCGTTATGAGAGGCATGATGCTGAGAATGTAAGCCCAGTGCAACGCCTTGTAACAGGTAAGTTAGTCGGCAGTCCAGTTTGTCATGTTGCCTTCATCTCCTCACCTATAATATTATTATGTTGTCACAACGTAATTTTCAACTTTGAACTTTGGGGCTGTTCCACAGTCCCAGTAACTAGTGGAAGGAGTAAGTAGAAAAGTAGGAAAGAATGAGAATAGAGGAAAGGTAGAAGAGTGGGGTCATCAGGGCATAAGCTGCTATTACCAGTTAGCCCCGATGTACTATCTCTGTCCCAAAGGGGTTCTTCCAGAATCTGTTAATTAGGAGTGTGTAGTGCTGGGGAAGGAGATATACTAATTTCGATAAGTGCTTAATGGACCGCGCCTATCCTGCGTTACGTGGGGTGCAATGCCAAATATTTAGACCAAGTTTTAGTGCCTCTTAGAGAAAGAAGTGGTCGGCAGGCCAGCTTGGCAGTATGCCGTCGTTGTCTCGTGTTACCACAGTATGATGTGTCAGCTAACTGATTTGCAGCGTGGAGCGTTGGGGTCGCTCTATTTTCCCTAGCCAGTAGAACTAAAGGAGAGAGAGACTATAAGAAACAGAGATAGAGGGAAGGCAGTAGGTTAGGGTCACCAGAGCGCAGGGCGTCGGGGCCAGTCCACCTAGGGTTTTCGTCTCAGTCCCCGAGGAACTCTTTCAGGGTTGGTCCAGTGTGGGTGTATAGTGCTCGCCCTGTTCTATTATTGAGCGGTTTCTCCAGTCAAGTCGCTAGTGGTCCATGGCTCCCATGTTTTCTCGAACTGTGAGACAGTGCCTCGGACTTTAGCCGTTAGGCTATCCATAAGGTGTATGTCTTTTATATTATGTATAACTGCACTCGGGGGAGGTGTTTCTACCTTCAACCATGCTTGCGCCAGAGCTCTCCGTGCTGCCAGCGTCACCTTATGTAGGAGTTTTTGCTCTCTACGTGTCCAATTATCTAAGGGTCTATTGAGGAGAAATGTCCATGGGTTCAGGTCTGGTGCTCTGTGGAAAATGCGTTTTATGAGAGTCTGGGTCTCTCTCCAGAAGCTTTGGAGCCGGGGACATTCCCACCACATGTGGAGGTATGTACCTTTCAGGCCACACCCCCTCCAGCAGTCGTTCGACGGGGTTTTCCCCATTCGGTGCAATGTTACTGGCGTGACATACCACCTGAGGAGCGTTTTAGTTGCCTGTTCCTGAAGGGAACACATGGACACTGAGGCGTTCGCCTCCCAAATTTCCCTCCAGTCTGTGCCCTCGAGTTCCTCTCCCAATTCCCTTTCCCATGCTTCAGTGTAAGTGAGCGTGCCCCATTCTTTTGTTTCAGAGCTAAGGTGTGCATATAGTTTTGATATCAAACCTGGTTGTGTCGTTTCGCGGAGGCACATGTTTTCAAAGAAGGACATGTGCCCTCTGGCTGCGTTTTGTAAGTATGGATCTTTCATGTAGTCCCTAAGTTGTAAGAATCTAAAGAAGTCCGCAGGGGTGAGGTGTGTGTTCTGTTGTAGGTCGTTAAATGTGACTGGCGTATTGTCCCTATACATGTGGCAGATCCTCTGTAGGCCTGCCGTTTCTAGGTTAGCAAAATCCCTGGGCACCATACCCGGAGGGAAGGCTCTATTTCTGAGCAGAGGGATCAGTGGGGATGGATTGGAGATTAATTGTATTTGTTTGCTGTGGCGTCCCATATCCTCAGGGAGTTTAAAATCGCTGGGCAGGTCGTTCGTAGCATAACTCTATGTTCTCGTGGGACCCATATGTGATATTGGGGTAGATCCGCTCCCGTGAGTAGGGACTCCAAGTCCACCCATCTCCTCACATCTAACGGGGCGTGCCACATCGCTATCTGTACGAGTTGGGCTGCAAGATAGTAATAATATAAGTGTGGGAGGCCCAGTCCCCCCCTTTGTTTATGTCGAAATAGGATGTTTCTCGAAATCCTATGTCTCTTGTTTTGCCAAATGAATTTTCCAATTGCTTGTTGTAGTGGGGATAGGTCAGCTTTACTGAGTTTGATAGGAAGGGCTTGGAAAAGAAATAGTATTCGGGGAAGGATATTCATTTTTACTGCATTTATGCGACCTATCCAGGAGATAGGCTTGTCTATCCATTTTTCCATGTCTGATATAAGTGTCTTAAAGAGGGGGGTATAGTTTAGGTGGTAAATATTAGCTGGGTTGTCTGGCAAGTGTATTCCTAGATATTTAATGTAGCCGCGTGCTATGGGGATGTTGTGTGCTGCTCTTATTGCCTCCGTGTCCGCCGCCGACACTCCCACTGGGAGAGCGCTAGATTTGTCGAGATTGGCTCCGTACCCCGAGAAGGCTCCATATTGTGTAAGAACCTCGGCTAGTGCATCCATTGATTCCCTTGGCTCTGTTATTGTAAGGAGGACATCATCTGCATAGGCAGATACTAAAAATTCTTGGCCTCCCACCCTAACACCTTTTATCCGTGGATGTTGCCTTATGGCCTGTAGTAAGGGCTCTAATGATATTGCAAACAACAAGGGGGAAAGAGGACAGCCCTGGCGAGTGCCGTTTCCCAATCTAAAGGGTTGGGGCCATGTGCCTGCGATTTTAACTTGGGCTGTTGCGTTGCTATACATCGCTTTTATGGAAGATATGTATTTCGTCGGGAAGCCCAGATATGTTAAGAGATTAAAAAGATAGGGCCATTCTACTCTATCAAACGCTTTTTCAGCGTCTATGGATACTACTAGGGTGGGGATTCTGGCCGTTTTCTGTCTCCATATGATGTCTATGTTTCTCCTGGTATTTTCAAAGAGTTGACGGTTTGGTATGAACCCTACCTGGTCTGCATGTATCAGTGTTTTCAGGATGGGATTGAGGCGATCCGCTAGTATTTTTGCCAAGATCTTGACGTCTTGATTAATAAGGGAAATGGGCCTGTAGCTCGCCGGTATCGTCGGGTCCTTGCCCGGCTTGGGGATAAGGATTATGTTAGCTAGGGACATCTCGTTCTCTGGGTTCCCACCTGACATAAGATTATTAAATAGTCTCGTGAGGTGGGGAGTTAGCTCTTCCCGAAACGTCTTATAATATCCTCCGTCTAAGCCATCGGGGCCCGGGGCTTTGTGGCTCTTTAAGCTTGCTATGGCTCTGTCAATTTCTTCGCTGGTTATGTCTTCGTCTAGCCTGTGGATCGCATCTGCCGATAGCTTCGGTAGTTGAATATTCTGCAGAAATGTATCTAGTTTATCATTCACCTCTTGTATTTGATCTACATTTTTGGGTGTGTGATTGTATAGTGTTCTGTAGTATTCCTTGAATATCTGGGCAATACCCGCCGGTGTATTCTTGATGGTGCCGTCTGTGTGCTTCATTGCTCCGATATGAGTTCGTCTCTGTCTAGGCTTTAGTACCCTTGCTAACAGGGTGTCGGTTTTGTTAGCTTTCCTGTTGCCGCGACCAGCCAGGTACACTATACTGGGCCCTCGTTCCCCCCCCCTTTGGACCGGCGGGGGTTATCCCAGTCTACCCCCACGCGACCTCCCTTCTTGTGGATGCCAGTGAGGCATCTAGATGGGCTGAGGCCTCCCACACTGCAGCCCTGTGTAGCGCCTGGAAAGAAACGGAGCTCCGACTTACCGCAATTTTCAGCTCCTTCTGGGAGAACCTGGAGACCCATATGCGACCTTCCGAAACGGATACCGAGCCGGGGAGCATGCTACTGAGCCCAGTACAAGTGGTCACCTGGCGGGACGCAGAAATTCTCACAGGCCCCGCACACATGAAAGGCCGGCGCCGTAGAGGTGCTACCTCGAGATCAGACTCCTGGAGCCTCGTTGACAGCAGAGGCAGCCCGAAATCTACTCTCAGGGCCACGGGAACAACCAAAACAAAGCACCCAAGACAACCTCTCTGTCTAGCAGTGACTCGGACCGGGACTAGTTCTGATCCAGACCACCCACAGGAGAAGACTCTGCACAGCCGACAATAATTTTGATAAATGTATACGCTTCTGTACCTCTCAGCTCATTCTCCTCGTTAGCATTAGAGATGATCATATGGGCAGTAATTTCTCTATTTGATAACCAGTAAATGCTTTAATTTAACCCTGCATAGTCAGTTAAACAGCCTGAGTATGTCATACTTTTGTTTTATAATTAGCAAATATGGGCAAAGTGACTCTAAAGCCAGGACTGTTATTTTCTGTTTCTATCGGTGACATACAGGCTTTTGCAAGATTAAATTGCAGTTAACAGCCAGAGTAGATGGCATACCGACAACTGCTTGCATTGAACCCTACCTAGCCAGTTACCTAGCTTGAGCGTAACACACTTTTCTTTTATTTTATATAAATTTAAAAATATGTGCTGCTGATACTAACGCCATGCTTGTTTTCTTCTGTTACACTATACTGTTCTTGTACTAGCTGTCGTGGCAGCACAAGCAATTGTGTTACTTTGCGCACATCAAAAACAAAGAATTTAAAATTATAAATAGTGAACATGAATTCCGTTTTAATTGATTAAACAATTAGATAGGGATAATAAAAAAAAAAAAAGAAAAGCGCTGCACAGGAAAGAAAAGGTGAGTCACTTTGCTGGAGGTGGCGTTTCATCACCCGGTGTGTGGAATCTGTCTTGCTTGGCTTTGTCAGTTTCCCGGGCGGCATCCATATAGGCTTCCCTCTGACATAACTTGACATAACTGCTGTACAGGTATAGTGTGTAGATGTTTAGTGATGGGCAGGTAGTCCACGACCGAGTCCTCTCGGCACCCCCATCATGGAAAACCCCACTCAGTTCCCCCCAACGCGTGCTCCTATCTGTCAGCGGGAGGCTCCACTGCACCGTGGGCACTCGGGGACGGTGGCAGTCCGGCGGTCTCCCCCCCCCCCCCGAAAGTCTCCCCCAGTTGTGCCCTGGCTTTTGGTGGGGTCTCGGGTCAGCTTTTTAAGGTTTTTTTGGTGGCTCAGAGCCAGAGCTGGCATGAATGGCTGCCGCTCAGCTCGGCAGCCCAGCCCCTCCCCAAAATCCATATCAAATTTAAATATGTATTCAGATTCTTCTAGCAAAAACTCCACATAAATATACAATACTTTGCAATTTTCCATTGCCCCAGCTGTGTTATATGAGAAGAGCAACTAACAAAGGATAGCAAGTTGCTTAGTGAAGATCTGCAGAACATAGATATTTAGATCATTAGAGCATTATACAGGATTACATACCATTTTTCATTATTTCCTATGTATTGAACAACTAGCTGTGGTTGTTATGGTTGTTATCTCAGCATAGCTTCCCTGAAGGATAAATACATTCATACATTGCTAAATAACTTATCTTAAATAAAAACAAGTAAAACATTCTCTATCCTAAGTAAACTAAGGAAATAATAAGCAAAAATAACATGTCAGGTTATGGTTTTAGATTAGTGACCTTTACTCATATGACTTTAAATATGTTTGCGCAGATGCGTTTCCTTGGTCTGACCTTCAGTCACTTTAAATGTCTGCTCTGGTGATATAGATGAAGAGGGTCTGATCCTGGACGCCAAGGATACACAGGTAAATATCAGACCATAACAATAGTAATGAAATGCTGCGCCAAAATGAATAAATAAATACTAAAAGACAAATAGTAAAAGGGTATATAAATAAAAACTGCTAAGAATTATAAAATAGTCCCAATATATATTAGAAGTTGAACTGTAGCAGGCAATGCTTTAGATGGTAGGGTCTCTTCTCTGTTTATAGTAGTCCTGTTCATCTCGTGATATAGAAGACACAAGAAGAGAAGACCAATCGTGCGGAGTGTAAAAAGTTAATATTTGTGGAATAAAAATATAAATATTACACTCACATTTGGATGAGCTATAGCCAGCTCAGGTATAACAGGCATACAGCGGAACAATCCCCGCTTATGGGATATATGGATGCTTGTCCTCCGGAGGGGAATGATGTCCGACTCTCAGGAAAAGGGATATATAAAAACAACTCTCTGCTCTCTGTTAACACGATATAGAAGTTCTTAAAATAAAATAATAAGGTACTCACAAGTAAAGTGCAGGCCTGACTGCACTCTGGTGACAGCGTTGGTGGTATGATCCCCACCTCAGGATAGGCTTGTTAAGCAAGTTGTAAAATCAGATAAATGCCAGGAAAAAATGAATAAAAATAATAAAATTGTGTGTAAAAGGATAGTGGCACAGAAAATAGCCAAAAAATCTTTTTATTATATAAAATACACAATAAAAAAATATTTTTATTATATAAAATACACAATTTATAAATTGGCTATTTGGCTATTTTCTGTGCCACTATCCTCCTATAGAGGGTTAGAGGGTTACCCTCTGTTAGGCCGCTGCCTATCCATTTTGTTATTATTAGCGCTAACCTACTTCTTTGTTTTTTCTAAATATTAGACCATGCCAAAATAGGGTATAGTGGTTATGGTGTTTTAAGTGCACCTTTTATTGCTCCATAAGAAAACTGTTCTATATTGTCTGATAACAAGATCAGGTTTATTTACTGAACTGAGAATTCAAAGTGAATTCAAAGTGAATTTCAAATTGGAAAATTGCATTAAGCTAGCTATGCTTTCACTTACCTGGCCTTAAATTTGAAATTCATTTTAAAACCACTTAGAGTCCTCACTGTAGTAAATAAACCTGCCAGTCTAGAATGTCAAGTCTTTCACTGTAGATTTTCCATTTGAAATGAATGTTTGTTTGGCCTAGTGCCCTTTATATAGGTTACATTTCAAAAATTCAAAAAAGAACAACTATTTGCGTCTCAGCTGAATATATCTATGTCTTTCTGGATATCACAATGGTGCAATATTTCTTTACTTTGTTAATTTATTACTTTCAATGACAAAAAAATTCCTATAATTTGCTATCATTTACTGGGTTTGTAATATGACTAATCCTAACAAGATCTAAAATATCCTATTCTTTTTCTATGTTTAATTATCCATACTTATTAGATGCCTACTCCCCCCTCTCTCCCCCAATGCATATCCATAGGTGGAAGAAATTTATGAACAGCCGTGAATTTTTACAGGTCCATGTTACTTCTCCCAATGTTTGCAAATGCCCATATGGCAAACAAATCATTCAGATTTTTTTTTACTCCAAATTGAGTTAAATATTTTTAATAACTTTCCAAAAGGAGGAAGTCTGTAGCTTGTATTCTGTAATAATAAAGAATGCTTTTATTGTACATTGATATTCTCAGTATCAAATATAGGAGGATTCCACTGTTACTTCTCCACAATTTAGTACAGACTGGGCATTTTTTGAGTTCTTCGCACTGTTTGCTGTAGGGTTTACCATGCATAGCCTTTCTATTTTAGGCTTTAACTGCAATCATAATTCACAATTATTTCAGTATGTTTCCTTCCTGGTTTCATATATTCTTTTGATTATTTTTGTCTTTCAGCTGCATTTCTTTCGTAATATTTACACATAAGCATTAATCAAGGATTTTTACTTGCATTCATTCATCGTCCTTTTAACTTTTCAAGTAACTGCATGTATTGTTGGATCAGCATTTGTCATTTATGAAGACTTAGTTATTAGTAGATATTTATCCAGGGTATAGTCACATTCCCTCAGCAGTTACTCATATGACTGTGAACATCTGATAAAACAAACTGTTTTGTAACTGGTCAGAGAGTCTCGAAAAGTTTATTGCATTATTGTAAATTGTGTGAATTGCAAAAAAATAAAAAAATAAGAAAAAATTATTTTATTTTGAAATGTAGTCTATAAAGACTGAATTGAGAACAATATTCCAATATTTTAAAAATCGAATTTTAAAATTCACAATTAAATTAACTATGATCCATTGTATGGTAAATAAAGCCAAGCTTTTGTGAAATAACTGTGTAGGGATGACATTGGTTAACAGACATACTCTCAGATTTGCATCAACATGTAAATTTATTGAGAATTTGAGAATAGGGCTACTTCCAGATTAATCAATCTCCTAACTAATATTGGAAAAGAGTACACTTTGGAATTCTTTCTTTTGTATATATTTTATCAGTAAAATCCAAAACAAACAAACAAAGTGACAATGTTGTATTTTGTCCATTGTACATGTTTACCTTCTACACCAAACCATTACTGTAATAAGGAAATATCTGCACTCAAAAGTGTTTGTAAGGACTAACCTTTCTGACAAAGCTGATCCGGGGAAAATATCAGAATACTTAAAGTATCGCATCTCAACCTGCAAAATGTTTTCAGAAATATAATAGCATCCTGGTATCCTTAGACCTTGTTGAATATATAATGGTGGCTCATCTATAGGGGCAAATACAGAGAAACTGCCAGGAGAAAGAGGGAGGGTTGATAAATACAAATAAGAGAGAGATCCTGCCTTTCTCTACATCAGAACATTAAAATCCAGTAAGGAGCACACTTCAAAGATGGCATGTGCAAAATAATACACTAAAAGAAAATGTTAATTACTCCGCAATGTGTAATGTAAGCAAAAAACTAAACAACAATTTCATCTAAATGATTTTGTCTATCAAATATAGGTTTAGAAATGTTTTTATTAGGAACTGTCAGAACCAAAAATAATTTGGCGTTTACAAGCCTTTATTACAAACCCAGCGCCCCTAATTCACTAAACCATGCAGCTTGTGACAGGCACAATACACACAATCCCTGGTGAGGATACACATTTTTTACAGTCTGTGCAAGTAGCGTTACTTTTCAATCCAAAGAAATATACAATTTCTACAAATTCTACAATTTCTACAATACCTGCAATTTACAGTTAGAAAATATGTGTACCTAAAGATTTAAGCTTACAGTTATGTGCAGTCCTTAAAGGGAACAATTGTTTTATTCAGGATTAGTTCCCTTCTAACACAGTGACCACTGTCCAACTCCTTTGCTAGTAAAAAGTTAGATAAAGATTACTTGTGTGTGGGTGCTGTGTGTGGGATTGAGAGTGCTGTGTGGGTGAGTGAGGGTACTTTGTATGTGTGGGTGCTGTATGTGTGGGTGCTGCGTGTGTGTGTTTGGAGGAATTGTGGAGGCAGGTTAATGCCAATATGTATGTATTAATTTTTAAAAAATAATCATTAACCCCTTAAGGACAAAACTTCTGGAATAAAAGGGAATCATGACGGAATATTTCCGTCATGTGTACTTAAGGGGTTAACAAAAAAACGCAGGCATTGTATCCCTCCTTCCTTCTTACCTTTTGCATGGGAGGGTGGACCGTGCAGCCATCCCTGGTGGTCCTAGTGGTGAGTGAACTCTAGCCCACTCTTGTGAGACCTGGAGCATTACCATGGCAACACTCTGGATCTCGTATGAGAAACCCAGCAGAGCTGCAAAATAGAGCTCCTCAGGGTCCTCTCTCATCTCCCTCCCCCCCCGAGCCGGTCAGCTACATGTAAGTGCCTGTGGTCGGTGAGGGCTATCTTTGATCTTCCCACAGTCCAGTCATGGAACACAGCGGGGCCAGCCCTCAGATAGGGCCGGTCCTGCATGGGGAAATCCTGTGATCTCCACTGCCGTCCCCAGCCTATGGACATCGCGGCCCACCAGGCATTTGCCCAGTGTGCCCGATGGCCAGTCTGGGCCTGCTCTGGGCCAACCCTTCTGACTCACCATCTCACTTTTTTGTGGGGTATGATTTTGCAGAACTGATGTGAAATAGGAACTTATTCTCACTATTTATTGTAAATATTTTTTTATTATTTTGTAAGTGGTCTTATTCTGTCCATCTTTTCGCTCCAGGAATAGTACATTGGGGCTCCTTTCCTCCTCCTGTACCCTAAATAAACTTTATATGTGTCAAACTCAAATTCCATGAATGCATTCAGATCCCTGACAAATACCAATAAGTTACCGTATTTATTTATCTATTTTTGTTGCACAATATATAAGTATTGGTACTTACATGATACGATGAGCAAACAGCTGAAACATTAAATGTTTGTATATGTAATTAATGTAAGGAATGCCTGTACATACTGTTTTAAAATGTGTTTTTGTATCAGTTATACATGCTTCAAATCAATGTTATACTATTAATTATTCAAGCAAAAATAAATTTATATTGAAGAATTGTTAATACAATTCCTTCTTGTGTAGAAGTGTGTATCTTGAACCCTTCAAATGCCTGAAAAACATTTGTCTGTGGGTCTATATTACCATACATTATTCAGTCTGCTAATATCATCATTGTGGAATATATTCCTCTTTATATATAACTTTTTAGTTTTACTGCCAAAAAGAAAGTAATTGTAGAGGCTGCTTCTATTAATATGAAAAATGTAGGGGACAAGGATAGTTCCTTAGATAAAGTGCTTTTGCATTGTACAAGCGCAATCTAACATTAAAGGGACACTCTACGCAGCAGAATAACTACAGTTGAATGTAGTGGTTCTAGGGCAAGGAGACTATCCTGCATGCTGTGCAGTGTAAATGCTGCTATTTCTGAGAAAAGGCATTTTTTACACTGCTGCCGCACGCTACCCCATAGTGGCTATCTTTCAGACAACTACTAGAGGAATTCCTGGTTGACTGACATTTGGTGTCTACACACATTGCATAAAGATGCACTGAGTCAATGCATCTATGTGAAGAGATGATGATTGGTGCAGTACATCAACAATCTTTATGGGGATGCAATGGATTGTTTGAGATCATCAGTATTTTGTTTTATTTTTTTTCATTTTTTTTTCTTCACTTTAATTCTTTATTTTCAATGTGCATAAGATAACAAAACAAGCATAATGATAACAAATGTTATAAGACAGTGACATGGCTTTTAGAGTAACAGCACATTTTTTTAATAGGGCTAGGAACATGCTTAACATTTATAGCTAACTATGAAGGAAGAGAAGGTCAATACACATTTTAGCATGTTATAGTAACCTGACTGTGTGATGTTAGCTGAGCTTAATAACAAATAATAACATTCAGTCATGCAGAGGAGGTTTAGAAAAATAAAAGCAAGTATTAAGTAATATGCTTGGCTAGTATGTTATATGAAGAGAACAAGTTATATAGCATAGAACACGAAAAGTCCTACAGGGTGCCCCAAACCAATCAAAAGGGTATTTTGGTAGCTGTGGAGCAAGTAATTTAAGAACGGCATAAAACGGTACTAGAGTAGTTGGAAATGGCCCATATATCCTCATTCAAGGTGAATGGCCATTAAGCACTGCAGTTCCAGTGTAACCTATGTCAGCCGGATGATCAACTCAGTCCTGCAACCAAGGTGAGCACTGTAGGCTGTCACATCTCCAGGTGGATCAGCAGTTCAGGCCGCTCGTCATAGACAGGGATCGCCGTGGCACCTCAGAGAGGGTAGGAGGCCTGCCACCATTGCTGCTTTCTGGCTGCTTGTCGTGTGTGCAAGCTCTTGCAATGGATCACAGTCTTCTCCGTACACAGTTGGGTAGGCTTGCGTGCGGGCGGGAGATAACGCTTTCTCCGTCTGTGTCAGGAGCATGGAGATGACACCTCTGGTAAGCACTCGTCCGTTGTATGTGTCGCAGCCTGCTGCAGTCTGAGTGCCAATTTCTTCCAGAAGGCATGAGAGATGCCTTCCAGCCGTGCCAGGATATCGGGGTCTTCTTCACAGTGGTTTGAAGTGCACGTGGCGTCCGCCATTGTGCTCCACTTTGTGTCTGCAGGTTGCCTGTGTGCGCCCGTCTCTTGTCTCCTGTCTAACCAGGCTGCCTCCCAGAGGTGGACTGGGATCACCCCCACCAGTGAGGGGCGTGGAGTACGGTGTCTATGGGTCCGCCGATGCAAGGTCGAGGAGAGCTACCGTCTCTCCCCAGTTCTGTCGCCCTCGGCTCATGGCCAGGCACCTCGGGATCCCGTGCACCAAAGTGCTTGAGTGAGGTATCAGAAGATTCACCAAGGCACCCTGAACACGGGTAGGGCACCCCGATGGTATCAATATATATATATATATTTTTTTAAAATTCTTTATTTAACAATCGGCAATGACATAACAAGCAAACCGCCGCACATATATTCCCCATTTTCCTGCTGATTACATTGCTAATGAAAAAAGAAAAACAGAAAAAACCCCAAGACCCTGGGCCCCAACCACAGTCCCCCAGCTCCCGCTCCTCGAACCCAGTCCCATGGTCGTGCACTTTGCTCAGAGTCCTGGCTTGTATGTGTGTCCCCTCAGCTCTTTAGCAGTCCCTTCCCATGTCAATGCCACATTACTCAGAAGTCCAACTTAACAGTAATAAACCAGAAAGAATGAAATTGACTCCATCCTCCTCCTAAATCCATCACCTAGTCACCCCAGGCCTCTGAACCCCCATTCCATCCCTACCCCCTTCAACCCCCCTGAGGAGGAACGCTATTCCTTGGGCCAATTTCCGTCCTCTGTCCTGTCAACCTCCCTATAGCAGCCCGGCAGATGAAGATAAGAACTCCACTATTCACCTACCAACCGGTCTTCTTGCTTTTTGGAGAAAATGACTGTGTAGTTTGCTATGACCCTCCCCAAATCCCCGATTAGGGCACACCAGAACCTTTTGCCTTCACTATCTATAGTGGGCCTGTGGTGACTAACCTAATCTTCCGATGGAAACCAGAATCGCGAGAGAGGAGTAGGATCGCAAAGAAACAGAGAAGAAAGAGAGAAGGAAGAAAAGAGGGGAGGCGAGGGGGGGAGGAGAGGAGGCAAAAGGCGGGGGTACACGCTAGGCCCCCCCCCCGTGCCCCCAAGGGGGAGGTCTCCCATGGCTCCCAGACCCTCTGAAAGGCCGGTAGGGTATCTCGTAGTCGTCCATAAGATGCACTTCCCGAATTCTATACAGCACTCCACCAATCGTTGGGGCCGTCTGTTTCAACCAATTTGCCGCAAAGGCTCTCCTTGCTACCAGGGTAATTTTATGCAGGAGTTTCTGTTCCCTACGGGTCCACCCTTCTATCGTCCTGCTCAGTAGGTAGACCCACGGGTCTAATTCCGGGGCCCTGGAAAAAACCTGAGCAATCACCTCCCTATCTTGCTTCCAAAATTTACCTATCTCTGGGCATTCCCACCACATATGCTTATAGGTACCTTTGGCCCCGCACCCCCTCCAGCACAGGTCCGTGGGGGTCTTCCTCATGTGGTACAGTTGAACAGGGGTGGTATACCACCGAAGCATCGTTTTCACCGACTGTTCCTGCATGGTAACACAAACCGAAGAGGAATGATTGGCCTCCCATATTTCCTGCCACTCCACCCCCTCCAGTTGTTCCCCTAGATCCCTTTCCCTTTGCGTTATATATGTGAGGTGTCCCCACTCTTTAGTCTCGGTACAAAGATGCTTATAAAGGAGTGTGATCAAGCCCTTAGGCATACGTTCCTGGAGGCATATGCCCTCAAAGAATGTCATTTTCTGTTGCGCTGCTGCTTGAATGTGTGGGTGTTTTGCGTAATCTTTGATCTGTAGATAGCGGAAAAAATCCGCTGGGGTAAGATGGCCTAATTGTCTCAGGGACTCAAACGAAATAAACTCCCCACCCTGAAAGAGGTGGCAAATGCGCTGGAGCCCTACTCTCTCTAAATTATGGTAGTTCCTGGCCGCCATGCCCGGGAGAAATTCTTTGTTATGCAAAAAAGGCCAAGCCGTACACAGAAGCCGCACTATCCCACAGCTGCATGGAGTTAAGAATGGCCGGGCACGTGACTCCAATATGGGGTCTGTGTGCCTTAGGCACCCACATGAGGAACTGTGGAAGGTCCGCCCCCACCATAAGAGACTCCAAGTCCATCCATTTTCTCTCTCCTGGGGGTGAGTGCCACATAGCGACCTGAGCTAATTGGCTTGCCAGATAGTAGGCATGTAAGCTGGGAAGGCCCAAACCCCCCCTGTCTTTTGTCCTATATAGAATGTATCTCGATATCCTGTGCCGTTTTGAGTTCCATATAAAAGTCCCTATTGCTCTTTGCAGTGGGAGTAATTGCGTCTTAGACACACGTAGGGGCAGGGTCTGAAAAAGAAATAGGAGCCTGGGCAAAAGGTTCATTTTGACCGCATGGATTCGTCCCATCCATGAGATCGGTCTATCTGACCACGTCTCTAGCTCCTTTAGAAGCTTCTTAAATAGTGGTGTGTAGTTTTGACAGTATAGCTGCTCTGGATTCGCCGTCAGGCGTATCCCCAGATACTTAAACGATTGGTGCACTACATTTATGCCATAGGTATTGCGTATGGCGTCCACCTCACCCCCACTAATGTTAATCGGCAAAGCACTTGATTTCACCATATTTGCACGATAGCCCGCTATCTGTCCATACTCCCGCAGTACAGTATGAAGGGCCCCCAGTGAGCCCATGGGGCTGGTGACCGTCAGGAGCACGTCATCCGCATAGGCCGAAACCAGGAATTCCCGTCCTCCCGCTTTAACCTCCTGAATATCTGGATGTCTTCGCAACGCCTGGAGCAAGGGCTCCAGCGACAGCACGAACAGTAAAGGGGAGAGAGGGCAACCCTGCCTTGTCCCATTATGAAGCTTAAACGGGCGTAGCGGGGCGCCCGTTATTTTGACCTGGGCAGATACGTTCGCGTACATAGCTTTTTTTTAATTCTTTATTTTTGTTGTGCATGGGTTTACAGCAGTGCTTGTATAGCCACAACAGCTTCCACAAGCGCATTATTATTTGAACATAGGTAAGTTATGCGTTAAAACTTGCACATTTTTACATTTAATGAGTTGTATGAACAAGCTAAGTTAAGTAATCTCCTATATGAGATTTGCATCTAATAGATAGATTGTATGTGTTAGACAAGTATGCCTAGTTTGATTGGGTGTAGGTTAGCGTTTTGTCTGAGATGGTCTAGGCGCATGAGGAGGAGATTTTGCTTTTCATCATCTTAAGTTAGGTCAGGCTGAAGAAGCCCTGTGTAGGTGCCATATAGTGATCCCTTGGGGGGGGGGGATTGTCACTTAAGGGTTCGGGAGTATTGTGTATGTTGCTTCTCTGTGGGTAGGTCACGTTTTGCATCTGACTGAGTAGGCTCTATACTGAGCTGGTTGCCAGGGTGTGTGGTATCAGGGTTGCCTAGTGAGCATCAGGTGAGTTGGTAGGTCTCGTGCCTGAGGGTTAGTGTATAACTAGTGTAGGGAAGAGAGTGAGGGTGTGGGTATATACGCTCCCTTGTGTAGTTCGCCCACTCCTGAGGGGGGTATTTGTTGGGGATTATGGGGGGTAATCGCCATCTCGGTCGTGTAATTGTCAACCCAAATTCGGGTTTTCATGACTAGCCGTCGTGTAGTTTAAAAACATAAACTGAAGCATTAATGCTAAACGTTGAACACATTTTAAACAGTACGGCTTTGTTGGGGTGTTCGGCTGTCTTGTCGAGTTGCGTTTAAGTATTTAGTGTTCAGTCCTGCTAAGGCTCCATTTCCCCTGATGTGGCGGCTCTCGGTGTGAATATGGCCGTGTTCACTGGGTCCCAGGCTTTGGATGGTTTGTCTTGTGTTCTTACGGTCTGGCCTGCTATGCCTAGTGATGCAAGGAAAGAGGGTATATCTGCCCCTGCTTCTAGTGTGTGGACAGTCCCGTTATGCGTAGCATATAGCGTTCCAGGGGGGCCCCATCTGTATGTCACCCCTGCTGTTCTGAGTTGGGAAGTGATCGGTGCCAATGATTTGCGCCATTGCAGTGTGGCTCGTGTGAGGTCCTGGTAGAAGGTTAGAGAGGCGCCTTCAAAGGACAGCGGTGTTTTACCCTTCAGGGCTAGCATAATCTGGGCCTTATCCTGAGAGGTGGCGCAGCGGAGTATGACGTCTTGCATTTGGCCTGGTTTTGCCGTGGGTGAGCCTGGTAGTCGAAATGTTCCTTCAATGGTTAATTTCCTGGTCACTGGGTGAGGTAAGATGGTCGCCATCAATCGCCTGGCATAGTGTGGTAGTTCATCTGCGCTAATGTTAGCAGGGACTCCCCTTATCTTAACATGGTTGCGGCGTAGTCTGTCTTCAAAGGCCGTCAGCCTGAGCGACAAGGCTGATTGGTGCACTTGGAGCTGAGTAACTGTGTCTTTAATTGTGGTCAAGTCAGAGTTAATGCTGCCGATGTTTGTTTCAGCTTGTTACTCGGCCTGTGACTGCCTGTATGTCTGCTTTTATTTGCTGGAGGTCTGCAGCCCAGACCTTGTGTATGTCTGCCAGCAGTGCCTTTAAATCAGCTTTGGTAGTGGGAGCTGTGCCATCATAGGGCTCTTGGGATGGGGCCTGATCTGTCTGCAGGGCTTGTGTGATCCCTACCTCATCACTCTGCCTCGTGGCTTCAATGTGTGTAGGCTGCAGTACCTCTGTGGAGGGTGTTTTGCCCGGCGCCGGTCGTTGCAGCATGGTGCCAATATCCCTGCACTCTGCCGCTGTGTGTGGTTTTTGGGACCGACGTCCCATTGCTGGCATTTGATGTGGGGATGAGGTGTCTGGGAGTTGCAGGCTGTGTCCCACTCTGCCGATTGCGAGTAGGTCGTCCAGGCTGTAGGCTGGCGTTGCGCAGTAGGCCCCAGACCTGCGTTTTATTTTTGCCTGTCTGGGCGGCTGGAAGAACGGCATCGACGGATGCAGGAACTCTCGGTGAGGTAGGTCGGCCGGGTTGCGTCGCCTTATGGGGTAGGATGCCCGCGATTTTCGGTGGGTTTTAGGCGAATTCGCGTACATAGCTTTTATTAGCGTTAGTGATTGCTCAGGGAATCCTAGGTGGGACAGGAGCGTAAACAAATATGGCCACTGGACCCTATCGAATGCTTTTTCAGCATCGAGGGAGAGTAATAGAGTCGGGGTCTTAGTAGTCAACTGTTTCCAGATAAGGTCAATATTTCTGCGAGTATTCTCAAAAAGTTGCCTTCCTGGAATAAAATCGACCTGGTCAGCGTCGACTAGTTCAGTCAGGTATGGGTTAAGTCTCGTCGCCTGTATTTTCGCTAGTATTTTCATGTCGTGATTAATAAGGGATATGGGGCGGTAACTCTCAGGGAGAAGTGGGTCTTTATCGGGTTTAGGTAATAAGATGATGGTAACTAAGGACATATCCTGGTTAGGCGTCCCCCCGTCCCTAAAGGTATTAAATAGGGTCGTCAGTTGGGGCGTCAGCTCCTCACGGAACGTCTTATAATAGGCCCCGTCGTACCCATCCGGTCCGGGAGCCTTGTTCCCTTTCAATTCCGAGATAGCCCGGTCCACCTCCTCCGGCAAGATCTCCCCTGCCAGCCTGGAGCACGCCTCTTGCGAAAGTTTGGGGAGCTCCAGCCCGGAGAGGAACCTATTCGTGTGTTCTATATCTGTCGCTACCTGTGGGAGCGTTCTCGGGGAATGGTTATAGAGGGACTTGTAAAAGTCAGTGGATACCTCTGCGACCTCGACCGGCAAGGTCTTGACGGAGCCGTCAGGATGTCTGATAGAGGTGATATGGCCACGTCTCGGACGTGGCCTAAGCACCCTTGCCAAGAGTGTGTCCATCTTGTTTGCTTTTTCATAGAAAAAGCGTTTGGACCAGGTCATCGCTTTAGCTGTGTCATCTAGTAGTAGTGACCGTATGTCGTGTCGTTTGGTTTCTAGCTGTCGGAGGAGCCCTTTCCGTTGGCCTCTGCTGATGTTGCTGTTCCAGTTTCCTAAGCTCTGTCAGGAGGGTATTAAGTCTCAGGAATTTTTGTTTTTTCCTTGCAGTCGCTAACTTAATCAAGGTACCCCATATCACTGTTTTGTGTGCCGCCCAAACCGTCTCCGGACGTATGTCCGGCGTAGAGTTGGTGGCAAAATATTCCGTGATATCTTTGCGGATCTGCTCCACCGTAGCCTTGTCCCTCAACAGGGAAGCATTGAGTCTCCAAGACCAGGGCGTAGCCATCCCGAAGTTTCCCAGTGTGAGAGACACGTCCGCATGATCGGACCATGTGATGGGCCCTATCTCTGCTCCCTGGACGTACGGTAAGCACTTATTGTTTACCACAA
Organism: Pelobates cultripes; assembly: GCA_933207985.1. Taxonomy (NCBI): domain Eukaryota; kingdom Metazoa; phylum Chordata; class Amphibia; order Anura; family Pelobatidae; genus Pelobates; species Pelobates cultripes. The sequence continues at coordinate 307,553,489 of OW240913.1, read as the reverse complement.
ACAGATCTATTCGGGAGTAAGAGCCATGCGGGGCGGAATAGAACGAGTAGTCCATGGTGCTCGGATGACGTGCCCTCCAGACGTCCACCAGCCCCGCCTCTAGTAAGAACTTATGGAACACTCTATCCTGATGTCCCCTTCCCTGGGACCTGGGTTCCCCGTGTCGGGAGTGACGATCCACTGCCGGACACGGCACAGCGTTCAAGTCTCCCCCCAGGATCAACAAGCCCTGAGGTAAGTTCCGTATTTTTCCCAGCAGCATCTCCCAAAACCCTGCTGCCTGCTGATTAGGAGCATAAACATTAATCAGATGTACTGTATGGGAATGCAGCGCGCCAGAAAGAATGACATATCTTCCATCCAGGTCGCAATCCACGGACCCGATTGTTAAGGGGCAGCTATTCCGTATCAGGATTGCCACCCCGTTCTGTTTTCAGAGTGCCCTTGCCTCGTGAGCCACTGAATAGGTGTAATCTCTCAGCCGGAGCCCAGTGCTTCGTGGCAGGTGCGTCTCCTGTAGGAAAGCCACATCTGCCCGCAGCCGCTTGAGTTCTCTAAAAAGTAAGCGCCGCTTCCGTGGCGCATTAAGCCCCTTGACGTTTAAAGAGGTTAGTTGTAGCGTCATGATCCCTCTTCCCTATCTCCGCCGGCCCTTAAGGCCGCACCCAGCCGCCCGGGCCCCGGATCCCCCCGCCCCACCCCTCCAGGACAGACCCCCACCAACAGAGGAAAACAGTAGGAAAGTAGAGAAAAAGCAGAAAGAACGGAGTTCCAAAAAAGTATGTACAATAATATTCGCGCCAGGGTGGCAGAGATCACGCCTGCCGCCAATGTCTACCCCTGCACGGGGGTGTATGATTCCTCATCTCCGAAGCCATGTCACTATGAGAGATGTCGGAGATCACAGGCCTATAAACCTTACGCGCCCGTGTGCGATCTCTCCCTGCCCTTGTGAGCCCTGTCATACCCGTCTCTCTTATTTGATCCCATTTGGGATAAAGGTGCTAAGTAACATAAGAACCCTAGTTAAGACTGCAACATGTGAACTGCCCGAACCCTCCCCCCTGCCCCCAGAGCTCATCCCTCCCTGGAGTGGAAAATGGGTAGGACCTGCCCTGTTCCCGTATAAGAAAGCCCTGAAAGGTAAGCCGGTCTCCTGTACTCTGTGCCCCGCCGAAAGCCTCCTCACGTCCATCCATATACAAAAGAAGCTGAGGGGAGGGGGTCAGGGTCCCCCCGCCTGCCCACTTGCTTCCCCCCTCCCCCAGCCTCGTCCACCGGACTCCCCCAGAAGATTCCCCACTGACCCAGGTACCTTCCCTCCGAAACCCTACTTGAAGCCCCGGTCTCCGCCATCCAACAACCTACGCCCCTCGGACCCCCGCTGCGCTGCCCTCTCGGCATCAGCCCTCCTGTCCCCCAACATAAAGCCCCTGCCAGCAAGCAGCGTCCTGCTCCTACCAGTCTCCCTCCCCGAAAGCACTTGCTCACCTGAAAGTCCCCCCGACCTCCCTTACACACCAGAGCTTCCCAGGGTCCCCCGTCCTCCTCTTCAAGTAACAGAGCATCCCAGGGCCAGACCATTACCATCTCTCCCCGTCCCAGCACCGCCAGACCCCGGCCTCCCCTGCTCCCGTCCCCCACCCCAACAAGCACTCCGTGCCCCCCCCCTCAAGTCCCCTCTCTTGGTTCCAGTTCCTCGAGGCCAGTGTGCCTCCCCTCCGGGGGACTCCTCACTGTCCACCTCCCGACATCTGCCATCTGCCACTCCCTAGGTAGAGGCTCCAGCTCCCCTCCGGCAGCAGCAGTCTTGGGCAGCTCCCTTGGCGGTGTCACACCCAGGGCCTCCAGGAAGCTCCGGGGATCCCCCCTGGAGAGTGGGTCTGGACCCTTCCCCCCCGGAATGCCAGCAACTTGAAGGGGTACCCCCAGGCATACCTGATGGAGGCGTCCCACAAAGCCACCGTGATGGGCCTCCACTCTCTCCGCCGCTGCAGGGTGCTGGGCGCCAAATCCTGGAACAGCTGCACCTCTGCTCCCTGGTACTGGATCCTGGTCTTCCTACTCTGCACCATCAGCGCTTCCTTCGTGGGGAAGTGTAGAAACTTTATGATGATGTCTCTCGGTGCGTTGGGGACCATGCTCCTGGCGCGGAGCGCATGGTGTACCCTCTCCAACTGCCATTTCTCCTCCGGCAGATCGGGCAATAGAGGGCGCAGGATCTGGAGCACCGTGTCCTGGAGGGGCCCCTCTCCCTCCCTCTCTGGCAAGCCTCTCAGTCGCAGGTTGTTCCTGCGGGAGCGGTTGGCGGTGTCCTCCAGCGCCAGCTCCACTTCAGCAACGCGAGCCACTAGCCTGTTAACTTGTTCCTGCCGCCATATTATGGGCCTTATCAGTGCCCTCCATGCGTTCCTCCAGCCTGGCTGTTCTCTCCCCCAGGCCGGCAATTTCAGCCCTTAGGACCGCCGTGGACCGTTCAATTTCGCCCGCCAGGAACGTTTGGACCTCTGCCAACTTTGTAAGTATCTGGGGGGTATCTCCGGCCGGTTTCCCTCCACAGCCTCAGACCGCGGTGAAGAGGGCCACAAGGCTTGCCCCCGGCCGGCGCCATCTTGGCAGTCTGCCAGCCCGCTCTTTTGCGCTTGCAGCAACTCCAATACGGAGGATCCCCCCTCTGGACCCCGTTTTGTAGGCTTTTTCGGGTTCCTCTTCTCCATGTGGGACGGGTAAGTGCTATTGTTTTAAGCTGTTAATCGCTATTTTGGGCGCGCTGGGACCAGAGCTCTAGCTTAGTGCGTCCAGCTCGGTCCCTGGTCAGGCATCAATATTTATTGATATTTATGATCGCTTAATCGGCAGATGCAGTGGAAGCTCAGTCAACATGTGTCTGTTCAGCTAGCAGGTCAGGCTGAGATCATTAATACTAATGGGAAATAAGGAGAGGGCCCTGAATATAAATAGTTACTATAATACTCTAGCATTAGGAATACACTGTTTGTTTGAGTGTTCCTTTAATTACTGGGTCCCCTCTATGTGTGGTATACAACTTTTAGAAGAGATATCAGCCATTTAGTGCTTGAAGTGTAGAAAGTGATCGTTTTACATATACAATTGCCAAACTGTCTGAATTATTTTTTAGAACTGTAATATTAAAAAAAAAATACTTATTTAACCTCCTTCTCTTGCAGTAAGGATCCTGTTAGTTAAGACACACTGACCACTGCTGCCCAACTCCTGTCTCTTGTTTGCTTGTTCCTTATTCCTGAAAATACTTGTTCTGGCGGGTGAGAGAAGACTTATTACAAAGTTTTTGCTTTGAAATAGCACATGATATTCATCTCACCAATTATCCAAACTTGTCCACTTTCATTTCTCAAGTCTCTTGACGTCTTTGTTTCTTGTTCAGGAATAAAGTCTTTCAAAAAAAAAATATTGGCAATTGGACAGGAATTTAATGCATTGTGTCATTCTTGGTTTCTTATGATTTGTACGAAATAAATATATTGGCTGTCTTGCAGTGTTGAAAATAAAGGCTCTCGGTTGTAAATCTCTGGTGTAACTTCAAGATACTGACAAACAGAGATAGAAAACAATCCATCCATTGTGATTAACCACTAATAAACTTGATACTTTATGGAACCCGAATATAATGAAAGCTTGAAGTCCGAATTAACCAACAGGTAGACCCCCAGCTGTTTTAAAACTAAACTCCATTGTCACTTTGCCAGCATTTACGCAATGCACTTGGGAGGTCAAGAAGCAGAAACTATTAGATGAACATATTCCCGCAACCAAGGCGAGCACTGTAGGCTGTCACAGCTCAAGGTGGATTAGATTCTACTTATTACCCACAGTTCAGTAGTTATCTATATAGTTTGATCTGTGAATAACATCAACATTTAGAGGCTGTCCCCTAGCCAACAATCATATTTTTACGCATCAATCATGGACAGAATTTTGAAAAAAAACTAGCATGCTTGTCCATTGTCCAGCTTGTTTCATTATACGTCCATATGGTGCTCCATAGTTATGAAACGTGGATGACCTCCAGATCGCCCAAAATTCAGACGCATTCCATTTAGTTTTAAACTGAATGCACTAGTCTAATATTTACATGTTTTATTTTGCTTTCCCAAAACCTCATGAGATTCCTTACAAATACCCTGTAATGATACTTACCCGGTCCTCGAGTTGATCAGGAACCTCCGAATTAAATAACTACTCGCATGGACCGAATTCCAGCATTGAGAACACTGCTTGAATTCGGAGAGCGTTCTTAAAGACACACAGGGGGCCTAACGTCTCCATTTCCAAATCGGAGTAGACCAATCAAATCACACATAACAGCATTTAAACTTCTCTGGACCCATTTACTGTGCCCTATCGTGGTTTCTATCAGTTGCCTTTAGTGAGTTCATTGCTGCATTATGACATTTCTGGTATTGACCTTACCTTTTTTTCCTGCCCCTGAGTTTCTATGTAACCCCTTTCTGGCATTTTTTTTTTACCTGTTCTACTGATATACTGTTTAGTGGACTCCGGCTAGTTCTCATTTTTGCTCACTCTCTGTTATCCTGACCTAGGCTTGTATTTCATTAATTTCCTTTCTATTGTATGTTAACCCCGGTCACTTCAAGGACCGATAATACGTCTATTTCAATCCAGTCTGTTACTGCTATCCTAAACTCTGCATGTTGGGGTTATTTCTTGTGACATACTCATATTTATAACACCATGGGTGTTTCACCCTTAGTTTTTATATTTTTGTCATACTAACTGTTGGCTCCAATTTTTTTATTTTTCCATAACTGGTATGATGTATTGTAAGAGAAGTGATAGCTCAAAATTTCTGAAAATGAATGAACAAAAATTTAAATAATGTAAATTGATATAATTTTAACTTTGTAGACATGTACTGAACTGCAGTCTAGGCATAACACGCAGGTTTTTTTTTCAAATTTTATATGCCCACCCTACATACTTTGTTTCAAATAAATGTTAAACATAAGGCTTTTAATTAACAAAGCATATTAGTAAAAAGGTTATTGTGGCACTCTTAATTAATAAACCCCCTGGCACTGTTTCTTATGTGAACTCGGAAGAACAAAGCAACCTGTGCTCTTTATGACAGGGGACTTCACAAGCTCTGGTACTTTCTTCTGGGTCGATTTGGAAAATAGTCACTGTTAGTAATAGTCCCTGCAATCTAAATTAGAGGGATACAATAGAAAGACGTTTGCGACTCCCCTAGTTAACTGAGACCTGAGAAAACGCTGCACTTTTCATTAGCCTTTTACACCACGTCAGATGATTAGGGAAAGAATTTATTATTAATTTGCCTGCTTTTTTTTTTAACATGCTTTTGTTTGAGCATTTCCTTATGTCTCTGTGGTTAGTAGGAGATCTGGTATTTATTTACTACATTCACACATAATGTGAGGGATGATGTGACAAGGCAGTAGAAAAACAAGCAAAAAAGACAAAACAAAAAAAAAGGGGTAGTTTGTAGAACCATAATAAAAACAATACATACTGCATAAGGGAAGGCCAGTTAAATATACCTGAAGTGGGTTTCCCCTTCTTCTGACTGTAGAATGAAATGTACACCAAAGAGAATGAGGAAACTAGAGACTAAGAGATTAAGGCAGATTATACACATCAAAATAATTGAAATACCAATGTCCAATGTAACCAAAATGTACAGAAACCAGCGCACGATGTCATACATTAAATATTGTCCGTTATACCTTTTCATAATCTATATTATATCCCTGAGAGCATTAAGGTGTAATTACCTAATCATTGCTGGATTGCAGCTTGCATCATTCCCAGCCAACCAATAACTCACAGATAGTTCTGATGTAACCATTATTGGATTACAGTTAGAATACACAGCTAGTGTCTTGTGCCTCTGCTCCTGGTGGGCCTCGACATGACCTCACACCTGGAGTAAGAAGGGCCCTGGAGGTCCTAAGCAGAAGGCGGTGGCCAGAAGTCCATAGATACATCTAATATATCCGTTTTCAGGATAGAATGTGTAAATATTCATAACACATTCCTTGTTTCTATCAAGTAGTGGTGTGTTTTCCTTCACGCGCACTCATTGGTAGATACATTGTGTACTTATTATCGCCTTATCAGTAGTACTATCTTATTTCAACAATTACTTATTTCCTGGCTCACTCACATAAATCTACTTGTTCTTTTATTAAGTCTGTTTTTTTTTTGTTTGTTTTTTAACATGTATTGTTAACATGTCTATAAAATGCAATAAAAAGGGTGGGGAGGATCAACACATGTAAGAGCACAGCAAATAGATAAATAAGTTATATATTACTATTTTTCACTAAATTGCTCAAGTAAATTACCGGTAAGTTGAATACCTAACTTTAACCCTTTAACCTTTAATCACTGCACTATACAGTTTTCTACCAATTTTAGCCTCAATTTAATAAGCTTTCCAAATAATTCAATACTGTTAAAACACCTTCCAAATGCTTTCTCTATAAATAGCCCAGCAGTCATTATTGATAAGTTCTGTAGATAAATTATTTGGGAAGTTTTTCTAACGGTATTGAGTCATTTGGAAAGCTTATTAAATGGAAGCAACACTTCTTGCGTTTAAATAAAGGATATAGATGTACCATATGTGCTAAGTGTACTACTTTACCAACACTGTTAACCCCTTAAGGATGGAGGCAATTGTACAAGTTCTGAACCAAAACAAAACCTGGAATTTGATATATATATGAGATATATAGGGCTTTCATTTCACATCAAAATTTAGATATAAAGCATAATTTAAAATATATAAAATTGAAGAAAAAAGTGTGATACATTAAGATATTTCGTTATTTTCCAAGCTGATCATCACTGAAAGGGTTAAAAAAAATACCCCTTTTTTTTTAAACACTTGTTTTTAACAGTTTGGAACACTGTAACACTGTGATCTTTCTGCCTCTCTTTCCTCAGAACAAAGTGAGAAAAGAGAGGGGCAGAGAACACTGTACAATTATTACTGTAACAATGATCACGGTGACAGGCTGTCAATGCGATCACGTGACATGGATCACCAAAATTGACCGCAAGGTAAATTGCGATCGGAATGCTGCGTGATTAGGCAGACCAGAGGGAGGCCAGATCGTTAGGACCAGGGCCGTCTATAATATGAATAGGACCCCGGGCAAAGCCTTTTCTTGGGCCCCCTGGGCCCTGTCACTGCACCCTCCCTCCCCATTACGCCCAACCCGCAATCACACTGACAGACATACTGACACATACACACACAGACAGACACATTAAAACATTCGCAGATACATACTGACACACACATACACTGACACAAAAATATATACTGGCAAACATTGACACACATTCAGACATACTGATACACACACAGACACATACATACTCACAGACACATACACTGACAGATATATTGACACAGACACACACAGACACATACACTGACAGGCGTTTTGACATACACAGACATACTGACATACACACACACACACTGGAACACAGTGAGACATACTGACATACACACACAGACATACTGACATACAAACACACAGACATACACACAGTATGTCTGTGTGTGTTAGTATGTCTGTGTGGTGTGTTAGTATGTGTGTGTGTATGTCAGTATGTCTGTGTATGTCAGCATGTCTGTGTGTGTATGTCAGTATGTCTGTGTGTGTTAGTATGTCTGTGTGTGTATGTCAGTATGTTTGTGTGTGTATATGTCTGTGTGTGTGTATGTCAGTATGTGTGTGTGTGTATGTCAGTGTGTGTGTATGTCTGTGTGTGTGTGTATGTCAGTGTGTCTGTGTGTGTATGTCAGTATGTCTGTCATAGACACACACAGACATACTGACATACATACACAAACAGACATACTGACACAGACATACTAACACACACACATACTAACACACAAACACATACTAACACACACACACAGACATACTAACACACACACATACTAAAACACACACACAGACATACTAACACACACACACACACACACACACACACACACATACTAACACACACACATACAGACATACTAACACACACACATACAGACATACTAACACACACACACAGACATACTAACACACAAACACAGACATACTAACACACACACACATACTAACAAACACACACACACACACACACAGACAAACTAACACACACACACAGACAAACTAACACACAAACACAGACATACATTTAGCCACCCTCCAGCTTCTTACCTTTTTATGGAGGGTGGTTTCCCTGGGGTCCAGTGGCAGGCTAAGGCAGATGGGAGTTCTTCTCTGGAACTCCCCTCCTCCCTGCCTTCCTCCTCCCGCGCGGCCATTATCTCCGGTGGGAGGAAGTGACACGCGGTACTCACTTCCTCCCAGCCGGTACAGGAAGGGGCCCGGTCGCGCTGTTTAAGCGTCACAGGGCCCGACCGGGCCCCTTCTGCCACATGCCCACAGGGTAGCCCTTAGTGCATGAGCCACCCGGGGGCCTCCTTAGTTGGCGGGCCGGTGCGGCTGCACCGCCGGCCGCCGGGTACATGGGGGCTGCTGAAATCGCGGGGCCCACGGGGCAGCTGCTCTGGGGCCCCCCCAGGAGCAACTGGGTCCGGGGCAGCTGCCCCGTTTACCCCGCGCTAAAGACGGCCCTGGTTAGGACGTGCTATGACACTCTAACATCTTTAAAACACTCATCAAACTCGGTGATGTGTGAACTGTGTTCGGCAGGTCATGGCAAGGGGCGGCAGCGGGTGAACAATGCACCCTTAAGCTGCCTGGAAGGGGGAGTGGGGCGGCGACAGCTCCAAGTAAACTTCTCCGGCTAAGGTGGATGCCGGGCTCTAGTCAGTGCATCCACCGGAGCTGGAGAAATTTCCTTGGAGCTGCCGCCGCCCCACTCCCCCTTGCAGGCAAAGGAAACCAATACTTAGGAATATAAACTTGTATCTGTCCCTACATAGATTCAAGCCTCTTACGTTTTTCAAGTACCAAGACTCCCTCTGCACTGCTTGCCTATCTACCTCCCACAATGTCATCAGTAGGGCAACACTGGTTCCATTCAATGTTCCTCATAGAGGAGCATTGGGGATCTTCTGTACATGAGTGCCAAACGATATGCACACCCAATGCTTCTCATAGTTAAAAATGGCATTCCAGCAAAGGCACCTCTAGTGGCTATTAAGCTACTAGAGGCGTGTCTAACCGTTCTAGGTAAACATAGCTGTTTCTGCAAAACAGCAGTGCTTCACCTTGTTTGGTTAGACCTGCAGGACCACTGCACCGGACTGGGTGACTCTAGTGGTCCTTTAAATTGTGGGAGAGTATTATACATGTATATTAATATATGCGTATTATATTTATATGTACTGTGTTCATATATATAAAAGAAGAATATAATTTCTACACAAAAATTACTATGACACCCATGCCACCCATGCATTAATATACATGGATAAAACAGACATACTGTTTCTCTCAACTGGTGTTCAGTTTCAATGGCCATGAGAGGATGAGCCCACCTGTGTTTCCTATTAAGGGTTAATAATGTATAGGGGTGTATATAAAAAATACCCCTCTCTGTCTCATTAGAGAGAAGCTCAAGGAAGCAAGGATGAATGGTTAGAGTTAGGACCCACCAAGGGGGGTCTGCCTTGACGTTGGCAGATGGGCTTACCCTCTCATGGCCATTGGAGGTAACTAAAAAACCTCCATTTGTTTAAAAATACATAGGGATTAAGGAGAGAGCGCAGGTAACTTGTTTTTCTTTGGTTTTTACTATATATTGGGCCTGATGTGTACTGGTGTCAATGCTGCCGCCCAGTGATGGGAGTGAGCGCAGGACTTATCTTTCTGCATTGAATCCATATTCCATACAGCCTTTATGCACATACACACTATACCCATACACTGGAATTCACACACACAACACGTGGATATGTTCACAGTCACACAACATGCAATCATTCACATCACACACTACATGTATGTATTCACAGCATGAGTATGCATATATTCACAGGCTGTATATATGTTATAAACGAATATTTGTAAACATATTTTAATACTTAGTTCACAGGTAACGTATTGAGTGGTTTTGTTCTATTTATTTATTTATTTATTTTTGCTGTGCAATGGTTAGATCCAAACATGCTCGAGGTACCCCAACGGCAGTCCTCTAGCGGTAAATCAAGCTGTACATTCAAGGTAGTATATTAGGCGTGCCCAATTTTATAGTAGGTAAATAAACATGCATGAAAATTCAAGATATGATAGCAGGAATTAGTGAGACTCATTTACATATGTGTAGATCATGCTAGACTTGCGGACGCTGATTAAATCGCATAACATGCTAGCTAGGACTACAATAACAGGTTAGGTACGCCGTCACAGATTATATAGATAAATAAAAACAGGCTATTAGCGGGTTTAACACCTGACTTACAGCTATGTTGGTTAGCATGAGCGAGTTTAGTGGAACAAGTGTCTAGGTATAAATGCTGTGCTAGACTCTCTAATGCTGACTGGAATTGTGTAACATGCTGACTGGAATCGTATAACATGCTAGCTGGGTTCATATTAACAGGCTAGTGGCTGGTGTAACCTCGAACGCCTCTCTTGTAGTTTAGCAAGTATTGGCATAAGCAGGCAACTAAAGACGCCTAAACATAAAAAAAAATGTAAACACATATTCAACGGCATTGTCTGTCTGGGTACAGACGAGTTAAAATGTTGCTGCATGTCCTATTGTGTGGCAAGGGTACCGTGCTTGGGAACATGTGGCACTGTCAGCCAATGCCTCGGCTTGGTGTAACCACATAGTCCCTGAGAGCTGCTGGGCAGTAGATCATCCAATGCCCCGTCTGGAGGCTGTGAGTACATGCGTGGGGTGGACGTCATCTGCGCCTCGGGACACTCTGTGTCCACATGAGCTTCACTGCGTATTCCAGGTGGGGTGCCCCTCCTGCCCTGAGACTTGATGAGAGTCGGTACCACCATTTCACAGACCCGTCGCTGTTTTGGGGCCAGGTCCTTCCCCGGTGTGGGGCTGCGTAGGGCTGCACTTTGGCGCTTCCATGGGTGTTTTGCTCTCTTCTGCATGTGTGTGTGGCATGTAGAGGTCTCACCCCTTATGACTCTCATCCCAGGCGGGCTGTCATTCTTGTATTTCATTGGTTTGGCTGTAGCTTTGCCCGGTTGGGGCCCCTCCGGCTGCACCTTGGTCTTGCGCTGTTCAGGGTATGTAGCTTTGGCTGGCTCCCATGCCGCGGGTGCTGTGGTCCCATTGCCGGCCCGTGGTGGTGTTGGCAGCTGGTGTCGATTCTCCAGACGGTCCCATAATCGCCTGCATATGGTGTCGAACCTCGCTTGGAAGACTGCGGCCCTTTCGTTGTGTGGGTGGTGGTGTTGTCAGCCATCTTAGTAAGGCCTCGAGTCTGCCGCCTGTCAGCCTTGCGACCTGAATCAAGTTGTGGGTGGGTGGTCACGCTTTGGGGGTAGACTGGGATGACCCCCACCGGTCCATGGGGTGGGGGGGAACATGGGCCCTGGCACAGAAGCTCAGTCGGTCATGGCGGCAGAAGAGCGGCTGTCTCCCCTGCACTCGCCATGTTTGTAGGCCTCAGATTTCTATCAGGCAAATGTTGCTCCAAATGGCTCTTAGTGGTATCAATTTGTGCTGCTGGATGTCGCCTCTTGTTTGGTGACTGTCTCGTATTGATAAATTGACATTTGGGCAGTGAAAGTTCACTTTATTCGCTGCTTGCAGCAGGAGCTGTTGAGGTTTGCTTCCTGTCATCTCTGCAGTCAGGCCCCACCCCTGTTTTGTTGTATTCTAAAACTTTTTTCACATTTAACGCTTCCTATTAGATATGTGCATTTGTATGTTTAAGAATTACAAATTTTGTCTTGGAATTTTCCTGCACTTGATCCGTCAGCCACTGTAGTGGCATAATGAATTATGCAAAGAACCCATACGATGAAAGAGCCACTTTAGTAATCATTTTTAAATCATAACCCAGGTAAGTCACAATGAATTACACCCTCTACTTTATTTCCTCTACTCTGGTAATTTGGTATGCAAACCTGGATCAACTAAATGCATTCTTTTCAATTCTTTTGTTTACAATTTTGCAATTTTTAATATAACATAAATAAAACTTATTTAACAAACTTAAGGGGGATAACAGAAAAAATGAAATAGGAAATGAAAAAATAAAAAGGTCAAACCGAGGTGAATATAACATGCACATTACAGATGACTTTGGAAATAAGCATTCTAGAAAATACTGGTTATTCAGGGGAAAGAAGTCTTTTAAGCTGCAAAAAAATATTTCCAGAAGCAAAAATTTAGAATTCAATAATATGCTGTTTGCAGGAAACAAATGTCTGTATCGGGACACCTACAGGTTTATTTAATAAAGTGAAAATTGTTGGAAATTCAAAGTGTATTTCAAATTATGGACCAAATTAACTGAACCGAAACAAATAACACAGTTGTGTTTTCAGCTTGGCTAATGTGGCCTAGGATTTGAAATTCCCTTTGAATTCCTCACTTTAATAGTCTTAAAGAAACACTCCAGACCCCTAAAGCATTTTAGCATGCTTAACCCCTTAAGGACCAAACTTCTGGAATAAAAGGGAATCATGACATGTCACACATGTCATGTGTCCTTAAGGGGTAAAAAGCTTTGTGTAAAGTTCAGATTTCTATAGAAATGTACACTTTTATAAATTATACTGGTTACACCCCCTAGCTCTTCGGGCAGACACCAGGTCCTGTTACTTCCTGGTTTGGTTAGCTTATCTGCACTGAACTCAGGAGGCACCAATTGTCCAGAACACCTGCCTTGCAAAGACTTCTCATTGAGCTGCATTGGGAAGTCTGTGATTGGACAGCCACAAAAAGTATGGGCGGGTTAGAAGGGGAGGGCTTGCAAAGAGATCTGCAGTTTTTGCTGTTTTAGATATAACTCCAATTAAAAAATGTATAATTAAATGCATGCAAGTTTTCATTGGGGTATATCTACTAAATTGTGATTTTTGTGTATTTTGTATTTGGGCAAGGACTGCAGAATAAAATTTTAGCTGAGGTTTTTTTCCATGTTGCTTTGCAGAGCAATGCCTGTGGCAGGTCACTAATGCGATATCACAGCTGAAGGAATAAAAGTCACAAGAAGCAAACACAAAGTTTCTGTATCTCACAGCAGAATGGAATTATACTATGTCTTCCAGGTTGGTATTTAAACTGCAGGTGCAGGTGCAACCCAGGTGCAAGATATCGAAGAAGGCTGTCAGATTGCTGCAAAACAGCGCCACTTTATGATGTGGAAAGAAAGGTAACTGCAGCCACAAGCAGGAAATAATATTGTGCCATAGTCCAATGTGGCTGAAACCAACGCTGCAGTATATATATCGGAGATTTAAAAAAACAGTCTACTGTCAAGTGCATACTTTAGGCAGAAATAGCTGGAGAATCAATTCCTGCCCTACACAGAGAGCAAACTGATGCCCCTAGCTTCGAGCTTATTATTCTTTGAAAAATCTAAGTAAGAGAGACAGTCTGAGTGATTTGGTAAAACAATACATGTTCTATGGAAATAATGAATTGTACAATTCATTATTTCTATAGAAGTAAAATGATTTTGCTTTTAAGAAGCATCTTGCTTATATCTGATCTAATTTTCCAGCCTCTTGGACTGGAATCCTGTTCTCTGTTCTCTGCAGATGCTTCTACTATGCCCTAAATCTATCAACACATTGTATTAATTTTAATGGTAATATCAATTTATTTATAACACACCATGGCAGTTAAGATTAAAATCGAGAACATGATAAAGTGTCAGTCGACACGAAGTGCGTTCATCGCCCAATCGCACTTGTGAAAGGGAGCTCACTAGTGTATGTTGTATTTGTTTATTTTTTTTTTCATTAACTAAAATAAATTATTTTTACCTGCATAGAATGATCATTGATGTATTTACCATGGTAACTATTATGTTTGTATTTTTTTTACTACGTTGTGTCTTGTAATGGCTATCCAACTAGTTGCATGGCTTCGAGGCTTTTACTCAGAGTACATAGATGTGTGCTTAAATCATGGGGGACTGATGATCCAAGCTCTTAAAATAGAAGATCCCCCTATTCATTTGTTTATATTTTAGAGTTAGAGTAAGTATAAGGTTTGGGGTAAGGTTGGTGTAAGGTCAAGGAAAGGTATGCGGTGTGTTAACTACCATAAATGAATTTAGATCCTAGAACTATAAGACATTAAGCAATCAGGACTGATACTATTGAAGCTATTTTAAGTTCTGTTTATTTGCACTTAATTTGTAAAAAGTCTTATAGTAAAACTTTGCAACCATGTGTTTTTTGCAATTTTAAAAATGTTATTCTTGCTTAATGTAGTAAATTCTGCCCTTTAAAAACAATATATAATATGTATGATGGCAGTTAAAGTGTTAAGAATTACTGATCTAAACAGAATCAGGCCACATGCTTTATCTTGTCCAAAAAAAACATGGGTAACTTTGAAAAAAACTGCGGTATGTGTATGAGAGCTTCAGCTACTGTGGGAGACCTTTGTCAGCATGATCGTATATTAAACTTCAGCTGATGTCACTACATCATATGGTGTCCAAATAAAATTGTTCCCCATAATTTAATACAAGAAAACGGATTCATAAATTATCCAGTTAAAATGAATCTATGCTGTAATCGGTTATGATAAATCATGACTTAATGGAAAGACCAGGGGCGTACCTAGAGCATTTGGCACCCGGGGCGGATCCTGTGCTTGGCACCCCCCTCCCCACAAAAAAAAAAACCTGTAAAAATTTTTAAAGGTTCTCTTTTTTTTTTCTTACAATTTGTAAAGACTCCTGTACCAATACAAAACCCCCGCCCCCTTCTACAAAATCCCTGCAGCCCCACACACACATTTACAGGCAGACAGTCACACACTCAGTTACAGGCAGACAGTCACATACAGTCACAGGCAGACAGTCACACATACACATTTCCTCCGTGCGGCCAGTTTATCAGCTGTTTGCTTGTGTGAGCTGTACTGGCCGCACGGCACCCTAACTACCATGGGACACTGTGCGGCCACAGCTCACACAGCCCCCTCCAGCCAGGGCCGGTGCAAGGATTTTTGCCGCCCTAGGCAAAAGTAAAGTTTGCCGCCCCCCCCCCATGTGACATCACAATGCCCCACCCATATGATTTTCCATGTTAACTAACGCCAGTGCTGCAGTGCCGCCGTGTTTACATTAAAAGGCCTGCAAGGACAGGCTATAGACACCAGAACCACTACATTAAGCTGAAGTGGTTCTGGGGACTATAGTGTTTCTTTAATGTGAGGTAAATTAGAGCTTAGTGCCACGAATAATATACTAGATTGCCTACTTACAACCAGATGAGGATGATGATGAGCTCTAGCTGCAGTCTGGCTCCACTGGTCTGGTGCAGAACAGGCTCTCTGGAGGCGGTTTGTAACTGTGGTCACAAAAATCAATGTTCTGGGAGAACGGGAAGCAGCTCCATTTTTTGGGGGTCCTTTACACAGCTCAAGGTCTGGGTCCCAGGGTCCACCTTCATGTTCCACCAATGAGTTTGTTCACAGGGGGTGGAGTGTGTAGGGGATGTCCTGATATGTGTGTAAGGAATGCAGTGTGTGAAATTGTGTTTGTATGTGTAAGGGCTGCAAGGTGTGTTTCTGTGTATGTATGGGATGCATTGAATGTGTGTAAGGGGTGCATTGAGTGTGTGTAATGAATGCATTGTGTGTTTCTGTGTGTGTAAGGGATGCATTGTGTGTAACGGTTGCATTGCTTGTGTATGTGTGTCTGTGTGTGTAATGCATTGTGTGTTTTTCTGTGTGCAAGGGGTGCATTGTGTGTATGTGATGAATGTCAATCTCTCCTCCCGCTCCAATTTCCTTCTCCTCCTCCCAATTTCTCTCTCACCCCCCCTCCTAATTTCTCTTTCCCCCCTCCTAATATCTCTTCCCCCCTCCTAATTTCTCTACCCCCCTCCTAATTTCAATTTCTCTACCCCCCTCCTAATTTCAATTTCTCTCCCCCCCTAATTTCTATTTCCCCCCTCCTAATATCTCTCCCTCCCTCCTAATTTCTCTCTCGCCCCCCCTCTCCTTTCTCTCACCCCTCTCCTTTCTCTTCCTCTCCCCCTCCTTTCTCTTCCTCTCCCCCTCCTTTCTCTTCCCCCTCCTTTCTCTTTCTGACCTCCTTTCTCTTTCACACCTCCTTTCTCTTTCACACCTCCTTTCTCTTTCACACCTCCTTTCTCACCCCCCCCTTTCTCCTCTTTCTCACCCTCCCTCCTTTCTCACCCCCCCTTTCTCCTCTCTCACCCCCTCTCTCACCCCCCCTTCTCCTTTTTCACCCCCCTCTC
>OW240913.1:307525944-307536950 GCA_933207985.1 Pelobates cultripes | reverse complement strand
GTATCATGATACAATAAATCAATCTCTTCATAATAAGGACATGCCAGATTTAATTAGAATATCTACAAGAGATAGAAGTTAATTTCAGTGAAATGTGTAATTGTTGTCTGAGAAATCTTATAGACAGCCCTATAATTTAGCAAGAGCACTTAAAGGGACATTCCAGACCCCTAAAGCACTTTAGCTTGCTGAAAAGCTTTATGTGTGAGGAGTGTGTCCTGCTTTCCTATTTTGGAAAAAGTGCAGATTTCTATAGAAATTTACACTTTTATAAATGATCCTGGTTACTCCCCACTGACTTTCAAGCAGACAACTGACAAACTGTTTTTAGATATACCTCCAAGAAAAAATGCATAATTAATTGCATGCAAGTTTTCATTTGCGGTATAGCTACTAAACAGTGATTTTTATTTATTTTGTATTTAGAGGGTGTAATGTCCCTTTAATAAAATGTAAAAGACAACATACTTTCATTGGCTTGGATTTTTTTTCAGGACCTCTTCAACACTTAATAAGAGACATGTGCAATTAGTTGCAGAAGTCCAGGATTGCTGAATTTCGCAAGAGCCGAACCGAAGTGTCGAATTTTGGAAGTGCCGAAGTGCTTCAGATTTCTGAAAAGTGGCAAAACAGGAGAGGGAAGTCTCTAGGGGGAGATCGTCTTGTGTTTTGTATACAAATGTACAATTAGCAGACAATATTATTTCTTCCACTCAACATTCCACCATTCTCGTTAAACACCTTCACTATCAAGCGGTTAGCGGTTTTCAAAATAAAAAAAAAACACCACCAGAATACCAGCATTTCAGGTGTCCTCAGTATACACAGATAGCGCTTTATTAAATAGAACCAAAAAAGAAAAATTTGGTCTCAGTTGTGCGGAATTCGTTTGAATTGGCTAAAATCATGTATACACAATTGGCGACATAAAGAGATTTGAACAAATTATGAGGAAAGTTTACTATTAGTTTGTGATCTGTTTCAGAAATGCCCCCTTTGATTTCCTGAACAGCTGGGTTTATGCATATTTCAATGATACTTGTATCTAATGGATTGTAATTAGAGTTTTTGTTTAGTGATGTAATTGACACTAACAGCAGAAATATTCATTCTTGGTATTTGTGTTCTGTAATGCCAACTGTGTGGTAGATTTAATGCAGCTATTTTGTAAAGGCGTGATAAGTACATATAACCATGGAACTGGCTCACGGCGTAATAGCTAAACTAAGAAAACCAGACGTCTGCCTACTAAAAGTATTCTGAGCTGCATTAGAATAAAAAGCTGCCTTGTAAGTAATTTCCCTATTTTATGGGAAATGTTTACTTTAATTCAAGAGATACCATCGCCTACAGGATAGTCAACAGAACTTTTCTGCATTTCATTTGGTCTAGATAGTAATCTTTTTTTTTTTTTTTGCCTGTCAATTATGTATACATTTTGGGAACAAATAAATAAAATAAAAATGTTCAGCAGTATTCTTCATCTAGTTAGTGCTCATGTCCACTGTCCTTTAGTGCCTACCAGCTTCTCTCAAGTGTGTCTGCAGAGGTTACTGTAAGACTCAGCAGCTGGCCCGGATTGGTCGGAAATTCTCCACTAACACCGCTTTACCCAAGCACCAATGGCTGCCACCAGGGTGCCTCCAAGAGAGGAAAGCATGCTGTCCTAGTGTAGTACTACAAGTACTCCATAATTCTGACCTAAAGCCAGCTGTCCTGGAATGGTACAATGATAGACTATGATCCAGCTTAAACTGAATTGTTTTATTTCTGTTTTCACCCACATACAGTGGCATACATACAGCGGTCGCAGGGGTCTCATCATCCCTGCGCCCGGGTGCCTGCCACCATCTGTTGCAGCCCCGGCCCACACGATGTAACCGCCGGGGCCGCACGTTAAGGGGTCCATCAAGTGGCCCATGCTGTTAGGGCCACCTGATGGCTATGAATTTCCAGGGGGCCCAGGTCAGCGATGCAGCACTTTAACAGCGTGACCGTTCCCCCTTTGATGACATCACAGCTTGGAGGAAGTGACTGCTCCGTCACTCCTCCTAGCTTACAACGGGAGCCGCGTGAGAGGAAGAGAGGAGGGAGTCAGAGTGGGGACTCCCATCAGGCTGAGCCACCACTGTAACCCAGGGAAGTCACCCTCCTGCATCTAAAAGGTAGGAAACAGGAGGGTGACTAAAATATTTTGTGTATATGTGTCTGTGTCTTAATGTGTGTCTGTGTGTCCGTCTGTGTGTGTGTGTGTGTGGGTATGTTTGTCTGTGTGCTTGCATGTATGTGTCTGTATATATGTGTCTCTGTGTGTGTGTGTTTGTATGTATGTGTCTGTATGCATATATGTGTGTTTGCATGTATATATGTGTGTTTGTATGTATGTATGTATGTGTGTTTGTACGTATGTCTGTGTGTACCCATGGATCAGTTTTTGCACCGGGGCCCCATGGATCATATGTACACCAATGCCCACATTTATCATCAAGAGAATCTTTGGGGATTGTAGGAGCCTACATACAATCTGAGACTGTATTTCTATATTATAATTCATTCTAGATTCACACTAGATTTGGGCCTGTTCTATGCTTATTTTACATAACTCTTGTAGCATCCACCACTGGACCAAAGAATACATGATAAATCCTCAGTTGGGGTTTATACCACACAGGCTCAGCATAGTAGAGCTACCTCATAGCTCCACACACTGTAAGTACACGACTTCTTTTTCTTGTATTTATTCACATCAGAAATACAAAATAATGAAATAGAACCAAACGGTATGCTTACATACAAATAGTCATAAATGGGAAATGGAATAGTCCTGGTTTAAAGACATAAAGATAAAAAGTCCAACTTGACTGAGGAACTTGAGTGAGGTATGGAGCTGTTGGTCGTAAAGATTGTGAGGTAGTCGGATATTCAGGTTCCGTTGGAACATGTAAATGAGAAAAAAATCCAATAGTGTAATCTGTATCTGGTAGTGTAAAAGAGGAGTTTAGCAGCAATGGTAATACTCATACTCACCTTTTAGAGAGCTAGTACAAGCTCAGGTGTAACTGGCAATCAGTGGCGTCGATCCCCCACTGGTAGGATGTAGGTGATGGTAGGTAGTGAATGTCCTCGGTATGGGGAAAAAGACAAAACAGAAATAGTGCTCTCTGTATATAGTAATACAAAGTTGGTATATAAACGGTATAATACTCACATTTAAGTGAGCAGGATGTACTGCTCACTATAGTAGTGTGGGTGGTATAATAGTACATAAAACATTTTTTTTTTACTGCCAGTTGATGAAGCCCTGTTTTGGCTGTTTTTAATACTTTTTTATATGTACTATTAAAGGAATATTGGCCCCTTAACCTTGTGTGTGCCATATACCTTCTCTACATATTATTTTATCTTCTAACTTGGTCATCAAGAGCATTGGAGTATTCACTCACGCAAGAATCCCAGGTGGGGATTATACCACCCACGTTATTATAGTGAGCAGTACATCCTGCTCACTTAAATGTGAGTATTATATTATTTATATCCCAACTTTTTATTACTATATACAGAGAGCATTATTTTTGTTTTATCTTTTTCCCCATACCGAGGACCTTCATCTACATCCTACCAGTGGGGCATCAACGCCATTGATTACCAGTTACACCTGAGCTTGTACTAGCTCTCTAAAAGGTGAGTAGGAGTATTACCATTGCTGCTAAGCTCCTCTTTTACACTACCAGATATAGATTACACTATTGGAATTTTTTTCTTATTTACATATTCCAACGGAACCTGAATATCCGACTACCTCAGAAACTTTATGACCAACAGATCCATACCTCACTCAAGTTCCTCAGTCAAGTTGGACTTTTTATCTTTATGTCTTTAAACCAGGACTATTCTATTTCCCATTTATGACTATTTGTATGTAATTATACCGTTTGGTTCTATTTCATTATTTTATATTTATTGTTTTTACTGCAGCTTGACCTGATTTTTGTTTTAGTACAGGCTGTTTAGCATGTATAGATTGAGGATGGAGTAATAGATGTCTAGGCACTCCAGAGATTCTTGGAGATTAAATACACGGACAATATAGGCACCCAGACCACTTCATCGCATTAAAGTGATCTGGGTGCAGTGCCAGTGTCTGTTTAGCCTTACAATTTAAAACTGCAAAATTACATTGCAGCCTAAAACCTCTATTGACTGTCTTTCAGACTGCCACTAAAGGCACTCTGGTTGCAGTTTTATTTTGCTACTCGACGTTAGACGACCTCACGTTTTACATGATGAGGTCTAACATCTTCTATGTTCCCCATAGAAAGGCACTGATTTGATGGTTTCCCATCGGGAATATTGAATGTGCATGAGGCACTCGCTACACATGCGCATAAGGTCTCACCATTGCAGTGACGTTGCAAGCCGAGTTAGTTTTGGTGCTTTACAGAGGGGTTTTAACCCTTTAATTGTACAATGGTGGGACACCTAGAAAACTAGGAACAGGAACACTATAGCGTTAGGAGTACAGATTTGTTAGGAATACGTTTGTATTCTTAACACTATAGTCTTCCTTTAACCCTTAAATGCAGTGAACTGTTGCACTGCAATATAGAGGTGGTCAGTAGTTAAGACAATAAACATCTTAGAATATGTGATACCTTGTGTCAGGTATATTATCCAGAATGCCTCTGATTCTGAAGTTTCGTTGTCTATTCTTATCATCTGCATCCGCTATTTTCTCTATAATGGTAGTGTGGACCTGCTTGAGTCATTCTGCCTCCAGATTCCTCCTCCATTGCTTGAATACATATCTTTTATAACCAATGCAATATCTGCAGCAAATCATTCTTTAATTTCAGTGAGCATGTTCCTGATATCAGCCTTGATGACAGGTAAGTGCTCCTCTGTGGATGTTTAACACGTTGGTCTCTTCTTTAGCCCTGGAACTGCCTCCATGTTGTCTTAGAGGGCAGCAGCTTTGAAGATAAGCGAAGCATGTCTGCAATGTCTTTAGAAAAAGAAACCAAATCGCTTCTGTGAATCTTAAATCCCTTTCCAATAGCAGTGTCCAATGGAATATTGGTAAGACAAAATTAATATGCAGAATTCAGAAAAATAAATAAACACTGTGTCTCTGGAGCTCTGAGAATATGCATCTACTTTGTTCTGTCACTTTTTGTGTTTTTTTTTTTAGTGTCAATTTAAAAATTTGAGGTACCCCCATAGAGGACATGCATATTGTCACCTTATTGCCCTCTTTTTGGATGTAATGTTTAATTTTACACTGTGGCCAAGGAGTGGCTCTGTATGCGACTTTTAGCAATCGTTTTTAAAACTGCTGTTCGATTCTTCTTTGATTCTCATATAAAATTAGTTATTTTGGGTATTAACGCACATAACCATCAGACAGTAGAAGGCTGGTGACTGCGTGAGTAGATGGAAATTGTAGATGACATGTAGCCAGACTGGATGCAGGTTAGCTGATTCTGGAAAGGTGTCGCCTTCCGCAATTCTTAAGTTATGCATTGGTTTCCTGAATAAAGCATATGATATAAAGATTTTGTGTATGAAGACAGTGTGCCTGCTCTGGGGAAATAATACATGAGGAATTCACTTTGGCAGGAAACATAATGGACGGTAATGTATCTCACAGATGGCCTTTTGGAATTCAGTCAGTAATTTAAAAGACAACCACCATAATGTAAAGAGGGTTTCAGAAAAATTGCAAATATAATTAGTATAACTATATTTCCCATCACTCCCCTTGTGTGTGATGGCTGAGTAAGATGTGTGTGGGGAGACTGTGTGACTTCAGCTTCCCCAAAACATTTCATTTTGAATTTTCTTATTTAAAGGAACACTCCAAGCACCATAACCACTACAGTGTGCCATTTTAGAATGGTTTGACTATACCTGGGGACTGCTGGGCACTGCTTCCCATTCTGCATTCTTCGTACTGTAGGACTTAGCTCAGTGGTGTGGCATTGGGACACTCTTGGCACCATAGTTACTACAAGATGCTGTAGTAGTTATGGTGCTTCTTGTAGTATGCCCCACTTATGCATACCTGCATAAATAGATTCCTGATGGTCTGTTAATACAGTTTCCTGCTGATCTGGAGGAGACATGTGTGGTACGTGCCTCTGGCAGTCTCAGACCACAGTAAATGCTTCTTCTGGTCAAGGGCTCAGCATTGAATCAAAGCAAAGGCTAGAGAACCAGGCAGCTGTGCCCTGATTCATTCAATGAGCACAGGAATTGCAAACAAGCATTTACTGTGGTTGGAAAACAGTGAAGGTGCATACTACAATGGTATCTTCTTCCAGCATCACTGTAATCCCGTTTCTATTTTATATACTGACGAATCTACAATGCATGAAATACAAATCAAAATACAATGTGTCAAGGGAGCCATAATTGCAGGTGTAGTCATGTTCCCAAACCAGTTCACCCATAGTGACACTACAGCATAAATACATAGACTAACACTTGTAGTCACATACAGGCCCGGACTGGCCATCGGGCACACCGGGCAAATGCCCGGTGGGCTGCAGTGGCCATGGGGCCGAGGCCGGCAGGGAGATCACATGATCTCTCCTGCCGGTCTTTGCAGGGCCGGCGCTATCTGAACGCCGGCCCTGCAGTAGTCTCCAGCGGGCCGGTGGGGAGATCAGAGATCTCCCTCACCGGCCCACATGCAGGATAGTGTGGCCGCCGGGGGAGAGAGGGAGGGAGCCAGCCTGCCAGCAGAGGAACCCGGCGGAGCTTTAACTAACAGCTCCGCCGGGTTCCTCTCACGAGATTCGGAGCGTTGCCATGGCAACGCTCCGGGTCTCGCGAGAGTGAACTCTAGCCTCACAGGCTAGAGTTCACTCACCACTAAGACCACCAGGGATGGATTGCAGCCCCAGCAGCAGGATCCCCCTCCAAGGCTAAAGGTAAGCAGGGAGGGGGAAAATAATCACCTAACTAACATCAGCCTCACAGACACCCAAAACACTCACAGCACACTCATTCACACACACACACACACACACTCACACACACTCACACACACACACACACACACTCCACCCCTGACACTCACACACACACACACACACACACACGCACCCCTGACACTGCCACACACACACACACACTGCACCCCTGACACTCACACACACACACACACACTGCAACTCCCTGGACACACACTGTAACCCCTGACACCTCACACACACACACTGCACCCCCTGACACACACACACACACACTGCACCCCTGACACCTACACACACACTGCACCCCCTGAGACACCTCACACACACACACACACACACTGCACCCCTGACACTCACACACACACACACACTGCACCTGACACTCACACACACACACACACACACACACACTGAACCCCTGACACCCACAGCACACACACACACACTGCACTGCTGACACTCACAGCACACACACACAGCACCCCTGACACTCAGCACACACACACAAACACACACACTGCACCGCTGACACTCACAGCACACACACACACACTGCACCACTGACACTCACAGCACACTCACACACACACTGCACCCCTGACACTCACAGCAGACACACACTGCACCCCTGACACTCACAGCACACACACTGCACCCCTGACACTCATAGCACACACACACACACTGCACCCCTGACACTCACAGCACCCTCACTCTCTCTCACACACACACACACACTGCACCCCTGACACTCACAGCACCCTCACTCACACACACACACCGCACCCCTGAGATTCACAGCACACACACACTGCACCCACACACACACACACACACTGCACCCCTGACATGCACAGCACCCTCACTCACACACACTGCACCCCTGACACAGCACACACACACTGCACCCACACACACACTCACATCACCCTCACTCACACACACACACTGCACACCTAACACTTACAGCACCCTCACACACACACACTGCACCCCTAACACAGCACACACACACACTGCACCCCTGACATGCACAGCACACACTCACTGCAACTCTGACACGCACAGCACACACATACTGCACCCCTAACACTTACAGTACCCACACACACACACACACTGCACCAGCTTCCTCACACACACATAGCACTCTCACGCAAACACAGCACCCAATCACACACAGCACACACACACAGCACCCTTACCCACATAGCACCCTCACGCAAACACAGCACCCATCACTCACATACTACACACCTCAAACACACCGCACCCCTCTCGCACACACACTACACCCCTTACACACACACACAGCACCCTCACACACACTGCACAAATGCTTTCCTAGCATTTTTGTCTCCTGGTATCCCACCTATGGAGACACCAGAGACAAATTTCAAGCAAACACAGTGCAAGTATGTTATTGAATTTGCTTGTGCTGTGCAGAACAAATACAGGGTCTTTTTCTCATGCCAGAGCTCTTCAGCAGAGCTTTGCGCATGGTCTACCCTGGAAGAGCATTGAACCAACATGCTCACTTTGTGATGGGGCGTGCTTGTCATTGGTGATGACAAAACACACCCTATCTGGCCCCGCCCCCTTTGTAGTGGGCCGCTGTAATTAAAAAATGCCCGGGCCGAATTATCTTCCCAGGCCGGCCCTGAATGGAAGTATGTTGCTTTTAAAGTTTTCATTTGCTTGAGCCACTGTAATGGACTATACAGCATGTCAGCAGCTACTAAATAGTCAGTCAAGGCAGGTTACCACACAAGCCCGAAATCCCTGGCGTACATACCGCGGTCGCAGGGGTCGCAGCTGTGACCGGACGGAATGACAGCATTTCAAAGGGTACCCGTCCCCATCTTTTGCGGCCCCGGCCCACGCGGCAAACCACCGTCCAAGGGGTCCATTGGGTGGCCCATGCTGTCAGGGCCTCCTGATGGGTATGAATTGTCAGGGGGCCCAGTCAGCGCTGGGCACTCTAACAGCGTGGCCAGGCCCCCTGTGATGACATCCCAGCTGGGAGGAAGTGACTGCCCGTCACTCCTCCCAGCTAACACACAGAGCCCACGCGGGAGGAAGCAGAGGAGGGAGTCAAAGTGGGAACTCTGACTCCCATCAACCTGAGCCACCACTGGACCCCAGGGAAAGTCTGGACCCTCCTGCACCTAAAAGGTAGGAGGTAGGTAGGTGACTTAAATATTATGTGTGTGTGTGTGTGTTTGTTTGTATGGATGTGTGTATGTGTCTGTTTGTGTGTGTGCCTGTCTGTCTGTATGTATGTGTGCCTGTCTGTATATATGTATACCTGTCTGTATGTATGTATGTGTGTCTGTCTGTCTGTGTGCGTGTGTGTGTCTGCCTGTATGTATGTGTGCCTGTCTGTTTGTATGTATGTCTTTGTATGTATGTGTGTGTCTGTCTGTATGTATGTGGCTGTGTGTCTGTATATATCTGTATGTATGTATTTATGTGAGTGTGTCTGTATGTGTGTGTGTCTGTCTGTATGTCTGTGTGTGTGTGTGCCTGTCTGTTTGTTTGTATGTATGTATGTGTCTTTGTATGTATGTGTGTCGTGTATGTGTCTGTATGTATGTGTGTATGTGTAAGTCTATATGTGTGCCAGTCTGTATGTATGTATGCCTGTCTGTATGCATGTGTGTGTGTGTGTCTGTATGTATGTGTCTGTGTATGTATGTCTGTTTGTCTGTCTGTATATATGTGTCTTTTAATGTGTGTGTGCCTGTCTGTGTGTGTGTCGGTCTGTATGTATGTGTCTGTGTGTGCCTGTCTATATGCATGTATGTATGTATGTGTGCCTGTCTGTTTGTATGTATGTATGTATGTGTGTGTGTGTGTATGTGTCTGTATGTATATGTCTGTGTGTGTGTGTCTCTATGTATGTATGTGTGTGTCTGTCTGTCAGGGGAGAGTGGGGGGAATAAGGAGAGGGGGGGCACGGATCAGTTTTGCACCAGGGCCCCATGGATTGTGTGTACGCCACTGCCGGAAATGCTAAATTTTTGACTGTGAGGAAGTGAAACTGCCATTTAGAAGTTAAATATATTTTGTTTCTGTCCATGCAGCCCTAGCCACACCTCCCCTGGGTGTGGCTCACACAGTCTGCATGAAAACAAAAAGGTTTTATTTTCACTCATATGTAACTTACTTTAAAAGTTTTTATCTCCTGTAGAGTTGAGCAGACACCTGGATGTTCGGGTTCGCCGAGTTCGGCCGAACTTTGTCAAATGTTTGAGTTCTGGCTCGAACTTGACCCCGAACCCGAACCCCAATGAAGTCAATGGGGACCCAAACTTTTGGGCACTAAAATGCCTCTAAAAAAGTCCTGGAAAGGGCTAGAGTGCTGCAAAAGGAAGTAAAATTGGGGTAAGAGTAGGACAAGTGCCCTGCAAACAAATGTGGATAGGGAAATCACTTAAAATAACATAAAATACATGAAAATAAAAAATACAGCTGAGCCATACAATAGCACTAGATGGAATCTTTGATTTTAGCTTTGGAAGAACAAATATCAAAACTAAAGCATGGCTGTCAGAAGGATCACCAGAATTATCCATTTGAGAGAGGGTTGGAGTGCAGGGTATTCTCTTCCATTGTTCAAACTGAGCTCAACTCCTGATGCATGGAGAAAAGGCCTTCACAAGCCTCTGCTATTGTGCACATAGTTTATACTAAGTGACCCATAGGTTGAGGAGGCGGTGTCCGTGGCGGTGTAGGTGGAAGCGGAGGAGGTAGCCAACACTGTTTTTTATTTGTTTTTTTTTTTTGTTTTTTTAATTGGGGTAGCCCCCAAAATATTGGGACATTTAAAAAAAAGCAACATTTGCGACCTGCGGTGCATTTCTTGCACTCCAATCAGGTTTTTAAAATTGTCCGTCTCCACCAGATGGAATGACAGCATTTCAAAGGCCAGGAATTTTGAAATGCTGGCATTCAGGGCCAGGCATCGTGGGTGGGTAGGGGGGTACTTCCTCTTTCTCTCCAGTGTTTGGGAGATGGACAGCTGAA
>OW240913.1:307515703-307525844 GCA_933207985.1 Pelobates cultripes | reverse complement strand
GCATGCTTCTGCACTGAATGCAGTTTAGCTTTAAAACCGTATATATAATAAGTCTTGTTGAAATAAACAAACATTCTATTACAGATTACGAGGTAATCAATTTTCAAAGCAGCATTTCATCATCATACCTCAAATCCGGTTCAGTAGTTAGGTGTATTTGGTATGTAAGGGAAATACTTTTTAGGAGTTTCTTAGCGTAACATGCTTAATAATATAATAATATGTATATGCATCCTTGTCATTAGCAGTGGCGTAACTACAGGAGGCCTGGTTGCCACTGCGACCACTGCAACCTTTAGGGTCGGTGCACAGCAGCACCGGCCGGGCCCACGGTCACAGGCTAACCGGCAAGAGGGGAGCGATGTGCTTTACTTTTATATATTTTTACAGTTTTACACTATGTATATGTTTCTTTCTTTTTATCTCCCTCATTTTTCTACCTGAGTCTTTTAGCACCTGAGTCATTCAGTATCTGGGAAGATATATACCCCTATGTAAAGTTTTATATGTTAGTGCTTTACTATTGTATCACTTGGTCACTTTGTTAATACAATATTCAGTGTATCATCATTCTACACTTTCAAATTGTTTTTGTATAAGTATATGCACATCATTGTATGCACAAAGCACTTAAAGGCACAGCACACTTGTTGTCTTTTTAAAAAATTCACATGCCAGCAGGAATCATAGAATGCAACAACTCACTGTGACAGACACTCTGTCCCTGAATTTTAAAGTTTATACAGTGCCTTGCAAAAGTATTTACCTATTTTGTTACCATACAGCCTTAAGTTCAATGTTTTATTAATCTGAATTTTATGTGATGGATCAGAACACAATAGTCTAAGTTGGTGAAGTGAAATGAGAAAAATATATACATAAAACTATTTTTTAGAAATAGAAAACAGAAAATTGGCATGTGCGAATGTATTCATCCCATTTGTTATGAAGCCCATAAAAAGCTCTGGTGCAACCAATTACCTTCAGAAGTCACATAATTAGTGAAATGATGTCCACCTGTGTGCCATCTAAGTGTCACATGATCTGTCATTACACATACACAACTTTTTTTGAAAGGCCCCAAAGGCTGCAACACCTAAGCAAGAGGCACCACTAACAAAACACTGCCAAGAAGACCAAGGAACTCTCCAAACAAGTAAGGGACAATGTAGTTGACAAGTACAAGTCAGGGTTAGGTTATAAAAAAAATATCCAAATCTTTGATGATGCTCAGGAGCACCATCAAATCTATCATAACCAAATGGAAAGAACATGGCACAACAGCAAACCTGCCAATAGACGGCCGCACACCAAAACTCACGGACCAGACAAAGAGGGCATTAATCAAAGAGGCAGCACAGGGACCTAAGGTAACCCCGGAGGAGCTGCAGAGTTCCACAGCAGAGACTGGAGTATCTGTACATAGGACGACAATAAGCCGTACGCTCCATAGAGTTGGGCTTTATGGCAGAGTGGCCAGAAGAAAGCCATTACTTTCAGCAAAAAACAAAATGGCACGTTCTGAGTTTGCGAAAAGGCATGTGGGAGGCTCCCAAAATGTATGGAGGAAGGTGCTCTGGTTTGATGAGACTAAAATTAAACTTTTCAGCCATCAAACGCTATGTCTGGCGCAAACCCAACACATCACATCACCCAAAGAACACCATCCCCACAGTGAAACATGCTGTGGGGATGTTTTTCAGCAGCTGGGACTGGGAAACTGGTCAGAGTTGAGGGAAAGATGGATGGTGCTAAATACAGGGATATTCTTGAGCAAAACCTGTACCACTCTGTGCGTGATTTGAGGCTAGGACGAAGGTTCACCTTCCAACAGGACAATGACCCCAAACACACTGCTAAAGCAACACTTCAGTGGTTTAAGGGGAAACATGTGAATGTGTTGGAATGGCCTAGTCAAAGCCCAGACCTCAACTGAATAGAAAATCTGTGGTCAGACTTAAAGATAGCTGTTCACAAGTGCAAACCATCCAACTTGAAGGAGCTGGAACAATTTTGCAAGGAGGAATGGGCAAAAATCCCAGTGGTAAGATGTGGCAAGCTCATAGAGGCTTATCCAAAGCGACTTAGAGCTGTGATTGCTGCTAAAGGTGGCTCTACAAAGTACTGACTTTAGGGGGGTAAATAGTTATGCACATTGACTTTTTCTGTTATTTTGTCCTATTTGTTGTTTGCTTTACAATTAAAAAAAAAAAAAAAAAAAGACATCTTCAAAGTTATGGGCATGTTCTGTAAATGAAATGATGCAAATCCTCAAACAATCCATGTTAATTCCAGGTTGTGAGGCAACAAAACACGAAAAATGCCAAGGGAATGAATACTTTTGCAAGGCACTGTACGCTTTGTATGCCTACCCATTCTAATTAAATACAGTCTGCCTTGTTTTACTATTGGCCGTTTGAATACCAAAATAACTACCAAATGACTGACCACCCAAATGTGAAGCATGATGCTCATTAACCTCATTGACCCTCTTAACACCTTAAACCACAAACGAACACGAACACGTTCACACGAACATGTGGCAGTGGCCATCTTCTGATACGAATGCGGCCAGTGGTGTTTTGCCATCGAGTGCATGGAACTATTATCGGACACTCAATGGCACGAAAACCGCTAAGACTTTCATGATCACAGATGTTCGACACTATATGCACGAAATGGACCACATTTAGAAATTATACCTTCCAAACCACTGAAACTAGGAGAACAGATGCACAAAGTCAATTCACTTATAAACGCTAGTTTGATACCCTAAAAGGAGACTGGCCGCAGAGTCTGATTCTATGGAACTATTCTGAGCAGGAGCCCCGTGTGCAGTCGGTCAAAAAGATGACCTCCATGCAAATCCCGAACCCCTGAACCAATCTTGGTGATTCTTGAATATGTTGTTTCCCCAGATCAGGGCTATCAGGGGATATGTTTCTTGTGGGGATATGTTGTGTTTTGGGGTACTTATGATACTTTATAAAAATGTGTGTTTTTCTGCCTGGAGAAATAAAGTTAATGCATTATCTGCCTTAATTATCTCCCAGGAAGAGGGGAGAGATTGTGTATACTGTATGGCAGTGTCTCACTATATAACTCTGTTTTTATTGGTTTGTTAACTTTGTGTCCCTGTGCCCAACAAGGTCCACATGGGTGTCACCCTTGTTGGGAAACTTGCATAAAAGGCCAGTCTGGCTACCATTAAAACAGACTTACTTCACCCTCAATCTAGAGTCTTGTCTCTCATTGGGGGAAACGGTTATAAAGCTACTAGCTCTTGTAAGAGCTTCTCTACTTGGAGACTACTTGGATTGCCGTAATACCCCTCTACTTATCGGGGTACCCGTTACACTTACAATCTGCTTTTGCAAATCCCAAAACAGTAGATTTACTGATACAGCATGAATTGGAGGATGGGTTCTTATTGGGGCCTTTCCAGGAATCTCCATTTTCTGGTTGGAGGAAAACCCCAATTGGCATAGTTACCAGGAGAAACTCTTCAAAGCAAAGACTAAATTATAGACCTCTCAGTGCAACACTCCACAGCAGTCCCTAGTCTAAACTCCTTGATTCCCTTTGAGGAATTTTCACTACAATACACAACTATAGATCATTCCATAGATGCAATCATCACAGTGGGGAAGGGGCATGACTCAGTAAGGCTGATATAGTTAATGCTTTTAAACTACTATCCATTCACCCATCTCTATGGCACCTGCATGGTATTAAGCGGAGAGGCCTGTATTATTTTTTCTCCGGACATACTTTCGGATCAAAAATATTCGACACATTTGCAGAGACCTTGTGCTGGCTTTTACTTAATATATGCCGCTGCCCCACTGTAATCCTTTATCTGGATGATTTCCTGTTTATTGAAAAAGTAATTTAAGCAAAGCAATAAAGCTTTTCCAAAGGGACAGCCATGGGGACCAGATTTGCGACGAGCTATGCTAACTTATTCATGGGAAAATGGGAGGAAAAATGTATTTGGTCCCCACCCCTTTTGAGCGCAAATCTGGTCACCATGCATAGATATATTGATGATGTCATTTTTATCTGGAACGGCGATAACACTTCATTGGACAAGTTCAAGCAATGTCTTAATCACAATCCATATCATCTAAAGTTTACTTTTAATCAGTCTCAGGAACATACATAATTTCTTGACTTAGAGATTTATATAAAAGATAACAGGGTCAATACAAAAATGTTATTTTAAAAATCGGTAGACTGCAATAGTTTCATCCCAGCTACAAGCTATCACAAAAAACATGGTTGGTTAACATTCTCTATAACCAATATAGGAGAATAAGACGTAATTGTTCTGAACATGAAATAGCAGTCATCCAAATGGAGGATATGACCAAAAAGAAAAAAAAATAATTAGCAAAGGAGTATTCAAAAGACCTTCTCGATAAAGCATCCCAACAAGCTTTGAGCCTGCCCAGTGAAACCACATTGGAAATCAGAAATAAAGAAATGCAAGATCCTGTCACTTACCCATTGTTTGTTACCAATTACAGCAATCAAGCCTCTCAGATCAAAAAAATATTTGGCACATCCTGAAAGGTGATCCAACTTTAGTCAAAATCTTGTAATTTTCAGCATATGCAAAATAAAGAGATCTTCAAAATCAAGACCCAACTTAACTGCGATTCCAAAGGGGTGATCTATTTGCTCAGCTGCCCGGGCAAAAAGCAATATATAGGAAGGACCAAAAGAAAATTTAAAACAAGACTCAATGAACACATACGAAATCATAACCTTTCACGACACTTTGGAAAATATTACTCCAGTAATCCGATTGGTCTGGAATTTATAGCCATAGAAAATGTAGAAATCAATTGGAGAGGGGGAAATCTAGAAAGAGAACTTGATAAAGTGGAGGCCAAATGGATTTTTAACCTTGACACGCTAGAACCTAAAAGATTCAACATTGATTTTGAGTTAAATGCCTTCCTATAATAACACATATTTTAAAAGATTTGTTTTAGAGATTTTTTATTATAAATTCTTCTTATTTAATTAGAGATCAATTTTTATCAATTTACCAATTAATCAATACTACCCCTTTTTCTGACAATGTAAAGTATAGTGTAGATTGGTCAACTTAAGGTTACTATGCTATATATTTTAAGCCAGTTACCCACCATTTTATTTAAATATGTTGATTAGTGATGTACCGAACGGTTCGCCACGAACGGTTCGCCACGGACTCATCATTGAGTAAACTTTGACCCTGTACCTCACAGTCAGCAGACACATTCCAGCCAATCAGCAGCAGACCCTCCCAGACCCTCCCACCTCCTGGACAGCATCCATTTTACATTCATTGTGAAGCTGCATTCTTAGTGAGCTTTCCAGGAGGTGGGAGGGTCTGGGAGGGAGGGTCTGCTGCTGATTGGCTGGAATGTGTCTGCTGACTGTGAGGTACAGGGTCAAAGTTTACTCAATGATGAGTCCGTGGCGAACCGTTCATGGCGAACCGTTCGGGACATCACTAATGTCGATCCCTTGTATCTTGAATTTTAGCTCTTTATTATACTTCAAGCAATTCATCCTGCATGCCATTGTCTCCTTTAAAGTCACATATCTATATGTGTGGATCACCAGAATAATAAGTTATTTGTTGCATATTCTTTGTCATATTTTTTATATTTATAGTTCTCTTCATTTCTTCTTTTGATGTGAGGTTTCCTAGTAATTGAGATCCTCCTTTTAATATGCAGTTATTAACATCAATCATATCAAAAATTAAATCAGACACTCACTGATAAGTACAGCCCACTTAGGGGCATTTTTCCAATTATTTTATTAGTTATTTATATATTTAACTTTTTACTTATCTATATTCCTTCTTATAAGAGTATTACCACCAAGCCCTTAATCTGATTACTTAATCTGATTAAACAGAGCATTTTCTGTACCTATTTTTTCTTGTAGCAAAACTAGTTTTAGTATTTGTATATCATATTATTACCTTTACCTTCACTTAAACTAGTTGTATAAGATTATCCATTTTTTATTTACTGTACATTTTTTCCGCTGCAAAAGGTTTCTTCTGCAGTACATCCTCCCATTCCTACATTCATATATCACTAATATTGATAAAGGAACATATGGCTAAAACCTAGGAAGCCAAACAAGAGATTGCACTATTATTTGCCTCTAAATTGTGGGATATTAGGTTTTAGCTCCTGCCCTTATTCTTATATTCATTCTTATAAGTATTTAATGTTTTTGTATTGAAAAACATTAATTTTTAACAAGAGAATTCATACTTTATAATGATACATCTTCCTTTTATGATTTCTATTACACAGTATTTATACAACATTATTTAAAATTCTCATTGCTGTCAAGCCACTATCCTATAATTTTAAAAATTCAAGTTGCAAATAGTACGTGTTTTGAATGGGATTGAGTGTGGAATATATTGCACTAAATGGTATGTAGATACGTCTCTACTTTTATCTCTATTTTCATTTGTATCCACAAATGTATGTATATTTCCATTTCTGGTTTGAACCTTGATTTTAATATCTTTATATTTTTATATTGATATACGTTTCTGTAAAATTCTGTTTTCATTTGTATATGTTCACGAAAATGAGATCGTGTGTTGTTACAACTATTTGCAGTTTGCAGCTGACAGTCAGTACAAGTAATTGATATCTGTGTATATATATATATATATATATATATATATATATATATATATATATATATATGGAACCATTACGCTATGACAATTATTAGCCTCTGAAGAAGTGACCCCATTGAGTCACGAAACGCGTTAGGCTTTACGGCAATAGTCGTACACACTGAGAAACCAAGCAACCGTGGAATGCAGGTCGAGTGCACGAAGTGGAACGCACGTGAAGGGAGCCTCACCTCTCCACTCACAGCGAGAGCATCTTACCGGAGGAAGGTCTTCCACAATTTTCCCATAGATTACCCAATCCTGCTGAACCTAATGGACTCTACTATTACTGCACTACACTGCACCTTTGTGAGTGTGTTTTAAATTCTTTAAAATAAACTTAAAAGTTTTAATAGAAATCACTATGGGTGTTTTTTTTTATTTATTTTAGATCACAGAGAAGATCCCACTACTATGGAGCTGTATCTGTGATCTATTAGTTATTGTCATTTTGTTGCAATCTACGTGAGACCATTGATGCCCCTGGATTAAATCACTGTTTACCTAAATTGGTTATATTGTATTAACATTTGACACAATATTGCTGCTGTCAGTACTTTATGGCGGCAGCACACTGTGCCAGCTGTGACTGATATAGATCCATTTTGCATCATGTGAACTTTGCATTTCAGAGAATTTATATTGGACATTAACACATTGTACCTTTCAAGTTCAGTATCATTATATTGATATTAGAATATGATATATTTTTAGGAGACTATATTCAATACTCTTAATATTCAATTTTATAAGGACATTTTCTGTTTTTTCAACTCACTACTTAGTGAATAAACCTTTTTAAAGGGAAAGTCTACCCAGCAACCTCATAATTAATCTGTGTACTGCAAGGGGGCCACCTAGTGTTTCTACACTTCTATTTTATCAATTTTAAAAGTTTTTTTGTCTATCTTTAATTTTTTTTATACATACTTTTATTGTTCCTATTCTTACGCCTTATACAACCTTTCAATTTTAGGTCATACCCATTGAAGGTTTATCCACTGTATTTATTCAATATCTGAGCACTATCTATTTACTTATAGATTGCTAGAAGACATCTGTTAGGTGGTTTCTTAGTATGTAAAGATTTTTTCTATTATCTAAGTTCCAAACATTAGGGGTACCAGTTTCTCCCCCCAAAAAACAGAAGGTCCTGATACTATTATACATTTCTTGGGCATCCTCCTTGATTCTGTGGCTATGGAAGCCAGCTTTCTGCAAGATAAAGTTGATAACATTCTCAAAAGTATCGATCAATATATACAAATCGGTTCCTGTAACTGTAAGGAGTTACAATCTCTTCTAGGCTCCCTTAATTTTGTGATAAGAATCATCCCGCAAGGTAGAGCCTTCATATCAATACTCTTTAGCTTACTCCCTGAATTTCCCAACGGCATCAGTCGTATCTCGCTTAATACACAAACTAAGGCCGACCTACTCATATGGCACAAGTTTCTTTTAAAGGGAAACTCCAGTGCCAGGAAAACAATCCGTTTTCCCTCATACCTCCCAATCCCCGGTTGCTGAAGGGGTGAAAACCCCTTCAGTCACTTACCTGAGACCCCCGACGATGTCCCTCGGCGGTGGTTTCGGGTTGCCGCCGCTCCTCCCCTTCCTTACGTCAGCCGGTGGGCGAGACTGATCCCGCCGGCTGAGGAGACCTAATGCGCATGCGCATAAGAGCTCTCCATAGGAAAGCATTGAAAATGCTTTTCAATGCTTTCCTATGGGGAATTGAGCAATGCTGCAGGTCCTCACACAGCGTGAGGATGTCCAGCAACGCTCTAGCACAGGTTTACTGTGCTATGGAGCAGGAAGTGCCCTCTAGTGGCTGCCTAGTAGACAGCCACTAGAGGTGGAGTTAACCCTGCAAGGTAACTATTGCAGTTTATAAAAAAAACTGCAATAATTACACTTGCAGGGTTAAGGGTAGTGGGAGTTGGCACCCAGACCACTCCAATGGGCAGACGTGGTCTGGGTGCCTGGAGTGTCCCTTTAAATTGGAAAAGGAGGTGTAGGTTTCTTCTGCGATTATCTCTATGTTCTTCCGTCATCTGGACCGATGTAGCAGCTACCACCAGGTTTACAGGTGTATTCGGTAATAATTGGCTCTGGGGTAGTTGGCCAGAGGTGATTCGAAACATAGAAAGTTTCTCTCACAACTCAGCGTTATTTGAAGTATACCCTCCCTCATTTATTCATTAACATTCTACTAGTGTGGGCCCTCTTTTATTTCCAGGCCTACCGCATTGTCTGTTTCGGTACACCTCAAACAACATTTTCCTATAACAGGTTACGCCACAACACATTCTTGTATTACAAATATACGTTGCCTTGAACACAAATATATATATATTATATATATATATATAAAAATTTACAATTTGTTTTTAATGGTCCTCTTTTTATGTATCAGGAACCTGATGCTCTGATATGAAAATAATTTTTACGAGGCAGATCTTTCTACTGATTTAAATCGCATATAACATGTAGTAGTAAAAAAGATGTATTTTTGGTGACTGCATATGTAAAGTACAATATACACATTACATTGTTACTTACTGGGCCATATTATGTCGAACATTGTTTGCAAAAATAAATGGATCATTCTTTTCTTCATTACAAGGCACATATACTGGAAGAAACTAGAAGGAAAAAAAAGGTGCATATAAAAGATTATTACATTATTTTAAAATAAATGAGCACAGATCTACGCAACAGCCTACATTTTTCTTA
The DNA here is from genome assembly GCA_933207985.1 of Pelobates cultripes. Lineage (NCBI taxonomy): Eukaryota > Metazoa > Chordata > Amphibia > Anura > Pelobatidae > Pelobates > Pelobates cultripes. Next base: position 307,516,399 of record OW240913.1, on the reverse strand, counting down.
CCTCCACTTCAACAATGGTGTAGATTTGACAAAATGTCATGAGCAGAAGTTTGGTGCTGTAGATTAAAAAAATAAAAAGAGAATAGAAGCAAGAAAAATAAATCTGGAAGTAATCATCTTATTGCTGTTCATACAACAATTATACCGTGTTTCTCCGAAAATAAGACCGGGTCTTATATTAATTTTAGTCACAAAAAACTCACTAGGGCTTATTTTCAGGGTAGGGCTTATTTATTTACGGTACCGGTATGTACATTGAACCCCCCCTTTAATTAATCCACCCCCCCCTTTAATAAATCCACCCCCTCTAATTAATCCAGCCCACCCTTTAATTAATTCACCCCCTCTAATTAATCCATTCCACCCTTTAATTAATTCACCCCCCTTTAATTAATTCACCACCCCTTTAATTAATTCACCCCCTCTAATTAATCCAGTCCACCCTTTAATTAATTCACCCCCCTTTAATTAATTCACCCCCTCTAATTAATCCAGTCCACCCTTTAATTCACCCCTCTAATTAATCCAGCCCACCCTTTAATTAATTCACCCCCCTCTAATTAATCCTTTAATTAATTCACCCCCCTCTAATTAATCCAGCCCACCCTTTAATTCACCCCTTTAATTAATTCACCCCCTCTAATTAATCCAGCCCACCCTTTAATTAATTCACCACCCCTTTAATTAATTCACCCC